>JAKGUB010000329.1:11915000-13115000 GCA_026261675.1 Hippocampus mohnikei
TTCCTGTCCTAGTGACACGAGAGACCAAACAAACGTACTGCATGGTTTGTCTCTTACCTGTCTGGGGTTTTTTTCTTCAATTTTCAGGTTCTACCAGATTCGTGCAAGTGTGAAGGTTCCACCTCGTGTGCCGCACAAAATTGAAGCCAGTCTTCTTCACCCAAGCGGTAAATACTTTTGTGAGGATGTTAAAAATGTTTTCATGCACAGAGGTATTGTTCAAAAGATTAAAAAGAGGGCATCCATGTGCATAATGGGTCCACAATTGTTGCCCAATTTTTTCAGTAAAAATATTGCCCACAGATTAATAGACACTTTAAGAGTTGTCTTCTTTGTCTAGGCTCTGACCTTGCATTCCCTGCTTCGGTCCAAGATGATGTCATCTCCAGCAAAACGTTTCAGATTCTGTACAAGAATGAAGAGGTCGTTGTCAATGACGTGCTCATCTTCAAAGTCATGATGCTTCTGGATGAGAAGAAGGTGTTTTGTTTTTTTAACCATAATTCTACAAAAAGCATTTGTTTTTGTGGACAATTTGTATTCCCACAGTGATCTTCTGCATAAGTCTGCAGGTACATTTGATAGATGTATTTCACTCTGTGTATCTCCCCCAAAATATGCCATTATCTTTCGAGATTTGCACATAAACTACCAGAAATAATCTGGGGAGCAAATGTATTTGATATGAGCTTCCACCAGAAGACTTTAGGGGGCAGCAAATAGTTCCTCCCAAACTATTATCAATCAAATGTAAATACAGCTGTGCAATGTTCTCAATAAGCAACCACTTCTGTAGCAAACAACATAGCACCTTGTTTTGGACTTGCTTTAAATTGTTCTCTAACTACCTTCTGAAACAGGTGGAAGAGTCCCTCTCGGATCTGGATTTCCACCTCATGCTAGATTTGTATTTCACTGATGGCGATTACACGTAAGTCTTGATGGGTTTCCCACCTCCTAGTGGTGTTATCAAAGTCCGTTATATTCTGACATGAGTGTGAATAAGGTCATGAATTATGTTTGTTTTCTTTGTTTCATATCTACAGACCAGATGATCCAAGCTCATTACAGAATATCAGCAGCCGCACACTTCGTTTGCACTTTAGCCTTCAGCGAGGCATCCACCAGCACATTAATGTCATGTTTGACTACTTCCACCTCTCCGTCATGTCTGTTGCTATTCACGCGTCCCTCGTCGCGCTTCATCAACCACTCATCAGGTACAGTATCGACAAACGATTGACTTTCAGTAACATGTTGTCAAACCTCATACTTGCATTGTATCGCAACACAAAAGTCTCGATATTTTACACGGCAAATGTTCACTTTTTACATGGATGTTGAATTTTTTTATGCATACTCTCCTACCTAGTTTTCCTCGGCCAGTGAAGACAACATGGCTTAATCGCAACACTCCGGCACAGACCAAGGACTCAGTCATCCCCCCTTTAGAAAGCGTGGTATTTGGCAGCAGTTATGCCAAGCAGGTATCATCAGATGTAAGTTATCACACTCATTAAATATTAAATTAGGTTTTGACAGTTGTAATAATATTAGGCTTTCATGCAATCATTTCTCATTTAAGAGTTTTGAGAATAAACAGATTCAATGCCCCACCCCAGCTAACATTAATGAACAAGAAACCCCTATTTTAAAACATTGCGATTACTGGTAAATCTTAGTAATTTGTTTTTTTTTTAAATGTTAGCAAGGGCTCATTTGTGTGTATCTGCTTCAATGTTTCCCTTCTTGATCCCTCAGGGCAAGTCATTCCTGGTATCCGACGACTGTGTACAGCATGCCCTGAGCCTCCACCATAACATGTGCTCCAGTCTCTTACTTGCGTATCAGGGCCTGTTTGACTACTTCACCAATGTCACGAAGGACTTGCCATCCTCCCATCGTTTGGAGCTAGGTATACACCACCCGTGTTGCTCATTCATTCATTGCAATCTGCACATGCAATACTTGCTGTTTAGCTGGGAGGTGCTGTGTTGTCTCTAGTCTTTATTTGTGAAGCATTACATGCAAGTCATATTTCATATTCTCGTGGGTTTTCATCTGAATGAATGTTGCATAATCACAAACCCATTAAAACATTTTGAAATTAATACATCTCTTAGCCTAGTTCACCAAACCCGGATCATTAAAATGCCCAGGCACGACTCCATATTGTGGTAATGGATTACTCAAACTAATCCGCACTAGTGGGCCAATACTAAAACATCCCAAAAAGACAAATTAATAAAAAGGTTAAACATGCCTATATGTGCAATCTTACTAGCCAAGCCCAGCATGCAAGTCCTATATGAGCGAGTACTAAGAAGACCCTATCCCCGAAGTCAAAGGCACGTCTACATAGGTATGTCCTGCCCCTTGCCGTACCTTGAATCAGCCTGCCTTCCTCTCCTTTTTCCTCCTCACTCCACTTATCTTATATCTTCTGTCCCAAAATGGCACATTCCTATTGCCACAATGTACTGAGTAGATGCACTCAAACTACTGCCATCTTTTTTCTACTGTCTGTTACACACTTTTGAAGCCTTGGTATTAGTCACTGACTAACATTCAGCCTTCTCTGATCTTATCATCTTATCTTGGAAAAATAAAATTTCTCACACCAGTACTTTTTAACACTGCACTCTTGCTCAGTCTTTCTCAGACATATCCATGTGGTCATGAAGTAAACTACCGGTTGGTTACATAGGTAAAACACAACCCACTGTTCCCTTTCATTTCAGAAAAACTTGACTTGGAGGCACGTCTAGCTGAGTTATGTGAACAAGTGAAGGTAGGATCTGTTGAATAATACAGCTATATGAACATGTTCTTATCTCTAATAATATAAAATATTTATAGAACACAGAATGGCCTGTCATCAAATTAACTTTCGGACAAGAGACTGGTGGAAAAAAATGCTCTTTTTATAACATTAATTATGTGTTTCACTTTCTAGGGCGATCTATATTTATGTTACCATTTTATAATCATAATGTTTTACAGATATTTGGATAACGATCTTTTTAACACGGTATAGATATAAATACATTTAATCAAAAACAAAATATCCTGGTAACTAGGTTCCTGGGTGACTCATAGAGTTGTCTTAACTTACAGGTCATAACTTGTATTTGGAGTTTTTTGTGAAAAATGTCTCGTTCGGTTATGAGGTTGTGAATCAAGAACTGTTCTACTCTTCATTCCACTTTATGCTCACTACAGCCCCCTGGTGGTGTCTTTTTCTCGTTCTTAAAATATTTAGCAAAAAGCAGAGTCCCCTGACGAGTTAGCAGAACTGGTTAACATGAATCTAGCCCAGCTCTGCTCTTTGTTGATGGCTCTCTGGGGACAGTTTCTCGAGATCGTCTCCCTACAGGAGCAAGTTGCTGCCCTTCTAGCTGTGGAACACCACACACTAAGAGTGAGTTCAAACTTCCTAAGTCCTTATCATATACCCCACCTGGTAATCCTGGAATAACAATAATTTCTGTCTCATAAAACTACACTCTGTAGTTGGAGAAGCAGACTTAATCTTGACCTTGTATCTGTTGTTATTTCAGGTGAGGCGATTTGCAGAGGCTTTCTTCTGTCTCCAACATCCGAGACAGTCTGCTTTGGCATATCAGGAGCTATAGTATGTTGCAGTCAAGTGTGAAAATCTGACTCTTGGTAGATGGTAGTGTACTGTATATGCAAGCGTTAAATGAAATGCTTTTCTTCTTTCCTCCTTCCTTCAGTGCTCACAGTCACCAGCAGATGACTAATGCGATCAAAAGTTCCAGCTACTTTCTGTCTCTGCCTCCCCTTCCGGTGGAATGTGCGGATATGGATGGTGACATCAGCTCTATTCCAATCATTTTTGAGGATCGCTATTTAGATTCTATCACTGAAGGTCAGTAACAAATAATGAGTGCGTTAATATGCTGTACCTTTTTAAGGCTCAATGAATAATTGTAAGCAATACCTGTATATTTTGTTTTTGTCTTCATCCATGATCATTCTGGTTGGATTTTGAAGATCGCGATGGACCCTGGCTGGGCATGCACAACACACGGTCGGCGTCAGGGCCAAGTAAATCAGATAAATCAAGTTCTAAGGACTGTGTTGCAGTGGCCGCTCTTTTGCCACCTGATTCTCAGGGTACTCCTGTTAATAAAACCTGGGCTGACAGCTTGGAGCCACCTCCAAAATCCAAAGGAAAATCTGTAAAACTGAAGAAAAATTCAAAGATTGAAAATCCCAAGAAGCTGATTAGACATGGATCCAAAGACTCAGTGGTTCTGGTGGGTTATAAGAACCTCAAAGCTCCTTTTGCCGATGCTAGCACCAAGAATAAAGAAGGGGAGGCTCCCTTGAACTCAGTGGAGGACCAAGATGCCTTGCAGTTGGACTCTATTAATTGTTCCAGAACTAATGATGATTCTGTCTCTGACCTCGGTGCCTCGTTGTCACACTTTGGTAAGAGCATGGTTGATTCCATCTCTGGTGACAATAGACCTTATACTGCTGCTTGTGCAGCAGGCACAAGAACGCCCCTGTGTGCCAACAACCCCCAAACAAAGATGATCAAGTCGATCAGAGTAACCAAAAACAGATGCTGTGTTCTGCGGGACCTAAGCAAATTGACGTTAAACCAAGATTCAAAAACCAAGGTGGTCAAATTACAGTTATCAGGCCGTGTCGGACTGATGGTGCTAGTAGCAGTAATATTCCAGAAATTACCCAGACAGAATGTTACTCCAGTCACTCCGTGGTGGAGACAACGCAATATTGCCAGCATCCCTCTCCGTCCTCAGTGCAGGTAAAGAGTGATAGTATCAGGCTGCCCGATGGAGCAGCTCCGTGTGCCTCTTCCCGCCTCTCAGACTCCGGCATTGAGAGTGAACCCAGCTCTTTTGCAGCCCAACTTGTTTCAGGGTCACAGATTTTTCCAGGGCTCGGTGTGGTTGAGTCAACTATGGCTGGCCTACAGCCAGGGAAGACTGCAGTCAGTTCTGCACTCAGTCCTGTACAGGCAAGTGCAGTGCAACAGCCCTGTGTGGCAGCAGAGTTTCTTCACACCGAAGATACTCGTGCTGCCAGAGGGGTTCAGTCATCGCTCACTTCTATCAACTCGTTGCCCTCAGATGATGAAGTTGAATGTTCAAGCGGAGCTGATGTCTTTTGCAAGAGTATTGTGGTCCAGGAGCAAAGCGTTGTGTTTTCTGGGGAGCATGTAAACAAACCTGCCGTTGAGGCGGTCTCTCACTTGGATTCTGCAACAGTAGATTCCCAGCTTGAAAAATCTGTCCTTGATTTGAAAATAGAGCCCCACGTTATCGAGAATCCTGAGGTCAGGCTGGAGGACGCAGCTGGTCTTGAGGCCTTAAAAGAATCTCGTAGTGAACCCCAAACTGCATGCCCCTCAAGTAACTCTGCCACGAGTAGCACTGACTTGGTAAAACGTGGCATGGTAGAGAATTATTTTGGCTCAACTTCCAGCACAGATGCATCTGAGATCAGCCCTATAGATACTTCCGCTATCACTCTGGGAATCCAAACAGGACCACAGGTTGAGGATGACGAAGATGAAGGTGAACATGAAATGATAGAGAATGGCTACTATGAGGAAGGAGACGGCTATGCCTTTATCAATGGTGCCGCCGATGAGGAGCAAACGAGTGTTGGAGGCACAGTTTGTCAGGAGGCAGAAGTTCTGTTTGAACAGCTTGGCATTGGCCACATCCACGAAAAACAGGATTTGTTGAAAGCTCCAGTCTGCTCCAACGTCGCCTCTGGTACTACTGGGCAGAGCATGCGGAGGCGTCATCCCTCCACCTTGATGTCTTCAAATCTAACGTGGTATGAATGTGTACCTGCACCACAGATGATAGAGTGAGTTGTGATCTTCCATCACACGATTAGGGTTATGCATGCATTCTAACTAATTCAACAATTACATTGAAATCATGCAGGTTCGTCAAGGCTAAGGAAGAAATGAAGCAATTGAAGCTTCCTGGCATCTTGTACAGTGAAGTACCAGAGCTTGCATCCACAGTACCCTACTTCAGCTTGGAGGAAGACGAAAGCTGTGATGAGGGCATTCATCTTATCGTTTGCGTGCATGGCCTGGATGGTAAAGGCGACTAATTTTTCAAAGGATGATTTTTATTGTATTATTAGTATTTTTTTTAGCATTATATGCCACACTTGATGATGATGTTCCCAAATTGCTTTAGGCAACAGTGCAGACCTGAGACTAGTGAAGACTTACCTGGAACTTGGACTTCCCGGTGCTCGTATAGACTTCCTTATGTCAGAGAGAAACCAGGTAATCTTTTTTAAAATTGTTGTTATGATCAGCATTAGGATAAGCAATTTTGTGGCGAGGTTGGGGACAACCAACAAGCATAAAATAATAAAAACTTTTATTTTACTTGTGTTTTCCACCCAGAATGATACCTTCGCTGACTTTGAGTCAATGACAGACAGGCTGTTGGATGAAATAGTCCAATACATTCAGATTTACAACCTCACCCTTTCAAAAATAAGGTAATTGTAATATATTAGATTTTTTGGGGAGCATGGAGATTGATATAATTGTAAGTATTTACATAATTGCCACTGTAACCACTTCTAGCCACAGGTTTGTAACTACTGTATTATGATCCCCATTTTACCAGTACCACCAACATCAAGTTTTTGCTACCTGTCATCTTTCCATGTTTAGGAGCATTAAAGTTCCGACTATAAGCCACAACTCTTTTTCCTTAGTTTTACCTGCAGTTGAAGTCAATTATTTGCGCATTTTCACAATCATTTTCATATATTCTTAGCTTCACTTTCTGTCACTAAAATTGTATTTTCTGTTCAGGATTATTTCATTTTTGAACTATATAAAATTTTCTGTAAAGTTCCTTGTTACCAGCTACAGCTGTTGTGAAAGTGCTGTATAAATCATGATGTATTGTATCAACCAATTTTTACTTGAGCATAAATACAGCATTCAAATGGAACACCTATACACTCGTAGGTGTATTCTCTCTGCCCTGTGCAAGCTATTAGAGCTGCTGATTGTCTACCTCTTGTTATGCTCAATAGACTGAATTTGATCATTGTTAACCTCTTCTTTTCTTTCGACTTCCAGTTTTGTGGGCCACTCGCTGGGTAACCTGATAGTTCGCTCTGTGCTGACCAGACCCAGGTTTAAATGTTACCTGAGCAGGTTACACACCTTCCTTTCCCTCTCCGGACCTCATTTGGGCACACTATACAACAGTTCAGCATTGGTCAACACAGGTAGGTGTCGGCGTATTTCAGAGATTCCTTATACTGTAAAAGTAAAAGTAAACAGGATTCTGTGAACAAACTTTTTGTTTCTAGGCCTTTGGTTCATGCAGAAGTGGAAGAAGTCAGGATCGCTGCTGCAGCTGACTTGCCGCGACCACTCAGATCCTCGACAGACATTTCTCTATAAACTCAGCAAAAAATCTGGTTTGTGGTGCCTTATTTGCTCTATTGTTTGCTTATTTTGCTTTTGAGCTAGGAATACCTGTATAGGAAACGCCTTAAGTGATCTTTTGTCTTTAGGTCTGCAGTTTTTCAAGAATGTGGTTCTCGTGGGTTCACTGCAAGATCGCTACGTACCCTATCATTCAGCTCGGATAGAGATGTGCAAAACAGCATTAAAGGATAAACAAACTGGTATGACACCTTACATACGCTTTTACATTAGAATGGTTCCACACCCAGTTGGGCTTGCTTTTTCATGTGACTTTTTGGGTGGCAAAGTGATTAATTCAAATGAAATAGATCGTGGCGCCCGCCTCAAGGATGGAGGCTTTAGGTCACCACTGGAGGGCTTCAGACTCCGCGCAGTGACGACCTTGCCTTGGAGAGGCAGCCAAATGAATGAGAGTGAGCTCTCTATTCAGAAGCACTTCGAAGTATTTGATGGGCTGTACTTTGCAACGTCACCACATCATGCAGCGGCAATTCATATTTTGGAGAAGATTATATGAATTAATAAGACTGATTAATTGACAAAAGTGTTTGCGGCATCACCAGGTCCCGTGTATGCTGAGATGATTGAAAATCTGCTGCTGCCAGTACTTCAGAACAAAGACTGCAACCTCGTCCGATATGATGTCATCCACGCGCTTCCCAACACAGCCAATTCTCTCATTGGTCGGGCTGCCCACATCGCTGTTCTAGATTCCGAGATTTTTCTGGAGAAGTTCTTCCTTGTTGCCGCCCTCAAGTTCTTTCAGTAGAACTGCACGTGGACAAGAGAATGTGGAGTTAATACCTCACTTTATCTGAATTTTCCTCCAGTGACAATTGTTGGACTACTTGTATATACTTTTTAATGAAATAAGACATGCATCATAATTATTTTTTTCTCTTCTCTGTTCAGTTTTTATGGAGTTTGTTTTTTATTTTTCTACTGCCAGTGTTGTTTGTCTGGGAGGGGCAAACGTTTGCCAAGTTTTAATGTTTCCTTTCATTGTTATTTATGTATGTTCCTATACAACTGTATGTTATTCAATTCATTTTAGCAATTGAAATGAAACTAGAGCTGCTACATATTTAAAATGGCAAGTCTGCACAATCACCATTTGAAAACCTTTCTGACAGTTTTTCCGAGACCTTGCATCCATTTGCACCGCAACTACATTTTACAAGCTTTTGTACAGAAAATTCATTTGTACAGATTGCTTTTGTATTGACTATTTTCCATCCTTTAAAAAAAAAAAAAAACAGACTGGATTTGAAATAGCAATGTTGTGCTGAGACTTTGAAGCTTTTCATTTGTTTTTAATTCTTTATGCAGCATTGTGCACGTTTGCCAACAAGGTGTTGGAGAAAATAAAGCTAAAGCATAACATTTTGTCAGAGGGAGTTTACGAAATGCTCATCATTGAACAAAGCACATTTGGTTTCTATCATCTGTTTGTTGAGAATGTATTGCAAGTATTTGGTTGTTGACATTGGGTGATTATGGCAACTGGAAAGCATTTTTTTGGATTTTAATACGTGTTTCATGGGTGGATGTTTATATCATTGTACAATTAAAATTGTCAATACAAAACATAATTTCAGATTGAACATAATTGTTGCATTTTTAACAGTACAGTACTGTACATGTAGACGAGACAGGGTACTTATGTATCATTGACATGCAGTCGTTGTCAAATCAAGGCCCCCAGTAGGTGGCAGTGTTTTTTAACCAAGACATGCTGCTAAACGTGTATTTTAAAGCAAGGAGCTGCATTGCAAAAGCAAAGATTTATGGTGGAAATATGTTGAGTGATGTTCATCAAAAGATCTAATTATAGGGGTGGACACACTAGACTAGGAACCCGCTCTACGCCCTTTCTATTCCCAGAGCAACTCTCGCAGGCCACATACATTTAGAAAATAAATATATTTCCCAAAAAAATACCTAAATAAATAACGAAAGAAAGAAATGAGACAACTGAATGAATAACAATATTTTGCATTTATTTGGAATAATATGAGTATCACATACATGAGGTAAATAGTCACTATCGTAATAAAACAAAATCGTATTTTAATCCACGATGTATTATAAAAGATTGTTACTTTATCCCTGGTGTGATTCAAGGGGTTAAAATAAATGTTATAGTTAGCGTTCTTCAAACAACTTCTTGAACATAACAGAAGCAAAACAGTACTGCAAGTACACCCCTCAAATCTTGGAAGTGGTACAGTCCAAATCTGCTTCTGTGGGTTGTGTGGTTTGTGATTCTTCATACGCAATAGCCAGGCGTGTACGTTTTTCATCCTCTAAGCATATGTATGTATTTAAGTTACATTTAAAAAAGTAGAAAAGAAAAAGAACATGTTTAGCCACCGCCAGAGAAAGCTGTGTCGAAACACATGAGACTGATCTCCGACATATGATGCCCGGTGAGTTTTTGCTGATTTACGTGAAGTTAGAGTTAGCGCACTTGTTGCTCTCAAATTGTAGCGTTACTGGCTGAGTGGAACCGGTTTGATGCATCCCCTACTACTATTTTTATTGTTGATTTTGAAATCTGCTTGTTACTTCATCCAACGATCATCAGCTATTTTATCTTCTACGTTTGTCCATTTATAATCAACATAAAACAATTGCATTCGTGGTTACAAATATACATTTTAGTCCCCCAGAGCCTTAAAACGTCCAAATTGGATTGAGATTAATTCTTATTGTTTCCCAGTTGAAAGAATATCTCTCTATATATAGATATATGCATATATACTGTAGATATAGAGCAGTGAACCCCTTTCCTTCCTTTTTTTACTCCTCGACTTCTGTGTGTGGTTTTGGTCAGTTCGGTTTACAGTTGGTGTTTCAAAAAAACTGGAAGGTGCAGTGGGGTTGTTTTTCCAGCAATAGGGATTATAACAGTCTTGGGAGGGTATTAAATAAGCATGCAGGTGGCATTTGGCATATGTAAAGACAGCTTTTATCCTGGTCATCAACTAGCTGGGGATGTCTCAGCCTACATTGTCTCTGTGTTTTGACTGTAAACTTGGTTCAGATGGTCACACAGACTGTCACATGCATTCATCCTGTAATCAAGCGTAATCTGTGTTGTACTTCATTGACTGCATCTAAATTAGTTTTTAAAAAGTTATTGACGGTAGACATCTCTCATTTAGTCCGAGGTTGTCCACACCTTTATACGCCCTCAGTAGGTGCATCCTTTTCAGTGGAGGATGAAGTGGGTGTTTTCCCAATCGAGGGATGTTTAGAGCTGCTCCGCAACCCTTTCGGCTCTTTTCTTCCCTTCTTTTGCTGCATTCAAAGTTACATCTTGTAACAGTATGACTTTATCACTGCTGGCCAAGATCAAACGATGACAACGGGGGAAATTATGAAAGCAGTCAAATGCAACGTGAAATGCTGCATCGTCATTAAATGCCAGGCTCGAATGGTGTTTCTATGAGCACTTGGACAGGGGCAACGTTTAGAGTAGACTCCAAAGAAACAAACACAACGTGGCTCTGAACTGTTGTTGGTGAAACTGAAGATGGAGCCAAAATAATCTCATGGTTCAGCTCAGATCAGTCAGTCTGGGTTTCCCCCTGTTGTGTTTTGTTTAGTTTTTTTGTCCCGACTCCCTACCCAATTTAGGCAATTTCCTGAGATTAAAAAAACTTATGTTTGATGAAGTAATCTTAGTGAACTAACATGCTCATTACTGTATTAACATTAGAAAGCTTTTTTCCCCATGTTTTTTTCCGATTAACCATGAGTGCTCATTGATTGTGTCAATTATTGTTTGATTGGAAAAAAACACTTTCAAAAAGCTTCAAGTTAAGTCAATGATTGTATGATTTTGATTGAAGATGTGCGCGACATTATCATGCCTTGAATGAAGTTGAGATTTAATTGTGTGACTTGTCATGGTGAGCGAGTCAGATTTTCATGTTACTGGAAGTTCAGGTTTTTGGACGTCAGTTTGTCCTGACACCTTGATATGTGCGTGACTCTGTTTGAACATGTCCAGAAGTCAAATTTGGTAACACAATGTTCTTACGTCTGAGTCTAGAACTGTTGTGTAAAAGACATATTGTAAAACAAGACATGAGGGACCATCACTATATTTTGTAATTAAAGAAAAAAAGTTGTTTTTAGCTATCTTTATTTTTTTTGGGGGGGGGGGGGGTTACATGCTCTTGGAAGAAGTAGAGTAGGTGTATGAGCAGGTGGCTCCAGTTTCAGTTGACCTGTTCCCGCTTGTTTTTTTTTTTTTTTTTTTTTTTGCTTTTGACTGTTTATTGCCAAGAGCAGGTTTTAGTGGGATCAGAATCGGAGCACGGCAGTAATTAAACTGATTAAATCATCCTAAGACTTTAATCAGATGAGCCATGTACCAGTTGGGGCTTGAGGGGGTTAGCTTGAAGGCCTAACTTGAGGCGAGGCTACATGGCAAACAGCCTGCAGTTTGGGTGTATTAAGATACACTGACGTCTCAGTCTTTTTGATCTTGCTTGATGTCATGTATGACAGTGTGTCGGTTTTGTTTCTGTTAAGGCAAGCACTTCCCAGAAAATTGCCAATACTGTGGTAGGAGCAGCATTCAGGCTTTTAGGCACCACCATATTCACTTCTGCGAGTAACTGCACAACTTGATCAGATATTGTATATCTTAATAGATTTAATTTGCCTCCACCTGTCATGAGCTCAGATTTGTAGGATTAAGTGTTTTCACATTTTTTTGTTCAGATATGCACTTATTTAGTTTCCTGATTAATTGGATCAATAACCATTTGTGCCATAGCCTTCTGTGGTATACGCTTGGCTAAGTGATGTTGATGTCTTTTTCGGTCGGCAAGCTTTGTTGAAATAATCTTCGTGATGGATTAAGTACTGATATCTTTTTCCTCTGACACAATGGTAAATCAATGAAAGAGAGTCACAGAAGACTGTTGGTTGGCAAATCTTGGACCATTTTAAAAGGAGTGCTGCATCATCTGCTGTTCAATTTGTTTTTCTTCTGCTGATCTCACTCAGATGTCATCTTTTTTTTAAGATCTGATATGGATGAAGTGTCGCGGACCAGCTAAGAGCTTTAATTAAAAATAGAGTTGTGATCGACACAAGGTGCCACAATGACCTCTTCAGTAAAGCAGCAGAGAAACATTTGTGTTCTTCTTCCCAACAAAAACCAGCTGGAGATCACTGTCGGGGTGAGTTTGCCTCCAAGTTATAATTATCTGCCTCTCAAAATAGGTTTTTTTCCCCTCTTATCGTAAACACAGTTCCCTGTGACTCTCTTGTTCTAGCCAAAGGCCACAGCGCAAGATGTTTTCAGTCAGGTGGGAGAGCTTCTCGGTATCAAAGAGATGCACTTGTTTGGCCTCACTGTGGTGCGAGGTAAGTCCACTCCTCGGATTCCTTCAAGACCTGTCCACACTAGTGTATACAACAGCAGTGTTTCAAGTACAGTGGAACTTGAAGTCATGAAATGAGGCAATTGAGGCATTCAAATCTTGCTAGTCGTTTTAAAACTGCAAGGTCCCCCTTGAAGACAAAAACACCGCTTATTTTGCTTTCCATTCTTTTTTTTTTTTTTTTTTTGCTTCGGTCAAAAAAAGTTTGGGCACCCCTGATCTAAGACATGTACATGTGTAACACAACATAACCAGCGCTACTTCAAAATAAATTCCAGTAGTGGTCGTATGATTGTCATCACATTTTTTTCTGTGTGCCATCACTGGTACCCGAATTTATTATTAAATGAATATGGTTAAATCCTTACCAAACTGAACTCACACATTCCCGAAAACCATTAGCTTTTTATTCAGGTCTCCCGGGTCTACACGAGTGGATGTTGAGTGACCTCTGAGCCATACTTTCTTGGCTTCGTTCATTCTTGCTTGCTCAAATGCGTTGAGATGCCTTGGAAATCTCGTGTGGCTCACCTCCGCAACAAGCAGCCTTTTGTTTTTTTGGGTGTTGGTTCAGCGATCACTTGGCCCGAGATTCCTGCAATATTAACTTCATTAAGCCTGGAATGCACCCTTGCATTCCTCCCCTTCATGGAGGGGAGGGATGGATTGATGAGCAGGGTGGGAGTCTGGGGACGGGGGGTACAGAGTGGAGGAGGTGGGGTGGTCTTCTAATGACTCAACTCCAACTCAAGAACTTGAGTCGCGAATGAGTCAGAGTGGTCCAGAAAACTCCCAGGAACTGATGTATGTTGACAAGAACAAGTTGTGAAACAGCTCGGTGAACATTATTCAGCTATGCAACAAAAGAGATAAGGTTGACAAAAAAAGGAAAATGCCCATGCCTTGACTCAAAGTAACAAGCAGAGACTCATACCACCACCTTATTCTCAGCATAGCGGTCAAATTCTCGACTGAATGAGAATTCAAATAACTAGCTACTGCTAAAATGGTAGTAATTAGGATAAGCCAGATAGCTGGCTCCCTCTCTAATGAAGGAATAAGGCCTTCTTTTTGTCTTTCACCCCAATTAAACCCATTGTTGGACACATTTTCTGCCTGGTTGCATTATTATTTTGTTTGCCCGCTAACTGTCTGCTTGTTTTCCCGGTTGTCTTTCTTCTGCTCAGACAATGAGCGCATATTTTTAGACATGGAGGAGAAGTTGACCAAGTACTTACCCAAAGAATGGAAGCAAGAGTCCGGAAAGGTGTGGAATCTTATGAAAGCTGACAAACATATAACATACAACAAAACACCACTGTTGTTTGTTTGTTTGTTTGTTTGTTTTTTCGCCCCCTTTGGCAATATTTATTGTAGTCAAAAAATAGCTCAAGATATACTGTGCAAGTCATTCACAGCACAAATATTATAAAAGTCACTACAAAATAGCTCAAGCCACTATTGTATTTTTGTATGCACAGTTTTATTTCATATTTCAATATTATGTTAAGAGCACTGTACTAAAAGTATCTTTATTTTTCCCCAACATAATTTAAAAGACTGTTAACAGTTTACATTCCAACATACATCAGAATTGAAAAATAAATTTCATTTTGAACATTATGGTACACGTAGACAATCACCTTACTGTTATACATCAACGATCTATACACTGTATCTCGTTTCAAACGTGAGACTCATCCCATGTCAGCGACATACACTCGAAAAATCCACAAAACCTCGTGAGAGGAAATGCAAAATACCCACCCATGTCTTTGTTCCCATAGAGTTTTGAGAAGAGAGCCTTTCCTCTCGTGCTCTGCATTAAAGTGCAGTACTATGTTGAGAACGGCAGACTTATCAGGTGTGTACCCTCACCCGTGCACCACTTCTTGACAAGCTGTCTTTCATGTGTTCTTATTATTACTGTACACCATCCATCTTTGTCCTCCTTACTGACACCTTGTGCAACCCTCTCGTCATGTTTTCATTTCTTTGGGTTCGGTACCAGTGAACGCAAGGCACGCCATCTCTACTACTCTGACCTCCGCGAGCGGGTGTTACGCTCCGAATGCCGTCAACAGGAGGAGGTGTATTTCCAGCTAGCAGGTTACGCCATGCAGGCGGACCTCGGTGACCACCAGCTTCCCAAGGAAGGGGAAGAGATCGCCCCTTACTTCGAACCCAAAGAGTACTTTCCTCCATGGGTATACAGCATGCATTTCATGTTTCAGTTTTTTTTTCCTTTTTTTCGTAGCCAAGTTGGTGGCAGATAGATAGATAGGTTGTCTAAAGTTTGAACTGCCAGTCAAAATATTTGCTGAGGAATTACATCGCTGGTGTGAAGTGGTCACCCATATGTAATATTGGCAACCACGGCACCAAGGGAGTTTTCATAATGACTCCACTTATACGTTTTGTGTTTTGCTTATCCTCGCCAGAGTCACGCAAGGGGCTAATTTAAGGTGGAATGTGGCCTCCTAGCTTTGCGAATGGAGTATTGAGTGGTATGCTCAATCACTACAGTGGACACAAAAAAAGACAAATCGTACTTATTATTACAAGTGGGAATGTTTCGACCATTATATTATTATATATAATGCCATTGCCATCAAAATGCTTATAGTTCCTTCTTCTTCCTTTGTTCCATTTCTCTAGATAATAGCCAAGCGGGGACTGAACTATCTCCTCTGCCATGGCCCCAAAGTGCATCAGGACCTGTGGGGCATGTCGGCACGTGATGCCATCCTCCTCTTCATCAGAGAGTCATGTCGACTGGAAGACGTACCAGTCACATTTTATAGACTGCAAAAGGTCATTAGTCAAGGACAAAACCTTTTATATGTTCCAAGCCGCTGTTTCATGCTGAAAAGCCACCAAAAATGGAGGTTTAGCCAGACTCTCAATCTTATCTGTTCAGCTCAAAAGCTTCACTGACATCTCATCATTCATGTGTCCAGGACAAGAAGGAAGAGAGGGGAACGGCAGTACTGGGCCTGACCCTGAGAGGAATGCAGGTTTATCAGGTATGTGCACAAACGAATGGGTTGGTGATCTGCTGCTCGTATTTGACGTGCAAAACAGAAAATCTGACTTTCCTCTTTGGATCCGTGGCCTGTTAAACCCTGAGCAGACGTGTAAGGAATGTGTGGGTTGCCACCAGTAAGAGTGCACCAGCAGATACGAGGCATCTGCCAAATGCGTCACTTGTTTGATGTGTCCATCAGGGACCATCTGGGGGGGATTAGGGTGTTGGGGTCTGGCCGATTAAACGGACCATGAGATACAACAAGACACCCCTGGCCTCTCCACGTTTCAGAGGCCGAAACAAAATGGACAAGAAAACTCTCCTTTATAATTACACATAGCTTACCCAAAGATCATTTTAACCACACAGAGGAGGCTATGTTTACCAATGTTGTTTGTTATTGGATTCGGCCCCAAAAATCCCAAACTAATTTCCACACAAATTTTGTTGGACACAGTCTGAGGAATATATTTTCATTAACATATTTAAGAGAGAGAGAGAGAGATTTCACATTTGTCAGAGCGTACCATGAAATCCTGACACATTGAAGGCATATGCACTTGATATTATAAGTAAGTATCTACTTACGAAAGTATTGATCACATTGATGATTTTGTAGCCTTTTGACAGGTGTCTGCCCTCAATTTAGTGGAACTATAGTTGTTATATGTGTAATGTTAGTGATTGGCTCTTTCTGAATTGTCGTTGAATCTGAAACATTCTACGATGAATTGTTTTGGTTGTCTGCAGGAGGCGAACAACATCAGACACTTGCTATATGACTTTCCCTGGTCCAATGTGGGACGACTCACCTTCCTGGTAATCATTTCTATTCTCTCTTTCAGCAAGTGGGATTGTGTAATTGGCAGTGACTGTTTACTGTGTGTTGTTCTGCTTAGGGAAAGAAATTTGAGATTCAACCGGATGGCTTACCGTCAGCAAGGAAGCTTGTTTACTACACTGGGTCGTCATTCCGCTCTCGACACCTTCTCTTGCACCTTAGCCGCAGCCATCGCATCTACCTCAGCCTCCAGCCTGCCCTCAAGCACCTCCGCCAGCTGGAGGAGAGTGAAGGTACAAGAGAGACAATTTCCTTCATTGCATTGCTTCTGACCAGAATTTTTTTGTTCACTTTGTTTTAGAAAAAAAGCGTTACAGAGAATCCTACATCAGCGATGATCTGGACTTGGACCCACCAGGCAGCGAAAGCAGCCCGGGTTTGTCCCGGATTTCCACCAGCAGCTCGGGTATCGAAGCCGACACCCGCCAACACAGCATCTCGACAGAGATGACCTCCATGGAGGAGGAAGCGGAACAGAAGGCAGAGAAGAGTTCCTACTCTGCCGCCAGCCAAGTTAGCTCCTCCACGTCTGGCCTTGGCAGCGGTAGAAAAGCTCACATTAAGGATAAGGAGTGGAAAGAGGAAGCTGAGAAGTTCACACCAGCTCGCACACCAGGTGCTGCAGATTGATGAAAATGCTGGAATTTTAATCTTTTCAAGGATTCGGAATGATGGGTCAAAGTACTTGTATTTCCCAAGCTGTGGCATTTGAAGGTGCTTGTGTAAAAGTGCTGGAAGGTGCAGTCAAAATCTTGGAACTTGTAGCTCTATACTTCGAGGACATGATTTCAATTCTTTCACCCTTTGTAAACAGATTCTTTTGGAGGTGAAATATGTCAGTTGGCCGCCTCGCTTAATTTTGATACAAGCTGCTATTGTTTTCCAGAAATGAAGGCTGATGTCAGACAGGAAGTTCTTGCGGATTATCCAGATGAGATGTTCCAGCTGGCCGATCTTCTCGGTGGTGTGTCAGTCGATTGCACACTCTCCTCTGAGATAACCTCGCCAGGTGAGAATATTTATGATGTAAAGTGCATTTAGTAATGCATTTTTGATTTGTTTTTTGTCCACATATCAATAATACTTTGTATTATACTTTTGCTCCAGAGAACAAAGTTAGCCTCCCAGACAACAATGAGCATCTCCTAATTTTAGATGGCACCGGTACCCAGGTATGTTTTATATTATTTGCCAAGTTCTCTCTCTTTTTTTTTTTTTTTTTTTAAATACAGAGGAATTGATCATCTTTGTCTTTTTTTCTGTAATTTCTTTTGTTATTCTTTAGGTGGGAGAAACTAGATCGCACGTGGACCGGCACAGCCACAGTCTTGATGATGTCAGTTTGTTTCCACCTCAGGCACCCCTGGGGACCACACTACAAGCAGATTCTTCACACAGCTACACCTTCGGCCTCTCGGACACCTCGGCAGACACCAAGATGCCCTTAGTTCACGACTATTACCCTTTTTTGCACTGCCAAGCCAAACCTTCCTTCTATGGTCGCAGGTCTACCAACTGTCTGTCACTGGACCTACTAGCAGATGAACATTTTCTGGAATTCGTTCTGTAAACAAACAAAGAAGTCCTCACATTTGCCTCATTTATGTGTAATGAAGGTTACCTACGGGATCTTTATGGGAGGTTTTTTGTGACCATTTTTCATGTGTTCCATTTTTCATCAGTTTATTTTTACGCTGACAATTATGTGGATTCCAGTTTTGTTTTGTTTTTTTACCAGAAACATTTCTTTGTCAGTGACATATTTATTGATTTATTTTTCGATGTTTTGTACTGTAGATACTACCCGCAATTTCATATGATGACATTTCAACTTGTGTATTCAAAAAAAAAAATGCAATTGTATTATGTTTTGTATGCCAGCAATCTCTTGAGGGGTTAATATTAAGGGCAAAATACATTTTTACATTGTGACCTTTTAAATATTTATCAAATGAATTTCTTTTAATCTATTTGTACTCCAGCACTGTCAGAACATTTGGAATGTGTTTGTTACATGCTTAAAATCTTCAGAAGTCACAGTGCCAATGATAATGTTTCTTAGTAACATTTTACACTGCATTTTTTTTAGTGTGCTCAGTCATCCCTCTCCTATTATCCTGCCTCATCAAATGTAGCTACTAGTGTGGAAAAAGACATTTCTTTCCAGCTTGTAAACCATTCATCCAAAGCCTCCAAATGCTTAAGCTCGTCTTCTGCTTTCTGCTTTCATAATTACAACATTACTGTTTGCAAAGGTCTATTTCTGCAACTGTGACATTTACAATGAATCTGCAGTATTTTTTGTTTTATGTAACCTCCAAACAAAGATCCTTTCTGTAAAGTTATTTTTTCCCCCAGAGATATTTTCACAGTTTTGTAAATGCCAATTAGTATGCAAAAGAAGAACTTTAGCCAGCATGACCTCACTCAGAAGGAATGCTAGTGATTAAACACTGAAACTCTATTCTGATAATGTATGACCAACCTGCGTGTTCTTCCCAATGCTGAATTGTTTTAATATAAAGCACTTTTTTTTAATGATAGCATAAATAAATTTTACTACTTACTACCATTTTGTCTTTATACAAAACTGCAATTCTGATACACAAGTGTATATAAATAGACACATGCACAATTCTTTTTACGGAATCATAAATGTAGTGTATGTATTTCATTCGAAACGTTACAAACAATTTGATGGCTGAGACTTGTTGACCTACTGACTCAACTGAGATACAATTCTTACCAGACCCTCCCGGACTGCTTTGGTCATGTGACGGCAGTAATAATGGGAGATGTTTGTCTGGAAGCTTTTCTTCCAGACTGTCTTCCTGGCACAGAACCCCCACCAGCACTTTGAAGACAAGCTTGTGTTATTGAGCATCTACACTGTTGATTCGTTTTCCCAAGTTATTTCAGATGAATTTCTAAGATGTATACATATTATACACGACTCACAAAATGTTAGGGATATGTAGGTTTTTGGTGAAACACTCACCTTTACGGCTTTTTGTACAATTTCATGAATAGTAATTTGCATTTAAAAAGTCCTCTTCCTCATGAGACCAAAACAATACCTATGCGCTACCAGAGTGTGTGTGTGTGTGACCCCAGGGAATGTTTTTTTGTTGTTGTTGTTTTTGCCGTAACTAGAATAAAGTCATATACTATAATACATAAACACTACAGTCGGTGGCAGTGGCGCTCTCACTGTCAGAGTGTGTGTAGGGAGGCGTGCGTTTGTGTGCGTGCTTTTTGGGGGGGGTTCGAAGGGGGGAGGGGGGCAAGCATGCACACACACTGCACAAAGTAGGAGATAAGTGCAGTGACCAAACCCTGACGAGAGAAAAATGGAACAATAATGTAACGGATGAAAAGAAAGGCAGAGAGAGACTAAAAACAATGTTAATAATGCTATTCTTTGTTGTGAGTTGGTCTATTTTTCTCTTTCTTTGTTTTCTTTCATATTAAAAAGGATGCAGTGCTGTACTATGCAGGTGTGCTTATAACGGTTTTATAGACTACTTAAAGTGGTGGCTGAGAGTTGGGAGGTATTTTCTTCTTCCTGCGTGTAACAGAAAATAATTGGTCAAATTCAAAAGACAAAGACGTATACTGATGTCTACATGAAGAAAAAATGTCGGTTTCTGGCGGCTGGATGGATGGCTGCTGAAGTTGAGGATGAGGAGAGAGGAGCGTCGGCGCAGAACGCCGATGCGTATTTGGAACTGAGAGTCACCGCTTGGAATTGGAATGGATTTGCATGGGACAGGAGAAGTGAACCAATCTCTTTTTTTCGTCAATGGATGCTACAACTTCTTGTTGACTTCGAAACTTAGCTTGTAGCCGACGTGTGCACATTTTGAGCATGACGTCTCTAATCCACTGGTGAAAGGACACTTTGATTCTCTCCTCTTTCATCTCAAACTGCTTTAACAACAAAGCGTATGAGGGGGAAAAGTGGTTAGGACTGCACGACTGTCCGTGTTTTATGTTATGTTCATTATTTTACTTTATGTTAAATGTTTTGTTAAGCGCTTTGTTACAGCTGCCGCTGTTGTGAAAGCGCTAAATAAATCAGCATGTATTGTATTGTATTGTATGTGTTTGTGTTATGCAGTACAGTACTGTGCGGTAGCTGGAGATCCGATGATTTCTCGCGGGATTTCGTGATGACGTTTACGGAAGTAAGTTTTCAAATAACCACAGTGTCAACGTGCCGCGAGAAAAGCCGTTTGGATATTTTTTACTAATTGCTGTATTTTGATCTCGTCGGGATTAACTAAAATGAATTCCGTTTTAATTAACGCAATCGTGTCTACTTCTCCTAACTACGAGCTTCTGTTTGACTCCCTGTGCTGGCCAGCTGACGCGTGGCCGGAGATGGAGCGCGTTGAGGCACTGTCAGCTTTCATAGAAGGACTCGAGCAAATTGTTGTTCAATCAGAAACGAATTCGTTGACAACCGCAAAAAGACAATGTGTGCTAGAGAAAACAGAATCTATCATTTGGACGCATTGCTTGCCTCTTCTCTCCAGGATATCAGCAGAAACTGATGATGTGCGGTATAGGGAGAGTACAGTAGCTGTCTGCAGACTTGTGGCCATCTGTGTCCGTTTATGTGACCCGGCTGTGGCGGGCCGAGCCGCCCTGACTGTCCTGCCTTCGCTACAGCTGTCAAATGAGGACCAACCCAACGTGGAGAGACTCGGTGTGGAGGTGGCTAGTGAAGTCCTGGCTGCCCTCCTTCCTTGCTTATCTGGAGACGAGCAGCTCACGTCGAGCATTTTGTCGTGTGTCTTGTCGGGCATTAGAACTATTCCAGACTGGTTGCTCTCCCGGGTCACCGTCCGGCTCATGTTAGCCCTGCTGGGCTGTTGCAATAATGCAATGCACGGCAGCATCCTCAACAAGACTTTGAACGAGCTGTGCACCTGGCACGCATCGGAGCGCACACCGGCCGTAACTGAGCGAACACTTCTGTGTTTGACCTCCCTGTCAGACCACCTGCTGGCACCTACTGAGCCAGACCCTCGGCCCTGTCTCCGCTTCTGGTGGGTGGTTCAGGACGGACTTATCCACAGAGACAGTTTGTGCCGTAAGAGGGCACTGTACCTGCTCAAAAGGTGCGTGGCATCGTCACAGGAGCGGGGAGTCGACTGTCTTGCACAACAAGGTGAAATGCTTACAGATATGGAAAGCCAAATATCATTTATCCAATATTCCATCTGATGGAATCCATCAATCTTAATGTCTAATTACTGTGTCTTTGTCACGGTTTCATACCACTGTATGACATTTCTGCGTATCAGTAGTTCAGCTTTTCCATGCGAGTATAACAACTTCATGCTACTCGAGAGGCGCAACTAATTGTGGGCATTTTGGTGCAAGTATTAGGCTCCAAAAGACCATTAGTGCAAGTCACATGCCTACAAGTTGGGCCTTGTTATGTTTAGTGCAGCTATGTCGGTTTAAATTCGTACTGGTAGGCCAAAAGTGGCACAAGTACATAGTGGGGGGGATACCAGTATGATACTGTATAGTCATTCCACCAGTGCACTGAATTGTCTTTGAGGACAGAGATTGCACTAGTACCTGGACCTTAAGTTGGGTATTAGGGATCATGTGCTTTTCCAATGGCATGGCTCAAGAGTGATTGCTCCCATGTTTATTGTTGTGAAGGTGGCATTTTTGTCGGTCTCTCCTTAGATTGTTGCGATGTACCGAAGAGTTCTGTGCTTATATTTATGAACCACTTTCCTTCGATCTTGTTATTGAAGGAAATGGTGAGGAAATCTTGTTCAAATGGACCGCCAAAAGCAGCAAGATGCTCAGACAGTTCTGGGAGGATTATGTTCTGGTGATGGAGACGTTGGAGGAAAATCAGGTCAAAAATCAATTTTGATGATGACTGGCCATGGCCACTATAATAGTACTGCTAAGATTATGGTGGTGTTTCTTCTTTATATGCAGGTCCATGTTGTCCGCCCGGTGCTGAACAGAATAGACTCTCTTATCCAAACTACAGCAAATGAAGGTATTGATGATTGCTCTTTAAGATGATTGTATGCTTCCAATAAATAAAACTATGTTTCCACATCTTAATTGTGCACTTGATTTGTAGGTCAGGATCTCTTCCATCCATCATGGTTGCTTTGTGTGTACCAGCGGATGTTTCACAGTGAGAATAAAACCTTAATGCGAGCGGGAGTGTGTCACCTGCTTGAACTTAAAATCCTCCAACAGCCAGCCTTTGCTTCAGCTTTTTCTCAGGTGAACGTCCACGCAGACTTTACTTCGCTTGACGTACTACTGCCTCATGGTTAAACTGTTCTCATCTACTCTCTAGTTTGTTGTTGGGCCCTTTATGGAGGTTCTGTCAGAAACATCGCTGTTCTGCAAGTGAGATTCTAAACTCATCAAGAAATATGTTTAAATTACATTATATTGCTCAACCCGTATTGTTTTGTGTTTTTTGTTATTGTAAAGTGTCCTTGGGTGTCTTGAAAGGCGCTTATAAATAAAATGTATTATTATTATTATTATTATATTGGTTTATAATGATAAGTCTGATGACATTAATTGTTGTATTTTTCTCCAGGGCAGGTGGCCAGCATGTTGGGGACTGCCCTGAGCTGGCAAGTAAACTCCAAATCTTCCTGAAGAACTTTTTCAGCAGCCTGCCAACAGAAGACAGAGGTAGCAACACTTACCGGTTATCTTTTTCTCAGCTAACAAAAGCTTTTCTTCTCTTAAAATTTGTGTCTGCTTTTCAGGCCGCGTCCTGCTGCAGATGATCCAGCAGCTTGGATCCAAGCATTGGTGTGCAGTGCCCCTCCTTTTTATATCTCAGGCCCTGTCCACACTTGCTTCAAGTCCACTATTGGCGATTGAGGGGCTCACTGCCCTCAGGTCTGCTCCATGTTATGAAGGAAAATGCTACTTTTAAAGTTGAAGTGCACATTAATTACATGCTTGGTCTGCCACACACAGGGAGGTGCTGCGCTGCACCATGATCACACATCAAGTCCTCCTGAGAGGTGCAGCTCAGTGCTTCTTATTGAAGAGCGCCCTCTGTCTCATAGATGTGGTAAGCAAAGCATGTGTACAATTTGTAGCGCATATTCCATTCAGGCTTTCCGGTGAACAAGCCTATTCCAGCTGGAGTCACAAAAATAACCAACCATGCACTTACACTCCAGATGTATATTTTATTCTCATTTCTGAGCTGTCATATAGATGTAGCCGTACCGTGTTAATATACTTTCAGAGCACAGTGACCCTCGACGACATCTTTACCTTCCTGGGCAATTTCCGGGCAGACGAGTCACTTTGTCGTGGGACAGCCCTTTGGAATGAGGTATGCTAAATTGTTTTTATTAAACTACTGGTAGTCAAATTGAGCTGCACAGCATAGTTTATTTAGCAAACCTGCTGCCCCTCATTTGTGTTTTTTGGAGGTGTGTGTCTGGCTCTCAAGCAATGATGGCAATTTTAAGATGAAACCAAGGGATCAAGAGGGTGCCTCTTCAAGCAAGAAAACCATAAAAGCATATGTTCAAGGCAAAATACACGAGTTTCTAAGTGTTCCAGTATGCACTGGTGAGCTTGGAAGGAGACACGTTTTTCAGAGTATTTGCTTATTTGTTGATGGTTTTAATTAGTTAGCATGCTTTGCAGGTCAGACACAGAGCTTGCCTGACCCCAAAGAAGCAGATAAGTTGGCCATGTCCATTCTGCTGTTAAGTGACATTGAGAGGAGTCAAGCTGGATCGAAGATTGGTGACGAGCTCCAGTTCTTACTATCTCCACTGGTGGACACTGTGAGCCGGGTCGGTACCAATCTCTACATGCCCCTGAAGAAGAGTGACAGGAGCTTGCAGCTTGTCCTCCGACTGCTACAGCTCAGAGAAACATCAAAAGGTGGTTTGTATAATCATGATGATTCAGACAGATGTTTAGTCTACAGCTGTGATGAGAAAGGTCAATAAATATAAGACTGCCCACCTGTCCTCAAAACGGGACAGAAATATAGATACAAATAAAAGCCTTTCAGTGACTTCATTTCTTTTTTTTCCAGTGGATGAAGTAACAGCCGCTTTGGAGCGGCTCATTTTTCAGTGCGGAGATTCAATGCAGGAGTTTATCATGAGGCGTCTGTGTGGGGAACTGCTGGAGGTAAACAACGGTCTCCACACAACATCAGGACCTTTGTGGATTTGATCGATTATGATGTTTGTTTTGTTTTGTGCAGTTGTGTGACGTTCAGCGGGCCGAGCTGTATTTGAGTGTCTTCAAGCAGCTGTCCATGCACCGTTCTACAATTCAACAAGCTTGCTTTCCGAAACTCATCAAGTATAGTCTCAGCATCCTGCAAGAACCGTCCCAGCAGGTTGGAAGCAAAATATTATTGTTAGCGTTCAACTTATTCAGATATTCATCATTCTTCTTTCGTTAGTTTCCCTCAGTGGCGAACCAGGTGGCCAAAGCAGTTGCTATGGCATCGCTTGCCATGGTATGTCACCTAATGGAACAGCAGACAATTGGCCCAGATACTTTTTCTCTTCTAAAACAACTGAATGAGCACTTCTACAAGCCGTCTCCCTGCCAAAGTCATTCACCACTGGGACGCTTCAATGAGAGGCTCCTAAAACCTCACACAGCATACAGTTTGAGGTCAGTGACTAAGAGAGTCTGAAAACACTGTTGAACACACTTGCCCGTCATGTTAAAGTGCCACAGCCATTCTTTCTCAGCAATGAAGGTGGACAAGGCCCTCTCCTGCAGGACTGGGGTCGCACAGCTGCCCACTTCATGCGGGACCAGTGGATTTGCCTGAATTTTCTCGTCAAAACACTCGTGCTTCGGGATTCCGAGGTCCCCAGAAACACAGAGACTGCTGTCACCGCTCTGAGCTGCTGTGTGGATGCTCTCGCCCTGCTGCCCAGTGACCTGGTACTGCCTGTTCTCACTTTCATGGAGGCGGTGTTGCCAGAAGTGAGTCTCTGTGTTTTGAGTTTCGACAGGAAGATGGTATCTGGTGTTAAAGTGTGACGTTGTGATCTCAGTTAGTGCAGGAAAATGAGGCCCTCTGTGTGGAAGCTGTGAGTCGGACCTGGGAGCTGGTACACGGGCTCAGCAATAACGCCCATGATTTCTGGCCTGCCCTCAAAGGCTTCATCTCAGTCGCTTTCCACCAAACGCTGCTGCTTCTCACAGATAGTCAGGCCCCCGTGCTGACAGCAACCGTGAAACAGGTAATCAGCACAAATACAGCATTTCCAATATTCGTAAAGTAATAATGGTGTTTTTGTGCAGATTGCTGCTGAGATCATCGAGCTGTCTGAGTCCAAGAATGGCGTATTTAGTGTTCTGCTGCAACACTGTTGTCAGACATGGTTGCCTGCTAGTGAACAAAGCAGTCACCAGAATGACGAGATTTTCTCCAGTGTTTTTAGTCATATCGACATCATGGCTGAAGGCTGCGTATATGGGCCTGTGTTCAGGAGAGATCAACGGTACTGCTGACATTCTACCAGTGCTTTGTTGCTTCTTTCTTGAAGTGCTTCAGTTACTGTTTTTCTTCCATAGGCTTGTTCAAGATGTCCAGGCATACGTAGAACAACTTGGTGCGGTGTGTGCCACCAACACTGTCATCGCCAGGTGAGCTGCTGCCTTTTTGTGATTTAAGATTTATCAGTAAATTTATTATTAGTCACCTTTTTTTTACCGTTGACTTGTACTGTATATTTAATTATATTTATGTGCAGGAGTGTCAAACTCATTTTTTTCATGGGCCACATTTGCCTTGGAGGGCCGTTATGAATTTTGGGAAACCATATAAATATTTCATCACCTCCACATACTACATACACAGCGCACAACAAAATGATGGGCCAGATCTGGGCCCCCGGGCCTTGAATTTGACACCTGTGTGCTAAAGTTTAACATGAAGCCTTCAGATTGTTTGAATTCCTCAAAGTGGTGCTTACAACATAGACAGATTTAATGTTTTTTTGTACAAGGCATGACTGTTAAAGACAATGCTGTAAAGTCATTTTTCTTTTAACTGTGGGTCTTCATTTTCAGTATCACAATATTCGTGGCTTTGATTTGTTTATGTTGCCTGTAGATGTTGTCTCCTTCCATGTCACAGTTGAACAAAAGCTTTTTGTCTTTTAGCGACAACAGAGATGAGCAGTTACCTCGCATGTGCACCTTGGCTTTCCTCAGCCGCCTGGATGCTTCTAACAGTCTGCACCAACGACTGGTGGAGCAGCTGGTTGTCATTCTCTTAGAAAAGGTTAACATACAGTTATTATCTTTGCAAAACTGAATTACCCTACTTCCAAATTCATTCATAATGTCGAGATCTATTTTGTTATAAATACAGTGTCGCGAAGACATGTAATATATTGTGGTTCATCTCGCAACTGTTATTATTGCCCAGCGAATGCCAATTTCAATTTGCAACCAGCTGAAACACACAAAACAAAACACTTTCTGTCATAATTTCTTTCCAGGACAAGAACATGTCAAAATCATCGCGCATCTCTAGTAACTCTCTACAACACCGGGTGAAAAATAGAGTATGGCAAACACTGCTAATGATGCTGCCCAAATTCAAAGAGGTACGTCACTCACATCTTATTCATTGCACTTGCTATCAGGAAAAGAATAACATCTTGCCTGTTTTGTAAATGCACACAGGTGTTTGTGGCCTCTATACTGAGCAGTATCTTTGAGGCTGGCTTCTGCAGTAACCAGGCTTCAGTCAAGTATCTAATTGAGTGGACGGTGATTCTGATCCTTGTCCGTTATCCACAACAAATAGACAATTTTTGGGCTTGCTTCAACATGGTAAGCTTGCACATTTTTGTTTGACTTAACTCTTTGATATTTTTTTTCAATCCCACTTTCCACATTAAGTGGTGAGCGCATGAAAGGTTGATTCTGTGATTTTTAAAAATCCCATTTGATAATTGAAACGAGATAGGAACAAATACAGCCAAATTGTACAGTTTCAAGCAAAATAGCATTCATTTTTGTGCTTTTGGTGCAGCATCATGAAGGAACCAAGACTGGCATCTGCACCTTCCTGGCAGTCCTCGTGCATTTCGGCGTCATCATTCCCACCCTGAACAATCCAGTGAGGCATCTTCAAAATGTTACTTTGAATGTTAAATCATGTCTCAGCCCTTAGAATATGTATTTCCTTTGTCATTAAGGATATGCATTTGGCAAAAGCACTGGACATCACCCTTCAGTGGTGTTTCCACCACAACTTTAGTGTGCGTCTCTATGCCCTGCTGGCTTTGAAGCGGATTTGGAGCTTGGTTGAGGTCCAAGGAGAGAAGACAGTTCATGATTTGAAGGGGCTGTCCACTGCAGTTAAGGCCTGTTTGCACCAGACTGAGGCCTTGAAGAACACTGGGTGGGAATCTGACACGACAGTTGCTGCAAAAGCATCAATGTAGTGCGCTAAAAAGATTTCTGCTAAATTTTAGGAATGCAAACAAGAACTGGAGCAGGATTCAAGAGCACTTTTTCTTTGGGGCCTTTCATCCAATCAGGGATTACAGCATTGAGGTAAGTGTGTACAGTTCGTGAAAATGTGTGTCACTCTGCATGTAAATAACTCCTTATTGTTTGTTTGTTTTTTCCTAGACGATATTCTACACTTTTCCAAGTCTTTCAGGTGTAGCTGATGATGAGTGGATTGCCCCTTGGAAGCTGGAGAAGCTGTCCTGCTTATTTCAGATGCCTCCTTTGAGGAATTCCAGTCCTGACCTGAGCCAGCTCCAGCCCGGAGACTGGATCCAGCAGGATAAAAGTACAGTCACACATACTCCAAGGCCACCTGAATCTCATCTGATGCTTTTTCGGGCGAATGGTCACAATTTTGTCTCTAATAGGTGAGGAGGACAAGGAGGAGCGCTGGGCAGAGGTGCAGAAGAAAATAACCCCCTGGTGTTTGGACATCCAGGGGCAGGACCCGGACCTTCAGCTGGTTCTGCAGCAAAGAGCGGCTCGCCTTGGCAAACAGCATGGTGCCCTGCTGGTGGTCGCCTCACTCATTGACAAACCCACTAACCTTGGAGGTCATCACATTGTTTAGCAAAGACAACGCAACACTGTTTATAGTCTGCAGCTCTGAGAGTGACATCACCAACATGTATTTGCTTGTGCGCTTGTAGGTTTGTGCCGGACCTGTGAGATTTTTGGTGCCAGTGCGTTGGTACTGGACAACCTCCGTCACATCAACGACAAACACTTTCAATCCCTCAGTGTCTCATCTGAACTTTGGCTTCCTCTCCTGGAGGTAACGAGCATGACCTTTGACTCCACTTCATTGGCAGTGGTGTTTTGCATTGTACTGAAAGTGTTTTTTCAATATTTCGGTGTCTCCTTTAGCTGCAATAAAATGACGGAATATTAGAAATAGCTCTTAGTATGACGCAGCACAGTTCTCCTTGTACAACACTTTACCCAAGTGTAACCACAATAATGAGCATGATTTAATGATTTAAAATTAAATGGAATTCTGGAATGTTTGAGTAATCTCTTTTGTTGACTCTTATTACGTTGTTCAGTGATACCTTATGCCGCTGAACCTAGTGCACTTTAGATTCAAATGATCCTAGTCATGATTAAAAATGAGCAGCAGTGTACCTCTTCATCAGTCACATTTAGAAGATGATGGTACAGGGAGAAAAGTTTCTTTTTTCGGTTTGTCATTTGGTTTTGTTTTGTTTTTTTGTGCTCCTCTATAAACTGTATGTATTTGCTCATTAGGTAAAGCCATTGGAGCTGGCAGACTTCCTGCAGATGAAGAAGAGTGAGGGCTACTGCATTGTTGGTGCAGAGCAGACCTCCAACAGTCAGAGCCTTCAGGACTACCGGTTCCCGAGAAGACTCTGCTACTTCTTGGGTATGATTCACAACAACTCTGTCTAAAATCCCAATTTCAGATTGGCAGAATACACAAGTGTTTTCATTTCAGTAGTTGTACTTCACATTCACATCGCTGCATAATTAAGAGCCTTCAATTCACCCACCCCTTTTTTTGGAATGGAGGTGAAAAACTGGAGCAAAGATGAGGCTAAAAACTTTAAACTATGACGTTTTAAATCAAGCAGACATGCTCAAGCTATTTTAGTGCCTCAATGGGTTGCTTTACAAATCAAAACAGGTGGTAAATGGCAAGTAAGAGAGGAGAATTTGGGCCAGGACCATTTTGTTTAACAAAGCTATGGACATTTGTCATATCTACAAGGCTTTACTTTACTGTTAAAATTTTACTGAACCACCACCTTGTGAAATAGTGTTTTTCTGTCAGTTGTCATCCTCGTCACATTCACCTCTGAGTTTTACGCAGATAAATGCCTGAGCCGGCGAGATCATTTAATTTGAACTCACCGGTTCAGCCTTTTTCCCAGCGGGGCCCTTCACTCTTGGTGCTTCTGTCAGAACATGTTGCTCTGTAATTGGCCCTCCCTCAGGATAGCACAGCAGAAAATGTTGACAGCAGCAGGGACCTTCATCCACCGTGATGTTGTTTGGGGCATGAGGTAACAGAAAGATACATGTTGTCGTATCGTTCAAGTATTTGGAGCTTCACGCCAATTGACATAACTTCAATCATGTGCATATTTAGGACATTCCAATTCCTTCTTTTGCTGGAAGAAGGCAGTGCAATATGTCTTTTGATGTTTTGCTTTGTTGCGATCCTCTTTTAATAGGAGCAATCTTTCCACCCAATTGCCCTCCGGATAAGTAGAGATCATTACATTGTCAGTTCTTGCTGTGTTGTGCCCTCTGTAGACTCATTGAAAGCTTCCCTCATTCCGCCTTTACGTTCACTGTAGGTTCCGTACACCTGTACAATCCAGTGAGCCTCCTCTATACAACACCACAGCATATTGCTCAGCTGTGTTGTGTAATCTCACTAAAACACTTCATTACTTAAGAGTGCTTGATGCTCTGGTGGTCGCATCCTCACACATCGCATTACTGTCTCTTGCCAAGAGTAACCAACTACTGATTGACAGCACGTCAGGAAATGAATTAACTTGGCTATTCATGGTTCATTAATCACGGTGGATGGGGCAGTACTGTATGGCATCATCATATAAAATGAAAACCGCAATTATGAAGCTTTATTGAAAGTGATGCCGCATTGCTGTGCTAGTGTAGTTATTAATAAATGAAATACAATACAAATTGTACGACCGTACCCCCTTTCCACGGTACACTTGAAAAGAACAAATGCAGGAGCCTTTAGATTTTCGTATAGCTCAACTTCTTTTAAAGGCATCATATTTCCATTAACTTTAGCATCGGTATTCATCTTGTAAATGTATCGTAAATATGTATGGTCAAAGATTGCCATGAACTGATGAATGTGGGCAGGATTGAAAAAAACCAAACAAACTGGCCCACACTTTAAGATTGTTTCTGTCATCACAGCAACGAACGAGAAGGCATCCCCGCCAACTTGCTCCAGCTGCTCGACGTGTGCGTTGAGATCCCTCAGCAAGGGGTCATCCGCTCGCTCAACGTGCATGTGAGCGCTGCCCTGCTGATCTGGGAGTACACTCGCCAACGCCTCGTCAGCACCTCCAGTCAAGACAAGTCAAAACACGGCTGAAGAACCAAACCACGCGACATCCGGTCCTAAAGGTGTTTGCGTCTTAACAGTCACCAAATGTAGCAGTTCACTTCTAACTGCAAACCACAGTACAACCACATCAGCCTGTTCATCATGTAAATTTGTCCGTGGTCTTTGTACGCATACATTTCTGGTGCCTTAATGGGTCATGAAATGGATATCAACACTGCTTGTTCCATCCAAGTATTCCTCTGAGCATCGTGTTGGAATAGTAAAACCATTCTCTGTGCCTGCAGAGAAGCAGCAGCAATTCAATTTTTATTGTGTTATCCATTGAGGCAATTACTTTTTGACTCACAGGGACTTTTAAAAAACACTGCATAAAATATGCTGCGCTCAAAAAGCATTCATCGTTGACTTGATATTTTTATGTAAAACAGTGCCACTGGTGGGTGTTTTTTTTCCTGGTCCCCTTCACTGTGTTTCTCATCAGGGCAGCGGATGAGTTGGAGCCGATCCCAGCTGACTCAGTGCGAGAGACGGCACAGGGCACTTAGACAAACAACTATTTACATTCACATTCACTTGTGTGTAGTTTAGAGTTTGGGGATTTTCGAGTCTTAGCACAAAAATATCTGCGATTGGCTAGCAAACGGTTCAGGGTGTCCCCCGCTTACTGCACAAAGACAGCTGGGATAGAATCCAGCACGTCCCGCGACCCTTGTGAAAATGAAGTGGATCAGAAATTTGATGGATGGATGGAACACAAAAATATTACTTTTTAAACTTGACTAACAAAATACAATTGTGTGGTGAGAGAAAACTATAAATCACGAACCCAGTATTTCATTTTTAGTTAGATGTAGGTGTTTAATACATTTGTTTAAGTGATTAGCCCATAGGTGTCAAACTCAGGTCCTGGAGGGCCAATGCCCTGCATGTTTTCCAACTCTCCCTGTTGCAACACACCTGATTCAAATGAACAGGTTCAATGTCGGGCTTCCGCAGAGCTTGCTGATGATCTGATCATTTGAATCAGTTGTGTTGCAACAGGGAGACTTGGAAAACATGCAGGGCATTGGCCCTCCAGGACCTGAGTTTGACACCTATGGATTAGCCCATCTGTCTTACATTTTTCAGGCTTGGGGTTTGAATCTGGGCTCCACCCATCCTTTGTGAAGTTTTTTGGTCATCTTTGTGCTTGTGTCCGTTTCATCCGGGTCTTCTGGCTCCCCTAAAAAAACATGCTGGTTAGGTTGATTGATGACTAAATTGAATTTAGGTGTGAATGTGAGTGTGACTGCTTGTTTGTATGTGTACCTTGTGATTGTCAGTTGTAGGTTTCAGCCTACACATAAGGATAAGCAATGTAGAAATGAATACATCAATGTACAGGTAGATTGAGTTGTTTGTGAGAGCTAGACAGTTTTACAGTAATACAGTTTTGTGGAGCTTGCAATCAGCAAGAAATGTCTGCTGTCAATTGAAACGTTTTCTGTGTTTTAAACTGTATATATATTTTAAGTAGGAATGTTTGTGTAAATAAAAGTTTGCCTGAATCTCGTGTGTACTCGCTGGGTTTAACGGGCAAAGATGTGTTTGAAGTGGAAGCAGTCCGTCCTATAATTCTCCAGAGGCTCTGTCAGTGGGAGGAAGAAGGCGTCACGTAGTCACCTGACGTTTCGGAGTACAGTATTTCCAAACCAGATGCAGTTCAGAGTTTTATTTGTCAACAGTTTTTTTCATTCATTAAGACGGGGAATGGACGTCCTGGAAGGCAGCTGGTCAGTTCCGGGCTGTTTGCGAGCGGCGGCCGTCAACTCAAGCCGAAAGAATGATTCCGAGAACGCCGTGTGGACACGGTTGGAGTCGCTGTTGTTCGTGCTGGTGGTATTGATGTCTCTGGGCTCGGTGACAGGTAGAGCACTTTCTGATGGTATTCAGTCTTTAACGTGTAAAAACTGCAATGTAAATATAAGAAAAATTATAAGAAAGTCAAAGACATATCCCCAATCAAACGTTAAACAGAGCGAATCCGATTATTATTCAAAACCCTGCCTTTACAAGGATAACACTTTTTTAATGGCACAGTCTAATATATATTTTCTCAAGTATGCTATGCCAGCTATGGTGTCACCAACGGAAGCTGTTTTGTGGTCATTCAATTCTCCTCGTTAGGGTAACGAAGAATAAGAGACCCTTCTCAACACCACACGACAAACTTCAACCACAATACCCTTAAAACTCTGCAATAATGTCTGTCAAAGCTAAGCTTTTACATTTGTACGGCCAGATTTTTTTTTAAATAAACCATGTACTGGGGCTCATCAATGTTTATTTATATATTTCCAAATGAGAAATGTGCATTTTGGGGTGCGATTTTGCAAATGAGTAAAAATTTTAAAAGAAAAAAAATGCAACCTAACAAATGGGACAATGTCACCCTTAAAATTTGGGTATTGACAGTGATAACGTGCGTGTCTAACCACTCATTTTTCGTGAAGGTAACCTTCTTGTCATTATCCTCGTGGCAACCACCAAGACTCTCCACCAGGTGACATCAGTGTTGATCATGAACTTGGCCATCAGTGATCTCCTGGTGGGCCTCGGCGTCATGCCCTTTGTTGCTTTGTCCATCGTGAAGCCTGGATGGGGCGAATGTTTTGTAAGACATTTCTTGGTCTCGGAGTCGTCTTATGATTTCATTAATTAGTTTTTCTCTCCTTTGACAGAACCTGTGTCTATTTGTGGCCTACACATCCTCTGTCTACTGCACAGTTTCTGTTCTAACACTGGCTGCCATCGCTTTAGACCGCTACCACTCCATCATGGACTGCCTGCGCTACAGCTCCCGCTGCACCCTGTGGAGGATGTGCTCGGTGGTCGTGTGGATCTGGCTGCAGGCCATGGCGACCAGTTGCCCCCCACTGCTGGGTTGGAGCTCTGTGGCCTATGTGACTCCCGCATACAGTTGTGTAGTGGACTGGACCAGCAGTCCTAGCTACACAGCCACCATGACCAGCCTCTCCTACGTCATGCCTGCCATCGTTATCCTTGTCTCCTATGTGAACATCGTCAAAGTAGCCCGTAACCATGCCAAGAGGATTCACAGCTTAGAGGACTCGGTTCAACGCAGTAGGGACCCAAACGCCATGTTCCCCCCTTCTTTGCACAGCCCCTCCACAATGGTCTATAATCGAAGTAGACAGTGTGTGTCTGCTCACCCAACTCCCTCCAGGGAGTTATCCTCCATGTTGTCATCCACCCAGACCCTCCTGGAGTCACAGCAGCACCATCAGCGAGTTGCTCGCCTCTTTCTGGTCATCTTAGCCTTCTTCCTGTGCTGGACCCCCTACATTGGAGTTGCTCTCGTTCAGGCCACAGAAGCAGCAATCTCTGGTGAAACCTCCCTAGTGCCTCCGTCTGCTCTGACTGTCTCCTACTTTCTAGTGCTGTTAAACTCCGACTTCAACCCTCTGCTCTACGCGCTGCTCAGCAAACGTTTCCAGGCAGCTCTGCGGGGGCTTAGGCAGAAGCTGAGAGCTGGAGTGGGGAGCGTTGTCAGCTGGGGAGGTGAGGTGGACCCCTGCAGCCTCACCACCCCACTTCCCGGGCCGAACTCCAGCTCGAACACCTCCCAGTATTGCTCTCCAGTTTTCACCATCAGTACTGACTACAAGCATCATTCCAGTGAAAATATATACGAAATGTGTCTTCATGAAAAAGTCACCACCCCATCCTGCTCCACTGGGCAAGATCCCTGTGGTGGCAGGAGGATGAATTGCCTGCAGGTCCCCTGTAGGACGCAAGAGGGCGGCACACAACCATTTTCTACTGTGACTGTGGCGCCAACGGCCACTTATGTCTGTGGTCAGATTACCGTGAAAGTAGAGCATGCCCCATCAGAAATCCTATTTCTCACATGAACAAAATGGGCAACATTTTTGGGACACATTCTGTGGTCAATTAGTTCATCTATCAGGGTTTAAACGAGGCAAATTAGTCCCTGCTGAATGAAAGCATGACATTTTAGACAATTACCCGTGTCCAACTTTTTAAGAGTGTTTTGTTCCTGAGCCAGCATCAATGTGCTACTCTCAGGTCCAACATGTATGACCTCCAGATGAAAGGACAAAAATGACCATAGACTTCATCCTAAATCTTTCAGTAAGTTTTTCCAGAAAAATGAGAAAGCTGTAAAAGGTTCTGTCATCCATTTTTAGTTCCTGTAGGTGTAAAAGCCCATATAGTGCAACTACCATTCAGGTCTGATGCTCTGTACAACATCAAACGAAGGTTATACTTCATGCTAGTTTTGATTGAAACAGTACATTTCAGCCACGAAACATCTCACTGAAAAGCTCAATCTGCCTTTGTAAAAACCTTTCCAATAGTGTCACGTTGGCAAGAAGAAACCAAACTTGGACAATTGATGTATTGAAAAGTAATCTTTTATGAAGTATATGTGAATATACTTGAAGCCCCTTCCCACCCCCACCAGATCAAATAAACCCATCATTTAATAATCACACTTTCCATACTCCTTCCTCAAATGTGATAATCACACAGTATGCTGCTTCTCAGTGTATAAAATTGTCATTCCTTACAAAGGTTTACATTTAGGTCTAGCAATAATTCCAGAGGAATACAATATTCTTGTTTATTGTCATTGGGAATGACAATGGGAAACAGTGCTCATGTATACTGCAGTGGAAACAAAAAGAAGGCAGTGAAGTGGTCTTGATAACTGTGATGTCATCATCAGCCTGCCCTGTCTCAACAGCAGCCCGATGTAAGAAAATATGAAAGGTATGTTATGAGGTGTCAAACAAAAAAAAATGCAGATGATTGCTTGACTGCAGAAGTCTGTAAATAGCAGATTGCACGTAGTGATGTTCATACATTCACAACAAGGCAGTTTCCAGCTCTTCATTCAAGGCTCAGCTTCATCTGCGCTGGTAACTTGCCTCAAGTATCATAAATACAGTAAAGAACAACAAAAAGATAGCTCGTGTCTCCAAGCTACAACCACCAGCCACAGCATGAGGTACACACCATCCAATTAGATCCAATGCAAAAGGTGTCTTCAATTACATTTAAGTCCTCAAATTTTCGCTTCCCCTCTATTAGATGTTAGTTTTAATAATTTTTTGTGAATATAAAGAATATAAAGAAAAAAAGCCTCTGCAATTGAATAAATTCATGCTCCCAGACATTCCCATGTCTTGTGATTTTATGTCCTGTTTTTATATAATACTTCTCATATCTATTTTTATATTGTATTTCCTCATTGTCTGTACAGTGTCCTTGGGTGGCTTGAAAGGCGCTTTTAAATAAAATGAATTATTATTATTATTACCCAAGGGAATGCAGCGATTCTGCCTTTCAAAGATGATAGTCATACTCCTTAAAAATGATAAAGATGTACACCACTGCAAATTCCAACAAAGATACTAAACATTTTTTGATACCTCTTTGGTAATGTCAAACTTTAATATAACCGCTAGATTGGATCTTATTAGATTGTGTACCTAATGAAGTGTCCAGTAAGTGAAAAAGTAGAAAACTTTTCAACTGCATACAAAAATGAGATAGTGGAGATAGTAGTTGAAATCTGCTCCTCATAACTTAATTGTGAGTGTTACGTAAATGAGAGAAATCCAAAGGTGAGGAGGAGGGGGGGCTCAATGTAGTTCCGTTCACAGTGACTCTAATTGCTTTCAACCAAAGGTCACAATATTTAAACTACAAAAACCTTCAGCAAGTTGGCTGAATTGAAATGGATTTCTCTTCATGACAATCCAGGCTAATCATGCATTGCGGCAGGTGTTGCCACTTCCACTTTGACAGTAGTTCCAGCCTAGCCCCAGGAGGGCACATGAATGCAGGGGGCCAATCAGAGTGCTCCAAAAAAAAAAAAAAGGCTTCGGACGGCACGAGGTGCAGTAACGGCATTTTGAGCTCACGCTGAGCCTGGCATGTCCACACGGGCCTGTTCACACCACAGGAGCACATCGTGTCGCTAGGTGTGAACTTCGAGCTGTTATGTACAGTGCAAAGGAGGAAGGAATCTGTCATGACACCTGAGCGATGCCACTCGCTGCCTCCAATTATTTTGCAGGCATTTAGCATTTGTAGGCATTCTTTGGATTGTTGAGCATGTGTTTTGTCTTCAGGCCAGCCAAGTCCACATGGTACTGAATTTCTTCTCCAATAAAGTTGACAATTCTTCCCAGGCAAAGCAGGTGGTGAGCATTGGAACAATTGATGACAGGTACAGTTGTAACTTTGTAATACCTGATTATATTTAAGTAAGGAGGGTACATCTGATTTGTGTCCATGCATCAACTCAATGACGGTAGTCAATGGCAATCTCTCTTACTGGTCCAAATTTTACAGATGAAAGTTCACATCAAAGGACGCTGCAGCAATGGAGGCCATTAAAATGTCCCACTCATTGTGACTCAGACTACAAGGTACCAGTCAGTGTGAAAATGTGGACATGGAGTTCCTGGTTCGGCCTCTCCAGTTGAGCCCTGTGGAGGCCCCCGCTTGGGCTGCGCCCTCTGCCGGCTCGTCACGTTTACGTAGTTTGGTGCTGAGGCGGATAATGCACTGGTCCCAGTCCTCTGGAAGGAGCAGCATGAGAAAGCCCAGACAGATGATGGAGACGGCGATGAGGCGCACGGTGTTGAAATTAATCTCACATGAGTAGAAGTCCACCACTGGTAAGGTGAGGAGGGGGGGAAAAAGGTCATTTGGAAACGTTCCTGTAATTTAATGATGGTAAAGTGCTGTCAAAACGTATCCGAATGTAACTGTGTAGAGCTACTTCAAACACTTTGGACGGGAAATTATTCAACTCGAAAGAATAATAAAAATGAATTAAGAAAGAATCTAAAAGGAAGATCCAATGAGAATGTCGGTTTCAATAGTATACCACTAATGACCTTTCTGCATTTTCACTCTAAACTATTAAGCGATGACATGACTTATACTAAGTCACTCACTGGCATTGACAGGAACACTTAAGACGATGCCCAGGGAGATTGAAGTTGGATATGTTATGGCAATGCCAAAGTTGACCAGGATGTTGAAAGCTGTGTGAAAAAGCAGAATGAGAGCAGTAGTAGCACGATACTAGATGACAAGATCAAAGTGATTTTATTTACCAAAAAGTAGGGCTGCAACCCCACACAGGTAGCCCCAGGGAATGTCACCAGGAGATTCTATGTACTCCACTCGGGTCAAATATAGGCCGACGGGCACAATGCTGATAAAAACAAAGTTGGCACCTCCCACAATGGTCAGAAAAAGTGCAGCCTCCCCGAATTTGGCACTGCCTAGGACCATCTTAAAGAGAACCTGGCAGGAAGGAAAGGAGTTACTCATGAATGCACACAATGTGACCTCCTGTGGTGCAGCATAGAGGATGACCTTCAGTAAATACAAATTGTTATGTAGACCTGCACTGGAAAATGAATAAACAGGCAGCCAACATTTAGAGATAAATGAATATATATGACATGTTAAATTTCCTACACCAAGAAAATTCTTTTTTTTTTGTTTCTTTCTTTTTATTGCAAATCACTAACTTTATTTTTTTTAAATATATTAATTCTGAAAGAATTTCTCGAGTGCAAGACTTATTTTATTTGATTATTCTATTCTATGTTGGTCCAAAATGTGTCCCTTCCCCCCAAATTTCATACTAGTATATACTTTTTGTGTGTAAAATATCCCTTTACAGTATAAGGCATGCTTGAATTTATTTAGGTTTTCTGGGGAACAGATATAATTTATCTTTATTGGGCTAAAACCTTTGAAAAAAATATATACATGATATATTTGGCCGAAATATAGCTTCAACATTATATAAAACATCGATTTGCTGCATTTCTGTCCAAATATTTTTTTCATTTTTTGTGCTTATAAGGCAGCTTTTAACATGCCCAATGATGAAAGTGTACATACATGTACATAGATTGTACATAGATTATTTGATCCTATTTAGCTTCAGTTCATGATATAAAAATGTAGTGAATTTTCGACACCACTGCAAACCTCTGTCACAATAATCAACTTATTGTTTCGTATTACTAATTATTATTATTATTTTGTATTATTATTAGTAGCCTGGTTTTTATGAAAACAACAACAAAAAAGACGATAACTGACACATTTCTTACATTGGAACTCATTGAATTGTCCAGGTGTACCTAATGAAATGGCCATTCAGTGTATTGCAATCCTACCTTGTATAGTGCAGACATGGACGCTGAAGTAACAACTAGAGTGATGCCAATGACCGAGTGACTGTGAAAGCCATCAGCATAGGTCATCATGACGATGCCTGCAATGGCCAAGATGGCCGCCACTATCTGTAGACAGAGGAAGACGATTAACAACATGGTGTTCACAGCACGGTGACTTTTTGAGCGCCGCTGCAGATGGCCTCCTCTTTGTTGTGCTCTAATTGATGCATGAGCTTCATTTCAAAGTCAGCAGATGAAGCTCCTGCGGTCTTCTAAGTCGTTGATTGTCTGGCATTGATTTCCACTACAGTACAAGCCATCACGCCAAAAACAGCAAGGACACCGTCCTCAATAAATAAATAAATAAATAAATAATAGATAGATAGATAGATAGATAGATAGATAGATAGATAGATAGATAGATAGATAGATAGATAGATAGATAGATAGATAGATAGATAGATAGATAGATAGATAGATAGATAGATAGATAGATAGATAGATAGATAGATAGATAGATAGATAGATAGATAGATAGATAGATAGATAGATAGATAGATAGATAGATAGATAGATAAATAACCCTCAACGTAGCATACCATAAATTCAAGATTGTATGTTTGCACAGGCCTCACTGTTATAAAGATAGCAAGCAGGCATGGGTCCAGTTTAGTGGATTACTCGTGCATTCAGGAGGTGTCAGGAAGTTAAATGTGCGATGTGTTTGGACTGACGCCAAAGCCCTCCTAACATCCCTCCCAGGCATGACACCTTTGACAAAATGGTTCTCTCAACACCGCAGGCCACCTGTCAGTCAAGATGGAGGGTTGTTGCTAACTCAGGGTCAACAACCTCAAACTTCAATACAGTACTCTATTTTGTTTTGTCGACATGTCAGCAGAGCAATCAAAGTGTGATAGAGTCACGACACCATCTAAGCCTGCCAGCGCAGGTCAACTAATTCATATTTATTTAAATTAACTGTATATATGGCCCACATTATGGAACTTTTGAGAGTCTTTGGAATTTTTAACAGATCCACTTTCACCAAAACTACAGTACCTTAAATCCACAATGTGTGAAGAACTTGGGTGTCATTTTTGACTCTGAGCTTAGTTTTATTCCTTAAATTAATAGGACCAAGATTGGGTTTTTATCATCTCAAGAATATAGCCAGAATTTGCCCATTCGTCTCTCAGGCCAACACAAAAGTGCCGATGCATGTTTTTACTGGTCTTCCTAAAAAGAGTATTTCAAGGTTACAAGTACTCCAGAACTCAGCCACACGAGTCCTTAGTAGTAGTACCCGGAGAAAACCCACGCAGGCCCGAGGAGAACATACAAATTCCACACAGGAAGGCCAGATCCGGAATTGAACCCTGCACCTCTGCACTGTGATGGTAACCAGTCGACCATCGGGCCGCCCCTCATTTCCTTTATTGCAACTAAATTAGAAATTTACAAAATAAACATGCCAGTAAGGAGGACAACTTTCCTCATTTCTTGGAGAACCCCCCCCCAACATGAATTGTATTTAGCAACAATGCGTGTTGAATTTATCATCTACCATTGTGTCAATGTGATAAACTCCCAGAGATTGCAATTCACAGTACAGCACAAGTGTGCCAAAAGGATGGACTCATCTGCCTTTGCACACAACATCGCATAGGGATGATGTAGCGTCTCTCTGCTCGTGCACGTCTCTGCTTGTGCACGCTCATGACAAAGTGGTCCAGCGTCCCCTGCATTGCTGCAGACAGCCAAACTCTGCAATGTGCACCCTCAAAGACAGACAGAAAGACGTATAGAGAAGGTGCTGGTGGGAGTAGGAGAGAGGTAGGATTATATCTGGCTTTCCTTCTTACAGAGCGCCTTTCATCGCACATAATGGGAAGACGGAGAGATGCTTGAGTGGGTGTGTGAAGGGAACAGAAAAAAGGAGGAGAGGGATCCATTCTGCGGAGGACGTTTGCAGGAAGGAAATGCGTTCCCTCACTGAGCTAAATCCTTCCACTGCTTCCTCCATACCACACAGAACTTGCATGGTAACACACCTTTCAGTCACACAACATTTCCCTGCCGTGAGTGTGTTACCTGTTGACTTGGATTATTTTGAATCACTTAACAGAGTGATGCGAGACACAGACAGACCTGCACAGGTTGAGCCAAATTAAGACCAAAATTGTGAAATGTTCATTTCCGCAGTCAGTAGCACAGGCTCTGATAATAAGGTGGTAGTCGATTTAAATAAATTTTTAAAATCAGATATTTGTTTATAAACACTACACTTTTTTAAAGATATAGTAATTAACAAAACTGGCAAAGACTGAAAAAAACCTATAGTAGTGAGAAATTTTAGAGCGCCTCATTGTCCGTACTGACACAGAAAACATGCGGCGAAGCGAGGTAGAAGGAAATCTTAAAAAATCCAACATGACAGTTTGTGGACTGACGTGGCACATTTACAGCGCCTTATTGTCGCATCATACAAAAAGCACCTCGATGGATATATTTTTAGTTGGATATATTTTTGTGGCTCAAACATGTTATGTGGAGGCATAAGTAGTGGTATTCGATTGACACTTGACAGGAGAGTGACGCGTGGCTTTGGCGCATTGAGCGGCCACGCCCACAACAATTTGAAAGAGTCAAAATGAGGACTGTGACATTTTCGTCTAATGATACAGGACTAGGATTTTTTTTTAATTAAAAAGTCTTTTTTTACTTATTGCTGCTGTTGTTCTTATTATTACTATTGCTTTATTTTTTTTTTAAGTTCAGTCTTTATGTAAGGCACTTTTAGTTTAGCCGTGGTTGCGTTGAGTTTCAATTGACTTATTTTGCTGATTGGCTGGGAGAATGCTTACGGTTCTACAGCCTCTACTTTAAATACCGTTTAGGCGTAAATAGAGCCACTCCTTAAAAAGTGCTGTAAACCAAACATTGTCTTCAACATCGCACACAAAACTAACCATACGTCTTCCTCCTGCTGCTTGTTCTATAAAAACTCAAGATGTGAACTGTGAACTCACCCTGATGCCCATGAAGCGGTCTCGCAGGACAATCCAGGAGAGCAGGAAGACAAAGGCCTTGTTACAACAAAAGAGCGCCGACACGTCTGTTGTGTTGATCTTCCTGAGGGCCTGCAGGTACAAGTAGTTGGTGAGGATCCACAGTAGGCCGAAGGGGGCCACCTTGGTGAAGAACACCTTGGGGGTCAGCCCGTCGTCCCCAAAAAAGCGACAACACTCCCTATGCAGACATAAGACGGGTGATCGAATTGAATTCATTAGAACAGGAGAGAAGTGTTTCGAAAAAAAAGTATAGTATTAGATATTATTAGGACGGGGTGCACTGTAATTAGAGGGGGAATTGTCTTATTTTGGCTGTGAAAGACACAGATTTAGAAAATAAATCATAATAAAGGACTTAAATGAAAAATCTTGCATTTTGCCACCCAAAATTTCACATTTAGCATTTGCACACAAACTAGATTTTTTTAAAACAGGATACAATATTGTCTTCAAAATCTTTGAAAATTAGAACATTTGCATACTTTTTACTTGCATACAAATTATTTGTTTATAATGCACGTCTAACAATCTCAATCTAAAAAGAATCATTTCCGTTATTTCCATTTAGAGAAAACGGAGCTGATCTTTTCCGCTACTCAGTATCATAGTTAGTGTTTAGTGTTTAATACATTCTGCCGCAGCCCAGCGGAGGTAGATAATTGGCAAGCTGCGGAAAATGCTGACTATCGCTTCTGACTGAGCTGGGAGGCCTTTGAGGTTTCCTGGCTCTGATTGTTGAACAACACATTTGGGTAACGCTCCTGCAAAGGAGTGGTGGCGTACAGCCAATAAAACAATCATGTCCTTGAAGGAAGGGCACATGATGTTTTAAAGAACTTCTGTTGTGGAACCACAGGCTCTGATGAACTTGAGTTTAGCTGATGTGCATGTGTGTGTGTGTGTGTGTGTGTGTGTGTGTGTGTGTGTCCATATCCGTCTTGTCTGACAGTGGGAGGTGGCGAGGAAGGAAGGAAAACGTGAAGGTGTGAAGTGAAACATCCGTTCAGAGAAGGAGTTGTCCATCACTTCTGCCCCATGCTGGTGGCATGTTTTTGAAGAGTGACAAACAGTTTTTGACCATACATCGGTGACAAACAGTTCTGAGGGATGAGTGCTGCTCCTGTGTGTCTGACGAGAAATATAACACAAGTAGTAATTTGAGAATGCATATTCTCCCGTATTTGAGTTTTGCCTGGGTGTACCTTGCACATTTCAAAAACATGCATGTTCGGTTAGCTGACTGTGAATTGCTCATAGGTGTGAATGTGAGTGTGCGTTGTTTGGTCCGAATGTGCAGCTGGCTGACAACCAGTCCAGGGTGTACCCCTCCATTCACTCAAAAACAACTTGGATAGGCTCCAGCTCACTAAGAACCCCAAGCTGAGAGTAAATTGGATGGATGGATTGTCATATGTGATTCTACTATTTATTTTCAATATCGCTCATCTAGTTCGGGGGCACAGGAATTATTTGAGAATCTTTACCCAACCATAATAATGTATTTCTAAGTTTTTCAGACAGATGACATTGAAATGATCCTTGTTCATTCCCTGCAAAAACGACATCTTCGACCTCTTTTCTTTTCGGCTTCACTCTATTGAGGGGTTGCCATAGCACATCATCGTCTTCCATCTATCCCCGTCATCTGCATTTTCCACTCCCTCACCGCATCCATAACAACTCCTTGGCCTTCTTTGCCTCCTACCTGGCGGCTCCATTTCCAACATCCTTCTACCCACTTTCCCTCACCTGCGCATGAACCAGACCGTGTCAATGCGATGTTTCGAGCTTTGTCTCCAAACGCTCTGCTCTGTGCTGTCGTCCTGATGAGCTCATTGGTGAGCCTGTCTATCCGTGTCACTCCCATGAGAATCAGAATCAGAATCATCTTTATTGGCCAAGTATGTAGAACACACAAGGAATTTGTCTCCGGTATAGGCAACGTCAACTCTACCACCTCCAACTCTGTCTCTAGTGATGATTGCTCGGGTTTCCAAGCCATACTGCATGGCGCGTCTAAAATTCTATAAAATATTCATTTAACCTTAACTGGTCAATCTCTTTGCTCTCTTCTTTGCCTCGCTTTCACACTTCTCACTCTGAACAGTTAATCCCAAGTACTTGAACTCATGCTGCGCCTTTTCAACCTCTATTTCTTGGAACCTTTCTATTCCACTGGCCTCCCTTTCATTCACAGACATATGACTAACCTTCATTTCTTCTCTCCCCAGTGCAAAAATGACCCCAAAAAATGCTGTACTGTCATATGCGTGCCAGTCCAGTTGTCTTTAAAACCAAAAAGAAGCGCTACATGAACGCACAACAACCGCAGGGTGGCACAGGGAGGGAGCAGATGCCTTGTGTGTTTTGTGCTTTCACCTTATTCTCTGTCTGGCCGTTTGCCTTTCCGGACTCTTGCACAGGTGGCCGACGTAGTAGAGCGGGAAAAAGAGGCAGTTCCAGGTGGTGGCGAACCAAGTGAGGGTGAAAGGGGCGTCAAAGTGCTTGAAGGTCACCTTGGCCAGCTGGGTGGAGCCTGCCCATGACGAGCAGACGCACATCACCATGGCGACCCCCCACAGGGCCTTCCGCACCTGCACCGCCGTGATCCGGATGCAGCAGTGCAGCTTCCGCCTGGTGGAGCTCGATTCCGGACAGGCCGCGCCCGCCGCCGGCTGCACATCTGGGCCGCTGTGCGCCACGTGCTCCCTCGGTCGCTCTTCCTCTGAAAGTTGCATTGACAGGTGCACAACTTAATACTCTACATCTGTTCTCTGGAACTTTCTTGGCAAAACTGTAAAGCGTATTTGAATAGATTTGTAGATTACTTTAGCTGGTCAGTCGCTTCCTGTGGTTTCCACACTTATGTTATGAACTACTGTAGGAGTTGCCAATTATTTGTGGATCCTTTCTGTTTCCAAAGGGTCCTTATTAGAAACTGTAATCCATATCATAACAATAATAAAGAGCTTTTCCCATTTACAATCTGTATAGCGCAAAAGTGCTAACTAAGCGCTAAAGATAATATGTGCTCACTATTTGGCAATCAAAGGTGTAATTCTTGGGTTTTTTTTTTCATTTTTACGCTTTCTAGTGCATAAACAAATAAGTTTACCCGTTTACAACCCCTTCAGAGGGGTACCTTTATTGTATAGCAACTTTTTATCTCACCAAGTTCATTTTAAACTACTCCAGAAACCCGACGTGGGGATATCATTGTTTAGCAATTTCATGACTATGTATGTATGAAATTGGTTCACAATCAATTCATAAATCATTTTTATGGTACCCTTACTTGTTTAACAATTTATGGACCATTGCAAAACAAACCTATTGGTATCCCATTCCAAAATCCTTTAAGATACATTTGTACAGAATTGCGTCTTCATTAAGCATGAGCTCATCCTTCGGATAGGGGAACTTTTATGGTACAATAGAACTTGGTTTTATGGAGTGAACTACAATTTAGCATATTGCATATTTGAATAATACATCACCACTTTAATAGACAGGAGCAGCTGCCATCCACCTCTTTTTCGGGGCTCAGTGACTGTAGTTCAAGATGTCCTGCCCTATGCTGTATAAAAATAGCTGCTGTCACACTTTAAGTGGCCTTGGTAATCAATCAGACGTCTGAAATAAAACGGAACTGATCCATTCTGACAGGCGGTAGCCAAAGAGAGGGCAAGAGAGAGCAACTGTGATATACTAATTGTACAATCCTAATGTGATGTGTGTGTGAGTGTGGGTGGGTGTGATTGTTGTTTGTGGATCACATCATAAAGAGAACTACTTAGCACTTTTTATTAGGACCGATATTTAGAGAGACATTTAGATCCCCATAACAAGGAAAGTAATTACACTTTTCAGGTGATTCTCTGTTTATACGGAAGGACGTTTAGTCTGTTGATTCAGGACTTAAGTTCGAAAATTATCAAAGCAACCTCAATTGCGGTCCTCATAAATCAGCGTAGCATTTGATTTTTTTCAATGACGTTTCTGTCGGTGCTATTTAGGTCAGAATTAATCTTCTTTCATGTTTCAGGTAATATTCTTTTGCATCTAACATAAAACCCTTTTGATTTTTCATCATGTCCTTCAAGGTAGACCAGGTTACTGTGGCATAATATCAAGGGGGTCTATCACCCTTCTCCATTTTCAGTTCTCCTAAATATTTTACAAGCAAGAACCAATCAGTACTTTTGTCCAACGCTCATTGAAGAAAATGATTTCTTTTGAGTGACGCAAGTTTTCTCAGCAGAAACTATTGATTTTGATGGAACTGAAGTGTCTCTTAATTTAAAAAAAAAAAAAAAAAGAGACACTCATCCTAGGATAATATGAAGATAGTATTAGAATCAAATTACCAGTAGCTGAAATCAAATTCCCACAGTGCTCAACTATTTCCCACGACTTTATGGGAGCTGTGCTATAACAACAATCAATGTTAATGCATTGGAAATAATCAAGATGGTCGAGGCCACCCGTGAAATCAGATCATCGGAATTTGATCGGTCCTCCTGGGATGATGTGTACTGAATGTAACCAAAAAAGGCGGTCCCTTCGTCTCTTCGCGTACGACAACTACATGCAGCAGATCCCTTAGATCTTGCTTCAGAAAAACAGAGCCTTAAAAAGCAACGCAACTTTGTGGATAATAAATAATAAACCATAAAAATCTCCTGCAGCGTCTCTGCTGCAAGTTAAAAATGAAGGCTTCCCCTGGCGGGGTTTCCGGAGGTAATGATGTGCCTTGTGCGCAGTAAACTGCACTCAACACAGCTGACTGGAATAGAAAGCAAACTTAAAAAAAAAAAAAAAACGCCTCAGTGAGATACTTATTGAAAATCACAACATACAACAATTGTAAAGATTCATTTCAGCACCTAAGTGCTTTCAAAACATTAACAGGGAGGAAAGCAGCACAAATACTGTAAATCAAATTGGCGTCGTTTCATCTGCACCGCCTTCACTTTATTGCGTGCACGCGGAGATACATTAGGTGTCATCACCTCATACGAGAGCCGTGTTGCGAATGAGAGACATCATTCATCGGCCGGTGAAAGGCTTCGTTCTTGGTGGTCGGCCTACGTGTGACCTTGGCGCTCTCATCACATCGCAGATTAATTTCCTATCGCTTTCCATGCTAATGCTCCCGGCTTCCCAGGGCCTCGGCGTGCTGAATGGATGCGCACAAGGGTGACTCTCTGTTTATCCGTGGCGCAAAAGAACGCAAGTGATGCAATGGAATGAAATTCTATTGTACTTTTTGGGTGGGAGACAATGCTGAACAATAATCCCCCGGGCTGCATTCGGCAGCAATGAAAGCTGATTCGAGGAGAATTAAATTTCCCTATTCTGAGCTCCGAGAGCGCTTTGTCTCACTCGGAAGGTCATGTCTTGTTTATGCAGGCGACTTTCTGTCCTTCCGGGCTTCCAGGAGGCGCATCTTGTGGACCCGCACGCTGCGGTTTAATCCCTCCGATCCACAAAGCATGCGCTCCTCACGTTGATTCGAATATCTTGACTTTGTTTGTACAATTCAACAGCTAATGAAAGCGGCTGCGATTAATTGCCGTGGCATGAGTGTACGCTCATGTGTCGGCCCACAGATGCAAGGACTCAATTATTTAAGGAGGGCACACTTCTTTGACACGCGGCCTGACAGTGACTAACGTTGCTCAAACAACCTCGAGCAGCATGAGTGAACCATTAATCCGTGTGTGTGTTTATGTGAGAGCGACAGAGAGCTAATGACATCAGGAGCCATTACCTCCATGACAGAGTGTCTACTCCTTTAGCAGCACTAAGATGAACTCCAAGTGGTTCATCTTATCACATTTGTGTCCAAGGTTGTGGTCAAGGTCAACTGAAATACTGCAGTGGTGGAAAATGTCTCCATTATTAAAAAAAAAAAAAAAAAAAAAGGGAGCAAATGTATGAATTAAAAAAATATCTTTAAGGTTTGAATATGGAGTCAACGTTTGACTTCATTGTCATTCATCTAAACAAAAGCGCTATTTACTTTGAACGCTTCAATCAATAATCTAACACAGGAAGGTCACGCTAAATGTCACAAGTTACTTCTCTGACAGTTCTCAGATGATCTACTGATCAAACTTTTAAGCATCGATGTCTCACGCTGAAAGAAGAACCCAATTCGTTTTTTAATTATAAACAACCTTTGAGCTTATGTCTGTCTACCAGTCGCAATTGTTCCCACCTAAGATCCACATTTTAAAACTGGCGTGATGAACGAACCCTATTTTTTTTTAATGACAGTACATTCAATAGAAGTTGAGCGGAGTTAAAAAAAAAAAAAGTGACTTACAAGGATGAGCAATCTAAGAGAAGTGAAGTAGCAAGGGTCATTTGCATCGTTCCTTCCCCGCACCCCCAATTTTCAGCCAATCATTTTCTCCATGGCAAGGATAGAAATAATAGTCTCCTCTAATTCACACCAAACAACAGCGATGTTCCTCAATTGAAAATTTTGTAAACTCTAATGTTCAACAATGAGGGAAACAAGTGATGCAACAGCAAGATATTCGAGCATGCAAGCCTCTTAGTTGTGCAGTCCAATGTTGTTCAGATTGATACATCTAGTATCATGCAAACTTTGCAATGTCATTCTATTTCTCTAAATGGGTGAAATTTCATAATTTCATGGAAATTGTTTTTAACTCTGTTTGGCAGGCTGGTAAATTGAGAACAAACTATAAGGAATGCTGCTCTTATACTATAACGATCCACAATGTTTGAAGAGCTATTTTCCAAAAAGCTATGAATCCAATTACTAACCTTCATTTTATTATTTAATACAATTTATTAGATTAGTCTAAAAGTGTAAGAATAAAATAAAAATATAATTTTTTAAAAAGAAAGAGAGACTAAATTTTGTACAGTGCCGGTAAAGTCTGTGATTCAGTTTTCATCTCGATACCCTTTGACCTTTGTAGCCCAGCAGACCCGTTTGTGTTTATTGTGCCCTCTGAAATGTAACACAAGTTGTTAACAGGCCTCCGGGAAAGAGACGGAAACATGAGGAGAGTGTTTGGCATCTTTCAGATGAGCCCTGAATCCACTTTGACACCTGCACGGTTTCACCTTGTCACCCTGACAACACGGATGCATGAAGGCCACTAACAGTCTTTTGAACCGACAAAGGAACATATTTGATCCTGCATCTGGACCTTCAATAGAAATACAGTATTAGTATATCTATTACTATTAGACTATGGTTTGTCTGTATCTCATATTGTAGCACACTAATATTTACTTACAGTAACTCTCCCACTCCAATGAAGCAGCCTGATTAGCATCCACTGTACTGTAGATTTATCTGCATTAACTAACCTATTTGCCCCCCCACACACATTTTAGTTCATGCTCCCCTGCTTCTAATTCCCAGGCATTTCTCTGTCCCACCCTGCAGTGTCTGCAGTGCTGCAGATCTCTCCTGCTGATAGCTGCAAGTCCAACAACGGTGCCAACAGAGCCCGACCCGACCGCTTCCACTTTGAATTCCTCTTTCCCTCCGGCACCCGCCTCCCTCTTTATTCTAACTTTCTGCCCTCCCCGCCCCCTAAAAAAAAAAAACGGATATGATTGCAAGGAGATAATCGACGTTTCAGTTGAGTTTTACAGAACTACTACTGAGGATGTGACGGGTGGGACTCTTTCGAGGCTGGAAAAGTGATGCCGCCTCAGTTTGTTCAGAGAAGGAACCAGTTAGAAGTAATTTGGTCCTACCCTCTGTTTTGAAGAAAAAAAAAAAGAGGATATTTTGGGAAGATCCATTAGCTGGTTTGCCATATGACTGGATTTTAATTCAATAGTTGTTTCAAAAATTCAACCTATACAAAAAAAGCTGCCATAGAAATTGCACTGCATTAAACTGACTCCTGTTACAAATTACAATGTCAATCACAACCGAGTCTTGTTATTTATCCACAATGTTGTGGCCACTGATGGCTCGTAATACCGCGTAATTGTTTTGCGACCTTGCTTGATTACACAACATTGACTTTAATTTACGAATTGGGTTTCGTATTCACGTCACACTTCGTTGTTCCTGTCGAACATCATCATTTACCTCTTTGAACAGCCGGAAGATAAATGCCTATTAGAGTACACAAATGGTTGAAGGTGCTAAATTACAACCTATAACACTTACAGTAAATAATAGATGATACGAAAGATGAATAAGTAAAAGCAGTCTTTGTAAATTGGGTGCAAGATGAAAAAGTCTAATGTCAAATGTCTTTGTTCGTCATACATTTATTAGGTGGTTTAAAAAGTAAAACTGTTTTGAATATGAATACTTTTGTCTCTGTAAAGGTCTCTTGCAAGGTCTTAGCTTTCTACTGTATTTGTTTAGCTATTTTGGGGGCTTTTGCAGCTTCTTTTCCAAAAAAAAAAGAAAAAAATGACCAGCCTCAACAAGGGGTGTTAAGAAAGGAACAAGATCAAAAGAGACGAGAATATAAAGAATCCACAGTGGGAGTTACGTAAAGTAAGCGGACTCACATCCTTCATTCATTTATTAGCTGCTGCAGTAGCTCCGAGTGCAAGACGCAGGTTGACTGGCGCTAGCTGTCTTATATAAGTAAATGTAGAACGTTTTTTGCATGTTACATGAACAGTCGTTCACTTCTTTGATTCAAGCATGACAGTTTGCATTGTTAAAATGTTACAAAAGACACGCCTCTAGAGTGAATACATATTTTAGGAGGGTGAAAGTTTGACCCTTGAATTTCATTATTTGCATTTGGAGAATGGCGGGGGTGGGTGGGGGGGTGTTGTCAGGCAGACAGGCAACACGCTGAGCAACAGCATGGTGTTATACTCAAACATATCAGAAAGGGCTCATGTCGGAAGCCAGTCTCACTCAAGGACACAAAAAGATGACATTGGAGGTTCGTTGGTATTTGAGGCCGACAGGACGAGGCCCCACGTCTTTTTATCACAGCCGTTACTGATTCCTACCTCAACCTTGAACACCAACGTGCAGCGAGAGCCGTTCATGGCACTGACGTTAAAGTCACATTTACAAATTTATGAGTCAAATGGGGTGGCTGGAACATTAGAATACTGCATCCTCTCCCTTTTTGTGTTTGGGAAGAATTGAAACCTCTATTATTTGCTGAAACACTTTCCCATTGGCTGTTTTTCCGGGCTTTCTTTAAACGTGCTCTAAAAGGTGCCGCGAGATTGAGCCAAAGCCCGGTCCAATTTAAAAAGTAGTGCTTTGGGTGTCATCGTGTGGTATCCTGCTGCTGAGGAAATATGTTAAAGTGAGACAGTCCAAAGTTCCTGGCTAAAATAAAAGTAGGACCTTGGAGTAATCTTGTGGCCTCTATAGGCATTTCTAAACCCTGTTCTATGTGAACAGATAAGGATTACTTTATTGCTGCGGCTCACATACCTGTAACGGACAACACTATACAGGAAGCCCACAAAATATTTGACACACAGTTGACCCCCCGCACCCCCACCCAGTCCCCCTTCGACACACGCAATCCTTGGTTTCTGACCATTGAAAGATTTCCCAGCCATGATTTGAAGGATGTTGTTTCTGACCTCTTGTCACACGGAGGCTCAGAATCACTTTAATAGATTTGAAGCACAATCAAGAAAGCGCACTGTTTAAAAATATCCTTTAAAAAAAACATGTATGTCATATTTTAACTGTACATGCCTGGGCTATGTTTAATGTGCTTTCCATAGCATCTTATGAAGAAAGGGATGATGAACAAGACAACTGTAAATACAAAAAGATGTTCTTAACATTGACGTCTGTACCTGAGGAACCCCTGAAAATGTTTGCTTCCTGGCCGCAGCCCACACAAAATGACTATGCAACCTGCCAGTTGTGAATCACTGTTCGAGGAGACACAGCGCATAGCACTTTTTGTTTTTATGATACTTCTGGGGACAAATCTGAGAGCTTTTCTTTGATTAAGCGTCTCAAATTGTGAGACGGGTACCAATTACCAAATGCTTTTACTTTGTTTTTTTTTCCCCCCTCAGATTTTGAGTTATTTTTGTAGTGCACCACCAGAACGGCTCCATCTGTCATGCTATAAATTTGAAGAGGAGAAACTGACTTCCAGTACTCTCACAAAAGCATTTACATCTCTGACTGTGAGTTTAGCATTTAGATTTTAGGCCTTTAGGGTAGGGTTTTTATTTCCCCCTTATGTTCCAGATGGTATTTTGATACAATATTTTATGTCACACTATGAGGCTCGAGTTCCTACAAGGAGACTCGCAAGACGGATTTATTCCCAGATGGATCACACTGTTTACTCTGCCCACAAAGCTCAATGTGTGCATAAGAAACACCCACAAATGAGAGAGTTGATCGATGCAGACATTTGGCTATGCAATAGTGAAACTCTGGCATTCAGCCTCAAATGAACTGAAACTAAAATAACAATACCACAACAATTCAACTGTCCAATGCAGTCTTTTCTTTTGCTGAACAAATGACCATCTTCTGCCCACTGTATAAAATTTAAAAAAACTCTCCTCTTCTATCACTGATAAGGATCATTTATGTGATCCTCAAGTCTATTGATTGATGTGAGTAAAAAAAAAAAAAAGCAGGTAACTCACTGGAAATCAATTTCTCACCAACAAGTCGATATTATGCAACATGAGTTTTGAGCCACAGTGGTGGATATCATGTGGTCAAGACAAATGGAGCCCTGTGGGAAGATTTGATGTGGGGAATTAAGACCGCTTTCCTGAGGGACGCGTAATCTCAGTTCGGTTATGAAGCATAAAATGGGTTTTCAAGACACTGCAGGGCCCGGAGTGAACTTCTACTGACACAGGAGGGACGCCCCGATTCCCCGAAGACAAAATCATGAGATGGACTTAAGGATATCAATAGCTAAACTGTGTCTGCTTGGATTTGTCACAGAAACGCTCAGACAACATGAAGATTCCAGTGAATATGGTGGAATCATATGTGACTTCACTGTACCAGTATTCTTGACAGGATTAACCAGAATGAATTAAACTCCAAGTAAAAAAAACAGGAACAGAAGCATGTCAGTATTCGACCACAACAATGCAAAAAAAAAATAAAAAAAACACTTTGAGATCATAGTTAAGCAGGAAACAGGATCCCCTTAAATGTAGTGTCACTAAACACAAGCTGCATCAGGTGTGTAGTGCCACTTATTGAATGCATGTTGCTATACTGTATTTTCAAATGATACACATTTACAAGAAGAGAAATAGAAGCATTGTTGCAGTAGAGAAACAAAGGTTCCAAAGTCGTCGTTATGTAAGAAGCGGAATCTCTTGCTCTGCTTGCACTAAGTCGTATGCGGCATCAACTCCCTCACTAAAACAATTTACAGTGCCCTGTCAAACACACATTGAACGCTCCTTCACTGTTTGGACAAAATTTGTACAACCGCTGCTGTTAATAATCTCACTTGGTCTCGTGCCAGTGTGTTTTGTCTTTGTGCGCGCACTCTAGCCTGTGGCCACAGTTCTGTCATGTGGTCAAGACAAATGGAGCCAGCCCTGTGGAGCTCCACTGGCTCCCTGTCAAATTTAGAATTAATTTCAAATTACTTCTCTATACATTCAAAGCCATCCATAACCTTGCCCCACCACCCCTATCTGTCAGATCTTCTTCAAATTTCCATTCCCTCTCGCTCACTCAGGTCCTCATCCTCCCTCCACCTTTCTCTACCCTCTGCCCGTCTCAGTACAATGGGGTGCAGAGCCTTTAGCCGCTTTGCCCCCAAACTCTGGAACTCACTTCCACCCAATATTCGTAATATTGACTCTCTTTCCACATTCAAAACCCAGCTCAAAACCCACCTATTCAGACTTGCATCCATCCATCCATCCATTTTCTACCGCTTATCCGGGGTCGGGTCGCGGGGGCAGCAGCTTTAGGAGGGAAGCCCAGACTTCCCTCTCCCCAGCCACTTCTTCGAGCTCTTCCTGGAGGATCCCGAGGCGTTCCCAGGCCAGCTGGGTAACATAGTCCCTCCAGCGTGTCCTGGGTCGTCCCCGGGGTCTCCTACCAGTGGGACATGCCCGGTACACCTCACCAGGGAGGCGTCCAGGAGGCATCCTAATTAGATGCCCGAGCCACCTCATCTGGCTCCTCTCGATGTGGAGGAGAAGCGGCTCTACTCTGAGCCCCTCCCGGATGACTGAGCTTCTCACCTTATCTCTAAGGGAGAGCCCGACACCCTGCGGAGAAAACTCATTTCGGTCGCTTGTATCCGGGATCTCGTTCTTTCGGTCACGACCCATAGCTCGTGACCATAGATGAGGGTTGGGACGTAGATCGACCGGTAAATTGAGAGCTTTGCCCTTTGGCTCAGCTCCTTCTTTACCACGACAGACCGATACAGCGTCCGCATCACAGCAGACGCTGCACCGATCCGCCTGTCGATCTCTCGCTCCCTTCTGCCCTCACTCGTGAACAAGACCCCAAGATACTTAAACTCCTCCACTTGGGGCAAGATCTCCTCCCCGACCCGGAGAGGGCACTCCACCCTTTTCCGACTGAGGACCATGGTTTCAGATTTGGAGGTGCTGATCCTCATCCCAACCGCTTCACACTCGGCTGCGAAACGCTCCAGTGAGAGTTGGAGAGCCCTGCTTGAAGGAGCCAACAGTACTACATCATCTGCAAAAAGCAGAGATGTAACACTGAGGCCACCAAAACGGACCCTCAACGCTTCGGCTGCGCCTAGAAATTCTGTCCATAAAGGTGATGAACAGAATCGGCGACAAAGGGCAGCCTTGGCGGAGTCCAACCTCACTGGAAACGATTCCGACTTATTGCGGCAATGCGAACCAAACTCTGACATCGGCAGTATAGGGACCGGACAGCCCGTATCAGGGGGCTCGGTACCCCATACTCCCGAAGCACCCCCCACAGAACTCCCGAGGGACACGGTCAAACGCCTTCTCCAAGTCCACAAAACACATGTAGACTGGTTGGGCGAATTCCCACGTACCCTCGAGGACCCTGCTAAGGGTGTAGAGTTGGTCCAATGTTCCACGGCCGGGACGAAAACCACACTGCTCCTCCTCAATCTGAGGCTCAACTTCCCGACGGACCCTCCTCTCGAGCACCCTGAATAGACCTTACCAGGGAGGCTGAGGAGTGTGATTCCTCTGTAGTTGGAACACACCCTCCGGTCCCCTTTTAAAAAGAGGGACCACCACCCCGGTCTGCCAATCCAGAGGCACTCTCCCGATGACCACGCGATGCTGCAGAGGCGTGTCAACCAGGACAGCCCCACAACATCCAGAGCCTTGAGGAACTCCGGGCGGATCTCATCCACCCTGGGGCCTTGCCACCGAGGAGCTTATTAACCACATCGGTGACTTCAACCACAGAGATAGGAGAGCCCACCTCAGAGTCCCCAGACTCTGCTTCCTCCAAGGAAGGCGTGCTGGTGGAGTTGAGGAGGTCTTGAAGTACTCTGCCCACCGGTTCACAACGTCTCGAAGTCGAAGTCAGCAGCGCCCCATCCCCACTGTACACAGTGTTAGTGGTGCACTGCTTCCCCCTCCTGAGACGCCGAATGGTGGACCAGAATTTCCTCGAAGCCGTCCGGAAGTCGGCTTCCATGGCCTCACCGAACTCTTCCCACGCCCGGGTTTTTGCCTCAGCGACCACTGAAGCTGCGTTCCGCTTAGCCAGTCGGTACCCGTCAGCTGCCTCTGGGGACCCACAGGCCATAAAGGCCCGATAGGACTCCTTCTTCAGCTTGACGGCATCCCTTACCGCTGGTGTCCACCAGCGGGTACGGGGGTTGCCGCCACGACAGGCACCAACCACCTTACGGCCACAACTCAGGTCGGCCGCCTCAACAATAGAGGCGCGGAACATGGTCCATTCGGACTCAATGTCCCCCGCGTCCCCCGGGACATGGGAAAAGCTCTGCCGGAGGTGGGAGTTGAAACTCTTTCTGACAGGGGATTCCGCCAGACGCTCCCAGCAAACCCTCACAATACGTTTGGGTCTGCCAGGACGGACCGGCATCCTCCCCCACCATCGGAGCCTACTCACCACCAGGTGGTGATCAGTTGACAGCTCCGCCCCTCTCTTCACCCGAGTGTCCAAAACATGCGCCGCAAGTCCGATGATACAACCACAAAGTCAATCATCGAACTGCGGCCTAGGTGTCCTGGTGCCAAGTGCACATATGGACACCCTTATGTTTGAACAAGGTGTTCGTTATGGACAATCCGTGACGAGCACAGAAGTCCAATAACAAAACACCACTCGAGTTCTGATCGGGGGGGCCGTTCCTCCCAATCACGCCCTTCCAGGTCTCACTGTCATTGCCCACGTGAGCATTGAAGTCCCCAGCAGAACAAGGGAGTCCCGGCCGGAATACTCTCCAGCACACCCTCCAAGGACTCCAAAAGGGTGGGTATGCTGAGCTGCTGTTTGGTGCATATGCACAAACAACGGTCAGGACCCGCCCCCACCCGAAGGCGGAGAGAAGCAACCTCTCGTCTACCGGTGTGAACCCCAATGTACAGGCACTGAGCCGGGGCAATGAGTATGCCCACACCTGCTCTGCGCCTCACCATGAGCAACTCCAGAGTGGAAGAGAGTCCAACCCTCTCGAGAGAACTGGTACCAGAACCCAGGCTGTGTGTGGAGGCAAGTCCGACTATATCCAGTCGGAACTTCTCTACCTCGCACACCAGCTCAGGTTCCTTCCCTGCAAGAGAGGTGACATTCCACGTCCCTAGAGCTAGCTTCTGCAGCCGAGGATCAGACCGCCAGGGTCCCCGCCTTTGGCTGCTGCCCAGCTCACATTGCACCCGACCCCTTTGGCCCCTCCCATGGGTGGTGAGCCCATGAGAAGGGGGACCCACGTTGCCTCTTCGGGCTGAGCCCGGCCGGGCCCCATGGGTGTAGGCCCGGCCACCAGGCGCTCGCCAACGGGCCCCACCTCCAGGCCTGGCTCCAGAGGGAGGCCCCGGTGACCCGCGTCCGGGCAAGGGAAACTGAAGTCCATTAATTTCACTCATCATCAGGGGTCTTTGAGCCGTGCTTTGTCTGGTCCCTCACCTAGAACCTGTTTGCCATGGGTGACCCTGCCAGGGGCATAAAGCCCCAGACAACTTAGCTCCTAGGATCATTGGGACACACAAACCCCTCCACCACAGTAAGGTGACGGCTCGCGGAGGACTTGCATATCCACCTTAAATCTTTATCTTCTTTGTTTATAATTTTATCTGTGGTTTTATTATTTGCTCTTGGTTGTAAAGTGTCCTTGAGTGTCGTGAAAGGCGCTTGCAAATGAAATGTATTATTATATTATTATTGTCCAGCCCTTGCTTTGTTTTCGCAGTCATGCCTATTTTGAGCTTTCAGCCCTTTAACCTCAAACAAATCTCCCCTTTGCTCTGAACCCTGCAACTGTTTCCTGTGTCCAAGCCTGGCACATATTGACAAAGAACCATTCGCATTCACACCAATGGACCATTTAAAGTATTCCATGAACCTAACATGCATGTTTTTGGAATATGGGAGGAGCCTGAATATGCAAACCCCACACAAGAAGGCCGGAGCTTTGAAGATGCAAACCCCAAACCTATGAACTGTGAGGCAGACTCAGTAACCATTTGTTCACTGTGCTGCAGTTATGAGCCGTACCGATGTCACTCTGGTGCAAGTGCAGCCAACTCGCGAAAACACTTGACACTAAACACAGCAGCCTGGGGAACCCAACTTCATTCGCTTTAACCAACAACCTACACAAAAGTCTTGGGAATCAAGATATAGTTATATCAGTTACATCACGAGCGTCAGGCAGAAAACCCACATGTACAAAAACCATCACTTTAAAGGAGCCCCACCCCCCACCCCCACACACACACAAACAACCAAACACACAAGAAGCCATGTTTGTTATGTCATTAATGTTACATAGAAGGAAAAAAAAACAATTTAAAACGCTTTATATTGGTCTATATTAAAAAAATTAAAAACATATCCAAGTGGGTACGGACCAATGGTAATGTGAATAAAGCATGGGCAGTTCCAGCCTGACACCAACCAGAATTATCCTGCCAATGTTATGCTAGGCTGGGTAATGAGAAAGCCTTTTGAATTTACATGAAAAAATAAATGCGGTTTATTTGATACTGACTTAACACCAGTGCTCATATTCTGACAGCTGGTCGATGCATTATCGATTTCATTTTTATTCTGATATATTTTCACAAAAGTGCAGACGGTGCAACAAAAGGAACCTTGTCAAGTCAGCAGGCTTCCGTACAAGTCAAAAAGCCTTTCGGGTTTCCTATAAGATTGAGTACAGGTATGGCACAACTGGCGGCCCACAGGACACACTCTGAGTGGCTTCTTGATTCATTAAAAAATGTTTTGTGCCATCCTTGAATGGTGATTTTTGTATAAACCCTTTGCACAGGAGGGAAAATACAATTTGTGGTTATGTTGTGGTTTGCTTCAAACCCTTTTGCTGTTGCGTCAGAACAGTAGATCTTTTATACAGGCATTGTAAAATAAATTATCAAAAATAAAACATGTATATTGCACATTAAAATTGTGTCTTTGTCATGTGGCGCATGAGTAACGCTGTTGTGGGTTCCTGAACTAGGATGGTGTAAAAAAAAAAAAACAACTCAAATTTTTGTGAAAAATAACATTTTATGCCCAACTAAAAGCAGTGTCAAAAGTTCATCATGTTTATTCATCTTACCTAATAGCAACTATAAACACACATAAATCACTGCCTTCGTTTTTTAATCTTCTTAGAGATGCAAATGAGTTTGAGATGAGACAAATTTGCATGTAATGTTCTGTCAGATCAGCCACCTATTCAACTGTGAATGCATTTTCATTGCAGCAGTCCCGCCAATGTTACAACATTGGGACATCCCCTCTGACAAATACACTGGACACATCACACCTTTTTACACCAGTAAAGCCTGAGGTAGGACGCCAGGTAGACAAGTGAACGTAACTGAAGCTTGGGGACATGTTACTGGTGATGCAGCACAGCACGCCACAAGAGAGATGTGGTGTTGCCTTTCCTAATATCAATGTTCAATCTGTGCTCCTGCAGGTACAACAAAGGTGGCGGAGAGAGACTGTACTCAGCTATGTCCAATTCTGAAGGGTGTACATTTGTTTTCATCCTGGCGACAGTGGCAGGATAGGGGTTGCAGACTGAGGAGGGAATCCCTGCTGCAATAACAACCTCGCATATGGAGCAGCCCGCTGAGCAGAGGTTTGTGTGGCTTATAGGGACAATGTGCACAATGAGATCATGCAGTTTTGATTCACATGATATAAGGTGTGACTGTTCGATTTTTTAAATCATACCTGAGTAGTGCCAAGGTGCCCTTGAGCAAGGTCCTGAAACCACCAAACACCTTGCTGCATGCTAGGGGTCAATATGTGTCAAGTAGTATTCGGACGGGTTTCTCTTGTTGTTGAAATACAATGGACAGTAATGCAATTCCCCCTCATTTGGAATTGCTGCAGTTGTCAATCAGTATTGTATGCATTGGTGTAAAACTGCACTGCATCAGACGTTTCTATTATGTTAACTGAACAAACAACGATCACAATGTAAACAGGTTCTTTTCACATTTCTGTAGTTTTTGATCTCAGCGTTTGGTGCAGTGGTTCCTAATTTTATGGCCAACGAGTGACTGGACTTCAACTCTAACTTGTTCCAGCTGCATTTTAGATATTAAAAAGTTTTGCCCCCCCAAGAAAAAAATAGCGCACCATTAGCTGTACCATACATGGTACTCGTCGTAGCAGGCTGTCCACCCAAGTCGACACGCGCCCTGCCTCGTGCCTACCTTCCACTTTGGTGAGGGTGAGCACCGGACTGTTGCAGGCGGACAGCGGGGCGACCCTGGCCGAGTGTTTCTTCATGATGCCGAGCTCGGGTGGTATGAGCTCCGGAACCGCTTCGACTACATCCCTGAAGCAGATTTAGCCCCCAGACTCCGGACCTCTTGACGGGACACTTCACATTCCAGGACCCGGTGTCATTGCGCCTTCCATCCGTCTAACTTCCCCCTCATCTCCTACTGTAGTGATCACTCCTTCCTCCTCCTAGTATAGGACCCCTCCACCCGTCCCCATTCTGCCTCCTCCTCCTCCTCCTCCTCCGTGCCCTCCCTCCTCTAAATGACTGCGTTCGCCCGGTGCTGGTCTCTCCTCGCGTACACGGAACCGTTTGCTGCAATTCGCCCACGTCATCCACGACACACACGCGCGCACACACACACTCGTGGAAACACTTCCCAAAGCTGGTGACTCCCCGAGAACCCCCTGGAGATGGCTCTTCTTGTATGCTCCAAATTTACACGACGCATTTTTTCCTTGTGGTTTTGTGCACAGAGTATGTACATGCAAACGTACCGTCTGTATCAAAACAAAAAGATCACACATGGTTCATACCTTTTATTCAATATACGTAGGCTATTAATTGTCTTCAATTAGAGATTTCAGATGGAGACAGCGCTCAGGCAATGCGATGTTAATTGTTTAAATGTCATGTCCAAGTTCACCTTTCAAAAAGCGCTTACAGTAGAATTAACGCACTCGCTTGTGCAACCTAAATTAAAGTGAGCCTGATGCCAGCGTAGAATTTTCTCAAGTCACTATGGGATGATAGAAGTTTGTCACACGCTGTCTCCATTCTTAAACCTCGAATATGAAAACAATGGTCCCGTTACCCCACACCTGCTTGACTTAAAATTCCTGGCAGTACAACTTAATAATGTCTCTACATTCCATTTGGTACAACTGCACAGCAAGAGTGCAACAGCTTAGTGATTTAAGATTCTGCCATGACAAACGTTATGATGGCCGGTTTTGATTTACAAAGGAATTCGTTTCGCAGTGGTATTGTGATCGTTGGGTTTTTGAAGAATTTTTGCAATCTGAGTGATTCTGGGTTCCAAATGGATGGATGGGAATGAATCATATTAGAATGTGCAGGGACTTTCTGATGCTGATGCTGATGTACAGCGAGTGTGTGTTTTATAAAGACTGATGAGTCATGAATGCGACATTGCAATAACTATGAAAATAGAGCCCCATATATTGCTGTAACAAATGTTTTCAGGCCTGCGAGTGCAGTGAGACGTTACCCATGAACTGGCTGTGAAAGTATTCCATATCGACGGTGTCACGCTGACAGAAAGGAGGCAGTTGGTTAAATGACGCTCAGTTGCACATCCTTCCTATTATGTCATCCAACATTTTACTTTTCCCGCTGAAGTGTCGTTTAAACCATACGGATAAATACATCAGGGTCGCTGCTAGACTGGACCGCTTTGTATTGATCGGCGATCCTTCCTCGTGAGTCAACTTTCATCACAAAAGGTCGATGGGACCTCAGCAAGTGTAAACAGAAGAGACGACGGTCCCTCGCTCTGTCGCTTTTGCTTTTCTGAGAAGACTTACAAGATTTTCGAGGGTGAACACGCTGACCTCAAGTTCAACCACACCAAATTCAACCAACTGAGACTTAATGAATGCTCCGCCCAGTCACGCTCAAGCAGAAGCCGGTGATCCCCCCTCCCCCCAAATAATTGCCCTTAAATGTTTCTCTAAGACTCAGAGGGAACTAAGGGATCTATCTTAACCCATGATTGATTAATGAATTGATTAAGAGGTATGTCTCAATATCTTTGCTCACAAATGTTTGTGTGCATGTCTAAAGTGACTCTGCACTGGTGTGTGAAAGCCGCTGAGTGTGAGCACGCCTGAAGGAAGCACCACTGAATAATTCACCGCGCAGATCTCACCACATTCGAGCACCAATCCCCTAACCCTGTCTAACTAGGACAGGGAGCTCAAAAAAGACTCTCTGTCCAGGCCAACGTTGACGTCCCTCTCCAGCCACTACATCCCTCACTTCCACCTCGATCCTCTACCGGTGGACACAAAGATGCACGAATGCACCGCGAACTGCCACATTTAGTAACCGGTAGGACATTTGCTGCTTTTCAGTTAAAATCCTATCGTTGTATGGTCACATGAGACATCCCATGAGTCTATATGGCGACCACGGCGGGAAGAAGGGAGCCATCTGTGTTTGGGAGAGACTGTTGTCAGCTTCCTCCATTAGCAGAGGAGTAAGGTGCAAGAAAGGGATGGATGAGATTGTTCAAGGATCCCAGGCAGTGACTCATAGACTTTTATGTGTGAGCACGGAGGAGGATCAAACTGTTCTGGGACGCCACACACACACACACACACACACACACACACACACACACACACACACACACACACACACACACACACACCAAAGTGTGTGAATAGAGGTTAGTGTGTAGTCAAGCAAGGGCAAAAAGAAGTCTTTGAGGATCCTTCACTAGCACTTTACATCACTATGTGTTTGAATCAATCAAACAAACCTAATTAAAATTAAAAAACACTTGTGACTTTCATAAAACCTTGCAAAGATCCAAATAAAAGGGATTCACTTTCATATGAAATGAAAATCTGTCAATTTAGATAAGAAGCCTCTCCTTGATCAACTGCGCTTAGAAAAAGTAATCCATGGCTGCATTACATCTCGTACTTTATTTTGGAGTCAGGCAGTCCTCCTTCAAATGTCTCCAGTTGGTCCAAAATGCTGCTGCTCACCTTCTAACTGGAGCTCATTTACATCACCCCAATTCTGGCCTCCCTTCACTGGCATTTTAGAGTTGATTTTAAGATTATTTTATCAGTCTTTAAATCTTGATATTGACTCAGCCCACCTTACCTCCCTGAGCTTCGCCGCCACTATTGAGCCTTTTCCGTTTCTGGTCCCACCCTTGGAATGACCTTCCGCACGTTTGGCAAGCCCCCTCTCTATCCAGCTTTAAAACTCGGCTTTAAAACCACATTTTTATTCTTTGACTTTCGACCCGGCATGAGACTCTGCATTTTTTTCGCCTTTTATTGTGTTTACTATTTTTATGTTATTCATTTGTCGTTTTAACTGTCTTTGTTTTAATGTCTGATTTTTATTTTATGGACAGCACTTTATATGCAGCTGTGGTTGTTTTTAAAGTGCTCTATAAACAAAGTTGACTTAAGATGCGATAATACTTTCACACTATGGAATGATTTAGACGTACAGTAGGATGTGTCATTTTACGACGCACAATTGTGGAGTAAACCCGAATTGAAGTAATTGTGTTGCCAGCCAGGACAGCGAGCGAGCTCGAGGATCGGGGTTTGAATCTTGTCTTATGTGAGTTCTGGATAAAAGGCAAAAAGGGATAAATGCCACATATTCTCCTATCTCACCAATGCAGCAGTTTTTCCAGAAGTGTACACTATGATACAGCCTTACTTAATATTTGTAATTGGTCTTCTTGTGTCAGTATTGATCACATGAATTTGTACACACCCTGACATACAGCACAGTACTGTTCAAAACGGGCTTTGTTGTTTAAATTAAAATTTTTCACATATGCTATTTTGAAATAATAACCCCCTAAAAATAAATAAACAACAGACACTTTCAGAAGGATTACACAGGATTAAAGTGAAGGATTATTTAATAAACTCCATATTGCCACTGAGCGAAATTGCTCTCTATCAATTATCAATAACAAACACACAAAACCTGCTTGGTGAAGGTGACCAGCTTAGAACAAGTTCAAACAAAATTATGGAAAGGTTTTTTGTGTGTGTGTGTGTGTGTGTGTGTGTGTGTGTGTGTGTGTGTGTGCCTTGAAAATATTATGATGTGTTTGCACAGTCATGCCTATTCTATTAGTTGCGCAAACAAAACACATTGGGTTGCCCTCCAATCGACCGTCTGGTGATGCCGCTTGAATCTAGTTTTCAAATTCAATCGGAAGCCAACTTGTAATAAATGGCAATGTTTGCATTTCCTTAGTTTCTATAACCCGAGGCCCCAAAGCGGAATTTCTCTTTAGTGACACATCAATGTGATTTTTTTGTTGTTGTTGTTGTACTTCATCACTTGTGACTTGCAGCAGGTCATTTCGACAAACTATTGAACGCTGCGCATTTATCCATGTAATCACTTTTCCTGACTCTGATGATTTGACCTCCGCTCACATTTCACTTTTACAAATGTGCCCCTTACTGTAATATTTTACTGAATGGATGGGCAGGAAGAAAATTGGGTGGTTTTAAAAATCAATGTTATCGATTCAGCACATGCAAACAGAGTGCCTAATGACGGAAGAAGACTGGCAGTAAGGGTGATGAAACATCCACGCACCCGTGCTTAGTAGCCCGCAGTACAGTATCACAGCTAATTATTATAATTGACTGCAATAGTTGAATCAGCATCATATTTCACATTTTCCTAATTCACACTTTTACACTTCTGATCGCACTTCTGAGCCCGGTGGGAACTTGGACAGCTTATCTTCGCCTTCGTCTGCGCCAGGACTGTGGCTGAAGGTACTGAAGTGTTGCAAGAACTTGAGAGATCTTGTGTGTGCACGATTTACAGGCTTTAACTGTGTTTGCGCTAAACCTCAGCCCGCCTTAAAAGTAACTGAAAGTCTTCTTTGGAGTGCTTTGGAAAAGCTTTTCCCTCCAACTGGATTCAGACAGACTCTGAACCAAAATACTTTGTAAAACTGCTCAAGAATAAACTATTTGAATAAACTTATCCCATCCCTAGTTTGAATATTATGTTAATATTATGTTGCTTTTGTTGGTCCTGTATTAAGGCAAATTAACATTCAAATTAATGTGGGCCTACTACTTATGCTTGTGACAAAATGTTGCAGACATCTGTTGTCCTTTTGGCGAAGCTGAGATACAGCATATCATTCTGCCATCATCGGCCTCTTACCTCTATGAACGCTTGAAGCTTTCAGATTTTGCTTTTTGGACTCTCAATTCATTAAAAGGATTAGACATCATCGGCTTTGGCGATTTAATTGTGACTACAGCACTTTGCGGTCATTGGAAAAAGTCAATGTATTCAAATGCAACTATGAATATTAATAGTGTCGTGATTAATTGTACTGTAAAAGGGCAAACTGGGGATTGCTTTTGTTAACAAAAAAGAAAATCCTGATCTCGTCTCATCTTCACAATCCTGTATGCGTTGTCTGCTTTGCAAGGCAATGATACACAAGGCAAACATAGTGGAAGCAAGACGCCTTTGTCTCATCTTGCAGGGAATAATATAGTAGCTAGGTGAGCGGGTTCGGGGGGGCGCTTGATACAACATATTGACTCCGAGAACTGCTCTTCCAAGTACTTTGTGCCACAGAGGTCAAATAAATGAACTTTTACGTGCATCTCAGAGCAGACAAAGCTCATCCTTGGAAACAAGAGGCTGTCAAGATACAGCAACCCAACAGCCATTTATTGGATGAATGGCTTCGGCCGGCTTCTTTTGGGACGGCGGAGGGTAAGGTGTGGTAACAGTTTCCAAAACACACCTCTCACCATCTTGAAATACAGAACTCCGGGATGACCTCCTCGCTCCATGTGATGATTTCTCACAGGATACCCTCTGCAGTAACTCGTGAGAAAATCTGCACTTTTGCCTGTGATGCAATATGAGAGCTGTTTCAAAGCTTACCTTAGATGAAGCGCATTACTCATGAATACAGCAATACTTTACATTGCGGTTGTAGTTTGCAAACCTCTTTTCATATCCTCATCACATTTTGCAGGTGTACCTAATGTTGTGACCAATGAAAATCTACCACCGTGACAGTAAGATTCTGCACTGAAAAGAGAGTTTCACTTAAAAATATACATTAAAGCCAGGGGAGATGTTAAGTAAATGAACAGAGAGTGAATGTAGACGCTAATGCGTCACGACACCGCATGACAGAATCGGGTGTACTCTTTCCATTACGTTTGGCACACCAACCGGATTGAAGAATAAAACGAGATCCAAGTGACTTTGAAGGAGGGTTCATTGTCAGGCCTCGAATGGCAGAGATTCCTTTACAAAGTGGAGAAGGATCACTTTTTTTTTTCCCCAAAAAGTGTGTAGCATGAGATACGTAAAAAGAAATGGGCGCGCAGGCACTTGCAGATGGAAAACTAGAGCGTGTAATATTGTATTGATATTACTTATTTGGCATTAAATATAATTAAAAGTATAGCATAGAAGCAGCATAGAAAATGGTTGGATTTTGTTTCTATAATACAGAAAACATCTTCAGTTTGTCTTATTTGCTTATAATTTTGCATACATTATAAGTGTCTGTTCTGCGTACAATGCAATATGCCAAATAAACAATGTGATGTAAAAATGGCAAGAAAAAAAAAGTTGGAGTTCAATCGATCATTAGGTGAGACAGCAAGTCTTTTGAGACTTCAGCTCAGTGAGCATAGGATTAACACAAAGCGTGTTTTGCTTTTAGGGGGATTTTTGCTCTTTTCTGTGATGGTTAAAAAGGGAATTGAACATACAGATCTCTTTATATTTGTATGGTAGTCAAAAATATTACAATGCTTCTCAAAACAGCAACTGTGTTGTTTAAATAGGTCCTACGATGGCAATAGTAACCACCCAGGAATTAATGAATTCACTTGACATGATTTCCAAAAGGAAAATTGTTTTGAAAAAAATTCTTGAAAAACTTGGAAGTCAACAACGCATCACGGAGAGGGGGATTTTCCGCTTTGGAGCTTTTTTCTTTATCATACACAGAATAAAAGTTCGTCTCACAGCATCCCTCATACGGCTGCCTTTCAAAATTATGTGAGTCTTTCTTTAAAGTGCAGCCACTTCTAATGAAGTCCAGAGGCGTCTATTTAAATGGTGTCAAGCTGTAATACTTGATGACAGCTCTCAGAGTCGCACTCCACGTTATTAAGAAAGTGCAGCAGCTCCATTTATACCACTCTCCGAGAGGGAGCAGCTTGCAATCGGCATCATCCTGCCTCTCTGTTTGGAGTTACATTAAAAAAAAAAAGATTTATTTTAAGAAAATATGGAGCCCATCAACAGAGTCGGAGAAGAAGTAGACATATGAGGCCTCAGTGTGACTAATGCACCAATCTCGAAACAGTAAACTCCTCGAGCAAGCGCACTGACCAAAATGTCAACGTTATAATGGCAGTCAAACCCTCTCTCGCATATTATCAACAAGCTTCAAATGTCACTTTCAAAAAAAAAAATGCCACGACGCCCTCTGCTGCCGCGTCAAGGATCAACTCTCGCAGTGAACAAATGTATGTGTCTCCTTACCGCCCGCAGAGGGCACTGTGGTCACACATATCCATTTATATTTGTGGAAATGGATGAAAGTCGGTCAAGAAGTAGAGCACAAAGTGGGACAGAGATGACAGGTATGCATGTGGACCCACAGAACACAAAAGTACAGGTACACTCAATTTTGTTGTGTGCAAGGTGGACACAAAGCCGATAGACTTTCTCTGGGTACTCTGGCTTCCTCCTACATTCCCAAAGTGTGGTCCATGTACTGTACCACTAGTGATATTGAAAATAATCACTGAATTAAATATTAAAAGATTTTTGAAGAAATTTTTGATATCTCATATAGGCATTGCTCTCGTGTTGCTCAAAAACAGTCAATTAATGTGTTTAATTATAATAGTTGGTGACTCCCAAGTTAATTGCATCGTGCTTTAGTTTGGGATTTTCTAGTCAATCATTTGTCTCAAACAAGAGTCAAGAAATGTCATTGACAATTCTTTGTCACCATGTAGCAGGAATAGTTTGGAAGGGATCATAAGAGGGATCATAAGGTCCATGTCCTGCATAATTGTGGTATCATTCAGTTTCAGAGCTGTTGGTTTGTGTCTTTGAAGTGTTCAGTTGGGGCGACAGGGTCGCGCCAGTGGGTCGCATCCAACAGCCAAGCTGCATGCTTTCTAATCATCCCTCAGCGTCATCATTCCAACTACGATAGCAGCAGGTGCTTTGGACTCTCTTCAAAAAGGTGTGTGTGTGTGTATGTATGTATGAGAGAGTGAGAGAGAGAGAGAGAGAGAGAGAGAGAGAGAGAGAGAGAGAGAGAGAGAGAATGTTCTGTTGAGAATGTTCTGTTCAGTTAATGAACTGGTAATGCTCTAATGGAGAATGTGGGGTTTTTGTTGTAGGTCAAAAACCATTCAATCCTGTCAACACCACCGTGAGTCATGTTTTTAATTCCTGGTATACATGTACTCACAAAAAGTTAGATATATGGCTTTCGGGTGAATTTTAAGGATGGTTCTAAAATGCACAAAAACATTTACATTACCCTTCATTTGACCTTTTCCAAACATTTGAATACTTTAATGCATCCATAAATTAACCAAGAAATGTCACATCCACTTCTATGCCTTACTGTGACTCTTCCAGTTTATCCGTAGCTTTGTTGCAACCTGCTAGTGGCACAATGTGATACTCAGTGATAACTTTTCTGTCAGTCAACATCCGATCTGAAGCCTCACAAGGATGACATATTTTGACCAAGTGTTAGGTGTCAAAACAAACATCAGGATCAACAGGAATACCAATTTAAATACCAATTCCAGTTGAACCGGTAAACTTATTGGTGGATTCATGGGCCTGTTGTGAATGTTGCTTTTCTGCTTTTTGTTCGAGAACAGCAAATTATGTAAAAAGCACTAAAACGCTGAGCATGCAGCGTACATTCAAAAGTTTGCCGTGAAGTTGGCCGATGATTGTCGCCTGGCTTATTCTGCACCCACCAGCCACTTAAATTCTGTCGGTTCACATCCGTGCCCACTCTGGCTTTAATTGTCTGATATGCGGACCCGAAGGTGAATACTGTGTGTGTTGGTGGACGGTAATAATAATGGCTTAGAGTGCCGTGCTAACACCAGCCTAGTGTGACCCCCTTCACAAACCTAATTTCAGTCTGAAATGACATCATTATATCAGATGTTCAATAATATACACAATTAAGGCAGCTGGTCTGTTTATTATTAGTGGAGCAATGACTCCTGTATTGTATTGCATCCGAATATATCACTTGTGTGCGCAGGTTTTACATCATGTAACCTTGCACAATGATGAGCAGTGAAGATATTCAGTTGGAGCAATGCAACACAACACAAATGCTGCTGACTGTTCAGAATTCTGTCAGTTGTGTTGATTAATTCGACTGGGCTGCAACTCGCCGATTGACTCTCAGCTCGTTTGCAATCTAATGAAGAAGAACATGACAGCAGCTAATGGAAGTTGAACAACATCTGGAAATCCCTCCGCTATGGCGCAAATACCCCGAGCAGTATAATTCAATACAACAATTGCATCAAATCAGGAGATCAGAACATTCAGAGATGATTACATCCATTTATTCATCTTTATAACTCTGATCTTCATCAGTGTCGGGGGTAAGCTGAGAGTTGACTGCACACTGGACACACCTAGTTGTACTTTCAATCCCAACCTCAGCCTTATTTTTTTCTATCCAAAAAAGAATAATGCACTGGTTTAAAACAATAATCCATCAAAATTTGAAGGATGTACATCTTCATTTGGTAGCATACTACACTTTAAGGCACTTAGAATTGAAGTGAGGGGCGGGGAGTGAAACTATTTTGTTCCTTTTTATATCGTTCTCCATTCACCTCAGAGGAATTTGATATTCTGATGTGCTTGTGAGCTTCTCTCGATGCCAATGGATGGCTGGTAACACTGTAACTGTGAACAATGACACTCCTAACACAATAGACCCACTGTATATCAGTGCTGCATACAGTATACTGTATGCTCATGCCAGCACGAAATCATCGTATTCCTTCAGCTGAACACAATAACGCTTGGAACTGTAAATCCCACTGGTCCGAGTTTCCATCCTGGGGTGTGTTGCCAAAGTGAACAGAGAAAAGGGCCACGCAGTAAACAAAAGACAACAATGGAGGACAACCGCCATTTTGTCTTTCTTGGCATGACAAGAAGAAAATATTTGTTTGATGGAACTGGGGTAAAAATCACACGCACCATCTCTCAATCTTGCAATTGTCACTGTAAAGCTCCTCAGATTAAGTTTTGTTGACAACAACCAAATAGTATTCAAAAGTAGTATAAAACAGAAGTACTGTACAGATATGGGAGGGGGGGGGGGGGGTTCAGTAGCCTTCACAAGTTTTGACAATGGAAAAACAAAAAAAAAAAAACTTCCTTACCAATCTGAATGAATTTAGTGCTTACCACATTACCCGCTTGGTGCCTCTTTGCTTTCTAAATTTACTTAATTTGGAAAGCAGAAAGCCATTACAAAAAGGTATTTTTTTTCCCTCATTGGCCCCAGGCAAGACTAAACCTTCAAGTTAGCCTCCAGGGACTGACATCGAGCTGACTTGATGTTTGACACTGCTCATGCAATAGCATTTCCTCTCTTCCATGTCTGATTTGAAAATAAATCCAATTAACTGCCAAAATAATGAAGATTAGCTCGAAATGGAATGACTGGCCTCCTCTATGAATTGACATCATGTATATTTTAAAAGAAATACCTGCAATGTGTTTTAATTACATAATTTGTAACTTGTGTCTCTTGATAAATATTCCCTGATCAATTTAGTATAGAGAATTCTGCAGTGGTAGCATTAGCTTGGATGCTAGCATTAACAAAACCTGAGAGTGGTCGGTCTCGTCCGCTATTATTAAACTGGTGAGGATAATGGCCAGGGCAATGCCACAAATGTTATTCTCAAAAAGCTAACGCACCATTCCAAGATGTCATACAACTACTACATCGTGTTCACTAATGGAAACTCTTTTGATTGTTTTGAATATGCGTATATGGGTTAGCTAGATAAACACATCCAGTATATATTTGTAAGTAATTAAATAATAACTTGTGTTTTGTAATTTCCTGCATCCCCCGGTATGATCTGTCATGGCACATTAAGTAATCATACTTTGGCTTGATGTATGTTTTGGGTAAAATACCCTTTTGAGAATCACACCTGTATATGGTAATAATTATATTTTGTGCATACATTTATACAACAATCTTTCCAGTAAAATGAAGCATCCACTAATAGTTAACATCACAACCTTTTCCCTATGAAATATTTTATGCTGTTGTTTGTGTCGTCCACTTTCACCGCAGGATAAAGTATTAGGTCGAAAACAAATCTGACTTAGTCACCATTTATTTACTGTCAGCCACCGGCAATTTGAGTCACCAGTGATAAGAGCGATCACGCTGCAGTAGGTGTTTCTCATTGGTTATAATATGTTGACTGCAATGTGTTTGGCTATTGTTGGCTCTTGTCTATGTTTATCTACATGCAGCATGTGTTGATTTGCATGGAGTGGGAATCCTGCTCGGATACGGTTCGCTGTCACAAGATCTTTACCAAGCAATATTCTCCTCTCAACATGTTCAGAGCCTAAATTGCTCGCACAACCTCATTTACACTTTGCCTGCTTTGTTCCCCCGTTGCAGCTCTTCAATGACCACGATGTGCTGTGTGTAGCCGCAGCAGATTAATTACGTCTGGGTCGGGATCCTCCGTCGCCTCTTCTAATTAACGCTTGATGACAGAGGTGAAAGGGTGTCGCCAGAACTCGGCTGGCATGAAACAGCATTTCCATCAGTCGAAAAGAGTAGACTTAAATCATGACGGTTACCTTTGGTACTTTTGTGTTTACAAGTAATTCAAATACTGTAATACAAAAGATACATATGTAATCTGTGCTCTCTCAATAAAGTGTCACAACCACTAAAATGGCATTCTAAAAAGCATTAAGTTCCGTACTGCAGCCTTCCACCCTCTGTGATCTGCCCTACTTTGGGTCACACCTACAGCAAAGATGAGGCACTAAAATACACAGCAGCGAGTTCTCTGCTTTAAAGTCATAAAGCTGATTTGCAATGAGCACAGGCAAGGTGTATGTTAATCTATGCATCACTCTGTATTATGCATGTGATCTTATGCAACACGGGCTGCTTTGAGTGTACCAAATGTACAAAATGTCCATTTAGGACATTCTAAGCATGACTTTCAATGGCATTACCGCAACGATATATTAGGGAACGCGGTCAAAAGATACAGCATGTTTCACTTAAATTGATTATTCAGTCCATTGTAATGAGCGCATTTAATACGTTGGTTGCTTAAGTGATCATCAATAATGCTGTCAGTTCTGTAGAATACAGTTAACATCTGTTTCTCCCAAAAAGTCTACCAGAAGAATTGAAGTGTGAAGACTTACCACATGTTAATAAGTTCCTTGTGCAATATTGCACATGAGCTTTATGATGTGGAGTAGGTATCTTTGGTCAATTAGTATTCCAGTAAACTGATCACACGTGATAACAACTTTGCATGACTAGTTGCAGAAATGCAGTCTTCTTGAAACAGAGGCATCCATGTGGAAGATCTGATTTTTCTTGCTATTTTATGCCATTTAAAATGAATATGAAAGCAGTTTTTAAGAAAATAATGATGACAAGAATATTGTCAGAAAGGTATTGTTGTGTACATATGTATATTAAGCTAATGTTATATGCACCCAGTCAAATGTATGATTGCATCAAATTTTCACATATACACAACAAATTGATGGATAATTACTTTCGAAAAAGTTAGTGGAAAAAAACTGTTTGTTCAACTATTTACCAAGCAAGATTGGTCATTAAAAAAAAAAGAAAAGAAAAAGATGCTTACATTATATCTATGTTATTAATTGCAGCCATAATGTTGTGGCCTGTTGCTGTGTTGGAAATGTAAGATGAGCTAATACCACCGATATCCCCAAAACTGAATGTTGTTATTATCTTTTACTAATTTGCAGCTAAGTGGTTTCAGTAATAGCAAAACCTCATATCAACCTATTATTACGACACAAATAACTTCAAAATGACAATAACAAAATATAAAAGGACTTGTGTAGATCATCCAGTTCGTCCAAAATGTTTCCCGACACGCATCTAATGTGCAAGAGCTTTGGGTATGGTATGTTCCATATATTGTGCAGCATAGCACTAAAACATTGAGATAATGTTTTAAAAATATATGCAGAAATGTACAGGCCCAGAGGAAAAAAAAATGTATGTTGGTTAGAATGCTTTTTTAATTTCTCTTAGTTCCTGTTTGGATCAAAACAGTGCGAACATGGACGTATGAGCCTGCTGTCATGGCGACTCTGTTCATGGGGATGATGTGAGTGAGCACCAGCCTACAACTTTTTCTCCGCTGTGCATGAAGAGCTTTCTCTTCCACTCGAATGCACACAGTGACAGGTTCACATCACTGGGGGAATAAAGCATAAAATGGTTCTTTTATGCACTCACTCTACAGTATCAGCCTTTTTTAAATTCCGTACTTGATGGCAACAAATAACTGACACGACATTGATTTGTTTCACTCTGCCTCTGTTAATTGCCTCTTTTTCCTTTGACTGACAGTGTTTCCCAGAATGCTTTTCCACAACCGTGCACTGTGCAGACTGTGGATGACAGCAACAACGAAGCAAAAAATGTGAGCAAGGGGAATATCGGATGATGATTATTTCTTATAAATAAATATTTAATGAGTGTATCCATGAAAATTCTTCTTGTGAGAAGTTAGTAGAAATTTATATTAAAAGTAAATATGAGGTGATTTTGCCATATACAGTGTCCATGGAGTGTAATTGGTAGTAATGGGAAAATGAAGCTTCAAGATGCTTTGTCACCCAATACAAAAGCTTACTCAGCATTTAAAATCATTTAAAAACAAAAGGGTGAAAGACATTCACAAGCCAAGTAAAGAAATAAAAGGATCTTAAAAAAATTATGAACAAAACATACAGTTGACTAATATGATTTTTGAGGAACATGAACATTAAAATGCTTTGAAAGAACTTGAGAATTTACCCTTGGCATTGACTTCACTTCTTTTGGCAGCTTATTCTTCAGATTCAAATTGTTTTGATTATATTTAATTATGCCACTGCTGTAGGTTTTTATAAAGCATAATATATAATATAGACTAGGTTTTTTTTTTCATTACAAGCAGGAGGCTGGAACAGATTAATGGTATTTCCACTCATTTTAATGAGGAAAGATGATTTGAAATAGAAGTGTTTTTACCATCACCACTGTGCTGTGCTAGTTTTCTGGCCACCATTACATCCATAGTCCATTACATCCCCATAGTTGGCCAATCATAAAAAAAGAATATACTAAGTACGGTAAATGGGGGCGGAGCCCTGCTACAAGTCACGAAGATCCATGACTAATAATAGACACTGCCCTTAAAAAAGTTCCTCTCTTGATGTCACAAATTGAATTGGTGTCAAAGCACGGCTTTACATGGGACTTCTGTGCTACTTTGTGGCATTTAGGATCTTTCAGATAAATATACAACACAGCCCAGCAACAACATATTTGAGAAAAGGGAAAGAAAGACAGTGCCACCAGTATACTTTCAAATTCACTCTGCAGGTTTACAAACTGTCATTAGTGGTCACGTTGTTGAAACACCATGAATGTTTTCAGTACAATTTCCTACCGAATTCTCATGAGAAAATACCCACACAACTACTTCCTCTCCGACAGCTTCTACTGAATGAGAAGAACATGTTCCAATTGTCAGTCCAAGTCCGTCCTGCTTTGGCAGGACTATCACAGTCAGGTGTAAATGACCATAAAAACTCTCCATACTGCTCCAGCACCCTTGTTATCATCACGACCAAAAGCTGAGTTGAAATTAGAAGCCAACCCCATTTCATGCATCGTCAACCTCTACATTTGCATAAGGGGATAGTGTAGCTTTGTTCTCGTAAATTATATAAAACAAAAATATGTTTTGCTTCTCAGTGGGCACACCTGTAGAGACAAAGTGATGCAATAGGGAAGAAACCATCCATTCATTCTTTACACTGCTTCTCTTATTCAGACGTAGGGAAGCTGGAGATTGACTTGGAGGGTTTTCAACACGCATACTGAATGTACATAGAAAATGAGGCTTTAACAGCAAGTTTTTGGAAAACAATGGCATTAATTTTCACTTGTGTGCGTAATCTGGTTACCTTGGCCAGTAAAGTCTATTGCACCCAGTCGATTTTCATACAAATCGGGTTTAAATGCCCTGCTGCGCATTTAAAATATAAATATCCCCAAGCATTAGCATACAAAGTTTTGTCTCCGGGGGAAAAAAAAAGCAATTTTCGTTTCAATGGTCTCAAAATCTCTGAATTGACTGTAAATGAGCAAGAGAAAAACAGGTGGCATAAATCATGTGAAATTAAAAGTGCCTGCCTCATTGCAGACAGAGTTGGGGGATAAACATTTGTTGTACTAACAATATTAGCTGAAGCTGTAATTGCATAATGATATTTATTTGTCACTTCATGATTTACAGCAATGTTTTCTGTACTCCAAGTGAATGATGATGCAGCTATGCGGTTAATTCGGCAGACAGTGGAGCTGAAGACCTTCTGATGCCATTTTGGTCGATTTACGTCAACGCTGACGTCATCTTTCTCGCTGGTTTGAGTTAGCAAAAACATTTTGGGGTGGAACAAAATAAGAGTAACATTTTGTCGATGACCTTTTCTTTGACATCAAACGCAACAGACACAGAAAACAGAGCGGAGGCGTTTTGCTGCCTGGTACGTCAACGTGAGCATGCGTTGATGAAATAAGAACCTAATTCATTGGCTGCATTTCTGTTCAAATTATCCTCTCATACTCTTCACAAGGAGAGTAAAGTGAGTCACGGAGAGTTTGCTTATGCCTTTCGACTTGAGCCTAAAGTGACTCACCAGCACTTTAAAAATTGAGCAGAATTTTAATGGTGCTATTTGGTGCTTTCCTGGAGGCAGCAATGTGTGTGTGTGTGTGTGTGTGTGTGTGTGTGTGTGTGTGTGTGTGTGTGTGTGTGTGTGTGTGTGTGTGTGTGTGTGTGTGTGTGTGCGCGCATGAAATTCAATGTACTGTACTTGTTTAATACGTACAAAGAGCATCACTTTTCTAATATCATATCTTGGAGAATACATCTGCTCATTTTGCAGCAGCACGCAACGCGAACACAACACAACCTTGCTGGTCCACCAATTTTGTCAACCACTAAAGCGGCCAATTAGTTTATGTTCTCATTCAGTACAGTAAAATATATTGTTGTTCTCCTTACTGGAGTAAAGCAGTGCTCCTGTATACTGTGATGTGTGCATTGTAGATGTGTTCTGATTAGCCCCGTGAATGTTAAAGAAGCCAACATATCAATAATTTAGTGCCTCCTATCTGGTACACAACAGCACCAGTTTGTGTTAAATCATGACAAACAAAATCCTAATGAGCGTATTCACATTAGCGCAATGATAAACCAAAAACAAGGTGGAAGGCAAAATTGTGTTTCGCAGTAATGTTTCCACAGAGTAAACAAGGTTGTTAAATCGCAAGCACAACACAGAGCCAGACCCAAAGGGGTTCTGTGCTAAATGAACCTCCCAAAATGATGCAAATCTCTTGAAGTGATGTAGGGATTAAAAATAAGGGAGAAGACAAAAGCTGCGTTTAAAAAAAAAGTCTTCAAAGAATCAACTGCTCAAAGCAATGTCTGATGCCTCGAGCTTCAGTGAAGCTCGCTCCGCTCGCTGCACAAACCTTGAGCAACAGTGATGCCTTCAAACGCTTCTTAAAGGAGGAGAGTTGCATGGAAAAATGTGACCTCATTAGTCTAGTTGTAGATCGCAACGTCAGCTGCGATTCAGTCAACATTCATTATCTGAACAAAGGTATTAATGAGCCACTCAATTATTCATGGCTGCACTAATTGCATTTGAAGCATATAGGCAGGTTGGGCAGTTTTCTGACTTTCAATACATTCTTGAGTGAGTTTAGTGTGCCATCGTGTTTGGTACCATTGGCACTTTCTCGTATTAGTTGCACAGAAACGCTGACTCGTCACTCATTTTCAGCCACTCGTGCCACTTTTGTCCAACTAGTGCTGATAGAAGTCTAACGAATGACACCGAGAAGCCCTCTTGTGGTCAAACTTTTTTTTTTTAATTATCATTTTCTAAAATGTAATGTTGCCGCGGTTGACCCTCGCAGCGGCAGGCAACACGGAGTGTAACATTAAACTGGGTCACTGCATTGTGTCGGGGGGGAATGAGCGACACGCCCTCACCTCCCTCCCCCGATGTGAACTGATCCATGCGTCTATTGAATGTGATTGGCTCAGCCGTTTAGACGGCGGACATTATTTTTCTGGAAAAGAAAAACAAGGTAGAGGACATTTGTAATTGCAAACAAAGATGATTAACTCATTCACTCCCAAAAGACGTTTTTAAACGTCTTTTCAGACTTGGTCCAGAATTGAATGGTACTGAATGAGTTAAAAGACAGAAAATTAGATGTGTAGTGCAGATCAATGAAGGGCAAAAGAGAAACAAAAGTTAATTGGGGATGCGGCCAAATGCATAAGACTGACATCTCTTCAGTCGTGGTGGGAGCAGTCCCGCTGGGGATGACATGGGTTCGACCAGCAGCACAGCCACAGCAAGTAAGCAAGCACTGTCTGCTGTAACACGGCGCTGTCATGATCTCAGACCTGAGACGAGGGTCGTCACAAGAACCGACACTACCGATAATCTGAACGTAACCGAACCTGGATCCGCTCCAGCTGCCGTATAGCCACAGTTGAAGCCCGTAAGCATGAAGCGACATGTGTCTTTCTCCGGTCAGTTGTCATGGGAACAAGACGCTCTGACGCTGGTGTGCATCCATGATTTGGAGCAGACACAAAACAAATGTGTGAAGATATAAAACGGATTCTGAAGAATGAAACAATAAGTTTACACCAAAGTGGTTAGCTCAAAAGGAGCTTTTTTCTGTCTCTAAACATCAGCTCCCTGATTTCTCAAACTACGGTACTTTATAGTCCTCCAACGCTACACATCAACCACTCCGCGCTCATGCAACGTTCCAACACTATCGGACTCACTCTTGTAGCTGGCGCTCCAAGGCTGGTAGCCATAGTATCCAGTGATCCGCAGTATTCGCTCCTCTATGGATGCACTGTTGATGTCCTCCACTGAGCGGGAAGACTTGAGGTCCTCTTTGATGGCCTCGTCCACCACAAGATACTTGAGCTGTCTGAGCTGAGGGCTGATGTCCGAAAGCCTTCTGGGGCTCACTTCGGGCGACTTGCGCATCCCGCTGGGAAGAGAAGTGAGCAAAAAGGGTGGAGGTGGTTTCGGTGATGATGAGAGACAAAGTGAAAAAGGGGAAGGGTTACTGTATGTTTGGAATGGTTCGTGACAAGATAATATCTGTCTCCAGTGACAAGAGTGAAGCTTCGTTTTGTATGTTACGCCAAAAAAGGAAAAAAATGCCCCCGCATCTCTTCTCATATACAGTGCAGAAATCATCATCCTTCACTGGTCCTGCCTGGGCTCAGCTATTGTGTGAAAGACATTAATTGCTAGTGACTGGTGTTGCGAGCATTATATCGACCTACTATGGCTACGCAACTCCTTTTCGAGGCTTATAGGAAAGTAAGAATCAATCATAAGAGATTTGTAGCGTGGCTGATAAAATATTAGTGACGGCTCCGGGCTACATGAGCATACATAATGAAGGTCAGTCAGTTGAGACTGCACACAGTGGCTCATGTATGTAATTGGCTTTTATGCAGAAGCGAGATTTCGTTTTATTTCCAGCAGGTGGCATTACTGTAAAATGGACACAATATTGCACCAACTAAGCTGCAAAGCATCATATATTGTATTTCACAAAAGCAGTGAGTCCCTTGTCGTTATGCAACATTACAAAATCGAAAAACAGTCCTGGAGATGTTTTTTCTCTATGTAGGACAGACAGCAATCCATTAAAATAAAAACATGCTAAAGTCTAAAGATAAAATGCAACTAATCCCAATTTAATGCAAAATGAGTCAATTACTTTTTGAGGTGGAAAATAATGACACCGTTGCCACATCATCCCGTTTAGATTAAATAACAAACGTCTGAGATAGTTGTATATTTCTCTATTATGTTACTTCAACTTTTCTGATTAAAAAAACAACAACAATTTAAAGTTGCATCCTCCTGCACCTCACAAATATCTCGCGTTCAACAGGTCCATCCGACCGTAGCCTTTGAAGCGAGCGCCGACCACGTTCAAGAAGGTAAACGAATGTGCTTACATAGGCATCAAGGTAGTCGGAGGTCCAAGGTAGCACATACAGTCCCGGTGGGGCCGCCCGACCCGGTCCCACACGGTGGCCTCTCCATCCCCGTACATCTTCGGGGCCACTGCACGGGGCTGTCCCGGTCAACGGTGGAGAAGTGACATGATGTTGCTGCAGCTCGTTACACCCGCAAACATATGCCTCCCTGACCACTTTTCGACAGTGCAGTCTTTCTACCATGATCGCTGTCAACCGACGTGAGCACTGCAACAGCGCCATCTATAGACGATATGACGCAAGGGGAGGCGGGGAGGAGTTGTGAGTCCACCCTGGAGAAGTGATGTAAAACTAATACAGTACATTTTTATCTATCTGACAAATAAAATAGATCAATAAATGAACATCTCATACAGCTCTTTTATGGTTCTAAGTCAATGATGCTTATGTTTGTCCCCTTTATTGTTTCTAGTGTACATAAGTGTCCATATATTTATTTATTTATTTATTCAAACAACATTTAAAATGTAGCATTATTTGTTGACTGTCTTACTCCCTTGGCAACGTTTGGATATGTTCTTGCAAACCCCTACATGACATTTGACGATGAACTAGAATAAGCAAAAATGCATGCACAGAAACTAAATGTGAAGTTTTCATGCACATTTGGAATCTTGGAACTGCCGTCTTACTGTATTTGTTGTTGTTCTGAGTTTTAAATGGAAATGGCTCCATGTTGCCATTCATCATGATTATATGATCCTAATTCAAACGAATAACTTACTACCGCAGTTTTTTTATTTACATGCGGTTATATTCTTTGTTTCAATTATGTGAAACAAAAGGCAGCATATTCTTAGGATGACAATGCAAGTCACTATATTCATAGTAAGTAGAAAATTACTAACCTAAATTTAAGATGAATTTAAATGACAAACTTGTAATGCCACTTTACAGCTCTCGCACTTTACAAATTAGCTTTCCCCCTTTACAATGTTCAGACAGACACAGTGTGTTTCTGCAGTTCAGAATCTATTAGATACACATTGTCATACTTGGGGGCATGAATGTGGAGTGGGTGGTATAATTTTCACCATCAGACCAAAATAAATAATGATAAAATAAATGAACTCTTAGCCTGTTAACTTTTACAGTTATTTGCTCTGAGGATATAAACCATTTAGCACATCTCAGAGGAGAGAATATTAAAAATTGGACCAATTTTAGCCAAGCGCATCTCTCATTGGTCTTTTTAACTGGAGTCCAGTGGTGGTTTTATATGACAAAGAAATATGACATAAAACACTCGACCAGGGCATTTGCAGTTTTGCAAATGTTTTACTGCCTGTTGTATTGTAAATCTGCACAGACAGCACACAAATCATTTTTTGATTCACTATAAAACTACATAAGTGAAATGACAGCTCCAGATAAGCTTACAGCAGACATTTGCAAGACCACTTGTTGCTTGGTAGATTTCATGTTGGAGCAATCAGAACCGCCCCTTAGCAGAAGTGCATTTTGTTGTTTTCGCGATTCATATTAATAGTCTTACTGATTGAATGATGCAGAACTATGCCTGAGCATACATTTGTGATTTTTCAACAAGCTTACAGAATGTGGTGATTTTAATAACAGGTTAATGGCTTAAATTGTGCAATGATCAAGATTCAACAAAAATTAAGACTTCATATCTTCTCAAGCTCTTCTGATGCAAACTCAAAAAGTCGCACGTGTGCTCTTGTCGGAGAACGAAAACGAAAACCGGGATACTAGTCAATACCCCTGTTTTGCTAATCCTCTGGCATCCGGTTTAGTACAACTTAAAGTACGATCTCGCTCTTCTCCACATCAATATTTCAACATCTCTCAGCATGGAAACAGTGTGACAAGCTGCTGCTCATTGGTTGATGCGGGAGGGGTAGTGGTACTGGGAGCCACTAAAAATATCCCATTGCCTACAGTATGCTGTGCGCTTAAGGGCTCATGCATTGTGCACATTCGACTTCTCATGGTGTTTAACTCCTGACATTTGCAGAAGCCAATATGACCATCCCTCTTATGTTTTGGTCTGTTTTGTCACAAAGAAGCTTCGTCATTTGGGGAGGGGGTCCCAAGAGCTTGTGAGATTTCTTGAGGCTGTGTTTGTTATTCAGCTGCCATTATTGGTAAGGTTGACACACAGCTGGGGAGACACAAGCACCATCTCCATGGATGAGGAGGCTTGCTGATGAGATGGTGTGTGGTGGACTCGGCAAAGTGCCTCAGTGGGGAGTATCGACTGGCGTCTTATCTTCTTTACTGGCCTCATTTCCATTCTTAGACGTACCAATTTTAGTTTTGCTGACAGTTAAAGATTAGAAGCCTGCAAATTTCGTCATTCAGCCCTTTCTTGGTCACGCCGTTATTAATACTCCCCCTAAATCTTGTGGGTATGGCAAATCGAGCACTGTAGCAGCAACAGAATACATCTCACAAAATGAGAGTAAAAGGTTTTGTCTGCTGGACTTGAGGGATTAGCTAACTATGTGGTTACGGACAGGACTGAACCGCCGTTCATGATCTTTATGATTTTTTTGTTTTCAATTCACGTGGTGGGGTAAATCCATCCATCCATTTTCCGAACCGCTTGATCCTCACTAGGGTCGCGGGGGGTTCTGGAGCCTATCCCAGCCGTCTTCGGGCAGTAGACGGGGGACACCCTGAATCGGTTGCCAGCCAATCACAGGGCACACAGAAACGAACAACCATCCACGCTCACACTCACACCTAGGGACAATTCAGAGTGTTCAATCAGCCTGCCATGCATGTTTTTGGAATGTGGGAGGAAACCGGAGTGCCCGGAGAAAACCCACACAGGCCCGGGGAGAACATGCAAACTCCACACAGGGAGGCTGGAGCTGGAATTGAACCCGGTACCTCCGCACTGTGAAGTCGACGTGCTAACCACTGGACTACCGGGCCGCCTGGTGGGGTAAATAAGATTCAGAAAATGGCTGGCACTGCAATTTAAGCAGGCTTCATGACAAACGTGACTACAATTTGCATTCTTGGACGGGGGAATAGTTCCATTGTAAAGTGAGACTTTTGATCTGGGTATGCACTAATGGCTTCTTGCTCGGTACACGTCAGCACTCCATTGAGATTCATGGAAAACACCTCTCAGCGTGAGTGTTGTTCTACAACGGCAATAATAAATGTTCCATTGCATGAATGTAAAGGTGACAATCTAATCTGGCCCTTATTTGAAAGGGAAAACTACTTAGTCTTTTTGTGCTTGAGACAAAGTGCACTTTTCCTTTTAGAAATGTCTGCAGTTCCATTTACTTCCCAGCTTTCCTCAAAAGATTTAATTGGCCTTGTGGTGGCGCGCGGCTCAACTTCGATGCCCTTAAGGTTGTCTAACGTTTGCTTCTTGAGACGAGCGATTTGCTTCCTCTTGAATATTTATTAGCAAATACTTTTTGACAGCTTGTGGCACGTAAGCACTTGGTGAGGAGGAGAAAGTGGAAAGTGAAAACCACTATGCAGATAACATGCCAGTTGTAACAAGTCAAAGTTTTTACCTGCCGTTCATTACTGGCGAATTAATAATAATAATAAGAAGAAGAAGAATGGTTCAGATTTATATGCATACAGCACAATACTACTGCACCGTAATATGATTAATTTTTTACATTCTACATCATTGTCTTAATGGGAGAAGTCGGAAAAGAACCATTCGTTGATTTTTTTTTTTCTGGAGTTTGTCCATCAGTTCATGACGGAGAGTGCTGGATGTGCTCTTGATAATCAAATGTGACCGGGTATGAGCCATTATACTGTTCTCACTGTGTCGATGTTGTAGAGCGTTGCGGAGAGAGACAACCGCCTACAGTATGTCTGCAGCAGCCAATCACCATCCACCCTCCCCTCTCCACTTTCTCTCCATCCCTGCGGCCCTGTCAGTTTGTCTAACATTTACACATTCAATTGAGAACCAACTGGGCCACTGTCTTGGTGTGTGTTTCCTGTTGTGTGTTTGTCTCCGCTTATATGATACATTTACTAAAGACAACATATTTTTAATTTTCCCCATATATGCATTTTATAACATGTATTGCAGTCATAACAGTAGTGCAACTTGTGTAGTCATTGCCCATAAGGAATGTAGGCTAGTGGCGAGGGATGGCAGAGTACCCAGAGTTGCCCCGCAATCAGTTAAAGTTTTTTTTAATTTTGCTGATCAATGATTGGGCGGCCCGGTAGTCCAGTGGTTAGCACGTCGGCTTCACAGTGCAGAGGTACCGGGTTCGATTCCAGCTCCGGCCTCCCTGTGTGGAGTTTGCATGTTCTCCCCGGGCTTGCGTGGGTTTTCTCCGGGTGCTCCTGTTTCCTCCCACATTCCAAAGACATGCATGGCAGGCTGATTGATCACTCTAAAATTGTCCCTAGGTGTGAGTATGAGCGTGGATGGTTGTTTGTCTCTGTGTGCCCTGCGAATGGCTGGCAACCGATTCAGGGTGTCCCCGCCTACTGCCCGGAGACAGCTGGGATTGGCTCCAGCACCCCCCGCGACCCTAGTGAGGATCAAGCGGTTCGGAAGATGAATGAATGAATGAATGATCAATGATTGGCTCCAGAATCCTGATTGTGTACAGCCTATCATTTCTTCTTAAAATGACTTAATGATGCAGTGCGGTTATAAGCGGAACTAGTAACTAGTTTCACTAATGTCAATCTCAAATCTGAGCGGTCAGATCTGTCATGTGGCCCAATTCATGAATTCATAAATCCATCATGCATTTACATAATCGCACGTGCATCAACACTCTCTTAACCGTAGCATATTACATCATGATTTTATTATTTTTTTTGCCGCAACGGCAGAGAAATGAGAGCGCTGGCAGTGTGAACAATTCCGCTTGGGGCCCCTTTTGTATTTCTATCATCTCAGCGTGTGTGACTGAATGTAAATAAAGTTGCTTCAGCATCCCTAAGTATTATAGGAGCCTATAGGGTCCATGCCATGTCTTGGGTGACCTCTCAGCCAGGAGTTAACGCTGCTTGTGTGGGCATCATGTAACCACCTGGCTGTGTGACACATGCAACACTCTTGGCGAAACATACTGAATCTTATGTTATTATGTAAAAGTGCCACTAGAACATCACTGATTTTAGGTTTGCCTTTCAGAGAAAAAAATGTGTCAAAGATCTATGAAGTGAATTCTTTTCATGTTCACAGCCAATGCTCACTCAGGTGGTTCTCCGAGTGCATATAAAAGAGGCACAGAGATCAAACAGCAATATTCATGACCGTAAGCAGCAGAGGGTTCGTTTCAGCCTTGCACGTACAGTATCGGCAAGCCTTCAGGGGCCAGTTTGAGTTCTGCTCCATGTGGCATACAGCTACAGTGACTTGATTATTTTCAAGCTTTGGGAGATTTAAAACTATTTTAAAAACGGGGGGATTATACTAACTGCACATAACATTATGGCTGTCTACAAGAAATAGACGAGCTGCATCCAAAAAAAATCTATCTTAACAAAAATGCAATGCACAGTTTTAGTTGGAAAGTTGAAATGATGTGCCTGATATTCTAACGTTATCATTCTCAACACTAAAATAGAGAGGGTCTGTGGGATACGCTCGGAAATTCCAAAGCGGCGTTTTACTTGATATTATTATTGTTATAGTCATTTATGAGTCACTGATGGAGTAGTGGAACAGGCGCCTGATTTGTGTGCGTGGAGCGTGCCATTGCTTCCCACTCAGTGACGGCGTGATCGTAGGTGTGAATGGTTGTCTGTCTTTATTTGTTTGGCGACCAGTTCAGGTTATAACATTCCCAAAGTCAGATGGGACAGGCTCCAGCAATCCCTGCGAGCCTCTTCGGGATGGTTGAAAATGGATGGCTGGATTATTCATGAGATGTAAACATGGATTGTGGCACTTTTAACATGCAGGAGAGACTGTCGCCACCTAGAGGCAGCCGTAGCGTATTTCTGCTCATTATTTAATACAGTACGTATGCTATTATGTCATTTCATCAATAATAAATAATTCCTGCATATTCTGTCCTACCAAACAAATCTTCTAATGAGAATATCATTTCTTATGACTGCATTATGCAAATGAACGGGCGCCCTTTATTTTATAAACTGCTGCGTCTGAAAGTTGCACACGGTTATTCCCAATTAGTGTGCATCCTCGGGTAGTTGTGTTCTCATGATGTGCAATAAATATTTTGCCAAAGGCTCATCATTAGTCATTTAACTTCAGCCGCTGTGCAGCGAGGGAGGCCTGTAATTGCACCACCGATATTTCAAATGAAACACAGGCCCGGTTAAACATTATGCAAAAGTATTGCATCTCTTTTTTTGGATGACGTGAGTCCTGTCACCCGAGGCCGTATAACACAACATAAAAATACGCATCAGAACATCAGAAATGAATAGTATTTCAACAGATCCTGCAAATTTGAGCGATTTGGGTCATGATCGTTTGGTTACAAACAAACCTGTTTTTCAGGACGTAATGTGTAAGTTTACTTGCGGGGAAAAAAAGTCTCATTTAGTTATTGGTTTTAGACTCTCTTTATGAAAAGTTTTAGCCTCTTGTTCAGCTCGAAATGTAACTCCCTTTCGGAATGCAACTAAAGAAGTTGCTAAACAAAGAAAAAAATGTGTTTTCAAGTGATGACTAAGACAGAATAATGTATTCAAGTACCATCATATTTTTAAAAAGGTTGCTAAACGCATGCAGTTAAGTGCAGTCAGTACTTTTTAACCTGACCTCACAGTATTTCTGTCATGTTCTGTCTTCATTGGATTCCAGCTGCAGCTGGAGTGAAGGGTGCTTCCCTGCAGCAGATGCACCTGTGCTTCACTTTCTCATCAGCCTGGCTTTGTATTTAAGAACTCTCACTTCTGCTTGTTGGATTATCGCTCTTGCTTGCTGTATTGCTTCAAGTGTTGTTTTCTATACCCCTCGATCGTGTTCAACGTCGCTCTTGTTTTCACCGTTCCTTGTTTCGTAAATATTTTTGTCATCAAGTTATTTGTTCTTCCTTTCGGTATCACGTTTTGGGACTCTTGTCGTTTCACTTGTGTATTCTCGGTAAGCTTTAGTACCTGGCCTTTTGCAAGCAGTTAGGTTCGGTCCCTAAAAATTTCAGTTTCAACCTCACAGCAATTTAACCATTCCCTTTTAGCTACATAATCTGCTATTTTAATTACAGCTCAAACTGGTTATGAAATATATTTTAAAAAACACACATACACACAAACAATTACAAACCAAACAGCACTTTATTTTAGTGACACAAATGTCAATCAGGTCATTTTTTTTCCTTAGAAAGAAATGGTTCCAACACACATTATGGACATGAATCCACATTTGCTCCTGACTTGTGTTGTCAAAGTCAGTAAATTAATTCCATTCGTAATCCTGATTACAAATGTATTCACACAAGGCGTCCACTGAACAGTGAAATATCTTACAGCAATAATGAACATTTAAGGTCTAATTCCCCCTCCAGCAGACATATAAAAACAGTACACAAATACAGGAAATGTCATCAAATGTATCAAATACATTGGTAACTTCCAGGATGGTAATAATCATCGCGATCACATACACTTGACAATCAACATGACCCTGGCGAGCTTCGTGACAATACAATATATCCTGCGGTTAGCATGTTAACCTGTAGCAAAAGGCATTAACAAAACATGGATTTAAATATCAATATATTTGCCAGAGCAATTTACTACCGGCTGGGAATGCGCTCAAAAATACACTTAGAAGTGTTTTGTCATCGAAACTCGGTTGGTTTTGGTGGCATGTTTTTTTTTTTAGTCCAGTTACAAGCTGACTAAGGTTAAGGCTGCTACCTGTTCAACATATTTCACAATGCAGCTGAGATATATACAAACACGTTTACCATTTTGACCGGTTCCTCAACATGTGCAAACTGTCTAAATACACTTAAAGGTGAATCTCGCATCCCCTTTCTCCAAAATTGTGTACGCATTAAACATAAGCATTTAATTAAAGTGTGTACCAACGCACTCGGACAACACAAATAATCGCAAGAACATGATTATACCACAGACATCCCTGAATGAAATGGGGGACGAGCAGGAAACTTTACACCTTCATTAAAGATAAAGTAGCACAGACAGAAGAGAACCGGTGTGCTTAAATTACATTTTCAACAGTTGATGTCAGTTTCTCAAAGCCAAATAAAAAGATACAGCTAAACTATTAGGACATTAACGCCAGCACCATTTACACTATGACACATTGCCTCATGAAACTTCCAATCAGCAAGACAACCAGAGCAGCATAGACGCCAATACTTACTGTCAGTGATCAACCTCACCAAGCCTGTTTCTGAAATCAATGATGTGCGTCTTAATTCTCAAAGGCCCAGAACTGTACACCTTGAAGCAATATCCACAGAAGTAGTACTATTATTGACAAGCTATTGAGAAATTCTCCTGAATTTTAGCTCAATTATAAGATGACTTCCTAAAATGTTTGAACATATACTTAACGGGCATCTCATAATGAACCTTTGCTCCCACGAGCTATAACTACAGCGGAGATATGTGATTTCTTGTAATTGTCTCGGTCTAACACTACTGAATCATGAAGTCGTCACTACGAGAGGACAGACTTGAGGCACTAATGAACATGTTGGCCTTGTCGTCTCCGTGTGTCCTGTCTGGCGCGCATGTGAAGGACAGGTGGTCGTGCTCCAGGATGGCAATGCGGTCCCGCGTCTTCTCCTTTTTCAGGTAGAACATCTTCCTCAGCTTCTTCAGCTGCTGCAGCTCGCAGAAAGTCTCCAGGACCACCAACATGACGATCAGGCCCAGGATCAAGTACACTAAAAACAGAGGCCAGGAAAAGGACTCAATCAATGTAAGTGCCAGAAAAAAAATAAAAAAGAAATCATCTCTTTACAAAAAGAATGATCACAAAGGCTGTTGTTTACAAATTCAGGCACAGGGGGCAGTGTTTCTACACAATGCACGTTATGTATTATTTTGTGGCGTATTAGTACCAGAAAAGCTACGCGGGAAAATAAGAATAAATATTCTAATAACTGGAGCCTAAGATCTTTACATACCGTTGTAAATCAAAACAACGTAACATTAGGAAGAGGCCAAATCTACTTGCTTCCAGCCCGCTTGTGAAGTCTGCTCTATAAATACACCACACCTATGACGCGTGGCGCCAACGTCACAACATACATCAATTTACACAGTTGCTGTTGTGCGGCCTGCGAGATGAATGACTGAATGACGCACACTAATGTCACACACACTGGCGTACTCTCATTGCTTTCCTATCTTACCTTTGATGGAGGTTGAATTTTCAAAGAAGCATTGAAGGGTGATTGATATACCGTGCTGTGCTACTTATCTTTTGCAGAAAGGTCGCCCTTTATAGTGTACAGTACTTAGACATACTTGTAACGTCAGTGGAAATGGATGCTACGCGGCTCACTATACGGTTAGAATGAAAAATGATCATTAAATGTAATCAAAATGTTGATGCATTACATTATGAATGTTTAATTGCTACCGTAACAAAAATGACTCATGTAAACATTTTCTGGGTTAAAATGTGTCCTGTGTTGAACCTTTTTTATCAGAAGTCACTTCCGTTTCTGTGGTTGGAATCTGATTCAGATACTTAAAAGAAATGTTTTTTAAAATTATATACCGTCAGCCATAGACTAATGAAATAGATTCGATTTACGGCTCAAAGGAAGTGAGAATTGTCCCAGTGCCAAAAGTAACTTCCTCTTTCTCGTAACAGGATGTATGTGATATTATTATGAGTTGTGTGTTGGCCTCATTTTCACACCACACTGTGGACAAGTGCTCGTCAGTGCCAGTATTAGTACACCAATACAATCTAATGCAAGAGCTGAATCAAACAGAGGAATGATAATGCTCTTAATTGACAGGAGAATGACACTGGTAGTCATTTAACGACATATTAAATATAGGATGTCAAAATGATAGTTTGGTTGTATTCTACTGCAAACTACACCTACAATGCTCAACCTCTTGTTAAATGTGCCAATTTATCAATTATAAAATTATAAAGGAATAATTTAGATCTCTTTAGAGCGTGCGGGTGTACCTAATGAAAGGGCCAGCGGGCGTATAACCACTACTACTTGTACTAGTAGCTAAAAATAAAACGGATCTTGGATCATTTATTGTTGCAATGTTAGCCTATTACTCACAAGTGATTGCCAGTTTGTAGAACTCCCTGAACCTCTGGTTATCCGCCTCTCCTGGCACGTAATCTCCCAGTCCGATGGTGCTAAGCGAGATGAAGCAGAAGTAGAAAGACTCCAGGTAGTTCCAGTTGTCCTCCAGTGAGGAGAAGATGGCCGCGGGGATGAGGAAGAAGCACGAGATGGCTAAAGAGGCGAGAACACATGAGTGGACGATGGCCACCAGAGGTTCGGACAGGCCCCAGCGTGTGTGGATGTACAAAATGGGCTTCCTTGTGCTGTAAATCATGATCCTTTGCACCACGGCGGTGAAGAAGAGGAGGGTGAACGGGATGCCGAACGCAGAGTAGATGATGCAGAAAGCCTTGCCACCCTTTGACAGTGGCGCTGTGTGACCATAGCCTGAAGACAAAAGCAAGATAATGAGAAAAGAAAAGAAAAATACTAATTATTGACATGGCAAATATGTTAGTTAGCACAACAAACAAAGCAAGTTGTATGCCCCAAAACAATTTGCTCATTAAGTTGAGGCGTTTGGGGGAGGGGAGAGGGCAACACAAGCGACGGCATTTCCATCAACTCTTATTGCTTTGTTGTGAAATGAGGGAAAGGCAATTTTCACAACAGCAAAACTTAAAATATTTTGTTGAATTGCCCAACTTGAAATGTTATCAAAGTTTGTTACCTTGAAATTTTGAGTTCACCCAACTTTTCTCTCTCTTTTTTTTTTTTTTTTAAACATTTACATATTGTCGTTTCTGTGTAAAGTATCTTTAAGAGGCAGGGACTGGTGGAGCTTGATGCAAATCTGCACGTGAGTGTCTAGGCGTGGTTGCAGGTTGCAGACTCCAGACATAGACAACCATTCACAGTTTCATACCGGTAGACAATTTAGACCCAAATGTGTCCTACTATAATACTACTATGAGTAATGTGTTTCACTATTATAGCTTTGATTATGTTTTACAGTACTTGCACATTCCCAGGCTGGACATATTTTAAGGACTATTTTCAACACTGAAAAAAATACAACCACCATCATTTTTCGAGACTTGTCCGGAAAGACCTGTTTCGCCTCCAAAATGATTCTTGTGTAAACAAATGGGCCTACATGAACAAACAATTGAATAACAACTGCATGTGACCTAAGATATCAAATCTTTTTTTTTTTAATCCAAAACTGAATAAAGCGTCACCCATCTACACATTACTTGAACAAATGTGAACACAATCCCAATTAAACTGCGGGGGGTGTTTAAAGTATATAATAATAATATTACAAATGGGGTGGCCCGGTGGTTAGCGCTTCGACCTCACAGTTTGCATGTTCTCCCCGTGCCTGCGTGGGTTTTCTCCGGGTACTCCGGTTTCCTCCCAGATTCCAAAAACATGCATGGCAGCCTGATTGAACACTCTAAATTGTCCCTAGGTGTGAGTATGAGCGTGGATGATTGTTCGTTTGTGTGTGCCTTGCTAATGGCTGGCAACCGGTTCAGGGTGTCCCCCGCCTACTGCCCGAAGACGGCTCCAGCACCCCCAGCGACCCTTGTGAGGATAAAGCGGATCAGAAAATGGATGGATCAGAAAATGGAAGGATGGATATTACAAATGGATCATTATGCTCCAGCTGTATAAGATTCACAACACTAGAGAACTCCATTCAAACTTCACACTATCTAAGTTAACCTTGCCTTAGCGTGTGTTACCTTGGCCCACTTGCAAGAATGAGCTAATTATCAGGAAATGGCATTTGTTTGTGATACAGTGTATGTTTTACGGCACACGTCTTCTGCTGAATGTTTAATCTCCAAACAACATTGTGCCTGTTATGTAATGTCATACCTATTTGATGGATAGTCTCTGCTGGATGGGTGTGTTTCGCAAGCAAACACACCGTATCACTGAGGATTTAAACACAACCTACGTGCGGTATGTATGTTGAAACGTCCAAGATAACTGTTGCTGCCATGTTGTCAGACTAAAGTTCCTTCAGGTAGTCTCAATGCATATGCATGCACTTTTTTTTAGATAATTTTAAATGACAATGTGCAAAACTGTCTTACTGCCTGCAAGACAAAAAAAAACATCATTATTTGTAGACAGGGTTTACTTTAACAAATGCTATCATTTGACTAAATAAAGAGAGATGTTTTTCCAAAGGAAAAAAACGTTTGGTGGGTTTCCTGTAAGGAATTATTCAATGTTAATTATTAAGTTGATAACACTGGTTTCTCTTTTATTCTCATTGAATTTGGAACCATGCTCCCATGGGGGAACAGTGTAGGATCTGGAAAAAGCACTTGAACACATTGCAACATAAAAATAATAATTTTTTACAAATCTCAAATATTTGCACATGTGAGATGTGAGTTTCAGCATACACACTGAGGGACAGCACTCGATGCAATACTAGGCTCTTATATAAATAAGTATCACACAAAATATAACACACACACACACACACACACACACACACACACACACACACACACTTTCAAAAGAGAAAATGCACATCAATTCCCAGATGCCTGTTGTAATGCTCTGCAACTATGATGAGGGAAACGGATCATCAAGTGCACCAGGCGTGCAGTATCTAACATTGTGTGCTGGTGTAATACAAGGATAATTACATCAGCAATAACTGATAAGCCAACACGTGTTTGCACACCAGTCGTTGAAATATGCCAAAGCCAGTTTTTAGTGAGGCTAATGAGGCCTAGACGGTTGGCACACCTAATAACTATTTTCATACATAAATGAATGAAATATGGCATTCATTCAAATTAAAGGTGCGTCTGATTGACCACAATTGATATCAGTTTATTTTGTAAAGGTACGGGAGATCGTGATCTGTGTGCCATATGGCTATGACAAACCAGATAAACAGAAAGAAACTAAAACAGAAAATAAGAATAACACATTTGCATGAAGTCGTCGTCCGATGCTCCGTGTCAGAGCTATCTCACCTGTGGTGGAGAGCACCGTGCTGGCAAAAAAGAGTGCAGAAGTGAAGTCCCAGTTCCAGTTTGTAGAGGTGTTGTTGAGGATGGAGACGCCGTAATTGCTCGCGTCAAGCGCTTCCCTGAGAAAGCGCTCCAGACTCTCCTCGGTGATGCACTCGTTGTCCCGCAGGAACTGTTTTTTCGTGGCCATCAGGTCCTGGCGCAAGGCAGCTTCATAAGGTAGCTCGACGGACGAAAAGACGATGGCCCCCAAGATCAGATAAAGGATGTAGCTCAGCACCAGACACACAAAATACCACGTCGATTTGTGGTTCTGGATCAGCCGCACGCACGAACAACTGGAAACGGACTGCAGCATCTTAAAATTGTGGGATGCTAACACAAACTCTGTAAACGGAATAAAGGTAATAATGTTTGTATCGGGGCCAGGCTTAAATGTTAATTCTCTTCCCTCCCTGCGAAACCTGCTGCCGCAACGAGCAACGTTCACTGACATCGCGGTGTTCACATACTTACGGTGGATGGGCGGAATTAACCTGTAACTGAGCAATCTTCAATTTCTTCTTACAAAATATATATTACATATTAGCCTTTTTTTATATTTTAGCGCTACATACAAACAATATTTTTGAATTAAACAGAAAAATAATCGAAGTTTGAGTACGTCAAAGTTTAAGGGTAGTCAAATTTCAAACTGCTCTTGAAGACAACATATGAGTGTCGAAGAGAGAACGGAGACAATGGCCTGTGTCGTCACATTATCTGCTCCTCCCTTTCCAGGCACCTGTATAGTAGCAATCGTTTAAATTTACTCTGTTCAAGTTTTTTGGATTGATATTGATTGTTGCATTGCAGTTCAGGGTCAATCTGTCAATTTTTTTCTTCCATATACTCTATGAAATTATGGAATTGAACTAATATATCTGATTGTTTGTATTTATATATTCTATTTTTTGTTCTCATTCATGTTACTATTGACAAAAATGTTGTTGGAATTTAAAAATGAATACTATGTCAATTTAAAAAACGGGTATGTCAACCGTAATCTTGGATAAATGACAAGAGAAACTCAAACTGGGTTTATGTCTCATCGACATATTAGGGCTAATATAATACTTGACCTGATGAGTTACAGTACTCTGAATATCTTGAATCAGAGGAATTTTTTATTCTTATTCGACTTTTATATAGCATTTGATAATATAGAACATACATTTTTATTTGATGCTCTTCATAATTTTGGCTTTGGTCAAAATTTCATTTCAATGTTTCAAATGTTTCATAGAAATATTGAGAGCTGCGTGATGTCATATCCTTATGCAACTAAAAGCTTTCCTGTTTTAAGGGCATCCCTTTTTGACTCTACGTAATCCCATTTTAAATAGTTGTAATTTTAATTCAACGTATTTGTAATTTAACTGTGACTATCGTCGAAACAACAGAATAAGCTCTTGAATTCATTTTTGACCAGTCAAAAGGACTCAAACGCTACAAATGGCATCACATTTTCTATCCATTTATTGGAGTTTCACACTGCAGAAATGTGCAATTCAGTTGCAGGGACCTGCAAATGACTTACCAAAATGCAACTGAATTGCAGAATTATGTAACTGTATTTTGAGATACCTTTGACTCTGCTTTGTCATAATTCTAGTTACAAATATCTACAACCTCTTCTCGCCTTTCTCACCCATGCCAGGAACATATCCATTCTACATCTTAAAGAGGCTCACTGTGCACTTTAGGATTTTGTTCACCTCTTGACCTGTCCTGCAGGTTTTACACACACAAAGAAATGCTTGCATGTTAATTTATGCACATATTAGTGCAATATTTTCCTCACCTCTGTACTTTACTACGGCCAAACAGCATGCTGGTAGTTTCTGTGCAAGTGTCTTTCCAACAGTACAGCAAATTACACTGGCAACAATTATGAATCATTCGTGCATCACATGATTCAAACGTGACGTACTCAACTGACACTTTCATCAGGAATGAAAGTACTTGTTTGGTGGTAGGTTTGGTCAGCAGGCGTCATCCATTCTGAAGTGGCATGATTTTCTATTACAGGAATGTGACAACATGGCAGATGATGTTCGGTCATTTTTTTCCCGCTTTTTTTTTTAACCATGTGAGTAGGTTTGTCCATCTGCCCGTTGCGGAAATACAGAACAGCGGAAGTTGTTTGAGCATCAGCCAGTGTAACACGTGGCATGTTCATAATGAATGAGAGATGTGGGTGTCGGCAACGTGAGGAAGTCAAACATCGCTACTATGTACGTAGTCATTGTTTCTCGATTAACATTAACAAAGCAAATCACTTGTGGGTTTCAACTAATGATGTATCTATCATTACATAAAAAGAAACCAACATTGTTATTGGGCAACCACACGACCCATAAGCCATATTGGTTAACTCAAAATGCCCAAACACATTTACTCATAATACGTATCCGTCACAAGGAACAAATTACATGTTATATAATGGACGGATGGATTTAGTATGACACAGCAAGGCAAGGCAGCTGTATTTGTTTAGTGCATTAAATACACAAAGTAACACAACGTGCCTCACATAATTAAATGCATGGCATTTGAAAGCATCTAGAATCAAAAGAACTAAAATTACAGTGCATGGAAAGGATTTTGGAAATTTTATTTTTGTAATTATTTCAAAGACCTCATAATTTGTATGGGGGAAATCATCGTTATTAACTTGGATTCAAAAGTATTCCCACTTGGGGCGGACTTTACTTCTGTTGGCAGTGTGCATGTAGCATAAAAGCAAAATACTGCTTTACCATGTTTTCTTTTACACTCTGGCCTCCACTACCTGACTTGAGTCTGCAGACCTCAAAGCCCTTCTGGATATAAGTTCTATCGGCATTCCTTTAATATATCCAGGACTCAAACAATTCAGTGATTTATAGACTAGTAACCAAATTTGAATTCTACAGCTGACTAGGAGTCAGTATAAAGCCTTTAGGACTGGAGTGATATGTTGTGATCTCTGTTCTAAGCAGATCCTAAGTCGCAGCGCTCTGAACGAGCTGCAGTTGCTTGATAGTCTGTTGAGGGAGTCCAGTCAGAAGACCATTGCCGAAGAATTTCCTCTAGTTTATTGATCGACTGTATCACATTCGACACGGCAATTCACTTATTCCTGGATGGTTTTAGGTGTTGCATCATTTTATGATTTTGCTGATATGTGCTGACATTTGATCTGATGGATGGTATTTTTTTTTCACAAAAGTAGCATGCAAATTTGAGAGGAGTTGATTTGGGTGATTCGCAAGTTTATCCACAGTAACAGAATGCACATATTGTTGATGTTCTAGCTTCTTACGAATGAATTCCAAGAAGTGTCGTTGTCAAGTCCTTGCTAACACTTTGTCAAAATTCCAAACACTATACAGGCCATTGTGAATTTGGAGTTCAGTTGCTCCCCACTGACATTCCAATTTCCTGATTTCAGGGTCATTGGTGTTTTAGGTGGGCAGCAGCAAGGTGTATTGGTAGTTACGCAGGTCTGCTTCAGAAATGTTTCTGAGTTTGAACATTTCCTGCATATTCTCCTCCTCCTCGTGCTAATTATGACTCGCAACTGGCTGATGACCACTCCGGGGTGTATCCTGCCTTTCACCCAAAGTCAGTTGGGGTAAGCTTCATCTGACCCGTGACTCTAATGAGGACAAGTGGAACGGAAAATGGGTGGATGGATTTATGACAGCTCTTGGAGGTCTTTCTAACAACCTAAATGACCCCCTGATAAAAAGAATGTTCCAAAGTCCTACACACCACTGCTGTATTTTGCTTTTGCTTTGTCTGTATGTAGCTTCCACTGGTCAGGAATCAAAGACAGAGGTTGTTGTTTTTAATTGTATGACAGCAAAAAACAAAACAAAAAAAAAAACAAAAAAAACCTGAGAACTGCACATGAGGTGGACCTGAATCATTAAAGTTAAAACTGGATGTTTTATTGTTTTGTTTTTTTGTTATTTACTTAATTTTACATTTGAATTGCCCTTAAGAATGTTAAACTACCACTTTAAAAATATCCTTGCCGTAAATAAAGCTTTCATGACCCTTGGCTACATTAAGTATTTTTGTTTGTAGTTGTCATGAGTCATGCTCTTTCCTCTTGATTTAAGACTTTCATAAAATTCACACGATACTCAACTCAAACAGACCTGTCCCACAACATATAATCATTAATTTGGTGTACCACATAACAGCCTGGAGCAAAAATATTGCAGAAAGACAGTAGTCAAAGAAAATAATGTTCTTTCAACTTCATGATCATATGATAGTGACTTTGACACATTAACACACTTGTGAGACAAATTAGGTTCATTTTAGTAGATTTATTATGTGGAGAATTGTACTTACCTCATTCAAATCATAAATTAAAACGGCCTATAGATGGACAACTTCGACTGATCATTTCATAACATTCAGAATTGTTGGACAACATGAAAATCATACGTAACTATTTTTGCAGGCTATGCAGGCTCATTACAGTATACACTAAAGCGCCTTTATATGAAAGGACTGCACACAACCAGCGGGTCTATTCAAGTGCATTTCATTAAATGCATGCACTGCTCTATACGGCATCTAAAGAGGGAGTGGGAAGGATTCACATTTATTATTATTATTCCCCCAATTGTAGGCCACGTTAGACAAACAACCATCCACATCTACAGTCTTTTGGAGGAATGTGGAAAGAGGAGACGATTTAAGCCTTGAACAGCAGAACCAAGAGGAAATTGTACTAACCACGAAGTTAACGCGCAACAAATATTGAAAAAAAAAAATCAAATGAAAAGCATAGATTGCTTTATGTGGGGATCTAAGGAGAACGTTTTATTTTTATTACTATTGTTATTATTATTGTTATTATTATTGTTATTATGTCAACTTTGATTGTGTTTTAGGCGAGACACACAACAGTGAGAGAGAGAGGGACAGGGGCGCAGAAAAGCAAAAATTGCGTGCAAGAGTGGGGAAGAGCGACAGCAACTGAGCCATCCGGGCTGCCGTAGCAAAGCAATAGCCTTGTGAGCTGTGAGGCACTCCTCTCGTCAATGAACGTTGGAAAGATGGCGACGGCATATGCACAAGCGAAAGTCCACCTTGCCGGCGGATCGAAAGTGCTTCAAAGAGACTCTTAACCGTCATTTATGCAAAAACCCAACGGTGCAAAATTCGCTCGCCGTTGCCTGGACATGGTTTAGTCCATGCACGGCGAAGAATAGGACGCCGCCTTCTCGTTATGGAGCCACCGGATCGCTCCAAGCCCAGCAGGTATGAGAGATTTGTCCAACAGACCACCACACCACCAGCGTTTTGCGCTTGCCAAATAGAGAACCGAGCGTGACGCTGCACTCTTATTGCGCACAAACTCACTTCCTGTCAAATTGTGAGACGCGTGCAGTTCCCTCACTGCTTTTGCAACAGGAGAGTTGCAAACTTTTTATGCAATTTCCAGTCGCCGCAAGTTATTAGCACGCCGCTGCGCTAAAAAGCGACAATGCACGCTGGTTGAGAAGGTAATTGTACGAACGGGTGCAGCATGTTAGGGAGTAAGCTAGCCTGCCACCACTGTTAGCGTTGTCATTTTATTGTTCACAAGTTTACTCACTAGCTCGGACAAAGTGGTTTTTATTTTTCTTTAACAAATTGACGTGTTATTAGTCATTTGTGACCACTGATTTAACAGGCACACACTTCCCAGGATTTAGCTAGCCTTTGCTCCACTGTTTTCTGTTGGTAATCCTTCAGCTAGATTTAGCGCTTTTGTTGTTGTCCCGTGTAACATTTTTGCAAAGTGTGCATGTTCACTTGGTAGTTTCACAGGACATGCATGATCTTTTCTATTTCTGCTGCGTGTCGAACTCAGCGGACCCTCGGAAACGTGCAGCAACAATTGTCCCAGTGGTTGTGAAGGTTACCGAGTGAATTATTTCGTGCACGAGAATGCACGTCAGAAGATTGTAAAATATTATTGTTTCTGTAATCGCCATGGCGTAGTTTGCCCCTGACTGCAGGCGACAGGGCGTCAGGAATTTGCTGTTATGTCTCCTCCTCTCTTGTTTTTCCACTTGCCGGAAAAAAAGAAATCATGCTTTATGTACAAATGGTATTTGCCTTTTGTCTTTAATGCGTATTGTGTTGCAGCCAGTCTGAAGTGAAGTCGATGATTGTGCAACACCGATCTTATTAACGTTGTATAAGGACAATGCACTGCTTGATGTGACCCTGGTGCATGTCCTTACTGGAAGTTGACAAGACATTTCCCCCACCCCAACATCCCATGTTTGTTTGGTGCGTGGGTGGAGGGTAACACGTGCTATAATGAGCACAAATCTATGCCGTGCCCACACACACACACACACTTCACAGTGTTTCAATGTCTTTGAAGAAGTCTCACAACTCCTCTTTGGTGCCTTGATGAAATGTACTGTGTAACCTCCGCAGCCAAACACAATCCGGGACGCTTTGATTTGTTCATGTTTCAAAACCAGAAATAAGGAAATGTGCATGCATGGAATGTTTAAAGTAACATTTTTAAATTTGGCGTTCAGGGGGACCAAATAGAAATTCTCACATGCGAGTATTTAGAACGCTGAACAGTAAGGTGTTTGCATAGTGATGCCGTCACCTAGTTGCACTATATATTTCATGTTGGGGATAATAGAATGTAATCTTTTTGCTGCACCACTTTTCTGTGCATAGTAAGTGGCATTTCCTGTTTGATTGTTGTCATTGGAAGTTTCCTAAAAAAGTGCTGAAAAAAATTGTCGTGCATGATGATGGCTTGAAGTGAAAGTTTTCTGATTTGAGGCATATTGTTCCAGAATGCGCTCCATTGTATTTGCATTTAAGCGGCCTAGAGTTGCAGTTTCCATGAACACAGCGTTGTGTGTTTGCGGATGTGCGTGTAGTTGTGTTGTGTCTGCATTGCTGTGCAATTAAATGGAAATGAAGGCAGACATTACGGGCATTAATCTTTTTAACAGAGGGAGCTGTGTTATGCTGCTCATGTTTGCACTTAATATTGTTGGCGAAATGAATGCTATCATTGCGCCGACAGAGGTCCGATTGTGCAAAATGTCTTGTTCTCCACAATCACTAGCGAGCATTCCTGAGAATTCAGGATGTGGTTCGGCCGTGCGCTCCGTACAGCGCTGCGGGCGCTCGTGGCGACAGCTCATTGAAAGGCTGCGTTTGCCGGGAGCACAGGCGGTGTGAGGAGTGCAGATGGAGGCTCCTCGTCTTATTTCCCAACAGCATCCGCTCTCTGCCCACACCTGCTCTTGAGAACTGTGCTTTCACTGTCATCTGACGCTTCAATTGAAACAATTGATCTTTGCGAGGAATAAAGGAGTGGTGGGGAACCTTTTTCCCCATAGACATTGTTTCAATTCCTGGATGGGAGGTGGGGAAGGGGTCTGGTGCAAAAATCACAGAAATCCTCAAACTAGCTTTATTGTAATACTCTATCGGGCTTTTTGTCGCAGTATCTCTTAAGTTGTATGTGTTTTTAGAATTGCACGGCAGGCAAATGCTCTTGCAAGGCCGTACATGGCACACGGGCAGTAGGCACAAGTACTGCATCAGTCTATTTTAACTGACCGGCACATGCATACGCTGGCCTGCTGAAGCTTTCTCTCCTGACGATCAGATATTCTTTCAAGTTGGAACAGATAATTGCTCACTTTGCATTCACGGTGCAAGACTAAGAAGTCGTTACGCTTTTTCTTTGCATTGCCTTGTGTAAACAGTGGCTACATTTAGATACATTTCACCATGTGACCTTTCCGCTACAGTAAGAGCTCTTTCATTGACTCATGTATGCTTTGTGCGTTTGCATACAGGAGAGTCTGGGAGGTCCACTCCTGGCTATGTGCTACATAGAAGAGAAGGGTGGGGTCAAGTTCTTTTGTGTTTGTTGTTTTTCTCTCAAGTGGTGTGAGCTGACAGTACTCAAGTCAGATGGCGATGTTTGCGCGGTGAGTTTCAACAAGGGATGGCAAGAAGTCCCAAGATTCCTGCTGCAGTATGTACACAATTTCCGAGTGGTATCGTGCGCAGGTACATAGATCGTACAAAATACAGCGGCGTGAAGCAGCGGTGACCGTTTCGTTTTTGTTGTGGGCCACGCTGTTGCTGTGGTTTGCCTTGGAGGGGCCGTGATAACTGTCAACTCTTATAAATGCCTGATTGTGTCACGTTATCACAAAGACACAACACATTTAGAATCTGTCCCAAATGTTCCAAATGCATATGCAAATGATGTTTCCTCGGATCTTTATAGTCTATGCAAATGAGACTCAGCATCGACTGAATGTTTTCAAACAAACTTTTCAATGATAACAGTATTTTTTTTCAAAGTAAAAGCATTTTTTTTTGGGGGGGGGGGATGCACTGTTCCAAATGATTATGCACACTTGTGTTTTGAGACATTGGTTGTAAAGAACTGAAACTAGACCTCTTCTTTCAGAGCAGCTTTTGCAACTCTTGCATCCATGGAGTTTTTCCAGATTCTCTGCTTTAATTTCTTTGCATGGTATCAAAATAGTATCCGGACGCTACTCTTTGCACGTGAACTGCCTCCCACCCTGTAGATTTTTGCTTGAGCATGCTCCAAAAGTTGAGTTCAGGGGAGGATGGTGCCTTCATGATGATTTCTCCCCTTTTATGCCCAGAGCAGCCAATAATGCGGAGGTATTCCTTGCCACTTGAGATCGTTCACTGATAAGTGCGGTGCAGCCTTGGATGGTCAAGATGAATAGAATCTTGGATGGCCTCCATGCCCCAACAAGGCTGCAAGCTCAGCAGAGAGGTTTCAGAGTCAAGCTGGTCGTTCCCGGAAGGTGTGAAAATAACTTGTTAAAAGTAGGTGGAGTTTCTAACTGACTACTTTCTTTGATGGAGAACAAAGTCATCTTTATGCCTGACAATGTGCCATCTTAAGCCGCAAGAAATTTCTTGACATCATGGGCTGCGGCGGCCATAAAAGAAGGAAATGTGTGCGGGCCCCTGCCCTCCCCTGACAATCAACACCATTAAAAAAAAAACTTTGAGGCATCCTTGTGCACAAGGTCTGTGAGATTGACATCCAAACAGCAACTCGGAGAGGCCATTCTGACATTCTGGAAAGATATTTAGGCAGAAGCTGTCCAAAACCTCACAGATTCAATGGATGGAAGAAATATCAAAGAGCTCCCATGTTAAAATGTAACTTGACCTGTTAAGATGTTTTTGATTGAAATGGTTTTGATTGCAGTCAATACAACCTCCTATTGCTGCAAATTCAACAATAACAATTTACATTTTTATCACAACCGTAAAGTGCATTGAAACACTGCTGTGCGTAATAATTTCAAAGAGTACACTCTGAGGTTTGGTAATATCTCAACGTTATTAAAAGTGATGACAATTTGCAGTTTTGGTCTTTGAGCCAGAAATGTGAACTTGACGACGCGCATGATTTGCCTTTGCGGACCACATAAAATGGATCTGGCCTCTGGGCCTTGAGGTAGAAGTCAAGTCAAACATTTTCTGAAACTGTCACTATCAGAGAATTTGTGTTGCTTTGTCAGTTTCTGTTGTCTAGCAGTATTGGATGCTCCAGTGTAATTAGTTCGAAGCCGGGAGATGGAGCGTCTGCTTGGCCTGCCGAGGCTCAATTATGCCAGTCCTAATTAGGAGAAAGTGTGCTCTTTCCAAACAAGCCAACTTCTCCTCCTTTCCTCCCCTAACTCGGGCTGCCCCCCCCCCCCCCCGAGCTCCCCCAAAAAAACCCTTTTCGTTTGGTCTTTGTGAGCAAGCGTGCTCACTAAACAGCTGTGTGCTATTCAGTGGTGGGCCTCACGGGCCGCGTGTCAGTACTATACAAAAGAGTGCCCCTTCCTGGTACAATGTGTGGAAGGTTGGGTGTCAAAGGTCAGCCACCGCCCCTCCCTTCAGCTGAATGTAGCAGCCCTTGGTATCTGTGCTTCAGTCGCTCTGCAGAAAAGGCTGGGTTTTGTGCCGTTTATTATGCACGCAGTGTTCCTACCCAGGGGCTGCAGCATTCCACTGGCCTTTATGGGGGGGCCCAGTGCACCATCAGATGAGCCATTCAGAGCGGCCAGACACCATCTGCAGTGATCATTTACTCCCGGCAGCCAGTCGGGCACAGCTTGCAGACAGTAGGTTACTCGGGCCCGTGACCCTCTCAGTGATCCTCCCCCCCATGCCACCCTCCATGCACAAAAGCAGCCAAAAGACGAATTTCAGCGCGTGGGGGCGATCGAGCAAATGACGGCCGTTGTGGCGTCATTGGTGCTGCTGCCATTTCTGAGCATTTCAGTCATGCTGTGGTGATCTGATCCCCTCTGACACGCACGAAGTATTTCTGCGCCTTTGCCCTGCTGCACGTCGCTTTGCACACTGCAGGAAAAAAAAGTCTTGTGAGGTGCTTACATTTCCGCCTCGCACCTGCTTGGTTTTCTGTACATTCCTCTCCCGTGCATTTCTGATCAACGCTTTCATTGTGACTCCCGACATGGCTTACTGTGCCTTCTTGTGCAGGCACACAGAAAAGATTGCTGTCATTTCCTGATCCTGCAGAACAAGCCCCTCCACAGTTTGGCCGCGGCACAATGCACTCATAAAGGCGCCACTGTTCTTCTTGGATGCATGCAAGACTCGCTGCTATGTCATTTGAGGACTGGCTTCAGGGTTGATGCCGTGCTCGCAGTCGCAATATTTCATGCAAAGTTTAAGGGTTTGCAGCAGGTGTCTGTCGGCCATATTGTAGTTCCATCGCAGTTCCCAGGGGGACCGGGATTGTGATGCAGGGCAGATGGGTGGTAGAAGTCTGCACCCCTGCTGGCAAGGGATTTCCAGATTACCCCCCACACACACACCCGTCGTTTCTTTTAAACACTCACTCAGCGAAAGTGATACAGCACCGCCCCTCTCCACTGTGTCCACACAAACAGGCACGTGTTGCGTGAAAACCATTCACTCTGATGATGGATGAAGGCACACACGGTGAAGAGCATGCAGGATAACCAGGCTTCATGCGCCCCCACCAACTCCCCTTCCTTCTCTTTTTGTCTTTGCCGGCGAGGTCACACGATCTCTCCTAATCCTATTAAAAAACAAAACCCAAAAAACCCAGCAAAAAGGGATTAGGTGACAAAGGTTGGACACTATTGTCTCATGGCATATTTCCCGCTCACACTCGCTTTCTTAGCATCTCCCCCCATCCCCGGAGATGCTAAGGTTTCAAGTCATTTCTGCCCACTGAAAATCATTGCAAGTATGCTGTCAAGCTAGATCCATGTCCGAATGTTTGACAGCAGAGAAATAACACCTTCATTACATGAAAACAAGCGTCTTTTGCAGCAACAATGTGCATGCAAAGAACCTCGTCAAGCCTCCCTTGAGCAAGTTGCATCAGAAAATGGACTTGTGCATGATATGCCATCTGTAGATTCGAGTAGGGACAAATATGCTACGTTCAATATTTCTGGTTGAACTAATGGTAAAAGATTATATATGGAAATAAGATGGCACCGTTGTTTACTGTAAAACTTTACAGGAAAATGTTCTAATATTGACTTTTAATTGGAAAAAGAACTTGTACTGTACAATAAAAAATTAATGAAATAGTCAGCCTTTGATCATAGTATCAGCATTGTACTTCTCTACATTAATACATTAATTTTTAGAACGCTATTTACGCTATTTACGCTATTTACATCAACTACATCGTTTTTGTTTTTGTTTGGTTTTTAAATTAAACCAGCCATTTTTTTACCCCAAGTCTTGAAAAAAATTAAACAAATATAAGAAGTACACTGGGTTGAATATGTGCAGTCCGACAAAACATAGAAATATGTCTTTGGGAGTGAATGAATTTTAACTGGGAATGGGTGGAGAAAAGTCTTGGCCAACTCTGCTTTGATTGTTACGCTGGGAAAGTGTAGACTTTAAAACACACACACACATATACACACACACACACACACACACACACAGCCCTGAACGTGCATAAACATCAACCTTTGCTGTGTATGTTGTGTTGTTATTATTCTGTGATTATACAGTAATTGTCTCCTGTCTGTCTACTGCAGACTTGGCAAAATTGTACTCAACATCCAGGACAGAGCGATGCGTCCCACGTTCCTTCATAGCAATTTCCAAGTTCCATTTGGTCGTATGGTCGTCATGCCATTGTTCTTCTTCTCCATCACTGGAATACGCCTGTGGAGGCATCACAAAAAAGCAACAAAAAATAAATAAATAATAAACCCTCTTCTGGAATTAGTCATTTAGGCGCATGCTGGCGGTTTGACCTGTGGACTTTCTGTATGTCTCCCTCTCTAGATGTACTTTTTTGTTTGCGTAGCCCAAGAGAGAACTTGGAACTGTGCATCTGCAGGCCTGTGGTCATGCACGCACACACACGGCTGCTGTGCAGGGGGAGAGACAGCCAGTCGGACTCCCAAGGAGGCTCCACTAGTCAGTTGTCAGTCTGCTGTGGGGAGCAGCGCACATTACGTGCGCTTTCCCTTTTTTTGTAGCTGCGGCATTGCGAGTGATTTGCTGTTGCTGCGCACTCTTGACTGACTGCAAACTTTCCAGCACTCTCTGACCTTGATGAGTTTCTGTGGTTTGACATGGTGGAAGTCATTTTCAGGAGAAAAAAAAAAAAAGGCCAAAGAGCTTCTTTGTTGTTCGTGTCGGCCTCCGGGCCGCTGTGCTTATTATAAAGCTGCCAGTATGAATAGCGCGTTGTGAATAGTTTGACTTTTTTTTTTTTTTTGGCCTCTAAATTGAATCGTAAATGTTAACAGGCAGGGCAACCCAGTGGGAGATGAATCCCGGCAGAACTCTAAGACGGAAGAATCCTGGGATTCGCCCAGTGAGGAAGAGGAAGCCCTGTACGCTACATCACCCCCTTACACCCCCCGTCAGATGAAACGAATGTCTGGCAAGCATCAGAAAAGCAACCAATCCAAGAGTGGCGGACGTTCTCCCAGCAAACGTGAGAGAAATTAGCTTTTCCTCATCCGCGATATTTTGTGTAGGTGTGCGTTTTGACGATTGAGCAATTCTGCGTGTGTTTCAGCGGACCCCAACCCATCTGTCCAGAAAGAAAGCCCCCGTCCGGCGGAGACACCCGAGGAGCACAGCTACAAGCAATGCAAGAAGCAGAGGGCCACTCTGCGCTCCACCGAGAGAGACCACAAGAAGACGTTTGAGGGCTCCTTCATGCTGGATCCGCTGTCCAAATCGGGGCCCTTTGGCGCCCTCAGCATGGATCCCAGGAAGCACTACCTGAGCTTGGGCTGCGGCAGTTGCAAACTGCCCGTGTCCATGCCCCACATGGCCCGCACCCACCGCCAGACCTCCCGCACGGACTGTCCCGCCGACCGCCTCAAGTTCTTTGAGACGCTGCGGCTGCTGCTCAAGCTCACGTCCATGTCGTCCAAGCGCAAGGAGAAGGAGCAGCGAGGCCAGGAGAACATGGCCTTCATGGGCCTCAACAACGAAGTCATCTGGCTGGAGCTGCAGGCGTGGCACGCACGCCGCTCCATCAGCGACCAGGATTTCTTCCTTTTCACAGCGCGGCAGGCCATCCCCGACCTCATCAACGAAGTGCTACATTTCAAGGTGAACTACGATAGCCTGAGACAGGCTCCGTGTTCAAGGTCCCCAGCAATTCACGCGGACTGCCGGACTTTTAGGACCGATCCGATTTTGGACTGGAAAGAGAAATGCGCGTCCGCCGCAGTGGACAGCAACCACTGCGGAAGGGATCCCTGGGGCTTTGGCGCTTGCCCCTCCACTGCTCTCAACGCAGCGGAGCCACTGGGCTCAGGCGCCGACTGCAGGGATCACCTACAGAGGCAGCGGCTGGCCTTTGAGCAGGTCAAGCGCGTTATGGAGCTGCTGGAGTACGTCGAAGCGCTGTACCCCTCGCTGCAGGCCCTGCAGAGGGACTACGAGAAATACGCGGCGCGAGACTTCCAAGGCAGAGTGCAGGCGCTCTGTTTATGGCTCAACATCACCCAGGACCTCAACCAGAAGCTGCGCGTCATGGCCACCGTCCTGGGCCTGCGGGACCTGTCTCGCATCGGCTGGCCCGTCTTCGAGATCCCATCCCCTCGCTGCTCTCGGGGCAACGAGGAAGACGACAACGAGGAGGATGAGGAGAATGACTCCACCGCCACGTTCACAGCAGAAAGCGACGGGGAGGACAGGGACGCCGAGGAGGAGACCGCCGGATGCATCCTAGCGGAGGGAGAAGTTTCTCCCACCCTGACTTTGAAATTTTCACAGCTGTTGTTGGAGGAAGAGTTTCTTCCGACGGCAGCATCGGGCAGTCCAGAGGCAGCGGGCGGAGACGGCGTGTTCTGTCCCACAGCCATCTACAGGCCCTTTGTGGACAAAGCATTGAAGCAGATGGGACTGCGGAAGCTCATTCTCAGACTGCACAAACTGATGGACCGCTCTCTCCAAAGGTCCCGGGCGGCCCTGCTGCGACACGCACCCGCACTGGAGGTGAGACGCTCATCTTTGCGTTCGCGCTTCATAGACACATTGGATACACGGGTGGATTGATGAATCAGGAATTCGGCATGATAAGCGATGAATCCATTCTGTCAATTGCGCGATACTGATTGAAGTGCGCCGAGGAGCAAACGAGTCAGAATGAAGTGCACTTCTTGGCTTCTTCAACAAGCAGAGGTCCTATTAATTCGGTTTCAACTAGTGTGCTGTCTAAAGCACACTTGTTGTAAGAATGTGTGCGTGGAGCAATTTTTTTCCTTCAGGGTTAATTTGAGTTCGCCAACAATTTCAATGTTCTCAAATAAATGTTCTTGTTGCAAAAAAAAAAAAATTGTGTTTGCAACATTGAATTAACCCTCACAAAAAAAACAACAGCGTTCGTTCGCTACGTGCACACGCATTTGCAAACCTTCGCCGCTCAGTGAGATATGGATTCGAGAAGTGGTCGGTAATGGGAATTTGAGCTGCATCCACACAGACAGAGCTTTTGCTCTGGCAGCAACTTCTCCATGAATTGTTTTGCTCAGTACAACACTGGACACAGGAGTCCACAGCATTCACTGATAAATCCTTCCATCGCATTAAAAATGTTTACAAATTATTATGCCGCATTTGTCTGCAACGGATTTATCCAATGCATTCCAAATTAGGATGCAAATCACGTTTTTCATAAATTTTTATAGACAATGGCAGACATGACATTTGGAAAGAAAAACAAATTTGTCCGCACAAACTACTACAGTACTTTGTGCGCATGAAATAATTACAGCGTGCATCTGAAATATCCGCAATATCTTAAAATGCAGATTTTTTTTTTCTGTAGTAAAGAACTGCAAATAAAAGAAAATGTCTTGAATTTGTAGCATAAGTAGGTTGTCATTCAGATCAAAACCCTCTTAACAGTACTTTTGTTTTTCATTCATGCACATGCATTGCTTGAAGGCAGTAGAATTACTCTTAATATGTATTTGTAGAGTTGTCACAGATGATATCAAGCTGCTTAATACAACGCCGTGAAATAGTTGAAAACATTGAGATTATTGCAAGCGGTTTATCAGTTAACAACGGAAAAATATTTCTGTTAGTTCTGATTATGTTGGCTGTCATTTTAGGCGCCGAAGTGAGGAGCGATTAGGAGGCATCAGCAGCCAGTCTGTACAATTCTTGCCAGGGTCAAAACTTCATTTTCTGTGTTATGCAACACAAAACAGATGAATCTTTTCAGTTCTCTTTTGGGAACAGTTGTTGTTGTTGTTGGGGTTATTTTTCCCGCAGAGAATGTATTTTTGAAATTGGTTTGAACGATAATGGCATTCATTGGGGTGCAGGAAAAGGCCAAGAAGGAACTAACGTAACCAAAATGTCGCCACTTTCATGTCAAATGTTATCCTTTGAAGGTACATTGAATGAATATAAAAAGTCGACACAGGCCTGTTCAAATACCACATTTTTCTGGGATATATATAAAAAAAAAAAATAGACCAAGGTAAATCATGTCATATGTCCACCATTGTGACCTATAACCTGTACAACTCAATCGAAAACATTTCATCTTTTCCAGAGAGTAAGTAAAAAAAAAAAACATTGAGCTGAAATAATGTGCTTGCCCCTCTTTTAACCACCATCTTATACTTGGAATGGAGGCGGCATGGCTCAGTGGTAGAGTACTCGTTTCCCAACCCGAAGTGTCCTTGAGCACGATAATGAACGCCCCAGTTGCTCCTGATGCCGCGTCATCAGTTGGTGAATGAGGTAACAGTCTAAAGCACTTTGAGTACCCGAGGTTTTAACCATTTAGAATGTGACTGTGTACAGAATTAACCAGTCGCAGTCAAACTTGACTGGGAGTCATCCCGCACTTAAAATGCTCCTTATTAACCGCAAATCAATTGCTGACGTTAGCCTTTCCGGAACACGTTTTCCCACATGTGTATTAAAGATTTTATGTTTTGACTGAAAACATAATTGAACTTTCTGGCCATAATATCCAAATTATATTTAGCACAAATGTAGCACTGCTCATCTCATCAAGGTCAAAGCCAACTTGCCCCCGATACTGGAGGACAGTACTAGAAAAGCGTCAACATCGATGCACCTTCATTTGGAACCTCGCCAAAATGTAGTGACAACTTTCTCAGCTCATGTGCCACCCTTCAATAAAATTCCATGGAAATTGGTGTTTGGTGGGCATTAACCTGCTAATTAATACACAGCAATGACAACCGAGCCTCTCTCCCATGTGCTTGTCGGAGGTAGTCCTCCTTTTGATTGGTAGGTTGAAGTATTAAACCGTCTTCTCCCGATGCAGTTTGCGGACTTCCCAGACCCAATGCTGTACAACGACTACCTACCGGAGTTGTCCCGCCACGGCTCCTGCAGTGGTTCAGCTGAACCAGAGGTCCTGGGAGCGGACCAGGTTTCTTGGGAGGATCTGCTGGACATGGACCTCCCATCCTTCCGGCCAGCCTTCCTCGTGCTCTGCAGAGTCCTCCTCAATGTCATCCACGAGTGCCTCAAGCTGCGACTGGAGCAGAGACCTGCTGGAGAACCTTCCCTACTCAGTATCAACCAGGCAAGAAGATACCAAAACGATGTCCGTCCATCCGATCGGTGTTCTTATCGCCCCGTTGATAACAGCGCCTGTACCGCGTGCGCAGTTTTTGCTGCAAAGAGGGGACCAGTGTTGTGCTTATAAACAAAAAGGCATATATTATCACGTCATGTACTTGTGAGGGTCTGCTTTTTCAATACAGTGAAACTCCTCTACAACAAAATCATGTTTGCAGCAAGAAATGTTTCACAACAGGGGGTTTTTCACTGTAGCAAATTTGATCTCAGATGTCAACACAAACACGCACGCACACACACTGACACACACACACACACAGTGTAGAAAGAAAAAAATTGAAAGAAATTGTGAAATTTACGATCAGCATTCACTTTCACTTACATAAATTTCTTGCATTCATTCATTCATTCATTCATTCATTCATTCATTCATTCATCTTCCGAACCGCTTGATCCTCACTAGGGTTGCGGGGGCTGCTGGAGCCTATCCCAGCTGTCTCCGGGCAGTAGGCGGGGGACACCCTGAATTGGTTGCCAGCCAATCGCAGGGCAAACAACCATCCACGCCCACACTCATACCTCGGGACAATTTAGAGTGCTCAATCAGCCTACTAGGCATGTCTTTGGAATGTGGGAGGAAACCGGAGCACCCGGAGAAAACCCACGCAAGCCCAGGGAGAACATGCAAACTCCACACAGGGAGGCCAGAGCTGGAATCGAACCTGGTACCTCTGCACTGTGAAGTCGACATGCTAACCACTGGACTACCGGGCCGCCCCAATTTCTTGCATAATGTCTTTTATTTTGCTTCCTCCGTCTTTCATTTTGATCACTTTTACCCTCTCTTCCAGCGTCAGAGCTCTTCTTGTCATAGCTGCTTGACATCCAAAGCTCCATTTTGTAGCCATTTTAGCCAACGTTATTGCTGCGTCTGAAACTAACAATAACAAATACTTCCTGGACTAGTGTGCATGTGTAAACCAGTGTGGTGGTTGCCGTTGCCGTTTCCGAACGAAGCAGTAGAGGTCGCTGTTGGATTAAACTTCGTTGTAGTGAATCTCGTCGCGAGGCAAGAGCAGAGAAAAAGATTTCGTATAACGCAACGGTTTTTTTTCGTTGTATGGGGGGCAGGAGAGTGGGAATGGTGTTAATGCATGAAGATTTTTTTCACACTAGGGGGTATTTTCGCCCATGTAGGTTTCGTTGTAGAGGAGTTTCACTGTATCCTTCATTCTTTTTTGCAGGCGCTAACATCTTTGTCTTTACGCGTTGCAGTTGGTACGTGAGTGTAAGGAGGTTCTCAAAGGGGGTCTCCTCATGAAGCAGTATTATCAGTTCATGCTGCGCGGCGTGGTCACGGACGCTCAGGGCTTGCAGACCAACACCAACATTGACGAGTTTGAGGAGGAACTGCACAAGATGCTTGTTGTAAGAGGCGTCACTTTCCTCCCTGCTCTTTTGAGCGAATGTACTCGTGATTTGTCAGAGTTGTGACCGCTCTAGTGTCTGGATTTCAGGTTTACTTTGACTACATGCACAGCTGGATCCAGATGTTGCAGCAGCTGCCTCAGGCGTCTCACAGTTTAAAGAACCTACTGGAGAAGGAGTGGCACTTTACCAAAGATATTACCCCCTACATCCGTGGAGGGGAGGCCCAGTCCGGGAAGCTTTTCTGGTTAGCGTCCTTGCGTCGCTCTTCCACAGACCCATTCAAAGCATCTTCATCAAACCCACGGAATTGACAAGTTATTTTTTTCCGTTGAAGTGACATTGCTGGTATGCTGCTCAAATCCACTGGAGAGTTCCTTGATGCCGGCCTGCAAAAGAACGGCAACGAGTTCTGGGAAAGTGCAGATGACAGCACTGCCTCAGATGAGATCAGGTAAGGGCTTCTAACCTTAGAGTCACTGGTCACAACTTTATGTACAGCCATCCAATCAAAATGAAATCCACAACGAGATGTAGCAAAAATACAAAAAGATGCAGGTTGTGAGTAGAATATTCCTTTTTAACAAAAAATGCAACAAGCACAAAGTCAGTTGGTTGACCAGAGACAGTCCTGCAGCACCTCATCTAGGTCTTTAGACCCAACTGTCAAAAATCTTTATGATGGCTGCTGGCTGTTCCACCGACGGTCTGTTCGTGGTCTCAAGGTAAATAACGTGGTCATGATTCCCCAGATGAGGGAGGGAATATGAGCCATATGCTTCCTTCGCATTGACACACAGGAGGTCAAGAGATTGAATGCCTTTCAGCTCAACTTAACTACGTTTTATTTTTAGAACACTTTAATAAGCTGAAACCAAAGTGCCATGCATAAATAAAGATCAACCAAAGATCAACCAATACCTCTCTTTGGAATGACCTCCCACTGAACATTCAGCAAGCCCCACTCGCTGCCTTGAAAACTCGTCTCAAAACTCATTTGTATCCTTTGGCATTTTACTCAGCATGACTCGGACTTGATTTTAGATTGACTGTTTTTGCGCTTTCTACCGTCTTTGTTATTAATGTATTGTTTATTGTTGTATATGATATTTGCTCCATGTACAGCACTTTTGATACAGCGGTGATTGTTTTAAAGTGCTCTATAAATACAGTTGAGTTGAGCATACGGAAGACAACTCGACGCGATGAATTTAAGAACATGAAAACTGTAACACATTTAAAAACAGTAGTAAAATGTGGACAGTCTCGTGAGATTCATGCTGCGTTGAAAGCTAAAGAATATAAAAAAATGCTTTTTATATGAGTGAGGGGGATTGCCGAATGTGTGTCAGGAGGTCGTTCGATAGTTTGGGAACAGCAAGAGGAAAAAAAACCCTAATGAGATTCTGTTTAAAACCTGGTGGAGGAGGTGGTCAACTAATGTCGACATGGTGGAGTTCATAGAAGTAAGACAAAGATTTGAATGTTGCTCTCGTTGCAAAGTCTACATGCTGTCTGGAATCCTTAGTAGATAAGAAAGAGGAAAAGGACTTGGGTCTACACTCATCCAGTGAAGCTGTGACAGTGTGTTAGCCGTAAATAAAAACGGAATACAATGATTTGCAAATCATCTTCAACCTATATTCAATTGAATAAACTACAAAGACAAGATATTTTATGTTCAACCTGATAAACTTTTTTTTTCTCACAAATATTCCTGAACTTGGAGTGTTATGCCTGTGCGCCAGTTATCGTCCTGCTTTGTGTCTTCTCCTGGATGCATTTTTGCAGAGAGGATGATAGGTTCAATAAAAAAATGGGCGCCATTATTTTTGTAAAATCGAGCTCTTTTAGTGGATCTCGTTAGCGTGTGCAGGCTGCCGTAATGTTTCTCGGTTGGCGTTTCTGATTGGGCCATTATGACTCGTCATATTTTGCTTTTCAAATCCTCCAAGGCGCTCAGTGATCGAGACCAGTCGGTCGCTTAAAGAGCTGTTTCACGAGGCCAGGGAACGAGCATCCAAGGCTCTGGGCTTTGCCAAAATGCTACGCAAGGTAAGCTGGAATGTCACCTGAAAGCTGAGCAGTGACTGTGCAGACTTTGTGAGCGCGTGATTCATTCTCAACCGAGAGCTGAGGGTATGTGTTCCGACTTCCCGTTTTTGCCGCAGGACTTGGAGGTCGCCGCGGGGTTTAACATCACGAACGGAGTGGGGTCTCTTCTCGAAGCTCTGAAGAAAAGAAATTATGTGAAGGTGTGTTACTGTTCTCTTTCGGAACGTTTTCATCTCCGTCATATAAGCCAAAGCACGTTCGTCTTTGTCTTCTGGCCCTCAGGTCCAGATTCCTGGCCTGGAGGAGCTGCAGGTGTTTGTTCCCTTTAGCTTGCTGGCTCAGCGGCCGCTCATCCTGCAGCTGCTCAACGCTGCCGCGGGAAAAGACTGCTCCAAAGAGCCCGACGAAATGGCGGAGGACGAGGCCTTCCTCCTCATGAGCAAGCATCGCACAGGGGACCTGACGACCGATTCGGAGTGGGCCCAGTGGGACGGCGAGCTGCTGAAACTGGTTCCCACAATGGAAATCGTCGACACGCTGCGGGCCATGAAAGTATGCGAGGCATTATTGAATTCCTCCCGCCAGCGTACGCCTCATCATCCCCCGACTGCGACCGCAGGTGGAGAACGTGCTCATGATTGTGATGCAGTCGGCTCACCTGGTGGCTCACCGGAAGGCCGTCCAGCAGTCCATGGAGGATGTGCTCACTCTCAGCCGCGAGCAAACGTCCAGTCAGCCTCTTATCGCGAGCGCTCTGGAGGAGCTCAAGGTGCTTACATAACCACAACCTTTGAAACGCGCGCACACACACACACACACACACACACACACACACACACACACACACACCTGCAGAGGCACCAATTCAATCTGAAAATACATGCTCTCATCGAGTGAAATCTCTCAGGCTAAGCACAGTCAAGAACATTGGGGGCAAACTTTTGTTATGGATAGGTTCTTAGTTGATGAGATTTAGAAAAAAAAGGCTAACATATGCAAAATTGTTAATTAGAATGCATTTACCGGTACTTAAAAATAATGATTTAAATGTATACGTTAATGTGTTCATTGGAATGTATGTAATGACAATATTGAATCGACCGATTATTTATAAAAATGTAGTGTCAAATCAACCAAGCTGTTTATTATAGTAGTTTATGTATTTAATTATGCAAATGAATCAAAAAGGGATATGAGTTTTTTTTTTCGGGGGTGGGGGCAGTCATTTAATGCGAAAAACATGAGTGGGCTGTATGTGGCGAGTGGACCCACCTCTGATCTAGAAAGATGGTTCACCTCTAATTTGTTTGGATTTTAAAACTCTTTTTTTTTTTTGTTTTTTTGGGTGCACGTTCACTCAGGATGAAGCCCTGCAGCTCTGCATTAAGATCAGCTCAGCCATCGAACGAGTGGAGTACATTTTCACGTCGGAGTTTGAGGCTGAGGCGGAGGAGTCCGAGTCGTCCACTTTGCAGCAGTACTACAGAGAGGCCATGATCCAGGGCTACAACTTTGCCTTTGAGGTAAAAAGCAAAACGGCTGATGGCTGTACTAACACTGGTGTGGAAATAAATATGCACCGGGGACTGGAAAATGACAGTTGAGAAAAGGAGTTCTCATCTTTTTATAAATCCATTGATGCCATTTTTTTGTGTGTCTGATAAGACATCTTTATTTATATAATGGGATGTTTTCCACAGTACCACAAGGAAGTGGTGCGCCTCATGTCAGGGGAGTACAGGCAGAGGATCGGTGAGCGCTACATAGCCTTCGCTCGCAAGTGGATGACGTACGTCCTGACGAAATGCGAGAGTGGCCGGGGCACCAAGCCAAGGTAAGCCTCCGACGAGGGCGATGTCGTTTGTCACATAGTGCTCTTTCTGGTTCTATAACACGGGGACAGAGGTTAGCCAGCCTTTGTGTGGCCCTTGGCAACTATTAACGGGTGTCGATGTCTTATGGTGCTCACGCAAACCCAACCCAATCCACTTTTGAATAAGCCACCCGACAAGTGTATCAAGTATCACTATCTCCCTTGAACTTTAAACACTTCCAACTCACCATCCGCCCTCGTAAAGTCAGTTATCCAATTGTTTGCTGTGTTTGGAATTTGAAACAACAAATCTAATTATCTAATGAGGGCAAACACAATGCCTGACACACACACACACACACACACACACACACACACACACACACACACACACACACATTCAAAAAAAGTGCTTTTGCAAATGGTGAACAGAAATGCTCAGTTTTGTTTGACACTGACAGACATTTTATTTGAACAATAAGTTTATGATTGTGCCGTTCTGGCAAGCAGGTTTAACATTTCAAAAGTCACACTATTTTTGACTTTCCAGAATTAACATTGTAGATATCTGCAACGTCTTTGTAATTCCATTTTGAAGAGTTGGAAATTTGATTCAAAATATGGAACGTCATTTTGACCTGTTCACCTCAATTTTTTTTTGAACAAAATGTATTTTTATTCGGAGCAATACAATCCGAAATGTATGAGCTATTGTTTTGCAACATTGCCACGGCTACCATTTTACGCTGACAGCGGCGCCATCATCCTACCACACTTTCCTTGAAGGACTGACAAGCTCATCATAGCATCGAATGACTTCCTCAGGACAGAAGCAAAACAATTCCTGATTTTGTATCGAAACAGATTTTTTAAATGCATATTTAAATGGTGCCGATTCTCTCCACAGGTGGGCCACTCAAGGATTTGACTTTCTTCAAGCTATTGAACCTGCATTCATATCAGCGTTACCAGAGGATGACTTCTTGGTATTTAACAAAAAAATAACATAAAAATTAAAAAATATGTGCACGTAAAATGACGTCACTGCACTGACCTGGTTTTCCCCCCTGCAGAATTTACAAGCACTGATGAACGAATGCATTGGACATGTGATTGGCAAACCTCATAGCCCAGTCACTGGCCTATACATTGGTGAGATAACCGAAATAATCAAATAATCCACTGATGCTACTTCCGTTTGTGGATGTGTTTTTTATGTTCTCTAGCGTGCTGTGACACAAAGCAGAAAAGCAAAGCACTGCCGCAAGATGTGCACAGCTTGCACGCGCATGGCACAAATGATTGCAACTGACATTTATTTAATAATTGTGGTCATGATATAACAAGAAATGTTTCTCTCAAATCACAAGCTGTTGCGTGGTAATCTAATTTGTTTTAGTCCTTGTAAAAGTGCAGCTTTTTTCTCTCAATATTTAGAACAAAATGAGATTTATTGTCACATGAAAGTACGGCTTCAGGAGCAAACCGACAGCTAATTTACAAAAACTGTAGGGTTGTCATTTGCAAAAAAGTGCACAATATGCAAAATGATGCATGTATTTAGATCAGGGGTCCGGAACCTTCTTGACTAAAGGCCCTGTCACACCTTGACGATTCAGCCAGCGTATGCCGACGTTCAGATTTTCCCTTTACGCTGAATTATCGATTTTTTTTTCAATTTTGGGCGATACATAGCGCATTCATAACGGGCTGGACGTATACATAAGTATCAGTAAATTATATAGAACGTTTCGATAACTTATAGATAACTTATTCCAACGAATGCCTAGCGTGTTGCCGGCGCATACAAATGAGATTTTGCATAGCGTGCAGCAGCGTATTGCCGACGATCACGCGGACGTAGTCTATAAAAAGGCTGGCGCTCGATTATTACAAAAACTGTAGGGTTGTCATTTGCAAAAAAGTGCAGAATATGCAAAATGATGCATTTATTTAGATGGTTAGATGGCTGGATGAATAGATGTTACTTAAATACAACTTGGGAGCCATATATATACAGTGTATATAAACATTTATACAACTATATATTAAAAGTGATTTCAACAAAATTTCAGTATAATAAACCTCTGAATGTATTCTTTAAAATAATTTTTTTATTCCAAATACAATACACTCCATTACCGATCAGTGATCTAGATGGGAAGATGGTTCACCGTGACACAGGGTAATCATCAAATATTTGCGAAAAGTTATGACTTTTGTTTTTTTTTTACACTATGACAGTGTTTTATATTTTCAATAAAGCACTTTTGAATGCCGAGGCCCTTCACACACGAGCCGCTCTGACTCATTTCCAAATCCACGTCCCTTTCCAGGATTTCCAGTGAATCTCTGCATTTGTTTGTATTTCCAGCACCCAGAAATAGCCCCCGGCCTGTGAAAGTCCCTCGCTGCCACAGTGACCCACCAAATCCAAATCTTTTCATCCCCAATGCTGAAGGATTCAGGTTGGTTGATTCGTCAGTTAATGAAGAAAAAAGCGTTTTAGTCTTGCCTTCATTGCTTTGCTGCTTCGGGCTCCCTTGGCTTCACCTGACTACTAATGGCGGAACTGTGTGTGCTCAAATAAGTGTGTGCGTGTGTGTGTTTGAGTGAACCACCCAGCCACGTATCCTCACTCACGTTTGCGCACATCCGACCCGAGACAACTGGCTCCTCCGAGGCGGAGCTCTTCAGTGTGTCTCTTTTTACCACGCAGCTCTCGAAGTCTCCCCTGTGACCTCCGGAATCAGCTTTTCCCCAACGGCCCTCGGCCCACCCCACAGGGCCCGGGGGAACACGGACACGCTAAAGCGCCCGGCAGCGCCGCCGCCAATGATGTCAGGTAGCCCCTCTTCCCTGGTCACCCGCGAGAAAGGAAACAAAATCCCAAGAAACCCGCACGCAAAATCTCCTCGTAGGACTGCTAATGTGTTGTTTCTGCAGGGTCAACTGCACATTTCCATACTGCAATAGCCGTGCTTATTTCCAGAATCCTGGATTACTATTGGATCACTATATGCCCACTCATGCGTACATTCGCCAAATTTGCGACTGACATTTTTGTGATGACGCCCTTTGGTTGCAGAACAAGTCTAGCATCTCTTCTTATTTCCATTTGTGAAAAATTTAGTAAAATGATGTTTGGTCTCGGTTTAGTCTGCACACCATGAGCTCATATTTGTCATATAGAGCCTCTATTTAGTCTGAAAACGGAATAAGAACTGAATAAAAGTTCAGTGTATACTTACTCCCTTAAATTTTGAAATGTACAGGAACTTTTTTTTTTTTTTTTTTTAGTAGCCTTGGATGATTTAACAGTAAATGGGTTTTCATGATTATATAATTCAGGCTTGTAAGCACTCACAAATCTCATTGGGCGCGAAGATGCATTTTTCAACTCGCCTTTTAACTACTGTGGTTTATATTTGTATGCCCGAATGCCACTTTGTGTCCAAATCAGAGTTTCTTAACTCACTTTGTGTCATTACAAGCAATTGTCTGCTGTGTTTTCTGTTGGAATGGAAAGAATGGGCTATGACATTCTGCTCTTTAGTGCTTTAATGCGAATCTCTTGCTTTTGACGCCGCTCACGTGCCGCCAATAGACCTTTGCCTGTGCTATTAATCTTCTGATGTCATGCTGAATGCTCAGTAGACTCCTCTGAGGGGCAACATGGACGCGGCTGCTTTCATGCGTCACATGGTTGTAGCTTGCACTGTCAGCTTAAGCAGACTTTAAATGATGTTTTCATTGTTTGATTGGAAAATGTAAGAGAAATACAGTGAACTCCTGTTTAATGTGGGGGCGTTATATACTGTATGTGGATATATATGTGCACACACACACATATTTTATTATTTGTATTTCTTTTATTTATTTAGTTTTCATAGTTTGTCCCTTTCCACGTACTTTAACCCTTTCAGGGACAGCGGTTACTACAGCGGACACCATTTCTCACTCTTTAATGTTAAGAAATTCTGTAAAATATTCTGTAAAATCCCAGAAACATTTGCATAACAATATGTGATTTTACAAGGGCGCGAACGATAGACTGCAATATTGCAGGGGTTCACTGTATCGCAAATGTTTTCAGTTTCTACAAGAATAATGAATAATTGAATAATGTGTACGGTCCAGGGGATCCAGTTTCCACGAGAACGACCGGCTGTCATCCGTTGCAGCAGAGTTGAATTTCAAGTCGCTGAGCCGCCACTCAAGCCCCACAGAGGACAGAGAAGGTGGGCACGCTCATAGTTTGACACCGGGCACGTCATGCTGCTTTATTCCTTAAATATTCAAATCCACACTGTTTTCCAACAGAACCCTCGTATCCAAAGGGAGATTCCAATAGCAGCACGCGCAGGAGCTGGGAGCTCCGCACTTTCATCAGCCAATCCAAAGGTGAAGTGATTAATTGGATATGTTTCTCTAGACCAGTTTCCCAAAAGTATAACCTAAAAAAAGAATTAGCCCTCCATGCAACACCATCATGAGCAACAATAAAATACGGTAGTGGAGAAGGCCCAAGTGCTCATCAAAAACAAGACAGAGGTTTTATTCTCTCAAAAGTAAAGTGGCCCGGTGCACAAGTGGTTAGCGCGTCGACCTCACGGTGCAGAGGTACCGGGTTCGATTCCAGCTCCGGCCTTCCTGTGTGGAGTTTCTCCCCGTGCCTGCGTGGGTTTTCTCCGGGTACTTTGGTTTCCTCCCACATGGAAGGTGGTCTCCAGTGGCCAAATTGATATTATCATCCACAAGTGCAGTGACTTAGAAACATGCCCTGCGTGTCACTCTGCTCCATTGACTCCAGCGAGTCAGTTAATGTTTCCGCCATGAAGACCGTAACCTGGGGAGCGTCTGTATTATCATCCACCAGTGACTTAGAAACATGCCCGCTGACTTGTGACTCCAGCGAGGTTATGAGAAGACCGTGCGCTTCCATTGGCCATTGGCCAGGAAGCAAGTCAAAGATGTTCACTCCCACAGCGGCGCAAACGCCTGTTTCTAACTACGTGCATCTATAAAAATACCAAAGGAAAGAAATCTCCACCCAAGTGCAGTTTGGCTTGCTAGGCTCGACTTGTGCTTGGCATGACAATAGGGCCTTGAGAGTCACTGGTAGAGAACACGTTGCATCTTTTTGACTACATTTGACTTTTTCCCCATCAGACTCTGCGGCCCGACAGAGCCCGTTGGAGGCTGTCCGGCGCTCCATCCGCAAGTTTGAGGAAAAGCGCTATGCTGTTATGAAGCAGCGAAACATCATCGGCCAAGTGTGTCACACGCCCAAGTCCTACGACAACGTGATGCACGTCGGGCTCAGGAAGGTCACCTTCAAGTGGCAGAGGGGAAACAAGATCGGTGAGGACGGTTCTTCTTTTGCTACAATGTTAACGAAGTAGTGAGGTTAGAATGTACAGTGCATTGGGAAAGTATTTCTCCAACTTTTTTTGCATTTCATGTTACAGCCGTATCCCAAAATGGAATAAAGCAAAATTCTTCAAGGTCTACACACAACATAACATCAAACTATTTTTCTTAAATATGCACATTTGATATTCCTTCATGAGTCTCTGTGCTTTATAAATTTGGGAATACGTCCTGAATGTGTATTTTCTTCCACAGTACTTGAGTGACACCAACTACCCGTGCCAAATCTCTTAATTTCATCCTCACACTTTGCCAATGACGATAACTCTAATTTTGATTCATTAATTCTGATTTTGATGCATGTCTGCATGTCCATGTTTGTCAACAGGTGAAGGCCAGTACGGAAAAGTGTACACTTGCATTAACGTGGACACTGGAGAACTCATGGCCATGAAAGAGGTTTGTCGCCCAGCAAGTGCTCCCTGTACTCTACAGACACGCAAAACAAAAGCGTGGTTTGGTTCATTTATACACTGGATCTTTACAACGGTTCGGCAGTTGAACAACACATAATTTTTTCAAGATGGCTCAATTTGGGTAGGATCGGTCGGTGTTGTGCTGTGCATCTGCTGAATGTCTGTGCTTGCGAAAATGTAAACGAATGGAAAATGTGGTATTCGTGGCTTTGATTTAAAAAACGAATGCCAAACAAACACATTCTCTCTTTTTGTCGGGTGTCCTCAGATCAGATTCCAGCCTAACGATCACAAAACGATCAAGGAGACCGCAGACGAGCTGAAAATCTTTGAAGGCATCAAGCACCCAAACCTGGTGCGATATTTTGGAGTGGAGCTCCACAGGGTAAGACTTTGGCTTTTGCTGTTCCTCACCACCTCTTCCAATTCAGTCAGTTTATTGACAAAAGCCGACCTTGGTTTATCGCCCTTCAGGAGGAGATGTACATCTTCATGGAATACTGTGACGAGGGCACACTGGAGGAGGTGTCCAGACTGGGTCTGCAGGAGCATGTCATCAGGCTCTATAGTAAACAAATCACCACCGCCATCAACGTCCTCCATGAACACGGCATTGTCCACAGAGACATCAAGGGTCAGCGTCCAAACACTCTTTTAAGTGCACATTTCTGTCTTGAGCTTCTCCTAACAATGGCACTTTGATCAGGAGCCAACATCTTTCTGACATCTTCTGGCCTCATCAAACTGGGTGACTTCGGCTGTTCTGTCAAGTTAAGAAACAACACCCACACCATGCCGGGCGAAGTCAACAGTACCCTTGGGACAGCCGGTAAGACCATTCAGTGATACAGTAAATTCTACTATGACTATTTAATTTTGGGTGCCTCTGATTTTTATTAAGAAAAAGAATGACTTCATTATAATTACCGCACACCACACAATAGTTCTGCACCACTGCAAATCATGAAAACATCTTTTTAAACAAATACCTCCTTGACTGGGTCAATCAAAACTGAGCATTATCTTTACTATTCGGTTGACCAACTGTTGTGGTCGGCAAGTGTATTTATTTCTGCTGAAGGCTGTGCTCTCCAGTCAAACCTGTTTCTTTGTTTCCCCTTATCTCAACCAGCATACATGGCACCTGAGGTCATCACCAGAGCAAAAGGGGAAGGTCATGGCAGAGCGGCAGACATCTGGAGTTTAGGCTGTGTCCTCATTGAGATGGTCACGGGAAAGGTTAGAACGAATCACAAAAAAGAGAATATATAACATATGGTATATTGGCTTCCGTGTAATCAACAGTCACTAGCGGGCATAGTTGTAGTTCTGCGATTAAACCACATCATAGTAGATCTCTCGTGAAATTTCTTTCCTAGGGATTTCAAGCAGATGACATCATCTTGGCATTAATGCCGCCATTTCTGAATTGCAACATCTGATTCCTTTCCCCTTTTTTTCCCCTTCATGCGCAGAGACCATGGCACGAGTATGAGCACAACTTTCAAATCATGTACAAAGTGGGCATGGGCCACAAGCCCCCCATCCCCGAGAAGCTGAGCACAGAGGGCAAGGACTTCCTGGGCCACTGTCTGGAGAGCGAACCCAAACGGCGTTGGACGGCGAGCATGCTGCTCGACCACCCCTTTGTCAAAGTCAGTGGGCCGAGGATTCTCTCAAGCTATCGCGGATTAATGCGCAATGTTTAACACTAACATGATCTGTCTCCTGCCTGCTTCAGGTGTGTACGGATGAAGAGTGAACACAAGAGCGACTTCTGGACTTTGCGGCACACACACTGTTGCCCACACGACTGTGGACGAGTTGATGTTTTGGCTCAAGGCACATGCAGTTAAACTGAGGAACGTAAATCCATGCAGAGGACAAGTGGACCTTTTTGTTTTTGATTTTAAGTGTATATAATGTTAAGAATAGCATCTGCATTCATTCTTGTATAAACAATATTGTAAAGTTAAAAATAATTATTGTTCTCACTGGCGAAGCGAACTCTGAAAGGACTTTCGAGAGCATTCACTTTTTGGGGGGGGGTCTGAATGGGGCGGGGGTAGAAAACCTTATGGCACTTTTAAACTGTTTACCCAAGGGGGCAGTTAGTTGAGTAGTGGAGGGAAGAATCTCATTTCAGTTGACCTTTGAGAGGCAGGGGAAAAAAAGTGTTGCTGAATGGAAGGAACTGCATCTTTTATGACATGAACACCATCCAAATATTCATATTAATTTATCACTTGCCAAACGCGAGCAACGGGAAGGTTTTTGTTTCATTTCTTTGATTTTGCTGAGGAGTAAATGTAAAGTCGTTGGGAAAAAGCTGGTCGTACAACCTGGTGGCAGTCCAGACCAAGAGAAACATGGCCGCCTCTCTGCTGCTGCTGCTCCACACACACACGGTCCTCTGCTGCTCTTTACAGTGTTTGCTATGTACAAATATTAATAAACCAATCAATTTTTTAAAGATGCTGTGTCTCTTTTTCAACACAAAGGCATCTAATACTGGCCTGGGGCCACCCATTTGATTACAGATGCCAAAATAAAAAGTATTAGTCTCCAATTTAATAGTCTAATGTGCCTTGGTTCCTCAACAAAATATGTGGAAGATATATGTTAACTAATGCTTGTTTGCCAGTTGTGAAGTATCACCTCAGGTATTTAAATATTTCACCTAAAAATGGATGGATGGCTTGGGGAGCCGAGGATGAGGAGCGTCAACGCAGAGCGCCGATGCGCATGTGGAACTGGAGTCGTGGTTTGGAATTGAAGCGGATTTACATGGAACAGGCGATGTGAGCCAATCTCTTTTTCGTCAATGGACGCTAGAGCTTATTGTTTGCTTTCAAAACTTAGCTTGGAGCAGACGTGTGCACATTTTCAGCATGACGTCCCTGATCCACTGGTGAAAGGACACTCTGATCCTCTCCTCTATCACTGCTTCCAACCACAAAGTGTGCATAAAAGTGGTTAAGATTGAATGACTGTTTTATGGGTTGTATTATTTTGTTATGTTATGATTCAAGATGGCGCTGTGAGAGTGGCTGCCTTTAAAGTAGCTCCTAACTTTTCTTCTACTTTCTCATTTTCATAACTTTGCTGCTGTAAATTGGGAATTTCTCCATTGAGACGAATAAAGGTTTTCTTATTCTTAGAAAACTGCACATTGTACATGTATTACATTGTAGTGTCATGTAATGTTGAGAGGGGGCGCCATAAGCAAACATGTTAATGTGTTGTACAGAAAAAAATATGACAGATCCGAAAATCAGTTAAGATGCCGTCTAAAGCAGTCAGGAATATTTTTCATAATGTATACATTTATTTATGGAAATGTGGACATGAAGCTTGATTAAAAGCTTGTTCACTTTCTTTGGAAATCATTTGCTCACACAAATGGCGACAGTGCAGGAAACCAGTGATGAAGCATCGTGTTAAAGCTATCATTGCACAAATAACAAAACATGATTAAAAATGCCTCTCCCGGTTTGAAATTAATGAACTTCCTGAGCACTTTCCAGCTCGGTCGATATCTTATCAAAAAAAAAACTTCAAATGACTTGTGATTAAGTCAAACACTAGAACAGTATGTTTCAAGTGACAATAGGAGCCTCAGCAGTTTGCTTGGAGGTTTTCCTTAGGGAGCCACTCTGCTCCTCTGCTTCCTCCTCTTTCGACCCTGAACACACACACACACACACACACACACGTAAGTAACACAATAACACAATTGATTTTGTGCCAGTTGCTGGACATGTCCATGATGGCTGGACTTACGTAATTGTCTGTGCAGGACCAGTTAGGGTGCAGCTGGGTGTGGAGGCGTTTTTCAGCATCGGCAAGATGGTAATACTTCTCCTGCTCCTTCTCCGACAGCGATTTCCACTATGATGTCAACACGCTTTTTTGTCACTAAACAATACAGTACTCTCAAACCTTCCCAGATGGATGTCAGGTAATTCAACATGGAAGACCTTTACCTTTTGTCGCCTATAGTAAGGTAGATTCTGTGAAACATGACATCCCCGCATACGAGTTTGTCAAGAGTGACGGTGCCACACACACTCACCATATGACCCAGGACTTTATTGGCCACAGCGCTGTCGCGGATGTTCAACTGCGCCATAACATTCTCCCTCTGCTCCTTCCGGAAGATCATAAACGCATTTGGTGGCTTTTTAATGTACACTTTATCTTCATCCTCCTGGCCTTCACGTTTCCTTTTTCTATTGGGGCACAAAAAAAAGATATTTAACAAATCTTATTCACACTTCAAATGTGGATGTAAATGTACAGAATGTGAAATTAAAACTATTAGGGATTTGTGCTTTTTCCCTTTTAACATACTTGATGGACGGGACTTTTCTTGGGGGGGAGCTCGAATCCGTAAGGCTCCTTTATCAAGAGAGACACAAAGCAAAGACAGCGTGTTGATGAAGTCCAGTGTGTGTGTGTGTGCGTTTATATATATATATATATATATATATATATATATATATATATATATATATATATATATATATATATATATATATATATATATATATATATATATATATATATATATATAAAGATTCAATTACAAAAAAATACTCAAGGGACCATTCAGTTTGGCCGCTAATTCCCCTTTCCTGATTTATAATAAAAGAGTTTCAGGTTGGTTTGTATTTTTTTGGCTTGCATTAAACTGCTGATTCCACATTCAGGTCAAGTGGACACCCTGGATTGGTTCCCAGCCAATATCAGATAAATGACCTTTTCCACACAATATCCCAATTTACTGAGTTCCACCTCTATGTGAGTGATCTTACTTACGGCATTTCAACAGGAGGCAACTTTGCACCCTCCGGCAGTATCATCATGGTTTCTTCATGGAACTGCTGGACACACACATACACACAAAACGGCACATGCACATGAGCTGCAATGATGCTACATGTCCATTGGGTAGCAGTGCACACATTCTACACATACTACCACATGTGTGACACTTTTGGGTAGCAGTGCACACATTCTACACATACTACCACATGTGTGACACTTTCGGAACACTGCTTCTTAAATTCAGTTGTGCTGATTGATGCTTACGGAACTTAAGTGTTGTCATCTGATTGAGAACAAAACTCAATTATAATCTGTCCCTCATGCTCTCGGGTTGACTTTTCCCTCAGAAAATCCTGCTGCAGCATGTCTAGACTCTGTCATAGTTTAGAGCGTTTCAACTTGTTTGTGTGCGAGTGTGTGAGTGTGCGCATGCATGCGCCATGCATGGTTCTTACCGGAGGAGTAGGAGCATGCGGGTGATTGACAGGCCACTCGTAGGGTGGGTGCTGATAGTTCATATACTGTAGACAGTGGAGATGTAAACCTTACATTTAAAAACATACTGTATATTTTTCTAAAAAGAAACCATTTTCCGGCTTTTCAGCTGACTTGAACAGTCATAGTTGTATATGTTGTGCATCTTAAAAGAATGAATTTGTTCCCCAAGCAAAACCTAGTTACCCTAAGTTGGTTGCTGTCAGTTTCTTGTTCTTTGTCAACAGGTTTGCACGCAGCCCAGGAGGGAATTTAGCCTGCTCCTTTTTACAAAAACTCAACAACAACATTTTTCAAGTTCCTTGGTTGCCACTTGGAAACTCGAAGTTTCAGTTATCGCTGTAAGTTTTCTATTCGGATAAGGTCTTTAGACTAAGCTACTCCACAATCTAAATGTTTCCTTTTCTCTGTTAACATGGCAATACGTTTTGGGTCAATCTTTGGTGTTCTTGCAGAGGAATAAAGGTTTGATCCAAGTTTCCTTGTACCATTTGCTGAAAAACAGAGGCAAAATAAAATGTTTCTGGGGATACTTTTCTTCGGGCCTGTGCATGTGCCTCACTTGACAAGATGAGACTTGCATGGAGCTCCAGACAAGGGCAATGAATGCTTATTTCAAGGTGTCTTCCACTTTGCAATGGTAGAGCCAATCGTTGTCACTTTTTTTACCAAGGGTATTTTCATAACCTATTGCGCCTTATGCAAGAGTACAATTTTGTCTGTTATCTTTCAACAGCTCTTTAGTCAGGTAGTAGAGTACAGTCAACCGCCACCAGAGGGGTCCGAGCCCACCTGACAATAGCAAATATCTGCATTTGATGCCCATTGAAATGCATCCATCCATTTCTCTCATCCGCTTATCCGCACAAGGGTCGCAGGCCTGCTGGAGCCTATCCCAGCTGTCTTTGGGCAGTATGGTGGGGAACACCCCGAACTGCTTGCCAGCCAATCGCAGGGCACACATAGACAAACAACCATTCGCTAACAATCCCACCTAGGGACAATTTGGAGTGCCCAATCAACATACCATGCATGTTTTTGGAACGTGGGAGGAAACCTGAGTACCCGGAGAAAACCCACATTGACACGGGGAGGACATGCAAACGCCACACAGGAAGGCTGGAGTCGGAATCGAACCCTGTACCTCTGCACTGTGAGGCCGCCCTCCATTGAAATGTACTGGAATTTTATTTTATTCCTTTACAAGCCCTTAAAAAAATTGTGAAGCATTCAGTACGACAACGCAGAGCAATAGGGGGAAAAATCCTGGAAAGTGTTTAAAAATCCATGAATAAGCGAGTATGTGGGGGTAGACTGTACAGTAATTGGAAGGTAAGATTTAGGTATATACATGACCAGTTCAATCAGGCATATTAGAAATTTGTTGACTTTCCGGAGATGTGGCGCAAAAGGGCACCATCCAGACTGTAGGAGCCAGATTTTTGGCTGCATTCTAAGTTTATTTTTTTCTCACTCAATAGAATGCACATTTGCTTGGAACATCAACTAATTATTTCCTCCACAGGAAGTGATTTAATTGCAAATGCTCACCTGCTTGGTGACATCACCAATTGGCCCAATATTAAGGTGAGCCGGCTGCATGTAACCCAGATGCAGCGGAGCTCTGTAGTTCATGGTCATCAGATTGTCTCCCCGGATGTAGCAGTCACCCGACCCTGCATAGTGACTTCCTGTAAACATGGGGAGGTTGTCGAGCGGCATGTCTGCGGGGTCGCAGGGGGTGGGAGGAGGCGGGGGGCGAGCGTTGCACAGGTAACCCATCTCCTCCAAAGGCTCGTAAAGCGGAGTGAGGAGCTCGTACCATTTCATCTCGCCCACACATGCTCCTTTTGGCACAGGTTCCATTTTAGTGCAAAAAGGGAGATTCCTGAAAGACATGCATTTCATTTGCAGGTTTTACTATGTAGCAATTAACATTTGAGTAATTGTATGACATTTAAAAGTGTGTGTGTGTGTGTGCGTTATGTGCGTTATGTGCGTGTGTGTGTGTGTGTGTGTGTGGGGGGGGTGCGAGGGGGCATGTTAAGAAGCAATGCTGAAAGATTTCTCAAATCATTGTAGAGTTAATTATGGTTTTATGAATGACTGTTTAATCTGGACCAAATGAGCACTGAGTTTTACGAAATTTGACATCTATAGCAGTCAATAGCAGTGACAGTTTTACACAGAAACAACATGCTTGAATCTTAAGACTTTCCGCTGTATACAACGATTATACTTTATGTTTCTGTACTATGGCAACAAGACTCAAAAACGTATTTTTCACAAACACACAAAATAATTTTGGAAAGCAGCTTTTCAATGACTGCTGCTTTCCAGTAGTTAACGGAATTAGGGGTGGAATATTACAATAGTTTTTAAAAATTCTTTAATCACATACTGTATTCCATATTTCATTCAATTTTCGTTTCAAAGAAGCATGGCTTCATCGTGAGTACCAGTCCTTCAAAACAATGCCGATTACAGTTCATACTTTGAAATAGGTTATATTATTCCATAAAGTTTTTTGCTATTTGCTGCGACATTCAAATCCTGACAGATGAATGGATTACCGCAATTTTTTTACGTTTTATTGTATATTTTCAGAAACATCATATCAGGGTTCCATAAATTATTTAATCAAATAGCCACAATTATATAAATACTCACCAAAAGTGACTAATAAAGTTTTTGGCTAGCAGATGAATACAGCCTGCACATGCAGATAACTAATAACAGCAGTCACTGCAAAGAACCAACTTGATGGGGAACGGTGTTTATGTCACGTGTTGTCAAAGCCCTCTTTATAACGTTTTCGTGTTGCCATGGTTACGCTAATGCCATTCTTCAGCGACACGTTGTCGATCACGTCCGCACTTTCTTTGATCAGTTCTTTGTGTTAAAAGTAGAGCACCGTTCCGCAGCAGTAAAGTTGACTTTCGAACCGCTGTAAATAGTGAATTTAAAAAAAAGGGAAAAAAGACTAGAAAGTGAACTTACGTTAGGGCGCCATTTTAGGCCAGCTAGCAATCGCGCTAACATTAGCTGCCAAAGTCCGTGAATGCAACTATTTGAAATGAAATTCAATTTTGGTTTTAACACACTTGCCTTTGAATATTTGATGTTCATCCATGGAATTAGATGCGTGAGCATAGGAAAGGCAGAAATATCCTTAATAACGAGTGCTTCTTCAAATGTAGGACAATTACAATGTAATTTGTGACTATTACAGCAGACATCAAAATCAAGGCGTACTTATTTAAAGAAAAAAACATTGTCCAATAAAGCCATGCACCCGATTCGACGGCAGGAACACCTCGGCGCCCATATGCTCGAAGGTCCGGGATTAACTGCTGTTGGCCACTAGACCTAGCCGGTTAAACACGAGCACATAACACTTTACTGTTGCTGAAGTTTCTCTTTGTCCAGACACCAAGGACAATATTAGTAAAGTGGAAGACTGGTTGGAAAAATAAAAACAGGAAAATTATGACAGAAGGACAAAAAACAAACAAACACACAGTGCACTACAGTATTGTTCAAGTTCTATATTGATTTAGAATATGTTCGGATATTAATTAGGGATAAGAGGAAAAAATCATTTAAAAGTACAGACACAACAGATTCAGGCCATTTTAATTCACAATATAGTAGCATCTCAGTTACAATCACAGTGGTAGATCACAGTGAAGCCATTTCAATCACCCTCAATATAAAGGATGAACCAGTTGCGTTTAGCAGGAAAACATGTTTTGTCTTCTTGTCACTGTATTCCTTCAAATACTATCAGAAGGATTAATTTAACAAGAATTTACATGCTTTCATGTATTTATTTTAGATGAGCTCTGCATTTGTATTGTGTGTGTGTGTGGGTTACTTCATACACATGAACACACACAAACACATTACACACACATGTCTATCTATCCACACACACACACACACACAAGGTATCACTATGGGGTATTAATAAAAAAAATGTCAGCTAGGAGAGGCCTCAGCACACCCATGACCCTCATGAGGATAAAGCAGTTCATGATCACGGATGGATGGATACCATACCATTATATTGTAACAATTTACCATCACCATGAAATAAATTACCCAGTAACTATATTCGTCTAGATGACGGCCTCACATTTCTGGGGTCCAGGAGTATGAGTCCCTTTGCCTTCCGGTGTCGGATTTAGTTTTTCTCCGTGTGCTGTTGCTTCCTCACAGATTCCAAAACACGTGATACAGTTGCAATAAGAGCAAAATAAAAATAATACACTGACTGTAGCCATTTTCTGTGATGATCCCAAGTTTATTCACCTTTGCTCATATGAATGGTACGTAAGAAAGGTTGCTGAAAGCTAAAACAAGAGCTCATTGGCTACATTACAGGAACTGTCACGTGCAGTAATTCAATAACAAACTTGTGCATTTTAAATTAAGTCCCAGAGAGGAAGTGTGCTTGAGCTGGATGATTGTCACACACACTTCTTTTTAACAATACAATTGAGAAAACAGGTAGAAATCAACAGTCGCAGTGCATACAATTTTTGTAAAGTTTTTATGTGACTATTCAAACAAAAATATGGTCACTTTCATCCTGACTTAATGTTCTCACTGTGCCATTTTTTAAACATATATTTAAAAACTTTCTGTGCTTGCTGCGTCTTTAATTTGAAAGTCATATTAGGTATGCTTGCCCCAAAATGACGACATTTCTGAAGGCAAGCTGAACACCATTGTTCTCGGCACTGTCAACTTCATTCTCTGAAGTACACTGCCTGCATTGTGCTTTAGGGCAGATCCCCACTTGTTGCAGCAGAAAGCAGCGGTGCAGTCAAAAAGCTAGGAACTTAAATCTTCATTTTGCAGCAGCTGTGCGATGACACATCTCCAAGTACTTTTTGGCTTCCTCAGTTGTTGTTTTGACGAGTCGTCTTGCTCCCATAGTTTGAAGATCTGTTAATCTCAGTCTGGCCAATCATCCAACGAACTCCCACTGAAGCTGTGAGACAAACATTTGTTGAACATTTAATGTTTTACTACGAAAGTGTAAAATAAACACATACTTGTCAGTATTGCCAGAGATGAAAAAAAAACACTTGCATTTTTCTCTTAGGGTAAACTTCAGTGGAACCTTTTAGGTCAAGCACAAACTTTTCCTCTGAAAACAAATTGTTCCCATTGGAAATCGGAAACATCTGTTTCAGGGTCAAAAGATTTAGCGAGGGTACTTGTTTGTTTTAAGCAACATTTTAACAATTCATTCGGTGGTGTGCAGCCAGTGACAGCAAGGTCTTCTCTGCCGGCCTCAACACCGTCAGAAGCACTGATCTACAATTTTAACTTTCATGAAATTGTATAACTTCATTTACTAGCTTCATTTCAAAGTTTGTCTGTCCATCTTCTAGTCGAATGTATTTTCTTTGTTTTTGTTATTTTTTTTTGTTCCAGTCCAGTCAGATTTTAGTTTCCCTGTGCTGCCATGTCAATGGACTGTGGCCAGGCCCTTCTCAATCCAGAGTGCTGGTTCAATTCACATACTCACTACTGGCAAAAGCTGTTTTTTTAACCAATCAGATTAAGATTCCCCTTAACAAGGCCGCCAAGCAAGATAAGTGTGACATCAGTATTTTTATGTCCTTTGATTTATCAGATTTAAAAAAATAAAATAAAAAAAGCACAGTCATTACTACATGATAGCCACCATGACTGATGGAGGAGGAAAAATCTTCATGTCGGACATGAATAAAAACATTTTTTCAAGGTGGGCGAAGCTGGCTGGTTCGTAGCAGGTAAGGAATTATTCAGTAACTCCAGAGCAGCAGGCATGAGCGTAACTGTTAGTTTACTGGCAGCAACAAAGAGAGCCGAATTTTATTTATAAAGAATCAACATCTATGGTGAGTACGATGTATTTTATTTGAAGCTTTTATGTTTATGATACTTTGTATGCTCTCGCTCCACACACACACACACGCACACACACACACACACACACGCGCACACACACACACACACACACACACACACACACAGAGGGGTGGCCCGGTCGTTGAGTGGTAAGCACGTCGACTTCAGAGGATAAAGCGGTTCGGAAAGTGAATGAATGAATATATACACAGAGAGAGAGAGAGAGAGAGAGAGTTCAAGTTTAAAAAAAGGACACGAAAATCCAAAGAAAACCCAAACAAATACCCATTGATCAATCTTGTACCGAGGTGAGGTGAGGACCTGTCGTACACTGAAGTCTTGGGAAATATGCTGACATCTCACGTTACTGAATATTTATTATTTAACATTTCCTGAAAATGATGATGTTCGATCTTTGTTTGACGTCAGAGGTTCCACTGTATTCAGACGCAAGTAAGCACATAAAACGTGTCAATGCCTCAACCACATCACTGCTTGGCAAGACCATAAAAAGAAATGCAACTTACATTACATGATGACAAATCTGTTGCTTTGTGAAACAAACAGGAGCAGGTTAAATACAGGGAGGGTTAGTCCAACCTTTAAAACTTAAAAATGAAACAAACCTGCAGTGCAGAGCACCACCGTGGACAAGATGGTCGTCACCGACCCCGAAATGATGAGCTGTGCGAAGAGCAGGCCCAGTGGGTATAGGAGCAGGCAGGACCAGAACAACCAGTTGATCAATGACCAGGGGCGGCGTGGAGGGCTGACTATGGGGCCAGGGTATCGCCCCGTCTGCATGTAGCCCTCTTGAAAGCTATCCTTCACATTCATACATACAAATAATAGTCACTAACGAGAAGATTAGTGACATTCAACTCAACCAAGATTCTTAAAAATCATAAAAACATGCTATATTTGACACCTCTCGAGTACTGCAAAATATACAAAAATATATAGGAAAAAAAAAAGGAAAATAAAAGTTGTCTGATGAAGCGGGTTCAGCCTCAGCAGAGATCTGTGCTTTTTTGTTTTGTTTTGTCGTATCAAAAAATAATCTCCATTCATTTAATTGAGATATGTTTACATTTATTAAACGAAATAATCAAAGAGGGTGAAGTAAAGCTCTTACTTCTAACCCGAAGACAGGAACCTTCTCACCTTTTCCTGGTAGAGTTTGTGGAGCCAGTCGGCACACTCGGATTCATCTTCTGGGATCACATCCAGCGGGATTCGCCTGCAAGTAATCAGGGAAACGGCAGCTCTCAGATACAGACAGGATGACCACGTTTATGAGAACGTACCATACGGTCGCAGAAAGCAGTCAGTGTACCTCACGTATAAATCTGCGTGGTATTTCTTTCCGCTAAGGATTCCCAGCAGAGTTGGCATTTCGTTGTTTCTGAAGTTGAGCGTGGAGTCATACACAGCTGCGACTGTGCAGTAAAAGAGACACAAGGGGTTTAACAAGTGTGCACTCATCTGGAAATGACTGTACGCGGACATACAGGAAGTGATGTGAAGTGATCGTGACAGATACTCACCAGTTCCTCGAAGGTTTTGAACAGTGACCCAGAAGCCTTTGGTTCTGGGAAGAAGATGATACTTGAGTTTGGGCAAACCTTTGGACTCGGCTACCTGCATGCTGATCCGGTGCTTCTCTGTTGTGAAGCGAGTTCCTTCACAGTAAAGCAAAAACTAGCACCGGAAAATTATTTATCAATGGTATTATTCCAAGAAATTCATCACTGATAAAGATCGGGTACAACTTTCCCACATACCCAATAGTTTTCAGGGTAGTCTCTCAGGTTCTGAAGGCTTCGAATTACCGTCTTTCTGTCCTCTTCCCACTTCCTCTTGCAGAAAACAATTTCCTGGAAGTACCACAGCCAACCAATGATGGGAACGTAGGCCAACTCTTTTTTGGCAAGAACTTTGGCACTCTGAAAAACATTCAAACCACTATGTGAAGTACACCACCCCTGAGGGACAACCGGAGGACTTGAACGGAAGGTGTGTCAACTTGAGAACAAGAAAGAAAAATATCTTTGAATAATTTTACATACTGTAGATATTGAAATGTGGCAGTCTAACTTCAGCTACATTCTTTATGCAAAATTGAGTCTTGTGAGAAGCATAAAACTGCACACAACAGGATCCAAAAAGGGGATGCAAATGAGTTATTTAATTTGACAGAGTAAGATGAAAAGAGCACTGGATTTTTGACCTTCATCTTTAAGCAATTTAAGTGTGTGTACATTTTGTTGAACGTAATACAGAGTGTTTTCAACATTTATTTTGCCTGCAAATTGGAGAAAAGAAAATTGGGGCATAGTTCCTGATATCCTGAAACAACATACATTTAGAGCAATGTTTCTTCAACCTTATCAGCCCAGGGCCTAAACTCACTGAAATATTTCATATTTTGCATTAACATAAATACATACTCCACATAAAATTATGATAACGAATATAGGGGACAAGCACACACTAAACACGGCTCGAAAAGCCATTTGCCAAGAAAGTGAGAGCCGAATGATCAATGAATTAATTTATAGCATTTTACTCAAACCCAAGGGTAACCAACATAGTCCCCCAAGGGACCACATCAATAGCCTGCAGGTTTGTTCTAAACATATTCCACCAGTGATGGGATATTTTGATTTCCTAAGAATGAGGGTTGCATAATAATATTTATTTGTTTCCTAACTTAAGTTGCAGCTGGTAAATACTGAGAAATTATTTGTCATGATTCGGTTTGGGACCAACAGGTGGCACTGCAGGGCTCTCCCTGAGCTGCACACCTGTTGGTCGTTTAGCAATTAGTAGCATAAAAGGACTCCCTCCCGACCACTCAGGGTTGGGTCTTTGTTTGCTGCCTACTACGGTCATGTTTGTTTGTTTGCTGCCATCAGGTTTGTCATGTTTCGGTTACTGTTATGTCTTATCTTCAGTCATGATTTTTGTTTGCTACTTTGGACTTTGTTTGTTTTGGATTTAGTTTTCCCTATGTTTTAATACAATTCGTCAAGTACACCCTGCTCCTCTCTCCTGCCTGCTTCTTGGGGTCCACCACCACCACGCTACGTGACATTATTACATCTTTGTCGTCCGAATGATGACTATCATTATTGATAATATCATTATTATAGGTAATTTGAGCAAATTTGTAATTTCACAAGTATGGTCGCACTTCACAATCAGTAAGAAGCTTGTCGGTTTCAAAAAGGATGATGACTTGAATCAAAAATTAAACGTGTGACTCAATTTGGGTAACCTGAGGTTTAGGACCCGACCTTAGAGTGTGTTTACAGTATTAGGGTATGGTGTGGGGAAGCCCCCTGGATTACTGTAGACAAAATATCATCAGATTTACCCCAAGAACTCCAAATCTCTCACAGAAGGTCCAACCACACAGGAAGTCTATCTCAAAACTGTGGTTGAGAACCACAATTGCGTTTTCCTTTCCGTACAAAGGGTAAGACTTTGGGTCTGTATAGAGGCTGCATTCCGTTCCAGACCACCACTCCAATGCTGCTACCAGCTCTAAGAGAGTATTGACAGTGCATTTGAAAGACTGCATGATGAGGCCAAGATGCTTTTTAACTCTTCACCAGTCAGTACTTACGGCTGGAGACGGTGTAGGTAAATCTGCAGTTGACCTTTCGGGCCAGCTGCTTGTTGAGTAGCCACAAAGGTAGAGTGCATAGCTGCAGCAGATTGATGATGAGGCCGCTGACCAGGAACACGTAGCAGATGAACAGGTGGCTCAAGAAGTGGCTTTTCAGTAGCTGGACCAGGCTCATTCTCTGGAATATTTGAACTGTATCATCTGTAGTTGTGTGAAGTACAGCTAACAGATTGTGTTGCCCTGAGCTGGGACCACATCCAGCACCCAACCAGAACTTGCACAACGCATGTCTTTCATTGAAATGTGTCAGCTCACTTTCGTTTGGAGGCAGCTTAAGGCAGCTTTTAGATTTATTTCGGACAGTCGTCAAGACCCTCATGTTAGATTGCATAAACGTCCGAGTGCAATAACTTTATATTCAGGCTTACAAAGATGTGAGAGACTAGGCCAACATTCACGCAATGTGGCAACACGACGCCACCCATTCAAGTTGAAAAAAAAAACATATCACGGTATTTATAGGAAAAAAAAGTTCTTACTTACCCACGTCAGTCAGAAAAGTAAACTTGTACCTTGCTCCGTGACCCAGGAAGGCTGACTCCCAACTTCTCCAAGCTAAAATAAGGGTGGGGTGGGACAACTATGAATTATAGATGCATTGCGCTTGAATATCTTGTTCTTCCGCTCTTGTTTCAATCCGTTTAACGTGCAAGTGTGACTTTAACAGTTCGTCGGTGCCAGCCTCGCAGTTGCTCTTCCGACCGCACCCATTTCATGATTTCACAGACACGCCTGGATCACGGAAAGCTCAGAAACGAAACCACCGAGCGGTTGGGTGGCGTGTCCTCGATGGTACAAGCGACCGCCTCCAAGGATCGTCTGTGCAGTGCAGCCCAAGGTTCGCGGACACGGTCACAACCGCTGTCAGTCCACTGCAGACTTTGGTATGGCTAAGCAATAGTCTCAGTCACACCCCTGTGTGTGTTTGTCGAGTAAAAAATAATAATAAAACGCAGCTGGAGCGTATACCCAAAGATGTGGTGGAAGAGGTTACCTGTAATAGACTTTTACTTTGAGCATGGCTTAAAATAAAAGGAGAGAAAATACTAACGTATTATCGTATTGTTTGTGGTTTCTCAACAATTCGGACAGGACATAAACGCTCATTTAAAAAAGGCATTATCTCGTCAACGTTTTGAGGGAACGCAGTTTTACACCATTCATTTGGCTTCCATGTCACCATAGAAGCTCCGTAAAAACATGACAGCAAATGCAATATTAATTAATCTAGTTATAAAAAAGAAAAATCGGAGAAATCTTCATTACTTTTCTTCATTGGTAGCTGCTTTTAACAAGAAAGGAACTTTGTCTAACGTAGTGCACACTGCGGCTCTCCAGTGCAAAACCTCAAATGACAATGGTTTGCAACACCCAAAATATAGTATTCTTTTATTCTGGTTTAAATTAAAATACTGTACATGAACTACCTCTGCGTGGTATTTCTTTCCGCTAAGGATTCCCAGCAGAGTTGGCATTTCGTTGTTTCTGAAGTTGAGCGTGGAGTCATACACAGCTGCGACTGTGCAGAAAAAGAGACACAAGGGGTTTAACAAGTGTGCACTCATCTGGAAATGACTGTACGCGGACATACAGGAAGTGATGTGAAGTGATCGTGACAGATACTCACCAGTTCCTCGAAGGTTTTGAACAGTGACCCAGAAGCCTTTGGTTCTGGGAAGAAGATGATACTTGAGTTTGGGCAAACCTTTGGACTCGGCTACCTGCATGCTGATCCGGTGCTTCTCTGTTGTGAAGCGAGTTCCTTCACAGTAAAGCAAAAACTAGCACCGGAAAATTATTTATCAATGGTATTATTCCAAGAAATTCATCACTGCTAAAGATCGGGTACAACTTTCCCACATACCCAATAGTTTTCAGGGTAGTCTCTCAGGTTCTGAAGGCTTCGAATTACCGTCTTTCTGTCCTCTTCCCACTTCCTCTTGCAGAAAACAATTTCCTGGAAGTACCACAGCCAACCAATGATGGGAACGTAGGCCAACTCTTTTTTGGCAAGAACTTTGGCACTCTGAAAAACATTCAAACCACTTTGTGAAGTACACCACCCCTGAGGGACAACCGGAGGACTTGAACGGAAGGTGTGTCAACTTGAGAACAAGAAAGAAAAATATCTTTGAATAATTTTACATACTGTAGATATTGAAATGTGGCAGTCTAACTTCAGCTACATTGTTTATGCAAAATTGAGTCTTGTGAGAAGCATAAAACTGCACACAACAGGATCCAAAAAGGGGATGCAAATGAGTTATTTAATTTGACACAGTAAGATGAAAAGCAGCACTGGATTTTTGACCTTCATCTTTAAGCAATTTAAGTGTGTGTACATTTTGTTGAACGTAATACAGAGTGTTTTCAACATTTATTTTGCCAGCAAATTGGAGAAAAGAAAATTGGGGCATAGTTCCTGATATCCTGAAACAACATACATTTAGAGCAATGTTTCTTCAACCTTATCAGCCCAGGGCCTAAACTCACTGAAATATTTCATATTTTGCATTAACATAAATACATACTCCACATAAAATTATGATATTAACGAATATAGGGGACAAGCACACACTAAACACGGCTCGAAAAGCCATTTGCCAAGAAAGTGAGAGCCGAATGATCAATGAATTAATTTATAGCATTTTACTCAAACCCAGGGGTAACCAACATAGTCCCCCAAGGGACCACATCGATAGCCTGCAGGTTTGTTTTAAACATATTCCACCAGTGATGGGATATTTTGATTTCCGAAGAATGAGGGTTGCATAATAATATTTATTTGTTTCCTAACTTAAGTTGCAGCTGGTAAATACTGAGAAATTATTTGTCATGATTCGGTTTGGGACCAACAGGTGGCACTGCAGGGCTCTCCCTGAGCTGCACACCTGTTGGTCGTTTAGCAATTAGTAGCATAAAAGGACTCCCTCCCGACCACTCAGGGTCGGGTCATTGTTTGCTGCCTACTACGGTCATGTTTGTTTGTTTGCTGCCATCAGGTTTGTCATGTTTCGGTTACTGTTATGTCTTATCTTCAGTCATGATTTTTGTTTGATACTTTGGACTTTGTTTGTTTTGGATTTAGTTTTCCCTATGTTTTAATACAATTCGTCAAGTACACCCTGCTCCTCTCTCCTGCCTGCTTCTTGGGGTCCACCACCACCACGCTACGTAACATTATTACATCTTTGTCGTCCGAATGATGACTATCATTATTGATAATATCATTATTATAGGTCATTTGAGCAAATTTGTAATTTCACAAGTATGGTCGCACTTCACAATCAGTAAGAAGCTTGTCGGTTTCAAAAAGGAGGATGACCGCTACTTGAATCAAAAATTAAAAGTGTGACTCAATTTGGGTATCAACCTGAGGTTTAGGACCTGACCTTAGAGTGTGTTTACAGTATTAGGGTATGGTGTGGGGAAGCCCCTTGGATTGCTGAAGACAAAATATCATCAGATTTACCCCAAGAACTCCAAATCTCTCACAGAAGGTCCAACCACACAGGAAGTCTATCTCAAAACTGTGGTTGAGAACCACAATTGCGTTTTCCTTTCCGTACAAAGGGTAAGACTTTGGGTCTGTATAGAGGCTGCATTCCGTTCCAGACCACCACTCCAATGCTGCTACCAGCTCTAAGAGAGTATTGACAGTGCATTTGAAAGACTGCATGATGAGGCCAAGATGCTTTTTAACTCTTCACCAGTCAGTACTTACGGCTGGATACGGTGTAGGTAAATCTGCAGTTGACCTTTCGGGCCAGCTGCTTGTTGAGTAGCCACAAAGGTAGAGTGCATAGCTGCAGCAGATTGATGATGAGGCCGCTGACCAGGAACACGTAGCAGATGAACAGGTGGCTCAAGAAGTGGCTTTTCAGTAGCTGGACCAGGCTCATTGCTCTGGAATATTTGAACTGTATCATCTGTAGTTGTGTGAAGTACAGCTAACAGATTGTGTTGCCCTGAGCTGGGACTACATCCAGCACCCAACCAGAACTTGCACAACGCATGTATTTCATTGAAATGTGTCAGCGCAATGGATTCTTTCGTTTGGAGGCAGCTTAAGGCAGCTTTTAGATTTATTTCGGACAGTCGTCAAGACCCTCATGTTAGATTGCATAAACGTCCGAGTGCAATAACTTTATATTCAGGCTTACAAAGATGTGAAAGACTAGGCCAACATTCACGCAATGTGGCAACACGACGCCGACCATTCAAGTTGAAAAAAAAAACACATCACGGTAGTATTTATAGAAAAAAAAGTTCTTACTTACCCACGTCAGTCAGAAAAGTAAACTTGTACCTTGCTCCGTGACCCAGGAAGGCTGACTCCCAACTTCTCCAAGCTAAAATAAGGGTGGGGGTGGGACAACTATGAATTATAGATGCGTTGCGCTTGAATATCTTGTTCTTCCGCTCTTGTTTCAATCCGTTTAACGTGTAAGTGTGACTTTAACAGTTCGTCGGTGCCAGCCTCGCAGTTGCTCTTCCGACCGCACCCATTTCATGATTTCACAGACACGCCTGCATCACGGAAAGCTCAGAAACGAAACCACCGAGCAGTTGGGTGGCGTGTCCTCGATGGTACAAGCGGCCGCCTCCAAGGATCGTCTGTGCAGTGCAGCCCAAGGTCCGCGGACACGGTCACAACCGCTGTCAGTCCACTGCAGACTTTGGTATGGCAAAGCAATAGTCTCAGTCACACCCCTGTGTGTGTTTGTCGAGTAAAAAACAAATACAAAAACACAGCTGGAGCGTATACCCCAGATGTGGTGGAAGAGGTTACCTGTAATAGACTTTTACTTTGAGCATGGCTTAAAATAAAAGGAGAGAAAATACTAACGTATTATCGTATTGTTTGTGGTTTCTCAACAATTCGGACAGGACATAAACGCTCATTTAAAAGGCATTATCTCGTCAACGTTTTGAGGGAACGCATACCAAATCCGTTAATTTGCTGCGTGGCATTACAAACTGAATTTGTTGGTTGGACAGGGACCTCTAGCGGTGGCCTGTAAAATACAAGGACTCAAAATTGCAGATTTACTGTGTGCAACTGCAAATTCTATTTCCACATCAGTGGTTGACAAGTTCAAGTAACTCCTAAAAATACTCACCACAAAAATAATGACCAACAATAAAATACAGAAATACAGTAGGGCAGGTGTTCATACAAAATGAAGCAGAGGGTTTATTCCTAAAAAGTTGCAACTAAGCCACTATATATAATATTATGCATAGTTTGAAACTTAACATTGAATTTATACGACAGAACTGTACTGTAAACAATGTGTTCTAATCAAAAAGTTGTAAAGCCATTGTATGTGATGAGTAAAACCGGACTGATAGAGTTCAAACAGGATGTGTGCAAGTTTAATGCTAATAATTGATTGTACTGCATGCTTTAAATTGTATTTGTGTATATAATTCAATAATTCTTCCACACACCATTAGTGAGAACTCCCTGACCAATAAATGATATGTGTACCATTTTTATGCACATGTCGATGTTCACCAAGCTAACAAAGTTTTCTGAAACTACCGTCTGCAACACTTCCAATAGTACCTGTACCACACCAGCAGAGAGCAGTATTGTTCTGAAAACATCCTGAAACTGGATGAAACTTGAGCAAATGAATTCCCTTTGCATTACAGTATATAATAATGGGCGAAATTTGAAGTGGATCAACTTCGAAGTCAGCCATTGCAAAAGAGTAGAGTGAGTTCATCTAGATGAGTTGTTAATGCTGTTGTCTTTGCATCCAAGCAGTGCAATGTCCAGTGTGCAGGGTATACTGTAGTTGGATCACCCTGAGCCGTTTTCCATCTGTTTTGGCGTGAGTCACCTTTGGGAAGTGCTAACAAATGCTCCAAATATTCGTCATTTCACAATAAATACTCTCACGCTAGTAGATGTACAATGACGGGCCATATAAGGAAGGCATTAGAACAAGATGCACAAATTCAAGACAAAAGGGTTCTTCTTGTTAGTAGGTGGTGATAGAAAGGTTTGCGGACACTTTAGCAGATCTGAATGCCTCTTTTATGAATGGTTTTTGGTGGCTGGTACGATACAATACTCCGAGGCCTCATGGTCAGAGGTCCTGATGGTAAGTCCATTAGTATTTGTATGCTTGAGACCCTAACCAATAAAATATAGTAGCCATGTCAACATAGCCATCGTGCTGCAAGTGCAACCTATTCTTTCAGTAACCTATCGTGTGGCTTATAACCTGGCCGGCCTCAGCCTGATGCCTTACCTTCAGACAACAGCCAATTGGTGACTTGAGTTTGTGCATCAGTGGAGAATCCCAATCTTGTCATTAAAAAAAATGAATACATTCAAATACATTGTCATTAAATCAACATAATCCAGTACTAAAAATCCAATTTTATATCGTACTCGCGCTTGTTCTCATTAGAGCTGGAGACTATCCCAGCTGACGTGAGAGGCAGGGTAAACCCTGGACTGGTTGCCAGTCATTTGCAAACAACCACTCACATTTCAGACTGGTGGCAATTGTAGAGTCTTCACTTGACCTAACATACCCAGAGAAAACCCACGCATGCATTTGGAGAACATACAAACTCCACACAGTTCACAGTTCAGAGTGTATACCACCTGTTGCCCAGATTTAGCTGGAATAGGTTGCAGCTCACCCACAACCTTAATGAGATTAAGTGCTATAGACAAAAGATGGAGGGAAATGCATTTTAATCATGTGGAAAAATGCTGGTGGAAGGTCATTGATAGTGTAGTCTTCCACAAAATTGAATTCTTTCATTCATTCAGTGTGATTGATTGCTGAACATCAGTTCAAATGAGAAAGGAAACTGTTGTCTATGTGTCCTGAACAGCATGCGTGACAAAAAAAAGGACGATTTCTGGGAATGTTTTAAGATGTGTAGTGGGGCAAATTGATTCCAGTAGTCACCACTCAAACAAAAGTCAGTTTTATTATGTGTTGTACTGTACGATAATGTGCACTTGCCCTTCTTTGATGCTGCAGAGCATTGAGAGAAATGTGACCAGTTTGAGTGCACACACTTGATTTTTATTATATGACATTCCGGCGCTGCTATCTATTATACATTTTAAAAGTGATGCGAAAAAGCTTCCTTGCCAGCAACTAAAAAGCACATGCTGAGACTGAGGAGTGCGTAGACCGCTTTGACATGTGGGCAAGAGACGACTTGATTGTTTTTCTTGAGAGATGCTGGGTCAATAGTATACACACACACACGCACCCAAGCACGCACGCACGCACGCACGCACGCACAAACACACACATACTGTCAAAAATATACCAATTTCCTCTAATATCAAAGTGATTCCTTACATTATACAGAGACCCTGTTCGCTAGTTTAATTTTCAGCGGAATTAAGCGAAATATGTTTGACTGACTCTTAGGTAACCCGTACCGTGTGCTGATGTCAACATTTTTTTTTAATGTAGTGTAGGTCATCTGAAGGTTAATTTCGTGAAGCATCATATGAGAAGATTGCAAAAAAGATGATTGGGTTACGATTAAGTGTGTCATTTGTCACCCTTTCCAGAGAAAACCTTTTCTTCTCAGACAAGTTCTCAGACAAGTTCTCTTTTATTCATTTGCTGAAAGGAATGTATAACCCCTATAAAAATGCCTGCGGCAGACATTCTTCCCAATAATCCTGATGCAACTGCCCACAGCCAACATTTTAGAGACAGGAAGATGTATCAGTTTGGCTCTGCATCACAGGATGGAGTTGGATGAGGCTGATGTACAAAGTACCCCGTGAGGATTGAAACAAAGTGACATCACTGCACAAGTATGCGTCAATAGACATTATCTACTTTTATCCAACTTTGGTCTAACCCCTTCAGATTAATCACGAAAATAAAAGGTTCATTCCAAAACGATGACATTAATTCCTAGTTTTGTGTCACTCTAATCTGCCTGTTGTGATTTTTGCCATTCAGCTCCTTGTTAGACAACATCAACAGAAATGAAAGATGGGATGGGATGGACATGTATTCAAAAGGTTAGAGAAGTTAAATTTATGCTTACCTATAAAGGTTACGGGGCATTTAAGCTTCATCCTAAAATTTCCCCTAGAAGCCGAATTTCCCATTACATTTTTTTGTGAATAGTGTGGATGGATTGATGGATGCATGCATGGATGGAAGGATGGCAATTTTTAACAGTTTGACTTTGGTGGAGTTTAACTTTTACAGCTCTGTGTATATATATATATATATATATATATATATATATATATATATATATATATATATACTAATGTACTTTCTAGTTTCAGCATTTGTGTGTTCCTGGATGGAAAACCACAAATGGCCAAGACATTTGATGCAAATTATTTGCAGCACATTCAAAATTAGAGGGAATGACCCGCATTAATCAAATGGATCCCGAACATGGAAAATGTGTACTCATTCAGGCGAGCGTCAGTAAATCATTGGCTAAATCTGATTATGTCATATCTGATGGTCGCTATTATGAACGTCATCAAGCGGCAGAATGTGTTCACATTTTCTGAATGGACATCTTGGAAAAATGTACAAGTCAGAAATAATGACAACACAGCATGGCGCCGAAACGTCATTTGACATCATGTATATGTTCAGTCAAGCCATAATGAGATCCTGATGTTTGCAGTGTCTCCTGCAGGGAACTTGGCACCGCAGCCCTGGCCCATCAGAAAAAAAAAAAACCATTGTGGGCACCGCTGTGGGCTGGCTGGAGTTGGACACTGACTTACATTGCATGACATACACATGTCATTGGTAAGAATGCAATTTTCAGTTTTCTTTTATAAAGCATCTATGCGTGCTACTCAAAAATGTGTCTATCATGTCAGATTCATCAATCATGAAATGAAAGCAACGCCTATTGGGTCAAAATTATCTGCAAAATGTAAAGCTAACCTTTGTTTGCCACAATTCCTACTGAGATAACATGTATTCTTGAATGGTCGATGCAAATGGTAAAGTTCATTCTTTGACAGGTTCTTACTACGCCATACAGAGATGGTAGCATAAAGTTCGTGGTTCAACTTCAGAAGGCCAATGCTGTAGCTTCTGGCCATTATCATCCTGCTCAAACAACAAACTTCTACGTCCACTCAACACTCAAACCACTTTACAGTATTTGTCATGTCTTCAAATGCTAACTTTCTATTCCTTGGGCTTGTGCGTTGCGGGAGCACAGCTTGCGGTCTCAACATTTGGACAACTCTGGTTTGTCGGGCGCCCGAAGACTGGCATCAGGAGTGGATATTTTCCCAGTGACTACAGGGACTCATGCTCTGAAATAAATGACTTACTTGATTCCAAGTGACAGATCCACTTCTTTGCTTTGGCAGGCGCAGGAGTCACTTCGTTCGGCGGCGGTGAAGGTCGACTCGTTAAAGCGGCCAGTGGGAACAGTAAATTCCGTTTTCACTCGGATTCTGTGAAACAGAAAAACGCAGCTTTTTCGGTGAGTGAGCGCTGCCTCTTTCTATCAAATAATGTTCCTGCACAGGAGAATATGGATGACTGTCACACAAAGCAAGTTAATCATTGATCAAGCCTTTAAATATCATTTTTTTTACCTTCACCAGACAATTTCACATTTTTTTCTGATCACTGTGCCAGTTAGCTGGATTACACAAGAGGTGTTTCAACCATTTCCATGAAACTGTCAAAAAAACATTTTTTCAGCATTGCAACATTTGCTTTTGATCCAAAGGACAAATGTTGGCCAAAAAGCGATGATTTCTTTATTTATTTATTTATTGATGGAGTTTAAGCGGGGTCGGTAGGTTGACGTTATAATTAGACATTTACATCAATGCATGTCCTCTCTGGTTTGGAAAAGCCTGGAGAACTGTTGGAAATGCAAGTACCTAGCAAATACAATGAGTGAGTGATAGCTTGGCTCGGCTAAGGTAACTGGTAGTTATGGTTTTGAATATAAGTCATTAAATACATTAAAAAAAGACAAATTAGTTACAGTATATTGCTATTACCTTGTTTCCTGAAAACCATTTTTGGTTTGTGATAGTTCAGCGTGGTTCCTCAAGCAGACAGTCAAAAATAAACAAACAAATAAATAAAATGGAAAAGGGAAAATTGACATTAACTTGAGAAGGTCTGTCGGAATATTATTTGAAGCTACTTCGAATCGCCGGTTGGTATTTCACACGTCTCTCAGTGGAGAGGAACATCAAACTTGGGTTTAAATGAGAGCGTTGAGTCGTCACCTTCACTTTTATGTATTTGTCTCGCTGCTGTCAGAAGTGACAAGATGGTGCTGAGCGCCATTTCCACTGTGATAACTAACACGATCTGTCATCTGTCTGTCAGTGTTTAGGTTATGGACCTTGATGACAGTGAAGACGCGTTTTTTGAGGATGTTCATATTTTTGAGGTCGTGGTTAGTGTCAGCAGAAACCGTCGGTTTACTGGGTCACACATTGACATCCTCTGGCAGAGCTCACTAAACCAATGTTGCTGGAACTCACTCAAAGCGGTAAAGCAGTAGTCCAGTGCCAGAAGCCATCGAAGCAGTGTTTGGTGCGCATGAGCCACATGGACTTTTCCAGTAGCCTCAATCCAAATATTCTCTGCATGCCACGCTGTGTTGAGTGTTGACTTCCCCATTTTCCCCGGACACACGCTATTTTCCTGGCTTGATCTCCTCCACTTATTCCTCCGCTGTGCTATCCAGGGACTGATGGAACTGCACATAGCTGCAGAAAATAAATCCATCAATGCATTTATTGGGACAAAATCTGTGATTTCAAAGTTTTATTTGGTCAAAGCTTTCTCCGGGATTTTAGATTGTGACAGTAGTTCCTGGGTTATCATTACATCAACCTCCATCTAACGTCAGTGTGGTACCGGGCCTTTAGTAGGGACTTAATCATTTAAACTACCGCTTAATACCACCACTATTGTCATGTTTTGCGTTGTGGTAGTTGGAGGACCCCAAAAAGCAGGGAGGCAGGGAGGAGCAGGGTGGATTGACCAAAAAGGTATTTAACACAAATACAAACAGGAATACACTGGAGAAACAAATTCAAAAACTCACTCAAATAAAGTCCAGCAAAATCACAAGAAATCAAAGTAGCAAAAACCCAAGACAGAAAACAAAACATGACACGGGCACACAGCAACAAACAAACAGCAACAATGACCCGACACCAAGTGGTCGTGCCGGGAGTCCTTTTAAACAAACAAACTAATAACACAATGACCAACAGGTGGCACTGTAGGGCTCCGCCTGCAGCTGCACACCTGTTGGTCATTGAAACAGAACCATGACAACTATCAAGTCATAATTGTAGAAACCATCAAGAGTGTACAAAGATGCAATATAACAAGTGTGCCATCTACATCATCTGGAGCAGTTCAGGATCTCTATCTATATGACAAAACATCAAACATAAATTAAGTACCTGCCAGAGATGCTAATTATTTTGCATTCATGTGTGACAATGGCTACAGATGTCTTTTGCTGATCGAACTTAGCTGTCACAAGCTTTTCTTTGCCCAACCAATCAAAGCATGGAAAAATGCTGACATCATTGAGGGCCGCCTGTGAGAACAAATTTGAAATATGTTTGGTTAATAAATAAATAAGACCAGTACCAGTGCTAATATTGTTTATGTTACTACAGTACTGGCCAGCAATTCTGTTTGTCAAGGCTGTGGACAGATCGAATTGACAAGGCAACACAAAGAGGCTAACATCTGATTGGACAAAACAAAACAAAACAAAACAAACAAAAATCCTACATCGACATTACTGGAAAGAGTGTGGCAAAGCGAACAGACTGCTGGGAATAAATTAATACAATTTCATGGAACATGTACTGTATCAGGATTTAAGTTGTAAATGTAAGTCAGTGCTTTGAATAATGTTTAGGCCACCATATAAGGGGTTGCTGGCCCTGACTGCATTCGTCCCAAACCACCGCATTCGCACTTATGGGCAATTGAGGATTTTCAATAAACTTAAGAGGAATATCTTTTGAATATGAGCGGAAGCTGTAATATACCCAAAGAAAACCTATAAAATCACAGGGAGAACATGCACACTGCACGCAGAAAGGCCGGAGCCAAAATTCAAATCCACAAATATGACATCGAAGTGAAATTTGCAAGAGCCCACATTATTGAAAGTATGGCCATGTCAGGGGACATCAAGTTGTGGTTAAACCAAATGACAGTTATTTTGTCAGACGTCACTGTAAACCAATAATCTCCTAAAATACGTCAACATCCAATGGTTTACCGTGGTGGTCAACAAAATATTAAATGATGTACTACTGGCAGCTTGCTGCTGCTGTGGTTAGGATGTCCGTCTCACAGTTCTGATGTGTAGTGTTTGAATCTTGGTTCCAGCTTACTTGTGTAGTCTGTATGTTCTCTCCTCTCAAGTTGTTTTTTCTTCAGGTACTGTCCCCCCACACACACACATTCTAAATGAGCTATGTCTAAATTGCTCAGAGATGCTGTATGAATGTTTGTTTGTCGTGACTGGCGACCTGTGCAGCGCGTACGCAGTCTTGTGTCCAAATGTACAATAGAAGTTATGATGTTATAATATTTCAGCAGCGCAATATTTTATTGTTTTAAATCACATTCACACAATTATTTCTAATCCAAATTGTGTCTGTCAAAAGTTAAGGCCATCTGACAGGAGGCAATGGTAAAAATGGAACCTGTCACTGACATGGTCATAAAACATTTTAAGTCGGTGTAGCTCTCCATTCATTTGCCTTTAGAGTCACGGGTGACCTGGAGGTTATCCCAGCCGACTTTGAGAGGTGGAATAAATCCTGGACTGTGGAATGCCAATATCAAACAAAGCAAAAGATTGACTACCTTGAGTTTTTGCCTTAGGTTTATGTAACAAAAATGAAATCCTTATAAAAGATTCACTTTAAAATGCATTTGAAATTATGGTTTGCATATAAATTAAAATATAATTGAAATAACAGTCCTAACACGGTGGTGTACAAATGATTTATTTATGAAAAAGAACAATCTGACACAATAAAAACATTGACATTAACATTTTGTGCAAGGGAGTGACAATGCTGCAAATGTATCCTGGAAGAACATAAATTCTACCTCGACAAAAAAACCCTTTTAAGAATTGGTTACCATACATGAATATTCATTCAGTTACTGAAACCATTGCACATAATGGCTGTATGTTAAAGCGCTGACTCTTGGTCGTTAATGTGATAATGTCTCATTGTGTAGCACATACCATAATTATGATCCAAAGAATGAAGATGAAAACCAGCCTCAAAAATACACATTTCACTTCCTTTAAAAGAAATGTTACTGTCAAAGTAAACTGCCGCAAAAGTGGTTCAGTTGCATGAACTTTGACAATAATGAGGGCAAATGTAAACACGCGATTCTCTTTTTGGACAATTATGGTTTTCAATGATGCGCTTTGTCAGTGTAAACAAATAAATAATATATACAAACTCTAGAAAAAAAAATGCAAAAAATACACAAAAACAAAACAAGCAACAAGCATAAATAATTTACAAAAGGATTTATAATACAGACTTAGTATAAACATCTTTGGCCTTTGCTAAAATAGCTTTTAAAAATTGCTGTTCACTCAAGTCCACATTCAGGATGAAAATAAATGATGTTTTGGTTACTGATACTGTTATTGTGACTGTACAGGAGCCAAGAAGAAGAGCCTCAAACAGACCACGGTTTGGGTCACATATTGTGTCGGAAAGCACATCGAAAATCTAAGTGGTTGTACAATGAATCCTTTAAAAATGTAGTCATAAGTACATGAGTTATAATGAAATATTCTGCAAAGTTTCTGTCACCCGTCCACTCATGTCCGTCCTCCTGCGCACCCTGCAGTGAGGGGGACGTATACAAACAAGTCACCCGGAAAATGGGAAATCAGAGTCATGGTTTCCTCCTCGGCGTGGAGACGTGGAAGAGCGTGGAAAGTCTCATTTACGTTGAAATGCATTCAGTGACAATATGATGTTTACTTCCGAGATCCCCGCTCGTCATCTTGATTCAGTTATCTGCGGACACACAGAGGAAATCGTGGCTATTACTTGCGTGTTTGTAATCAAGGCGCACGAGAAGCAACACCGCTGAGTGAGAGCCACGCAGTGAAAAGCGCTGAAACAAACGTGCACGTGGCGCACGGGCATCATGAGTGATTGCAAGAAGCCTGCAGGCTTTTCCACACTTCAACGCCGGACAGAAAGTTGGAAGTCCTTGAAACGCACATAAAAGTACAAACACAGGCGCACACGCACTCACAAGGTCTTCCACAATGCCACTGGTGCATTGTAAAAACAAAACAAAAAGCCGACAAGCACAGAACAGCATGACATTATCTTTCAAAAAATTGCCCGGGCCAACAAAACAACACGTAACACACACCATTTTACCTTGTCAACCTTGTCGGCAACTCCAGCTCATCTGAATATCAAAAGACACGTTGAAGGGTTTTAAGACTTTTCTCATAGCACATGAAATAAAATAAGAGGTTTTCTGTGCCTCTGGTTGCCTGGTGCGCCAATGCATCCGAAATAGCTAAACTCTGCATACTCAAATATTCACACCTGCCATTATAGCCAATACAAGAGCAGGATAAACAATTGAAGGATTCTGGCAAGGCAAAGCATTTTTGCATATGCCTGATTTCAAACACAAAATCATTCACTGTGAAATTTGGGAAATGTTGAAACGAGCAATGTTAAAAGGGGTGCAGGGGTAAATCTTGGATTCACCCCATTACCTGAATCCGCAACACCGTTTGCTGGATTCTCAGTCAACACAAGACCAAATTCCAGAATCCTGATGATGATTAGACTCACCCTTGGATGAATTATTGTCATTTTGTAGTCTAAAATTTTGTAGCTTTGCCGCTGAGACTTTCTTTGGCATGGACTTGCTTTCGCATGAAGTTCTTGAATGAACTCATGATCTTTATCTTAAGCATTTGTGTGCTCACATTGACAAATCTTATTTGGAACCATTTGTCCACACGTGGGAGTATTTTATACTTTGTATGCCATAGAAAATATTGATTCCGAAAAGAAACTCAAGGCTGGGTTTTCGAATAACATCTGTTGGGCCGCCGGCCATTTATGTAGAACACTGCATATGGCAATACACGATGAAGAGTTGGAGATCTTTTTGTAAGTAAACCAAATTTTTCCTTTTGGGTCTTGAGATGAAAGTTCAGGAAATCCTGATCTTGTGCTTTAGCTGTCTGATTTTTCCATATGGCTTCACATGTGCTGTTTTAAATGTATGACTTTCCTTTTAGAAAGTGCACGGATACGACTATCTCATTTAAACCCATGCTAGTAAGTGCAAAGCTCAGAACCACAGTGAAGAGTCCAATATTGGTGCGACACGTTCAACTTATTACGACAGTGTAAACTAAGCATATACTCTATGAAAAAATTGCACATTCCAGACTTTTCCTGTAGTATATAGCTAATATAAAGATAGACACACAGCCCTGATTGCTCACACACACTGCCTTGAAATAAACAAATATCCCAGAAGACGATGTTGTTAGGGGGTCAGGCTGTGCTCATTACACACAGGAAATAAATGCCTCATGAAAACCACGAACCCGTGAAAAAAAAAAAGTATGGATGGCATTTGCCCATTTAAGGATGAAATAGAAATTTCAAATGGTTTCTACTAACCTCTGCACTCATACTTGAGGTCCGAGAAGAAGACCAGCTCTTGTGAGAAGACAAACAATCCTAATCTTCCGCCAGCAAACGTCTTGTCATAAATTGGTCCCGAGTCAGCCATGATCTGTTTCCCCTCGTACACGACAACCCTGCAAACGCGCCAAACACATTACACTCTACGTGTCGGTAACCAAGCTCTTTAATAGCTTCACACTTCTAATGACACACAAGAGCTGTCACAAAGAGGTATTAATTTACGGTAATTGTGTATCAGGAATATGATTTGAACAGTTTGCCACGGTGTAGAATTGGAACGCTTCATACTGAGAGGTGCTCCTGATGCTCATTATAAAATAAATACCACTCTTGACAGTCCGTACTTGTATGTTTTTATCGAGAGAACAACTTTAATAACTATCATTTTACCTGATGAAACCAGTTTTCGGTCTATGGATGAGGTGCCACCTGTAAGCTGTGTAATCTTTCCAGCCAATATTTTTGGGGTCATGCCACAGAGTGCGCACCTAGGTTAAATTAATAACATGAAAATTAACATTAAAGCTTTTAAAGCAAACCCCACACAATGTTTAAATCGAGCCTACCTCTCCAGGAGTGTTGCCTGTGTGCCACAAAGCATTCCTGAGGTGTTCTCCGGTGCCGGTGGTCGAGTTGACCACTTTGAGTGACACGCCGGAGATGCCAAAGGCTTTGGAGGGTTTGTCCTCCCAGTAGGTTTGTGTGATCTGCTTCCACATCACCACATAAAAGCGCGCACTGGACTGGTAGCCAAAAACGAAGCCTGCATAGTCATCGTCCCTGTCCGTGTTCACGTACATCGTGCCGCTGAAGTCCACAGCGCTGAATTCATCAAAGCCTGGCGGTGTGACACAAAAGCATGACCTTTCATACGTTATCCTGCTTTGCCAATTGTAATGTGACGCAGTTTGAATGAGTGATGCTCACCTACGGCAATGCCTGGGTCAGAGTTGGCGGTCTGTACGAGCTCTTTGCCCTGGTGCCTCACCACCCAGTTGGGGTCGATTTGAGTGGTTCCCTTCGGGTCCAAGTGGACCATCTGGAACTTCCTAAAGTCTGTGCTACTGATGGCGCTGTTCTCCGGACATACGTCAAGGATATCTGGAATGCTGTCGTTGTCAAAGTCGTCCTTGCAGGCATCGCCTCTTCCATCACCTGTTAAAAAAGACACAGAAACGGGTTTGAACTGATTCGGACTGGAACTTTGTGTACGGATGGATACAAATAGCATTTGTGGACGGTTCGTAGGCAGAGGTCTATCCTCTACTGTGTGCCAAAGACAAACGGATCCATTTCTGACTTGTACCTAATGACGTGGCCTGTGACTGTAGTTAAGCCCATTTTACAAGTCGTTGAAGCTAAAGCAGCCATCTTTTGTCATGCCGTGATAACTATCAGCGATGATATCCAAAGTCCGCTTGAGCCAGACAGCAGGCTTGAAGCTCCCAGTGGAAAGGTTGCCGTGAGTCATGAAGGCCGCCGCATGGAAGTAGCTCGCTGCTTTTTGTCATCATGTTTGTTATGGCACACGAGGCTACACTTCTGTCAAATAAACACTATCTGACAAGCTGTGAAGAGAGTGAACGCATCGGTGACCAGGGCCTTCCTCCGCAGCAGTCTGTTTCCAGTTACACGCAGCTGTATAAACTCCAGGTAACCCTGCACAATTTGGGCACAGCAAACTAATCACGAGCAAAGCTAAAACAAATAAAAACTTAAAAAGCTGGCGTGTGCCATTTTGGGCTGTTCGCTGAAGTCATGTGGAATGACATCACCGATGCCAAAAGCGAGCGCCACTCTTTCCGCCGTCACATTTCATGCACGACATCAGGCAAATTTGAACACCAGATGAGTGAGGGTGGCATCACAGGTGGATTTTTTTTTTGTGAGTGCAGGCATGTACGCACAACTATCCAAAGTTTGTGTCTGATATGTGCATTTAGGCCCAATTGGCAACTAGTTTCTTCAAATGATATTCTGAAGATGGATGTCAAAAATCCTACTCTCCCTTGGAATACCCTCTAATCACCTCAATAAACCTCAAGTATGTCACTGAACACCACAGACTAGTATATAATTAACTAGATCCACATTCACTGAACTGGAAATGCATCGTCATGGACAATCAAAATGTGTAATTAATGTTTCTTTGAATGGAAATTGTAATTCCATTGCGTTTCTTATTCCTCTTGATTTTTAGGCCAGTTTGTAACGCACTTTTCATCTGACCACATGGCTGTTTGCCATTTTGCATTCAAGATATATTGAATGTCCAAATGAAAAATGAGAGCATCTTTGGGTCTTGAGCTTAACTACTGCTCAATAGCTTGTTATCTGAATCTAACTATTTTGTAATTGCGTTGATCGTTTTACGAACTTTATGTGTGATGAAAATGATCAAAAGCGCCAAAAACCCCTCACCGTCAGAATCCAACTGGTCTGCGTTGGGGGTCAGTCTGCAATTGTCCTTGTCATCAGGTACACCATCGTTATCATCGTCAAAGTCGCATGCGTCTCCTTTGCCGTCTTTGTCGTGGTCGGCCTGGTTGGCGTTGGCCACGTACGGACAGTTGTCCAGGTTGTTCTGATGGCCATCTTCGTCAATATCCTGGTTGTTGTCACACTGGTCTCCCACCAAGTCGTTGTCTATGTCCATCTGTTGGGATAACACAAAAGATTAGGCATCTGGGTACCTGTGGAAACTTTGAGGTGCAGTGTTGTTATACGGTACCTGCAGAGGATTGTGCAGCAGGGGGCAGTTATCACACTGGTCGCCAACTCCATCCATGTCTGTGTCCTTCTGGTCCGTATTGTATACGAGAGGGCAGTTGTCATTTTCATTCAGGATTCCTACAAAATCAAAGGTGGATTCTGGATTAAGAGGACACACAACTGTGGCGTGTTAGTAATTATCACCGTTTGGGAGTTATTTTACCATCTCCATCAATGTCTACAGCACAGGCATCCCCTTCCCCGTTGTGGTCCGTGTCAATCTGGTTCGGATTGTGCTCATAAGGACAGTTATCACAGCGGTCACCTACTTCATCCTTGTCAAAGTCAAACTGCCGAGGATTGTAAAGGAGGGCGCAATTGTCCTGAGGTTGAAAAAGTAAACGTTAGAGCAATCTGCAGGTCCAGAGGACCAAGTCAGGTGTGCAAATACGTGTAAACAAAACAAAACAAACAAACAAACAAAAAAACATCTCACACCCTTTCATCCAGGATTCCATCATTGTCATCATCTTTATCACAAGCGTCTCCTTGGCCATCTTTGTCAAAGTCTTCTTGACCAGAGTTGGGCAGGCTGGGGCAGTTGTCCTGAAAAAAAAACAAAAAACAAAAGTGGGTGAGAGGCTTGTAACTCATGACTGGTTTTCATTGAAAAAAAAAAAACGTGTAAGAAGAGGCAATAGCACGACATACACTACCTTCTTGCAGTGGTAGGTGGCATTGGCTCCACACACAAGGTTCTGATTGGGCCAGCCATCCAGGTCAGAGTCCTCCCCGCAGATGTAGCCATCACCAGCGTAACCAGTGCGACATTCGCACTTGTACATTGGATCACTGAAATGGCTGAGGTAAATACAGTCAGCAGATCGATGACAGTTGTGCGTCTTGTCCTTGCAGGGATTCTCTGGCTCGCATACCTGCATGACAAAAAAAATGGGGTTAAGGTTAGAGTGATCGGAGAATATTGTCATCGGCCCATCTGGAAAAAGCATTTCGAAAATAATGTCCGCTCCAAATTGGGGTGGTTAAGCAAGACATTTTAGACAAAGTAGTTCAGTGTTACTGATTTGATAGAATCCCACTTAATGCATCACACATCCCACTGTGGCTCACCACTGCCTCATGAGGTACTCACAGCTGCCACTCATTACCGGCGGACCAAAATATGACTATGCTTTGAAAGCCACTCCATGAGCTCAAAGAGTAGCGAGTGGCAGTGAAAATAGGCCTTTGATCAAAAACCCTGAAATGGAATCATTCACTGCCAGCGGTGGGACAATTCCAGTATGCCCAAATCAAATAACTGTGCAACTGGGGCATGGCATTATAGACGAGCATCTGCAAAAGCCAACAGAGGGGCAAAAAGTAGCTTCGTCAAAGGCGCTGTGTGTTATGTCTCTGGAAATCATGAGCTTCAAAGATGTTATTATTCAAACCAAATATATTTGATACTCATAGTAAACTAAAATAAACAGATTTGCTGCTGAAACAATGAAAATAGTGTTATGCTGGACCTGCGGTGTCCATCAAAACTAGTTACAGGGTAAAATTTGTTTTGGAGATGTCTTTTGTAATTTGATCTGAATGGATTAAATTCTGCCACTATCGTTTATGATGACAAATGACCGACAACCTTTGTACTGTATATCACATTCAGGCAAAGCCTATCTATGCCTTACCTGCTTGTTCTTCTTTGCCTCTTCCACCCCCATCCCGAAAGGTTGGGTGCCCTTGTAGCGTTTAGGGCAGGGCAGGCAGTGGAACCCTGGATCGGTGTTGATGCATCGCTGCAGTCCACCCACGTTAAAGCAGATGTCAGACACCATGTCACACTGAAGGAGGAGGGAATAAAATTTAAAAAAAAAAAAAAAAAAAACAAGGTTGATCATGTCATGGCTCCGTCGTAAACATCCCTCTCGCTGTCATAGGACAAAATAACACACCTCATTGATATCTTCGCAGTGGGTACCATTTCCGCGGAAACCAGCTGGGCATGGCCCACACGCCCAGGAGCCATCTGGAGAACTGTTGCAGTCAACTCCCCCAAAGCACGGGTTAGACAGACAGCCATCTGCAATGGATTCACGTGGTGAGTTTCTAAATGGATTTAAATCAATGTAATTTCATACAATTAAAAAAAGTAAGGCATCTTCAAAGTCTGAAAATGCATCCTGACACCTCCACAAAATCATGATCTTAAAAGACAGTCGATAGGCTACCACCTAGAGCTTACCAACAGGACAGTCTTTTTTGTTGCAGCTGTCACTGTCGTTGACCTCTCCGATGCACTTCCTGCCGCCGTACTGAGGACGAGGGCTGTTGCATTCACGTTTACGACTTTTGATCCCACCACCGCATGTTGCCGAGCAGGTTGCCCATGGAGACCAAGGCCCCCAACCTCCATCGACTGATAAAACACAGAGATTTTGTGTCAACACCACTGTGGTAAGCAGTGTTTGCATATTCTCCCAGATTACAAAATCATGCTAATAAATACAGGTCATTTCAAGATTGTGAAAAATCTGGGTTAAAGTACTTGACTGAACAGATACTTTAAGGGAAAAAAAACTAAGGTCCAGTTTCTGAGGAGTAGCCAGTGAGTCGGAAGATTTACCACATAACATAGCAAGATTGAGGTCAATATTTCTTCTAGGCGGCTAGTCCAAAACACATGTTGTCTTGGGCACGTTGCAAGGCCCGACGAAGTAGTGCTGCTGTGATACTCACTCGGACAAGGCTCTGCAGTGCAGCGCTGAGTCTCTCGGCCAGTCCCTTCGCAGTCTTTCCCTCCCAGCTGAGGCATGGGGGCATTACAGTGTCGTATCCTGGTGATCTGGCCGTCTCCGCAGGTCACCGAGCAGGACGACCACGGTGACCACAAGCTCCATCCTCCATCTTGGCGAACTGAGACATCAGACGCGAGCAGCACAATAGCAAATTATCCTCTCAGATTTCCTCTGAGTAAAACAGAAAAGAAAACAGTCAAATCTGCCAAGGTTTTAAAAAAAAATAGCAACCAAGTTTTCTACAAGTAAATATTATGTGATGTTGGAGGCCATGGCCCACTTTCAAAGAAGATGCTCCAGATTCTTGCGCCAGTGTTTAGATCACGCTGTGTAAGCTGTCAACCAGCGGTGAGACTGATTCAGTCACTCACACAGATGCTTTGGAATGTTAGCCTCAACCAATGAAGGGAGAATCCCTCAATCCATCAAGAAGCCAATACAGTATGTTCATTTTATCCAACAATATGTAGCGAAAATCCCCTAACTCATATTTTACAGAAAGTGTCTCGAGTCATTAATATTACATGACAGCCAAAAGTGAGTCAGTCAGTGAGGGTTATTTGGAAATAACTTCTACTGGGCACACCCTGCAAGCCGACCATGCAGTCCAACCTCAATCAGATTCAACACACTTTGGAATGTTGCGCCTTAGGAGATGTCGTTGGTGGTCTTTGGAGGTAACCCCGACCCCAAATTTAAAGCACCTCTCATCACTCTCATCAAAACAACAATAGATCGTAAAGATGAGTCATATTCTCACCACGACTGTCACATTTTCTTGGGCTGCACTTGCGAGTCTGTATCGAAGGTCCTGTGCAGGGGTTGCTGGTTGCGTCACATGACCTTCCCCTTTGTTGAGTTCCTGTCCCGCAGGTGACTGTGCACTCTGTCCACTCGGACCATGGGGACCAGCCATGCTCACTGCCCTTTGCTAGACAAAATTAAAAATACAAAGATTTTTTTTTTTTTAAACAGCTGTTTCAATTGACCTACACGCATGTATGGACTTTTTTCTTGTTACGCATGCGTCGATGAAACGTGTGCAGTCTATGTTAAAAATTCAGAATCAGAAACTCTTTATTGTCCCTCAAGGGGAAATTGATGTTGCAGTAGGAGCACACAGAGGACAAGGCACACAATGTCACAACTACATGACAAGACATTATTTTAAATTAGGTACAACCCAATCTCAATAAAAAAACAACAAATTCAAAGGAAACATCACACTTGTACACATGATTGCTAACACATGTTCTGTTTGTTAGCAATCACGGTACAAGTATGATGGTTCCCTCTTTTTGCTTTTTTTTATTGAGTCTGGCTTGTAGGTATTTTTACATTGTTTTATCTCATACATTTGTCAGGCTATAATATTAAATGGAAAGAAAAAGAATAAAGAAAATGAACGTTTGGTTGCACTGTGTAACAATCAAGCGTGGTGTAAAATAAGAAGATAATACAGTGGCAGAAAGCTTGCAACTAGAAGCTATCACAGTCACGATAAAATTGTCCAGAGTAATAATTTATGGGGTTAACTATTTGTGTTACTATCAAGTTGAGGCAATAACAGTTTGCATTGTTAGTAAATATGAAATTGATGTGATAAAACATTTAAAAAATAATTTAAGTAAAAGATCAATTCTGCATGCCAGCACACCGAGTGGAATTGAATAGGTATGGCAATGTTGGTATGGAGAAAGAGGCTTGAGGCCAATAGATGCTGCTAAGAACTTACGCAGACACACAGGACAACACTCGCCATCAACGAATGTAGGGCTGGCACAGGCCACTGCGGGGCAGGTAATTTGGTGACACACTACCTTGGATTCCTGTCATCAAGGAAAAATACACTCAATGCACAATCAGGGCAATTGAAATCAATAGTGATTTTGTATGTGGATTCAAAATATTTTGGACAGCGATGTGGGGGTTGTGTATGCCTCACAGAGGCAGTCATTCTCATATTTCCAGAAAAATAACCCAGAGTGCTTAATTTTTCAAATCATTGTGTACTACACTCTGGTAGAATGGAGTTGTTTCATTTGCGTCAGCTCTACCTGGCAGGTACATTTGGTACAGCTGTCAACAACCCAGTCTTCCTTGTCGTCGAACAGTCGGCCATCCTGCCAGCACATGTTCTTCTCCTTGGTGTTCTTCATTTTCCCGAGGGCCTCCTTCATGACGGTGTTCTCCTCCGTCTGACGTCCAACAAGCACAGAAAGGTTTGAATTTAGAGATGTCACAATCTTGCTTCCTGTCTTTCATTAAGGTAGGCACCTGCAGCTATGCTAAGCAGTGGATAATAATCAAGCACAAGTAACAAACAATTCTTGCACCCACCCAAAAAAAACAACAACATTCAAAGTGGAAACATATTTAGAGAGAATTCTATCAATCACCTCTTGCTTTGAGGTACCATAGGCTCAAAGTAAATGTAAATATACCACAAAGAGGAATGATTGATGAGAAAATGTGAATACTTGTAAATGTGGTTCGAATTACGATAAACATCAAAATGTGAAATAGTTCTGAAATTTTCTTTGTAACCTACGACCCAATTGGAGAGCAGTAAAGTCTGTGGCTGGACTCCTGCACACTTGGCAAGTGTCAGTCGATAAACTGCTGCCAAAATTTTGTGTCTGTGTGCTGAAGAAGGGAGGCAGAAATGTGCGGCGTTAGAAACTAAGACACCACTCGGTCTGGAAGAGCCTCGGGGACCCTTTCTCATCTCTGCCATTTTTTTCCAAGCTTCATGCCCAGACTCTCTTATTGCTGGGAGGCTCCCAGAGGAAACACATGGGCTGTTCAAATACAGGCAGACATTAGACGGGACCCCAACGCCGCCAGGGGAACACTTCCTATATCCACATGTAGCATGTCATAAAAATCTGTCTGATGAACAATGAATGCCACACAACACAGGACTCGTCGGCTGAGCTACCTCAAGTAGCTATAAACAGCCCTGCGGTCACTTGCTGTTTCCTTTTAGACTAATCTGCGTTACCTCATAACCTCCAACCATTTAAAACGACAGGACAATGCCCTCTTCTAGTTGACTCCAAGACATCTTCCTCCACTCGATGAATACTCGTCCATATATCATCCAGAAATCTGGCAACCACGTTCCGTGCTTTGCGACTTACCACTTTTTGTAAGCCGTCAATGAGGTTACTGACAACCACCCGGAGGCCATTGAGCTCCTGAAACATGGTGCTCAGCTCCTCGCAGGAACGGTCGCACATCTCCGAGCCCACGTCATCTCTCTTCTGGCCAATGACGTTTGTGGTGATGGACGGACTCACGTCCATGATTTCTGCACTCTCGCTCACAATATTGGCATCATCTGGAAGAGGCATCAGAGGAATGGAAAACAGAAGTAAAATGATCAGGCAGCGCAGGGATTTCCCAGTTCTTCTAGGCCAAGCACGACAATATGAGGATTATAGTGTTTATTGTGTTCCCAAAAACAGATGCTCCATCAGCAGTGAAAGAGATGGTTATTCTTTCCACGGTTAGCTGAGGGGGAGAGTGGAGATGTGGGCAGGGGTAAAAGGAGTGAGCCGAAATGTGGGTCTTCTCCTCTGTGATGAGAAAAACGTATCTGTCATAAATCTCCACCACCCTTCGGATAAGTGGGCATACACAATATGAACTGACCACACAGACAAATTTACACAGGAGCTGGCTATTCTGATGTACTCGTGACATCACGAAGCAAAAACAATATAATTTAGATGTAACAGTAATCGCTCTCCTCTCCTTCAAAGAGAAGGTTTTTGAGGGCTCTCAAGCAACATTTCCACCTAGCTGATTTGCCATTACACTGTATGTCGGATGGTAAAATCTACATCTACTATTAAGTCAATAGCGACATTACATCAATCTAATATATTGTAAGCCATCAATTAGACAGTAAAAGACACTAATCACTGTAATCCTCTGTATTGTCCGTGTTTCTTGAAACGACGCATGGCAGAGTACATTGTGATTGTGTATTTCGACTATCGGTGGCCTTTCCAACTTTTGACCTCAGAAGGGTGTAAAAATACTGCACGCTGCCAACAAAACGTATCCGAGCCATACTTCTCTCATCCATCTATCCAAAGAAATGAGAAACTGTTGCGAGTAGCTCGCCGTGATCTCAGTAGCACAAAGTAGAAAGACCACGGATGCCATACATGCAGACAGTATGACATTTTTACGGCGCAATAAGCCACATGACATTTTAAGCTTCTGTTTCCACCCAGTTCAGGATTGTTTTTCTTCCTGAAGCCACAAAACGGGAATTATGACATGATGACTTCGGTTAATGCATGACAGAGAAAGGAGAAGTTTGGACCGAACATTAGAAATTGGCAAAGATTGATGGCAGACCAGGGCACTCTAAATCAACAAGTCACTCAAAATTGCCCGACAACAAACCGACTCAAGATAAAAGTTGTCTTGTCTTCCCTTCGTGGTCTGCTGGAATCATTCAAACCTCGGGAGGGCTTCATGCTGCGTGTGCATGACTAGTATGAAAGGATTTGCACACCATTCACTCCCTGAGACACACACACTGCCTTTTTTTCCTCTCCAAAAGCCAAATATGATTAGCTTCTCACCCTTTTTCTTCTCAGCTTGTGTACGACAGACAGACATTTTTAAGACAAATGCTGGAATGTTAACTTTGCTCGTGGCAAGTGTCATACATGGCGCATTTCATATGGATTTACTTATTCCCACTGTATCCAGATCAGGTGACCGGAAACATGATTCGAGACATGTTAAGTTCTTTTGAGCACGACCGAGGATCAGCAGCTTCAATTTCTCATGAGAGCATTGATTGAGTTGAGAAACGCAACCTAATTAGCCAACGCTGTGACTTCTCTGAGTGTGCGTGCCTATGTGCAGCTGCATGTCGAGGCTGACTTCGCAGTGTGGTATTCACTTTCCCTTTCGTATTTTCTTTCCCAGGGCTTTTCTTGAAGTCCTGTGCAGTGGAAATAATTGCATGTGCGTGCATTTTTTGCGGTCCACACCACCTCACGACCTTCAGGCCACTAACTACGTTTTTTTTTTTTCCTCAGCGGTACTGCTGAGAAATCTTGCCATACATCTGATCTGCAATTCCTTTGACCCACTTTAAAAACAAAGTTAAAATTGTGAGTCAGCTGAGCGCACGCAGTCAAACTTTTGGTGTGGGAAGTTAGTGCGGTTCTGATCTGACTGCACACTCGCACGTGAAAGACTGGCCCACATCTGCAAATATAATTATATTTGACACAACCTTTTGGCTTCTCGAGGTCACACAAATAGAAACCACTCTGGGTGAACACATTGGGGAACTCTTTGGCCGCTGGCTGCTGCTTTAAGCACCAAAGGACATACTGTACAGTAATTTAAGCATGTCAGTAAAAAAAAATAAATAAATTAAAAAAGGAGGAGAAATACTCTTTACCTTGTTTGGAAACTTCACAGTCTCGACTCAGCAGGACGTCCTCGATTGTGGTATCAAAGATGAAGCGCACATTCTGCAGGAGACCCTGTTTGAGAACACAAAATGATCACTATCCTATCATGTCTACATCTGTCTGCAGCATGCATCTATCGATGTATCGATCTATCTATCGATTTACATATGTTTTAATCATTGCACAGTGACCAATAAGCTTCTACAGGTCAAGGTCAAGAAAGTCAAATTAGAAACTTTTAAGGCCACTTTGTCCAAATTCAAAATGTCAAAACTTGACATGAGCAAAATGTGAGCAGGATTCAGTGCGTATAATGAATATCTTCAGTTTCAAGATTTTTAAGGATCATGAACACACTGTTCTATTTGTCACTTGCTTTGTAACAATCATCCTATGATGTTACTCTTGATCTAGAATTTAATGTTGATATTTACTTTTTTTTCTTTTCCATGTCTTTGTTCAGCTGTTTGGTCATGCGCAAAGATGGATTTGTGTATTTTTGGCGGAACAGTTTATTTTTGTATTGTGCTCAGTAAAATAAGATAGATAGATAGATAGATAGATAGATAGATAGATAGATAGATAGATAGATAGATAGATAGATAGATAGATAGATAGATAGATAGATAGATAGATAGATAGATAGATAGATAGATAGATAGATAGATAAAATATTTAAATAATGTTCGCACTTTTCAGGGGTTGGAAAATTTACATAGCATCGGGTGAATATGTGGGTCACAAAATTTCACATTTTCATGTTATTTTTTTTTAAATTAAATGTTGACTTTGCTGCAGGTTTATTGCATGCAAATCATTGAAAACGCCACCTTCAAATTCATACACAGACACACGCAGAGAAGCAACAGTGTGAGGGAGAGGGAAGCTCAAATGTGAGATGTTTGTGGCTTCAGCAATTTGCTCAAGGGCACTTCAACAGCATGATTTGAACCTTCAACCTTATGGCACAATAGAGCCAAGTCCTCATGGTTTGAGCTACTGACAACCCTGAAGTTCTGGGGAGGGGGTCACGAAGAGCAGAACAGACATTGTTTAATTAGTACAAGCCCCCTCTTCCCTGCTTTTATCCACGCTTGCATGTATTAAACAAACAATGGCTTCATTCTTGCAGTCTCCCTCGACACACACATTCATTCACTCGTCGGTACATGGAAAGTTGCAATTTAGCGTCTAAATGTGGAACAATGAGTTGCTCTGGAATGTACAAACTGTTGGTTCAAAGAAGTGAACCCATAATTGAAAATGGAAAGAGCAAAGTTTTACCCAGCACCAGTGCATGGGGTGCCTAACTCACCCTGAAGTGGTTCTCTCGGATGGTCCCTTTGGCCACATACATGCGGCTGCCCTCAGCCTGCAGGTTTTCGTAGAAAGGCTCATCCAGGATGACGCTGTCCACCAGGCTGCAACCCACGTACAGGTTGGCGTTCTCTCCGTGGACTTGCAGCGTTAGGTTCTTCCACTGGGAGTCGGACAAGTCCACGTCCTCGAACGAAACGATGTTCTGGGCTCCTTCCAGCCAGTAGACCAGGTCCAGGGAGTTGGCACGTCCGTTGGACACGATCTCAAACTGGCGCCGGCCGTCGGCGTCCTCGAAGCCCAGCAGGGTGCCCCGGGAGCTGCGATCCTGACGGATGCTGGCCACGAAAACGAAGCCTTCGTTGTTTTTAATCTGGCGCACTATTTGCCCGAGGATGGCGGGCTTCACTGGGGGCAGGTGGTCGAAACGGATGAAGCGGTACGCGGGGGAATCGGAGTTTTGGCCTCGGAACTGTTTGGCCCCCAGTGTCCTGCGGCTGATATGACTAACTTCGAACAAGTCGAAGGAGCTGTCGTCCTCCTGCTCGGCATCTACAAATTTAACACATAGTTAGAATTAAAATGTTCAACTTTTAGCGAGATATTTCATTATAAGTAATTTAATTACCTTGAGCGAGCGCGTGGAGGAAGAGGATTGATAATGGTAGCAAGTATCTGAGTATCATATTGCCTTGGAACACAACAGAAACAGCCTTATTTCTTTCGCCGGTTTAAAAATATCAATTAAACGAGATTTTCCTTTTTAAATAAATGCAATAAAATTGTCTTTGGACAAGCACCGATCTTTTATGAATTATTTAACTTCTACACGTTGTCTTGCAAAAGCACTACAACTTACCTAAAAATGTCTTAATCCAGTAATAACTTTGGCAAGAGAAGGCAACGAGTTAAGACGATGTGACAAAGCGGCGCCTCCAGTATCGGAGGAGGAGAATCCCACTCCGAGTGACTGCATCCACCAACTGGAGGTCGGAGCCACTCCTCCCGCCTCTTATAGCGGGCCCTCTGGGAGGGGGGTGCTGACAATCAAATCCTGCCGCCGTGACCCGCTTGTGATGGGCTACTAGTAGCCACAGTTACATAATTACATTCCGTCATTTGCTTCACGCACATAAACAGGCTGGCATTGATGCCTTCCCCATGCCCATCCTCCTCTTGGGACTCACTCTACCATTCACTTGATTTTTACAAGGAAAAAAAAACGTTTCAGTACGTGTGTAGGTCTACTTTGTGATCGGTGTTGCATTAAAATTAGGCGGGTTTGATGTTGACTGATCTGTTCATATCAGGAAGCATTTGACCCCTATTATAAATTGCGTAAATGTAATTGACAAGTCAAAGCGTATACAGTACACACACTATGGTTTGTCAGTATTTCCCAAACTTTTTCTGCGTCAGCACTCATGAACCTTTATGTCATACGAGGCTGCACGATATTGGATTAAAAAAACGGATATGACTGTTGAATATTGAGCTATTAATACTATTGCAAATCTGCGATGTTTAGCATGTACGGTACATAAAGAAATGACAATTTTCATGCAGTAAAATAAATAGATACTGTTCTGTTATTGGATGGTGATGCACATTTAAGGTTGGATCTGATTGGTCAGAGTCAGATAAAGGCTGAACAATTCCATATGAACCTTATTGCACATCTTTGCCATACGCTTTGGTCTTAAGGTTGGACCCTTATCGCGATGACACTATTATTTTCAATGTATTTTGCAGCCCCACCATGAGTATCCCCTCACTCACATAGCACAACTTATTACATGAACTCTTGTATTATTATTATTATATTAACGGTAATGACGGAACAGATTCCGAGACGCGAGCTATTCCCCATCCATGTGTTATTTAAGAAAATTGTTGGATCTTGTCAATGACAGTTATGATTCATGGCAAATGTGTCGTGGCTCCATAAAAGCTAGCAGTGAATATTGGACAAGAATACAAACATTGATTTTCGTGAAGAAGAACATGGCATCTTTGATGAGCGTGCACTTGAAGATGTTTAATCTCAACAATCTATTCGAAGCCCATAAATCCCCCAAAACAACGCTTGCTATGTCTGCAATGTGCGGCTAGACAAAAGAAAAAAAGATTTGATACAATAGATACTTTGGATGTTTCCACTTTGCTCGCAAGCAGCACCTTGCATCTGGAGATCGTCAGGGTTTTGCCAAGGCTTCCCTCTGTGGTGTCAGACAAAGAAAAGCTGATGTTGCATCTCATTCTTGGAGCCCTGCGGATGGGCTACAAGGCCTGGACATGGATCTACAAGATGGGTTACGTCTCAAGAGCGGCGAACGCCACTGCCAATGTACATTCCATTTCAGGAACAAAAGAAAGTACAGACAGTTTCTTATTTGTCTTTGAACAAGTTGGATTGACTACAGCGACACAAATTCAAAGCAGTAGTGAATAATTAAATGTGGAAGAATAGAATTTGGTTCTTGCAGGATGAAAAACATTCCACAACAACAAGGGAGAAAGGGGATGTGAAGAATAAAAAGTGGTATCAAAACTGTCAGTTATACTTCAAAAATCTGAAGGCGGCATGGTGAGCTAGTGGTTGGCACTTAGGTGTCACAGTTCGGAGGTTCGGGGTTCGAAGCTTGCTTGTGTAGATTTTCTTATGTGCTTCCTACATCCCCAAAATTGCATGTCAGGTTAACTGATGGTTGAAAATGTCCCATTTCACTGGAACTCTCGCCTAAGCCAAGGTCAGCTGAAATACGCTGTATATTTCACCCGTGCGTTAGAAAATGGATGGATTCATCATAACACCAAGAATGCTTGACACGAGAATACACAGTCACAGGACACTTAATTAGGTACACTTGAACATTTAATAGTTGCATCATACATCCTGCTACCAAAATACTAATGCTCCATTTTGAATGACATCACCGGGGAGCTCTTCATTTTACCCTCCTTTGAATAATCTTTGGGATCACTTTGACCGTGCTTAAAGTTCACTTCATTTTCTTTCTTAATTATTCTGTTGAGCGGCACAGGTGAGCTGCAGTCTTTCCCAGCTGACACCACCAAGTATAGAATGATAATGTGGTTGAGAGGAACGTGATTTCATCTGTGCTGTATGTCGCACATGTAGCACATTTGACAATAAAGTTGACTTGAACTTGAACTTGAATATGTGTGAAATAGTCACAAATCTTCAACATTTCTGTAAAGACCCCAAGTCACATTAACATTAGGATTTCATAGAAAATATGATAAAATTGTTTATTCAACCTAAACCAAATAATAGCAATTTTTTCCCCAACACTTTTCATCTCTGTTCCCATAGGATCATTTAGCAATAAAATTGACCGTGAGCCACCAAGAATATATCAACAGGCACAAGCTCAAAGCGGTGTCACTGAGGTTGATAAACAACTGCAGATTCCATGTGTCTTCTCCAAAATGTGACCTCACCATTGAGGTTTTTTAAGTGTTTTTAGCCTTAAAAAAAAAAAAAAGAATCAACACACACACAAGGAACATTTTGGTTTGACAAAAGAACATACGTCTGGCTCCTGAGAGATTTGAAATACTGCAAGCAGGTGAGAGAAACACACGTGTGACGTGAGAGTCAAAAATACAATTGTTTGGGGAATTAAAGGAATCGTTTGTCATGATTTACTTCAAACAGGCTTTGGGTAAGGATCCTGCCAAAAAAACTGAGCAATACCAATGAACCACATTTGGCTTAAACGACTGGCATGAAAAAAATATTCTTGCACAATCTCCCAAATGGATTTTCGGCTCTTTGTGCATTCAAAGTCAAATGTTAAATATGTAAACATGAAGAAAAGCCGTCATCAATGTGAAGACCTCAGTCATTGAAGCTAAGAGAAATTGCTTTTCAGGTCATGTGTGACCTTATCAAGCATAATCTTATTGGTCCTTAAGTAATTACTGTTTCTTCTTATGTAAACTCAAACAGACCTCCATCATAATGTTTTAGTATAAACTGATCAACATTGATGCCAAGAGTGAATATTTATTACACATACAAGTGAAAAAAAAGAAAAAAATATGTGCCTGAGAGGTGTGATTCTTAGTATTAAGGACATTTTGTTGGTCTTTAATACTTAAAATCTTGGAGATGTGCGCCAGCCAGCGCGTTTGAAAAATTGTGGTTTGACTGTTGTGGGTGTGAACACAGCCAACTCCACTCACCGCAAATCAAAGCGTCTCTTCTCATTCCTATTAAATGTGGTGCGCTCGCATTGTGCATGGAGATATCACTGTCACAACATTGTCACAGCGTACTTTTCGCCAGTGTGACAAGAAAGAAGAGCACCTAAAAAATTGATATTTGACATCAACTGGGTTGTGAGAGCTGGAGCCGATTGTAAATGACTGGGTAAGAGGTGGGGTCAAACTTCATTGAGAAACATGATAAAACAACGTCTTATCCCTCTCTCACATTTGCAACAGCAGATTGAGGAATTTGCAGGAAGCAACTGTCACTTGTGGGTAAGAGGTACATGTAAAAAATAAAATGTGTCTGCTTTAATGCATAATTACCTAACTTCAGATTTACATCGAGTTTATGTGGGAGATGACAGCGGAGCAATCCCCATTTCATTTCTTCTGCTTTCCCTCCACTCCAATTGCATTTTCATTTGTGAGATGCAATCATCCCTTAATGACTTCCAGACTTCACATTTCCTTGCTTATGCTGATGGGCTGTACGGATTTACTGTAAGGCAGAGTAGTGAGACAAATGGTACAAGTTTGTAAGAGCTTACCAACATGTAGATGTGTGGTCTCTTTGTACACATGAAATCCGGAAAAGAACTTTCATCAAGAATTATGATGATTCGTGTGGACGAGACGAGACTTTACCCTGATGTGTACAATGTGAGGGAGAAGAAAATAAAGAGTGGTGATCTCCTTATGCGGCAGAGGAAGAGGAGGTGGATGAAAAGGAGGAGGAGCTTTGGCCTTGGGTCCCTGGGCACAGGAGGTGCTGCAGTCTAGCTGACGCTCAGATCCTTCATAAAAATCATGACACTGTATGTGGTCACGGCGCATGGAGGTGAATGATAAAGCCGTGTACTAAATTATAACAATTATATTGACGACATCAGCCACAACATTACAGTGGTATTCAACCACTGTATTCAAAACAACACTTTGTTCATCACTGACCTGAAAATAACAGGCCATCACCATTTGGATGATACACTGGCTTCAAAGCATCTATGTCATTGCCATGGCAACCCCAGATAAACTATACCAAACTGAGAGCTACTTGGGTACTGATATTGCGAAGGCCTACCAGTTACATATACACCTGTGTAGCCTGTGTGTGTGTGTATGTATGTAAGTATATATATATGTACCCTGCAATTGGCTGGCAGTTCAGTATCATCTGCTGCCTGAAGGCGGTTGGGATAGGCTCCAGCACGCTGACCCTAATGAGGATAAGTGGATCAGATAATGGATGGATGCCAACAGAAATATTAAAATATTAGATCACTGATCACCGGTAAAGTTTACGTTGGTGACAGTTTAAGCCTGGAATGAACTTCAGAATAAACGTACATTTGCATTCTTGGGAAAATTGTGTTAAGTCACTGACAGTGTGGTACTTTACTCGCCTGACTTGTGTGCAGGCAGTATGGGTTCAGTTCCCACTCAGCAACAGTGTAAAGGATTTTCTATATGTACCCTAAGATTGACAGTTGACCACTTCAGGGTGTCATCAGCTGTGATTGGCTGCAGCTCTCCATGACATTGAACAGGACAAGGCATGTAGAAAATAATTGGACGACTGGGAAATTATTAAAAAAGTCCACCAGCCTCAAGGATTGTGGAGGTTCCACTGTAATCTTTTGAAATATAAAAGTCAGACCTAGATTAGAGCCTAAGCACTCAAAAATGCTAAGAGCTGATAATACAATCAATATTGATAGAATGATCTCTAATTTGTGCTCTCATCATACTCGAACTTAACTTTTTTCCACTGCAGTTTTAATCGCTCATCTCCCAAAACCACAAAGATTAATTTCGGTTCGGTTCGGAGGAATCATACATGGAATACAGAATGTTCTAAGCGAAGAATTTCCTGCTTATTATTGACTCCAGGTTTTGCAGTTGGCTTCTGTCGGTTCACTGAACGCTTTAAACATTCAAGGTAAATGAGTGTGTGAGTCACATTTGTCATTTGGAGAAATGAGCACAGTGGGAGCTGAAGAAGATTTTCCTTACTTAAGAATTGGAGCTAATTTGAGGGGATTTAAAAGCTGGCGGCAAAAAGAAATAGAGCATCGCCAAAACCTGAACTTGTCAAGCAGGTGATAGTAACCACACAACCTGAAAAGAGAAGTTCAAATACGAAATGCAAGACTGAGAAACGCGACTCAAAAAGATTCAATTACACTTTTGCTGTGTGGCTTTTAGGTGGTCCGTCATTTAAATCACAAGAGATTGTGTGGCCCAATTCTGGGGACGGAACCATCAGAATCTGGAAATGAGACAAAGTGCGTCATAAAGTTGTTAAAAAGGCGTCCCATTCTTCAGACTAATGGAAGAGCTTCATTATTCTTGGGGCCAAAGTATCTTAACACAGGGTTTTTTTTTCTTCCCAGAAAGGAAATATGTCTGTATTTTGAAGATGCAGTCAAATACCAAAGGATAGTAGTCATCACAAACTTGACCTTTTTATGACTAGGTCTAGCCGCCTGATGCTAACCCTCATCAACTAGCGCTGTCAAGGTTTCCCGGTTACAGTAGTTGCAAATACACAGGTAGTTAATCCTTACAAATACATGCTGAGGAAGCGTTTGGCAAGACAAAGAAGGAATAACTAACCGCCGTACGAGCAAACGTTAATGGAGGGTGTCCATCTGCCGTGATCGGATTTCAGAGATAGGAAGAAAGAACTGTGAGGTCAGTAAGGACTTTTGAAAATGGGTTTGTGTTGAATATTTAATTCTCCAAATGTGATTAACTCTTTTATTCCACAAGACGTACTTGTACGTCATTTTAAAATCAGGCCCCGCCTACCAAGGACGTACTTGTACGTCTAAGTCAGTTTTTTTTTTGCGTCATAGAGAGGAGGAGGGTCTGATGCAATCTGTGAATGAGAATAAACCGTTTGCATTGTAAATCATGTAAAAAAGCGACCAGTAGGTGGTAGTGGTGCCTCACGTGCTTGAAATGCATGCTTTTACAAAAAGCTCTTTTTCTCTGTTCTTTGCCCAGGAATCGCCATTTTCATGAAATTTAGCCATCTTGTAATGCCGATTGCTGAAGAATGGAAAAAAAAAATTCTGGTGAAAGAAGAGAGTCCAAATTTTATTTTTGTAGGCTCCATGTTTATTTAGCATTACAACCAAATATTCTGTGGGCCTTGCAAAATCAGTCAAAATCCAGTAAAACGCTGGGATTGAGGGGGTTGCTCCAGTGAAAATGGATGTGATTGAATGAGTTAAAGGGAAAAAAAAACAAAAATTGGGAGCTAGTGTTGGTTTTCATTCATCCATCCATCCATCCATCTTCTACCGCTTATCCGGGGCCGGGTCGCGGGGGCAGCAGCTTTAGCAGGGAAACCCAGCACTTCCTGGGTCTCCTCGGCCACTTCTTCCAGCTCTCCTAGGGGGATCCCGAGGCATCCGTCAGATCCCAGGCCATCTGGCGATGTGGAGGAGACATATTCTCCCGGATGACCGAGGTTCTCACCTTATCTCTAAGGGAGAGCCCGGACACCCTGCGGAGAAAACTCATTTCGGCCGCTTGTATCCGGGATCTCGTTCTTTTGGTCACGACCCATAGCTCATGACCATAGATGAGGGTTGGAACGTAGATCGATTGGTAAATTGAGAGCTTTGCCCTTTGGCTCAGCTCCTTCTTTACCACGACAGACCGATACAACGTCCGGTGTTGGTTTTCATTCGCGTTCTAACAAAATTCATGTTAGCCTACTGGAAGAATATTGTGGAAAAAAAGGTCTCATTTTAAAGTTCAAATTTTGGGATCTCGGTTCAATCAGTAAGGATCAGACAAACCAGTTTACAGTGTTTTTTTTTTCCTTTGGGGTTTTTTAAGACTAATTTGAAGGAAGGCCCGAGCCTCGTGAGAAGAGAAGAGAAACAAAATATCAGAAGTCCACAACCTAACATGTCATCACTGATCAAAGTTAGGATAGACTGTATTATTTTCCAGGGGTTAACTTGCATTTTACAATTAAAAATGCAATTTACCTTCTCGTTCATGTGTGACATTACGAATTGAATTTGTTTTAATTAACAGTGGTTAATTTATGTGTGCAAATGGTGCATGGTTCATGTTGCCTGTATCTTGTGAGTATCGACTTTAGAGTTTGAACTTCATTAATCTCCCTGAAATATCTGGGCCACGTTAACTGGTACAGCCACGCAAACAACCCGAAAACACAATTCTCACGAAATGAGTCAGAATTTGTCTCCTCTGCCAAATTTGGTTTATTCGGGAGTAAGCGAGCACTGATAGTTGTTTTTGCCATAGTTCAGGGTTTACAGGTTTTATGTCCAACTGTGTAAATCTCCGTGATAACCCCAAGTTCTGCTTGTTTTCACACATTAGCCAATCACAGTGATCATTTGCCCTTCTAGTCGCCCTTGCCCTCAAACACATTGACCTGCCTTCTTCTTAGAAGTTCTTTCCTTAGTTCTCGCTCAGAACTGAATGTTAGTTGGCAAACCGGCTCATTTGTGCAATATCACCCACAAAATGTACTTGCATGTCTTAAATTTTAGGCGTAAAATTCCACCATTTTGTGACAGTCTGGAGCCCTGCGAGTCACCTTTTTATTATGTCAGTTTTACATAGGTTCTCTCACAATTTTAACCACTGTATACAGCAGTGAAGGGCTTTTTCTCCATTTCACACTCACTGTATCTTATGTGAAGCATTCCCTTTTACCAGCTGGTCAGCTTTTAACTTCCACTGCCAATAATAGCAAAGCAGGCCTTTTCCTTCATCATGTTGAGAAGTTTGCCAGTGTCCTGAATCAACCTCACAAAAGGAGACTCACTTCTGGCAAATACTGTAGTTGCTAGTTCGTTTGCACTGAAAAAAAAAAAAATTTCATGGTGAGTTATTTCATATCAGATTGCTAAAAGATGGTAACATTCCATTTGGCGGCCGTTAGTGTGATCAAAAAACAAGCTGTGGGTGCAGTCGCAAGTCACCAAAGCCTCATGACATAATACTAGACTAGATCGCTTTGATGGACTCACTCTGATTTTAAGATGGAAGCTTCGATCAAGTGAAAGACTCCCAAGAAACGTGACACGCTTTGCGGTGGGACAATGTGACACATCCCAACTGAATCAACATCCAATCAAATTTGAAACTGCTTAATTTTATTCATGTATTATACGCCAATCGGAAAGCTTTGTGTGTCAGACCAGAATGAGTCACAGTTGTATGACACTGTGTGCAAATATTCTCCCACCCTTCATTTTGACTTCAAGTCCAAACACTTGAACAGAGAACAATCTGAGTTTAAAGGGTGATGATAATCACTTCACGGGCCTCTTCGATCATTTTCTACTGACAGGATGGACGGAAAGTAGAACCTCTACAGTTTTCTGAACTGTCCCTTAAGGACTTACAAACTATGAATGTGATAAACCATTACCGGTATGTAAAAACATGCACAAAAATAAGCATTGTTATGTTACCTTTGTGAATTTTTGGAGATGTAAGCATACCTCATGGGAGCTCAAGATTGAAGCTGACGTTTATGGGCTCCCAATAAAATGGCTGTCGGATGGTGTCAAAGTTGAATGCAGTGTTTTACCTTCAGCAATAGTTCACTTCTTTTTTAACTTGTGTGACCATTAAAATTGTTATTAAATCGGATACATAAGGCTCATCCGCAAATCACCTTTGCATCAAGCCGTCATCATTACAGTTAAGTGTTTGATTGTGTTAATGTTTTCACATTAACGGTGAATTTATGTTTGTAATTGTATGGAAATTGAGGATTAGAATATTACAAAAACACTGCATGTACAGGTTTTATGAAAGTAACAGTTCAACACACTTTTTACTACAGTATTTGATTTCATTCCGAAGGGAATCACTGCTTGGAAATGTAAGCTGCGTCCCAGAGTGGATTGCGTTCAACATTGGAGGTGGATTGGCTTACTGTGATGCAAGGCCACAAATCCGCGGGGTAACAAACAAACCAATAGCATCACCGCAAAGGATTTCTTGAATTTGCATCTCAAAATGTGACCGCCCTGTTGTTTATATCGGTCACACAGTATATCTGTGTCCCATTAGACTCAAACAAGATTTTTTTTGTCATTTCAATGAAACCATTGTAGAAGATCACACTTTGGACCAGATGTTAGGATGTTAGGGTGTGGCGGAACGATAAACACATAATTCTTTTCTGGTGAAATCAATGGAGACAGTGCACCCACAATGACCTCACACAGACAAGGAATGCTCTCGTGCGGCGTAATGTAACGTAAATATCAGGGCCAGAACATTGAATCTCCATGTACAATGTTAATTCATACAGAAGGAAATGGGGTAGGCCTACAGTCACATTCGCTGACTAACACATGCACATTCCAACACAATGAAATGGAGAGAAGACCTGGCCACATAAATGGAGTCCAAAGACAATTTATGAGTGTTTGTCCCAGAAGAAAGCTGCTGCTTTAAGGAACACTAAAGCTCACGATGACAGGGCAAAGTCAACTTTGCCAGTTCATCTTGTGGCATAAACATGCATACATATGCGCGCGTGCACTCACGCACGCACGCACGCACACACACACACGAACACACAAACAAAACATGATATTAGACAAACCAACCGACCCAGTCACCCAATAAATCTCGTGCGTCTTCAGCCATACTCTCTTATTTTGGTTACTAACTCAAATAGCACAACATCTGCATGCCTTGCAATTAATTATGCCTTATTACTGGATCGGGCAGACGGGAGCAGTTTTCTCCAAAAAGACAAGTGAATGACTGATCACTTTTTAATTAGCTTCAAGATCAGATAACAAGCCAAATCAAATATAGTACATCACATTTTTGGATGGTGGATGAGGGCTGCGAGTTTAGTTTGATCTATAAATAGTTTGCTGTTATGAGCTGGGATTAGTGTGGTAAGACACCACTTAATCTTACTTAAAATTTTAGATGAACTGGCTGTCAATCTAATGAGAATTCATTTTTCTTTTAAGGGTTTCGCGGTTGTTCAAAGTTGGGCATTGTCGGAGACACTGTTGGAAATGCTCATTGATCATTCAACAGAGTAGTAGTAACACGCTAAACGTGGTATTTGTTATTTTGTGTTGGATTTCTGTCAATCCAACTTTGTTTTTACTTTGGAATAAAATATCCCCTGACAGTTTGAAGGACATCTTTGGAAAATTGGGATCGTTACAGCTCAGAATAGACCATGTAGCAATTGACTATGTCATTATCCAGTTATCTGTCTGCGTTCTGCATTGTGCTTTGTTTTCCCAGTGTGGATGAGCGCAGCCTTCTGCGCACACCTGCATTCGATAACGGTCAACCAGCTTCTTAAGCGCAAAAGATGTGGAAGGAAGACACCAGACTATTGTTTACTTGCTACCATTTCATCGTCTGTTCTGGCTAGGAACCTTCTTTGCTTATTTCCAGTGACGTGAGTAGTTGAACAGTTTGTTCTTGTTTCCGAGTTTATTCTTAACTTGTGTATTAAAGAATATTGTTCTCCACAATATTAGTTTCTAATCTTTTTAATACGTGTATTTAAGATTTTGTTTGTTATTTCGTTTCTTCCCCTGTGGGCCCGTTCAGGCAGTTTTACTTTTTAATTTTATTTTTTGTACTGGTCATGTAGTAAGTCAACTGTTTTTTCCCTTCTCTGACCACATGCTATCTGTATTGAATAAAGTCCCGCCTAATTGCTCAATGTTTATATGACACTCTGGGGTCCAAGATTTGGCAGTTACGTATCAAAACATATTTGGCCACCATGGCCATTTCTATTGAATATAATTCAATATTGATATGGTTATTGCTTTGATATAAAACAATAACCGCAGAAATTTTGGAAAGAAGCTGAAAATTGTGACCAGTTTACGATCATCTTGACAGCTCTCATCTTGACAGCTCTCATCTTGGACCAAAACTACACTCGAAAATTCACGCTACAGTGATAGCATATCATGAAAGTAGGACATTTAAAAGAACGCTCTGGTCATTTCCTCCAAAATTAAATTTCAACGTCTCAATAACTCGTCAGGTGCCCTTGAGCATTAATTACAGATGGGCAGCCCTCAGGTCATTGAGGTTCTGGGGTGCAGAGTTTCACTCTACACGACGAGTTAGCTGATCCCCCAGAATAAGATTCAGGCCTGGGGAAAGTGCAGGCAACTCCATTTGAGGGGCAGCAGTCTCCAACAGCTATTTCCTGATGATGCAACCTCGATGAACTGGAGCATTGTCGCCCATGAGGATGAAATTCGGCCTGTGTTGTTCACGTAGGTGCATAATCACTGGATTCATGTTTTTCAAGTAGTATGGGCTTGTCACTGTACCATTCATAAAGTGCAAGGCAGTTTTATACTGACTGTACACATCTGCCCATGCCGTAACACCGCCACTACGGAAAGCTCGTCAGGTGACAACAATGGCTGATGCACAACGCTCGCCTTGACGTCTCCAACATCGTTGACGGCCATCATTTCTGCTCAATGTGAATCGACTTCCATCAGAGAACAGTACTGGTGCCTCATCCAGCAAAAGTGTTGCCTGTCCCATGCAAGATGATGACGCCTGTGCCTGGTGGTGTGGTCAGGTACCCTTGCAGATCGTCTAGCACGTAGACTGCGCTGATGTAAATGGTTTCAAATGGTCTGACATGACACATGGGTGCCTCTCACCTCCCTTAAACGTGCCTGGCATTTCTCAGGGAACTTGATGGGGCGGGAGGGGGTGTTGTGTGATTGTGACTGATGGTAATTGATTCTTCTAGTTTGGCAAGATTAGTTGAAAATTGTGATACACTAATGCCCCAATTCCACTTTTGACCTGAGCTACCAGGTTTTGTCATTGTCAGTCAAAATAAATTCACAGACTTACTGCTTGGCAGTGATACGATTCCTAAAGAATGGATCGGACTCAACTCTAATCTAGTCCCAAGTTAGAATAAAATATTTTGTAGTGCGTGGTGAATATCGTTTAGTTGTGAAGCTGCAAGTCATTCCAAGAACTGTAAAATGTTCGAGGGAAAAAAGTCATCATGATCAGGCAATGTTTTATTTATATCCATCAGAAACCATAGCGACACGCAGCATGTAAACTTACATTGTGAACCCTTGCAGGCAGGTGTGACATTTTGGTTTGGCCCGAGAGAAAAATGCTTGAGCCCAATCTGACGAGTAGTAGTAGCAGCAGCATCTGTGGGCCTGGCAGCCTCACAGGTTGCACCCAGTTGACGTCATGGACCTCATGTGCTTAGTGCTGATCACAGCCAGCCATGCACTACTACATCTGTTCTACATCATTTTGATCCTTGAACTGCCCCAATGCTCATTGTGGGTAAACGGATAGGAACAACTTGATGGGATTGTTTTTGGCTAATATAGTTATAAATATGTCTAATTGAGTAAATGTTATATCAAGACTTAGAATTAAATGAGGCTGGTGAAAACGTCAAATAGTCAATCAAGCTGAGGATTTACAAAAATACAAATTGGGGACATTTTGGTGGATATTTTTTTGACAACCTGATATACAAGGTTGATGCAAAAATCTACACACCCCTGTCCTTGTGCCAGGTCTTTGTGACCGAAAAAAAAAAAACACGTTTAGCTGGGGATTTGTTCAGAATTAACCAATCACATTCAAACTCATGTTAAATGGGAGTCAGCTCAAACATGCCACCATTTAAAGAGCCTTTGATTAACCCAAAGACATGATGTTCTAGTAGGCTTTCCTTGACATGATTTTATTTTCGACCAGAAATCTGTGTTTTGTGCTCACTGATATTTGGAGATGTTCATAATTCCATCCACCTGGACTAACACCCCAGTTTCAGCTAAACTAAACCAGTTCCAAAACATCAGCCTCACACCATCATGCTTTGCAGTAGGAATGGTGTGCTTTTGGTCACAAACAGCGTTGTATTTGCACCAAACATACTGTTGGGAACTATGGCCAAAAAGTTTCACCTTGGTGTTAAACCTGTGCAAAAAACAAAACAAAGCAAAACAAAAAACACTTAATCTTCTAACCGCATATGGGAAAATGCATTATAGACTGATAACCAAGGTTGGATTTATTGGGCAGGATTCCAAATGGTATCTTTGGTACAAATACAACAGTGCGCATCACTAGCATCATGCTTTGGGCCTGTTTTTCATCAGGTAGAAGTGGGGCTTTAGTCAAGGTGGAGGGAATTATGAACAGTTCCAAAGAGCAGTCTATGTTTGCACAAACCCATCAAGGTTTCTGTTAGAAGATTGCTTTTTTTGTTTGTTAATTAATTTGTATAGGTAATATGTCACACTACTGGTAATTGTGAGAAAAAAAATTGAAATAATTTTTAGTGTTCCCGTTTGAACAGGGGTCTTTGACTTTTTATATCCACTATACAGGGGACCACATTAAAATGAACATAACATTCTTCAAATAAATAAATACTGCCCAGTTTGGATTTCTATGGCCTTTGAAGAACCATCGTATGACTACAAGGCCATGCTGGAGATGTTTTGTGCAGCAGAGCTGGCGTCATGAGATAGACGGATCCCGCTGCTGGGATCAAACAGCCTTATCTTCCCATCCAGAGTCCCGGTCAGCAGCTACAGAAAAAAAAACAACAGCAAATGTCATTTGTGTGATTTTTAGGCATCTCTCATGAAGAGTTATGGCTTGATGTGAATGACTCAAGACGAGCTTTTTCACATTGTGCAATTTAGCTAAACTTCAGGTTTATTGTCTATGTTAAGCCTCAAACATGCCAGCGACAAGCATTTCAAGAACTGTCACCCTTAAATTTGTGCTACATAAAGAGAAGAAAATGAAACGCTAAAAGCAAACTGCTAGCTAGTGGCACCACGATAAATAGAGTATGTTTCCAATCATGAAAATGGGATGATCAATTCAATTGTGATAATATACGGTATGTATTTCTTCCCACATCAAAGCACTGCACAAAACTGAGGCATATTGCAATTTGGTAGAGAGCACAAACAACTGCATCACACCACTGAACGAGAGGCACAGTTGTATTCAAAATAGCGGTGGAGCTGTTTTGAATTTACATGGCGGGGAATTATTCAATGTCAATAATTAAAACGGAGCACTAAACAGATGCTGAAAATCGGAGCAGTAACGCTTTCCATGCGTCTATTCAATGACTTACAGTACATTGTAAAAAGATACTACTTGAAAATCTGCCGTTTTCCTCGAAGCTTGCACACGTGTAAACACGTACACACACACACACACACACACACACACACACACACACACACACACACACACACACACAAGCACATGTTTATGCAATCACTGCTATTTCTTAGTAAAAGGAAGCATTACCTCATTTCTAAAAGTCAGCAGAGCAGCTCTCATCTCAGCGCTGAGTGAAAGCAGCACTTTGTCATGAGCATTATATACTGTTACACATATAATCTAGAGAATTTACTCATACTAGCAAATAGGGGGAAAATGCAAATGGCCTGTACTTATGTAATATCCCAAAAAGGAATACCTTGACATGAATATTCGAATCCTTTTCAAGTGCACTCACTGAATCAAAATTGACACCGTGATATTTTATAATTATAATCACAATATTTCATCATAGTACACCATAGTGAGACTTTTGGGGTCATTATGAATACCAATATTGCTACCAAAATTCCTTTTTATCCAATTAAGGGTTAAAGTCTCCATTTAGATCAACGTCACGATCTGCTGTGGAGCATCTTTTTTAAAGCATATGAACAGCAGGAATGTGGAAGGGCGGGGGGAAACGACAGTATCTGCCAATTAGTGATACGAAACACATTTAGCTCAACTACAGACCACCATATTTCTCATGCATGGTCTAATGCTTTGTGATGCACACGGGTCTTTAGCGAGCAAAGCAAATGCAGATGCAAAGCCAGCAGCAGCCTGAAGAGGGTTCAAACATTGGACCCTACTGTAATTTGGTGCTGACTCCACAACCATGTAGTCAGAGGTCCATAAAAATTGGGACGTGGACACAATCCCATCTTTTTGGCGATACATTTGTTGAATTCGAAATGAAATGAACAATGAACAAGATGTACTTTACCACTTGACGTTCAGCTTTAATTGAAGTGTATTTACATTCAAATTAAGTGAATGTGTACAAATTATAACAGTTTGTGTACACACACACACACACACGTATGTATATACAAAACTGAAGAAACCCCCCCATATATGTATGTATATACAGGTACAGTATATATATATATATATATATATATATATATATATATATATATATATATATATGTGTGTGTGTGTGTGTGTGTATATACACAAAATGCATGCTTAATCAGAATCACACACAAAAAAAATCTAATTCTTTGCCTAAAAATGTCTTTGGTAGTTTTATGCTTTCAGTCATTGTCCATCTGCACCGTCCAATACATTGTGAAGCATTTGGCTGAATACTGCATGAACAAATAATATTGCCGAAAACACTTGCTTTTGTCAGTGGTTACATATTCATTTGGTTAGCTGCTATTCTCATCCGCCACTCAATTATTTTCTGACTTTCAGACCCAGGCAGATTTATGACGACTGTCGCTTTGTCATCTGAACACTTTGTTGCTCCTTGAAGCATTACATGACACCAGATGGGCAAGTCGAAACTCCTCTGTAAATTGGACGATTTGAAAATGAGATGCCAACAAAGTCAAACACATGAGTGATTTGTCAACATAAAGCATGAATGTGGTGTAGTGAAGTCCACGAGTCGACTAATCCGTTTGACAACTGCCGCTTTTTCAAAATGCAACAAATATTGTTGTATTGACGAAGAATAATCTAATCAAGCCTCAGGACATTGCACTTATTTTTCAGTCTTCTTGGAGCCTTCTTTTGACAATGGCCTTCTGTTCATTGACCTTGATCCAGAATTGCGTCTCCGGCCCTGGCAAGTGTTGAGGAGTTAAAAGGGTCAGCAAGCAGCTGCATTACAGAGAACAGCAACAGGCCTGACATGCTGCTCATTATTTTGAACCACAAGCAAAGGTGTTGAGATCGCTTTACCATCACACACTTTCAGCAAGCATCTGTAATTCGACGCATTCCACTGAAATGACCTCCAACCTTTGTTCACTGAGGCTAACTCATGCGAGATGATGACGACTGGCTTTTAAAGGTCACAGTTCAGATATTTAAAAATAAAATCCACACTGTTTCAATGTAGATGCAGGGGTCATGCTGGGCTCACAGCTGTGTGGTTTCCTGGAGTTGGAACTTTGAAAAAAAACACACTTTGGCATAGATGTGATCTTGTATGAAAGCTTTATCAGCAATAAATGAAGCCAGTGCCTGATTCATGAGTTCTGAAACTTATGGAGTCTTATGAAATTAGTTTTTCCCACAAGAGAGAATTTTACAAGACATGGGCTTCTATATTGTCAAGACATGGCCTCATGCATGAGGGGAAGTTGCAATGTTTTTAACAGTTATGCTGAAGTTTCCCTCTAAGTCATAAATCAAAGTATAAGGTTGCATGACGTGTCATCTATATTCCACAATCCAAGTTATTGTTGGGCAAGCTTCCTGGATAGCACTGAAAAAAAAAATACATACACGCAAAGTTCAAAGGAGGAGATAAAATGTGAGTTTAATTTTCTGATGGGTGCTATCCAAATGGTGCCAAAAGTGTCCGCAAATAGTGTTAAATGTTGTCAATGCGAATCTTACCAATTGTCCTTCAAGTGAGGTTTTGATTAAAATCCAATGTTTATCCTTGCAAATGCTTGAAATGATCACACGGAGAGCACACACCATGACCGAAAAATACCCAAATCAGGATGTTCTGCAGACAGAAAGCAACATGCACATGATGGGAGACGGGGGCCCTAAGTCTTTTATGAGACATATACTACATCACAGAAAGACATTTGAAGTACCATAGCGTCTACTCATTAAACCACATGCACATACTGTAGGTTAAGCAACACCATTTATTGAATTGAGAATGGGAGAACAAGCAGAACAACTGCAGTGATTGTCTTTGAGCAAAACCTACGACAAACACGGGAGCACTTTTTGGCTATATTAAAGCTGCTGGTCCATTCAGATTTTTTTTGCCCTGATGTGTTCGCGAATCTGTTTTTTAATTATTGTTTTTTTGTCTATGTAATGTCAATGCAAACGGTTCAATTAAGATATTTGTCAAATCCAACGCAGGCCTCTTTTGTATGTGCATATAAATCGAATATATATTTGATGTGAAACTGTACACAAGCAAATAGGAAGGTTGTGTGCTGATAGGGGATAAACAACCTCATTGTGCACTGTTCATGTCATGTGATCCATCCATCCATCCATTTTCTGAACTGCTTTATATTCACAAGGGGTGCGGGGGGTGCTGGAGCCTATCCCAGCTGTCTTCGAGCAGTCGGCGGGGGACACCCTGAACCGGTTGCCAGCCAATCGTAGGGTACACAGAGACGAACAACCATCCGCGCTCACACTCACACCCAGGGACAATTTAGAGTGTTCAATCAGCCTTCCATGCATGTTTTTGCACCGTGTACCCGGAGAAAACACGCAGGCAGTGGACAATTCCATAGAGTGTTCAATCAGCCTTCCAGCTGTCTTGCATAGGCGGGGTTTTGCCAGCCAATGAACAACCAATCACAGTGGGAGGAAAGCCTGCCCATGTTTTTGGAATGTAGTGCCCGGAGAAAACCCACGCAGGCACGGTGAGAACATGCAAACTCCATATAGGAAGGCCGGAGCCAGGATCAAACCCACGACCTCTGCACTGCAAGGTCAACACGCTAACCACTTGCCCACCGGGCCACCCGTGTCATGAGTACAACTCAAATTGGGAAATTGTTCACTTTTTCTGAAGTTGGTTGTTGAGCGGTGTAATTGAAAGAGCCACTGCAGCTCGTGTTTCCAGTTGTCGTGCCAGTCACAAAAACACAGGTGCGTTTGTTAATTTATAGAAGAGTGCGCATTCTGCTCCTGAAGTAAATTTTCAGTTCCTGTAGGTGTCCCAATACTTTTTAGCTGACATGTTTGATCTGCTGAGATAGACTCATGGCTTCCTGTTTCAATGGTGTTCCAACTCTATTGAACGCATGCCCGCTGCTCTCAGAAAAGTTCTGTCTCAGCTCCGTCTGAGTCTCACTCAGATGTGACATTCTGGAGCAGGCGGCTCTGTGTTTGCTGTCTGACCGTCCAATGGAATGCTTCCTGAGGGCAGGAAAATAATACCAAAAAAAAAAGGGGCAAAGTAGTGGGAATAGTTTCAAATGCCAACTGGCCACAAATGAAATAATACAGTGAAGAAAGTCGAGTGGGATGCCAGCTGCATTTTTTTTTCCAGGCTGGAAAGAGCAAAGATGATACATGTGGACCCTTGGAGACAAGAGCCAATGGGATGATTCACTTGGTCTTCCAAGTTGGGGGAGGCTGACAGAACAGCTGCTGGTGTCAGGAAGCGGTCACAGCTCTGCACTCCTGCAGCTAACGCTACGTGCAAATGATGAGTAATCAAAATATTCTCACTTCATCAAAAGACTCAATCAACACTTTGAATAACACGGCTATTTCCTTGCATATTCGATCTAAGTACACGAACATATGCAATTAAATACAGAAGTGTCCAAGCACAACCTATGCAAATCTATTCAAATGCGCTGCACTTTCTTTGTAATTTGCTAAGGATATGTTTCCCTTATGTTGCCAGCAGCCACAACTAGCCAACTTTGCTGTAAATGTCATGCACTTTGGGGTTTTGGCCATTCTTTCATTTTGAGTTGGCCGTGCTGTGCCACGGGGGGCTGCTGAGGCCTGGAGGTTCAAGGTCACTTTTCATGTCGTGGTTAACTGTGGATGCGACTGAAAACTCATTCTTGTCAAAGTTATTTATTTTATTTTATTTTTTTACTGGCTGCTGCTGCTTATGTCATTCACATAAGCCTGAAATGAAGACGATAGACTAAATGAACACACATAGACCAACAACCATTCACACTCACAATCACACCTAGGGACAATTTCAGGTGTTCCTTTAACATGTCATGCATGTTTTTGGAATGTGGAAGGAAACCGGACTACCCGGAGAAAACATGCAAACTCCACACAGGAAGGCCAGAGCCGGAATCGAACCCTGCACCTCTTCACTGCGAGGCAGACGTGTTAACCAGTCAACATAAAAACACCTAAATTAGCTAAATCATTTATCAAGGCGTAGGGTTTAAAGCGTGTGAAAAATACAGTGGATTATACTCAGGAAATTCTGGTACATATTTCTAGGCTTGTTTTATTTGCTGGATGTATCTGATGTGTGACTTGTAAATGTAACCAGTGCCTCGTGTACCCTGGTTCTGGGAACTTTTCTAAATATTACAATCCGTGTATGAGACATGTCTACTGAAGTCTGCCAATGCATTAAAAAACATTTCATCATGTAACCCTCATTTTTTTTTTTTTACCGTACATTATGTAGCCAATATCAAAAACAGATTACCACATTGGCTCTTTGTGTGCATGTACCTCCCACCCTGATGTGTTAACCTTTTATTTAGCCAATTTTTTTTCCTTTGTTGAATCTGGGAATGGCTCAAAAAAGCACTTTCCACTTGAACAAGGAGACAGCAAATTATTTATGAAATTAAGTGTGTCATTTGACAAGTGTGTTTGCATGATTGAAAGCTTTGAGTTCAGACTGGCTCAGGCTTGTCCAGAATCATCCTTCAGTAATGCTGCTGTAGGCCTAGAATGTCTGTGATTTCCTATAATGCTCTGAGCTCTCTCCTCCTGCACTGTTCACATTCATATCCTATTATTCAACAGTCCCAATGCAGCATCCTGCCCCCGAAGTTTTTGGCTTCATCCATTCCATACAGCATTATTGTGAAGTTACCAAAGACGTGGACATTTAGAGTTCGGCCAACATTGTTGTGAAAAATATGCCCCAAGAGTTCTGAGTTTGAACATCATCATACAGGACATCATTTAACCTGAGCCGTCAGGAGACCTCAGTAAAAATCAAACTCGGCCCAATTTTTGGTATTTGTGTCCCTTTCTGAAGCAGAGAAGCTTTCAGTGATGCAAAAGTAGTATTGTGCAGCGCTACCAAAAGTGCCACCAATTGGAGATGTATGCCAGTAGCTAGTAGACGAGAGACACTCTACAGGTGCCTGTGTAAACTATAATCAATAATCTGTTAACAATTGCTAATCCTTGAAGCAAGGATTAACAGCGTTATTCATTTTATTTTAGTGGATTTTCACTTTCTGATTTTGTTCCTTAGGCAGCTGATTTGTGCATTTCTTGATGTCATGGTGCACAGAAGGAATAACATAGAGAAATGAATAAAAAGCTGTCCCTCATTGGCCAGTTCATATATCCACAGACTTTTGTGCAGACTTTTATTTTTCAAATGTACTCTTCAATTTTATATTTATTTCTTAATATTTGTTTTAGATGTAAAGTTAACAATGGCAACAATGTGGATTAAAATTTTTAATTAATGCACTACAGTATTGTGTTTAGTTATGCACGGGTTGCATGGGACAAACCATTTACTGTATATTTTACAGCACTGATCCTTTTTTTTAAAGTCACAATCCGAACCGTTCTTTTTCTGTCAATAGCAAAGAAAGAAAATTGGGACACTGAATTGAAGGTGAATATAAACAGACGGCAATGATTTGCACACTTTTCCAGCCTATTGTAAAGATTTTTAATGTGATGAAGATGTTTTCCATCTCTGGTGTGGAACAACATGAGAGGAGCTATCAACAGCTTCAGATTAGAAAACACAGCTATCACAGTAACCCAAATAATGTGGGCTCCCTCGGGCCTATTTCCCTTGTTTGACCCATTAACCTGTTTCTGAAAGCTGGCTGTTCATTTGCCTCAGGGTAGCTATAGCATATTTGCTTTGCCTTTACATATGATACTGAAGCACGTAAATTCCATACAAGGGAGCGAGTGCAAGCACAGCGTTAAAACGGCTTTGGCTTTCAACCACTGCTTACATTGGATGTCTCTCTCTCTCAAAAAAAAAAAAAAAACATGCACACAAAAAAAAGATTTACAAATCTATGCCACCTGAAATCCTTAAATTAGGAAATACTTTACAGAACAACAATAGCAATTAAAAGTGAAGTAAAATGTTGGGATCTCTCATAAGAGAGTTAGGAGCATGAACGGCAAACCTGGGGGAATGAACCACAGACGCGATCGGACAGCCTTGATGGTCTTTTGCGTATTAGGGTGGAAAACGTGAGTAGTAAGTAAATGGAAAATATGCATTGCATTATCTTTCTGGGCCTTACAGTGGCAAATTCTCACAGCTCTAAATATGGATAACATCTGGCCGAGAGATATGGCCTCAAAAAAGCAAGATGAGCACCGATGGCAAACTATTTTGATGTTTTTTTTTTTCCTGCACAAAACGGTTTTTCTAAGTACTGAGGATTTACAGCATAGTGTTAAATATCATTCATTGTCAGGCATTTTAAGTTAATCATATTTAACGAAGAGTGACTTCATTAAACAAGAAGCGAGTTCATTACTGCATCGCAAACTCCTTGCAAATCATTGGAGGAAAATAAAATTTACAACTCCTGTAAAAGAGTGGCAATTTTGTTCACTGTATGAGTAATGTTTAGCTTACTAATAAATTCATCAAACAGCCAAATCATTAGGCACGCATGCCCTCTGGAGTGACAGATGTGGCGCAATTCTAAGATGTTCGTATTTATCTTATTTCGCAACAGGAAAAACAACAGAGATGACGTAATTGTCCATCCAGGGTGCTCACATAAACTACAGTACTATATCGACCTTATATTGATTAGTATGAGAGATAGTAATGAGACATACTGTACTGTATGATGACTAGGTATAAGGAATCTCAGAAGCTAGTAAAATAACAATAACAACATAACTAACATCTCTGTCAATTGAAAGAAAAAAGAATGTACGGTATGCACTGCACAGAACTTTATGGCAATATGCTGTGTGTGTGTGGGGGGGTGGGGGTGGGGGTGCGCCGGTGCGTGCGCATCTCTATTTTTATGAGTTGACTGAATACATCCTATAGTTATGCAGGTTGAAATGAAAGCTTGATTATTATAATGATCAATTAAGAGTGAGCATTTTACTGAATTGCTCAAATAACACAGGTAGGAGCGAGTTTTAATAATTTAATAATTTAATAATAATAATAATTAACAGGGAGCAGAGGTGGCGAAGGTACAGGAATTTAAGTACCTAGGATCAACAGTGCAGGGCAGCGGAGACTGTGGAAGAGAAGTGAAGAGTAGAGCGCAGGCAGGATGGAACAGCTGGAGAAAAGTGTCAGGAGTGATTTGTGATAGAAGGGTGTCAGCTAAGGTGACAGGAAAGGTTTACAGAACAGTTGTGAGACCAGCCATGATGTACGGTCTCGAGACACTAGCAATAGGCAAAAGACAGGAGGCAGTGCTAGAGGTGGCTGAGTTAAAGATGCTGAGATTCTCCTTAGGAGTGACAAGGATGGACAGGATCAGAAATGAGGTTATCAGAGGGACAACTCAGATGGGAAAGTTTGGAGAAAAAGTGAGAGAGGCCAGAATGAGATGGTTTGGACATGTACAGAGGAGGGACAGTGGATACATTGGTAGGAGAATGTTAGAGATGGAGCTGCCAGGTAGGAGACAGAGAGGAAGGCCAAAGAGGAGATTCATGGATGCCGTGAGGGAAGACATGCAGGTAGTTGGAGTCAGAGTAGAGGATGCAGAGAACAGGGAAAGATGGAAATTAATGACTCGCTGTGGCAACCCCTGACAAGGGACAAGCCGAAAGGAGAAGAAGAAGAAGAAGGAGCAAGTTTTAATGCTGAATGGTAAATTGGTGAATACTTTGCTTTTGCAAAATTAAGAACACAATGTAGTCTCTGTGCAGCACAGAGAGCCTACATCTGTGGATTTTCTGCTCGTGCAGCAAATTAAAAATATGCAGGCATTATGACAAAAAGCAAGCAAGCACTGAATCATGAAGTGCGTCTCCCAAATGTGCAGCTTACTCTAATTCAGCCAGCCAGTGGCTAGGGATCACACTTTCCACTTGGGAATTTGAATGTAGCATTATGTTGCAAAAGCAGCTTTATACACTATGACCTGTAGATTTGTAACAGGTGATCTCGATTCTATCTCATAGAATAGTGGGAAGAACAAATGGCAAATGAACTATTTGATTAGACGCTAATATCTTGTACAAATTCCTCTGCAATAAACCTTATTTATGCTATGTCAGTAGTGACCTTTGGTTGCCACACAACAATGCTGATTAGCATCAAACAGAATTTACCATGCATTCAATTCTGCTTGTGAATAGGCAATTCCCTTCCGCTTCCCACAATAAATGTTAACTTGTAATGCATGATCAGATCAATCACAACATACACTCATATCACGCTCATTTGGCATTCATCCAATGTTGCTGTATGCGTATGTGCCATAGGGTTAGTTAACTCTCAATCAACTCATCTCTTACCTGTGGAGTAGCGGGGTTGAAGGCCACACTGAGCACTGTCTCAGAATGTCTCTGGAGCTTATGAAGGTAGCTGCTACTTCGAATGTCATACACATAAGCCTGAAATTAAGACAAAATGAACACACATAAGTAAAGCCTTCTATTGATCACAGGATGTGAAACTGTATCGTAGAGAGCATGAAGAGAAACTGATTTGGTATCAAATTCGGAAAATCTGCTCCAAACCTTGTTGGTTTGTACATAAATCAAAACTTCAGTATGTTTGGACTTCGTAACATCAGTAAAGCTGTTTTAGTAAGACTGATTTTGACAAAGTGACTTTTGTCATGTCTGCCTTTGGTTTTGTTCCATCTCCAGGTGGAGTGAAGGGCATTCGCCTCCAGCAGGCGCACCTGCTCCTTGTTCTCAATCAAAGCCTTGTAAGGACAGTGAAACTGTCCACTCTCTGTTGGATGATTGACCTTGCTTGCTGTTGATGCTCGAGTGTTGTTTACTAGACCTCGTTCACAGTCGTTTCACAAGTATCGTTATTATTTAGTCTTTTTGATCTTGTTCTTGTTTTTTGTGTAAAATGGATCCTTGTCATTCCGTTTGTGTTCACGGTGTTACTTTGCCTTGCCTTTTTAAAGCGCTTTTTGTTTTATGCCTAAACATAAACATCTGTCTATTTTATGGTCAGACACTAGTTTAGTGGTTTTGCATAACCCATAAAAACACTGGGTTAAAGTAAGAGATGACAATACCACCACGTTCCCCTATTGTTCCAATGTGAAATTAGAATGCAAAATGCCCCGAAAGGTCAAGAACAGCTTGTTAGGAATTCTTAACACGGAATATGTGATGATGACTTCCCAGAGATGTGAATGTGTTAAGAGTTGCCCAACTGTTTTTTTTTCTCCCCTCTGGCTGCAATCAAGCTTTAAGAGCCATTTGTTTGCTTGATTGCCACAAGCAGATGAAAACAGATGTGGAGATCGATGTTCGTTACCAGACGACGACTCATCAGATTCTTGCAGCTGTTTTGAGTTCAGATTCTCCGAAAAAGGCTCAAGAAAAAACACCCATGGGTAGAGTCTTTACTTTCCAAGGTATGTGATGCGTGTGGTGTCTAACAGGGCATTATTTGGCTGGGAGAACATTTTAATTCAATATAATGTTAGATGTCTCCATTTATAAGTAGAGTAAAGGAGCAATTTTATAATTGGGATTTTTTTTTCTTTGCCTGTATCAGTTGTCGTTATTGGGTCACCGGTGAGCTGGAGGCTATCGCTGACTTTAGGGGAGATGTGTGATACATCGTGAATTGGTCACCAGACTTACATTAAAATTATTATTGTGGGTATTTGGAAAAATGTCAATGTGTAAATTTTCCTTACCTTAATTTTAGTATAAAGATAAGCAAGCACTTTTGCTAGAAAAATATCACCACCACCCCCAACCCACAGCAGTGCACATTTGCATTGTTCAAACAAATGTAATAAGTGCCTATTTCCTTCCACTGCCTTTTACTCATACAAACACATTAAGAAGAAACAGGACATTTTCCAAGACACTTTGAAGGCAAGTCAATAGTCACTGTCTGGAAAAGCAATTTAATAACACTATTTCAACATGATGTTGAATTGGGACTTTGGAAAAAGGTCTGAGTCCAATTAAATGTGAGTCAAACGCAAAATAAAAAAAAAAAAACACTTGGCGTTACAATGGAACTCCGGATACTTCACTGTGAAGCAATAGAATCTCATGATTATAACAAATCCTTGAACTCATGTGAACTGCAGCAGAAAAATGCCCCATGTACATCCACATAAGTAATATTTCTCTCGTATCGATACATTGTCCATGATTCAGATTCAATTATGTAATAAAATACATGTGAAAATTATAACCACACACTGATGACATAACTCTTAATCATCCTGTAAATCAACTTGTTCATCCCGGAGATAACCATGACTTCAGTCATTGGCACTCTGTGGTATTTGATTTGTCACTTTAAGGGGAAAAGCTTACGTGTCTACAACTTACACATTTGTCCTCTGAGCCGCACGCTATGAATCGACCACACGGGGAAATGGCGGAAGAGCAGGAATGGCAGCGGTTCACATGGTTGTCGTAACGGCGTACGCACCTGAAGAGATGAGTCCAATGGTGAGGAATTCAGGAGAATCATTGACAAAAGATAGTCACTGTTTGCCTGAAAATATTATTCCAGCTTCCTTTTGGGTCAGCTCATAAAAATGTATTTTCATTTCACCAAAATCTGAATCTGTGGTGGTGACAAAGTTGGCCCGGGCTAACAGACAACACAGCAAAGAGGAGGTAGTAGTTGACAAATGGCTGCCTCTCGTCACATACTGGGCCGTATGTTTACTTTGCAACAGCATGAAATGTCTTTACAATGCCACCGACAGCTTGCTGAGCAAAAGTCGCACTACATGAGCTGAAATGATGTTGGCAGATCCAAGCCTTAACCAGAGAACATACCTTTAACATTCATGTTGAAGTAATCAAACTGAGTAGAAAGTAGGTCAAAGACAAAGACTACTGACTACCGTATTCCTAGTTAGGGAGGGAGCCGGGGGGGATAATGACAATATAATGCACACTTTTTAAGAGACTAATGCAAGTACTTTGGAGATCACAGTTCTTAAAGGTTCTTGTGGTTGTGTCTAAGAAATGTCTTGCTGGTACGTCAGAGGTCATAGGTTACAGTCTTGACAGGAATGACTTCAGGAACTCTCATCTTCAAATTTGGACTTGATCAGATTGATGATGGCTGGCGTTTAATCATCAATGGACAAAAATGCCAGCATTTATCTGCTCCATGAAAATGAACTCTTGACGATGACTACATTTTAATAGAAAGACATAAAATAAAAGAACATGGAGTGACTTCAAAAGCTGTCCCCGTCGAAATAGTTGCAACTAAAAGTGAATATAGAACTCCATGAGTCACTCACAATAACCATTAATTTTGACTTTTGAGCTAAGGCATCTCTCCCATCAGTTTCAACATCCTATAAAGTCAACAATGTATTTTGATCATTTTAAATATTGTGACCACTATTATCACAAAAAGACACCTCACCTATATCTCGCATTGGTGTTGAATTATCATTCACTATGAATACGTTTGTTACCCAGAAATTAGTTGAGAATTGAGACAATGCGACCCAGGAGTATTTTACAGTTGTGGCAAATCAAATTGTAATTAGACCCACTGCGTCATGCAGATTACGTCAACTCAACGTCCTTATGAGAACACCAAATAACCCAAAAAGAACACTACAAAAGGACATGGTTTCACAGCAGGGCTCTTGCCCAAAGTCCTTTGGGATAGGCTGCAACTCACGCCAAACCCTAAACAGGAGAATTGGTAGAGAATGGACAGATTTCCCTAGGAACAGCAAATACCACCATCAAATATGGTGGCATGAGGTCAAGCCTAGTTAGAAAAAGGTATTTCCCAGCACTGTGACCCAGTTAAAAAACGTAAATAGAGAAAACAGACAAAGCTAAAAATGGGAAGTGCAGTGACATATTATAGCAGTGACAACATGTCAAGTTATTGGCAGCTAGTAAAACCTGTTGATATGGGAAAAACATGAGGGGAGTAAAACTATTGGGAGTAAAATCTAAATTCTGATTCACTCTCCTGTCTCTGACCCCACTGAATGGCTTTCACATTTGGTAAGAGAACATTGCTCACATTAATTCTTCACATCTCAAATGTCAAATGTGACTCAGCTCTTTTAATATTGTCCAATAATAATAATAATGATAATCATACTATTAATAGTGGACTGTTGAATGGATAACATGTGGAGCTGTGGTGAAAAGTGCTGACACAAGCTGCCAACACAACACAGACAATAAGCAGTGTAACCAGTTCGAGTATAAGCACCCTTCTGGTTTTCTAGGTCAAAATCAGGGACGGTGCCACACCGGGGCTATGTCATGCTATAGCCCATTTAGAAATGTGTGTAGTACCAGTTAAGCCCCTCCTGCATTTTATTTGATATTTTAAAATATGTTTCTGAAGTATTTTCTCAGCCCCCCCCCACACTGTATGTATCTGTCTAGCCCCACTTTAGCATCGGATGAAAAAAAACCCTGGAGCTGTGCCTGGTTAGAATGAAGACTGGATGCTTTGACTAAAGTAGGAGATGCTTAGCTGTGGCCCCCTCACACACACACACACACACACACACACACACACACACACACACACACACACACACACACACACACACACACACACACACACACACACACACACACACACACACACACACAGTGTTGCGTGAGTGGTGATTGTTCAGTATTTGAGTGATGTCTAACAGACTGCAATGGCTGGTCTGATCCTCTTTGAGTGGCAGCCCTGAGGGTCCCTTCATGCACCTGAGTATTCAGTGTCAGGCAGCTAGGTAATGCCGAACATTTGATTGAAGATGACTTTTAACAACATTCATAGAAACACCCCCCCTCCAAAAAAAAGCACCACCTAAGAAAATATTGCAGGTAAGAGCTTTCCACTGGATAATTATTGAAGTCATTGATATGTTTGATCTAGTAACATGTTATTCAACCCAAACCGATGAAACGAGTAGCTTTTCATTTCCTACATAACCATGTCATAAACAAACTAAGCAGCCTCCTGAAACTTTTAAAATTGTTTTAGAACTGTCAAATAAATTATTCAATAGCGGTGAACCATAATTTTCTGGGAACACGTGCGGTTGGAAAATAATCTTGAAAAGATCATTTCGATGTTTGGTGGGATGAGATGGTACAAAGTAAAGAGCTATTTAAATAGAGAAAGTATGTGCATAATGTAAAGAGAACTCAAGGGATTCTGTGCTGAACAGCTGTGTAGCCTGAAGAAAACAACATATCACTGATGCAAAGGGGGAACATTGCTCAATTTGCTTTTGGGAGGAGAAAACAAGGCCATTTGTTGATATGGCCTTGCTTCAGTTGGTCACATTCAGGTTCCACATTATGAAGCAAAAAAATACGAATTTGATGAACACTGATATCATCTGACTAACTTTCTATCGCGAAACATCATCGTCCCCTCCTACAGTTGAGCTTGTTTTGTAGTTTGCCTGCATCTGCATTTGTGGGATCTGCATACCACCTGGTTCGTTTCTGAATCTTGTCACCCATGGGCCCTACAAATCAAATGTTGACTTTAAACTTTTACACAGTATTAGCTGAATGGGAAATGTTTTGCTCATGTGCTGAACTTGCTCACGTCCTATGCATCCCCTGGGTGCTAAACCCGGCTATCCATAAAAACTTTGTGACGCCCCCGCAATGGATGTTTAGTTGGAAAAAAGAAATAGGAGCTTAAGTATTTTTGTCGTGTTCGTCTGGTTAAATGCTAACAGTTAGTTTGAGTTCTTATGATGAAGCATTTGTTCAGCCAATAAAAATACTGATGGGAATGAAAATCTTGTGTGTTACCGCAGAAATTACAACTGCCATAATTAACGTTTTCTGACATGGGAATTCTTTGCCACACACTTTAAATAGCATTATGTACGTACATGAACATTTGTTTAGGCAATTTTATTAAAAACACAGCAAAATTTTATTTAGTCAGACCAAAGAGCTTTACTGTAATTTCCTGAGAATTACACACACATGTATATGATATGCCCCCACTGCCCCAATCACCTTTCTAAATGTGATATAGCCAACAGACTATAACAACACTACAGAAATCTGAACTAAGTATGCAAAATACACTCAAACCTGTCTTAAAATTTCAAGCCAAGTAAAACATTTAGTATTGAGTATCATCAAACAGTATATATTTTTGTGTTAAATCTTTTTTTTACTCATTTCTATGAATTGAATTGAGCAGCTAGTCTGATTCAGAATAAAAATTAATATGGTCAACAATTATTATTTCGACAGCAAAGAATCTTACACTAACCTAAGTGTGCGAAGGTCCCACAACTTCAAGCCATCTGTGACTGCGCTCGTGAGGAAGAGGTTATAGGATTCTGGTGCCTGTGTGCTGAACATTGAGCCCTGTGAAATATACACAAATGGATGAAAATGCCTCGTCAGGAAACACATGACTCAAATAGTTTGAGAATTAGCTTCTTAGAAAATCAAGTGCTGGAAAAGACATTTGCAATATAGCCTGTATAAGCAAACTGCTTCCAAATATTTCATTGCACTTCGCACAACAGTGTGGGGAGAGGTAGAATTAAAGCCAATGGTAGTGAATCTGGAATGTGAGATGTTTTCTTTTCAACAATTTGTTTTCCATCCTTGAGCCAGAGCAGTGAGATCGCACTCTGTTATATATACAGTTTCCATAGCACACATACACCAATTCCATATGACTTCCCTACCAACTCTTCAGATGATGCATCAAGGTGTGTGTGAAATAGGGGGAGAGGTTTTTTTGTTTGGATTTCCATTCGAGTGTGAGAACGGGAGTCTGAGAGGGCATTTTCAGTTCAGTTTTCCGAGAAGTCCTCCGCGCTTCTGCCGTGATGAGTTCCAGGTGAGTTTTTAACTGGAGAGGCGATGGAAATTTTTATTGGGAAATGTTGCTTCCCATGCCCATGCTGCAGTTCATCCGAGTGGTCAGCCTTGAGACTAGATAGCAAGGCAATAGACGAGCGACTTTGCGGCCAGGCTGAAGCAATCCCTGCGATCCTCTCTGGTATTATCCCCCCCCTGCACTCCTCAGGCCCTCGGGCACCCATTGACGCAATAGCTCAGCTGAACCAACACAGTCAACATTGATGGCGCACAATAGCTGGCACGACAGTCGAAAGGCACCTGGAAGTGCGAGGCATGATGTCAACTGTGAGCATCACACTTGAACGCGTGCATTTGATCCACGCCACTGGCTGTTGTTTATCCAGCTAATCGAGACTACCAAACACGCAGAGGTCAATGCGCAGAAGCGAGGGTATGCAACAGCATGGGATCACTTTACGTATACTGTATGTGCTTTAAAGTTCACAAGGGACAAGGGAGGGGACTCATTGTCTAAAGTGTAAGACGCGTTCTTTGTTGAGTGTTCAGCAGCCATCGCCAGTTGACATTTATCAATAATATTGATGGTTTTCATTGTGAGCGATTCACAATTCTATTCTTTAGAGCACAATAATGGCTATGGATGCAGGCCCAAGCTGTCTACTTGTTAGACAACAGCAAATTGGGCCCACTCTGCTCCAAGACAGTGATGTGGGAGTAAGGCTGCAGAAACCAAAATTGGATCATGGAACGGCGTTGTTCCAAGGCTCTCATTTTGCATGGATTCTCCTCCTGCCATTTCATATGGCATTTATAATCCCAATAAACCAAGGCTTTAAACACACATCTAGATAAATGATAATGACCATGAGTTTTTAGCCACTGACTTGCCTCTGTCACACCACAAGCTAACACGTTTGTTGCCTCACAGATAATGTGCTCCTTATGTAACCATCCTAGCACTCATAGACGACTTACGCAACATCATAACATCTGCCAAATAGTTGATCCTTGACAATAAAGATGGAACTCGCTCTACCGGTGGATGCCAGAACAAATACATTTTCCTTTAGGTGGGTCTGATCCAGACACTGACTTGCCAATCACAAAGCTAATCCCCTATGTCGCTATCAGCATTTGAGTTCAACTACAGGCGAGAAAGCTGCGCTAAACAATGTGTTGACAGTTGGATGACTTTTAGGGAATCTAAACGGGTTTAGTCCTTAAACAGTGGAAACAGTAGGATATAAATTAGATAAAGGGGATTAAATGCGTCAAAGTAGAGTATTTGATGACATTTCATAAAATAAACATTCATTTCAGCATTCTGTCTTGTAAAAATGAAAAGCGCTTAAGTTAAAAATGTGCCCATTTGGACTTGCAAATAGAACACTTATCATCGTGATTATATTGTAATATAATATTTTCTTTTTCTTCCTCAGTGGAAGCCGCGGTGGACCGTGGCCATGGTCTTGTCCCATGGGGGCCCCAATTGCTGTGTGTGCAGGCTCTTGCGGTGCTGCTGCACCGGGGGCTTCATGCAGATGCTCTACGGCACAGCCTATAATTGTGTCCTGCTGCAGACGGCCCCTTGAGATGGGGTTTTTGTCACCTGGATACCCAATGGTGAGGGTTTTTTGAAAGGTCATTATTCATTATGGTATAACTTTTGACTGCCATTAGTATATGCGTAGGGGTTGTGTATCTTAGGTCACTATGGGTCATTTCTTTCACTGTATGTGAGCGTGCATGTATCCCCGTCAGCTAGTGGGTGGGTTAACTCACGTACAGCACTTTTGAGTCACGTTTTTTGAATGGAATGTGCTATAAGTAATGTCTTTTGATTGTTTGATGATGATATCCCCATTTTATTTTATACTGAAAAAACTGGTTTGAGTCTTCCTAAATTTTTGTAGTTTCATATTTTACGTGGATGATTACATTAGTCTATTTATTTATTAGTACTGTATTCAGCCAGGATCAGCTGGAGCGTATCGACTTTGGCTAAGTTAAGTGGAGAGGTGCAGCCTGGACTCGTCCCCAGTCAATCACAGAGCACATGTACAGTAAACATTCATTCACACTAACATTCACATTCACACCTAAGGGCAAGTTCGAGTCGTCAGTTAATCTAAGACACATACTTTGGGAATGTGGGAAGAATCCGGAGTACCCGGAGAAATGGAAAAATGCAATTTCCACATGGAGTCAAGATTCGAAACCTGAATCTCACAACTGTGAGGCAGGCGAGCTAACCGCCCATAAACTGTGCTGCCTAGTATTAGTTATACTCTTTTAAAATGATTTTTCATTGTTATCTTTTTCAGTGCATCTCACAGAGCCGCTAACTTAATTTTGCTACACTGCCCAAGTGTATCGACATGACAATATCCTGTTCTCATTGAATTATCCTGTGTGTGTTACTGACAATGACAAAAGATAAAAAGATGTAGAGAAATCGAGTCAACAGGAACCATCACTTTTTAATAGGGACTGTAACACGTTTGAGATGAGTACCTTGTTTTGTGTGATACAGTGGGCGGCTCGGCTGTGAGCATCGGGCACCTCTGCAGCGACTACACCTTTGTTCATGTCAAACACTTGAATGGAACGATTGGAAGCACATGCCAGAACAATGTCTGAGCCAGGAAAGTTATGGGAACTACTACGAAGTCAAGACAAGCATGGGACTAAGTTAAAATGAAGGTGGAAAGGCTACATGATTTCAAAATGTGTTTTTATCTATTGTTTTATGTTATTTTGCATGTTAGAGTGACCTCAATAAAAGATATCCCACCACCGTTGGTTAGAAGGCAGACATTCCTGAAAAATGAAAGACAAAATAATCACAAGTAAAACCAGCAGTGGAAGCTTCAGAGGCAGCAGTTTACATGGCTCAGATTCAAGGGGCGAGCTAACAAGTTCAGCAGCCAGATTCAATTTGTCCACCAAAACACTTAAGGCCCGCACTTTCTGTCAGAAGAACGAAATGCGAAACCAAAGGATACAGGCGAAGAAATCATTGATAGCAGACAAGTCTGTTATATCAGCTCCTGAGGATGTTGAAAAGCAACCTGACAGTTTGACAAAACTTCGCTGCTGATATCTGAAGTAAAAAATAAATAATAATCATGTTAAACAGTGCGCATACCTTTTTTCTTTTTTCAAAATGAACACACGACAAAGAATGGTTATTGTTGAGTTGTTTTTCTAACCAATCATTAGAGCGTCAATAATTAATAAATTAGTGTAGCATAATCCATATATTGACACACAATAGAATTTTTTAAAAAGCATGTTGGCAATTTTTATGATGTCATATGAGAAAATGACCAAACCAAAAAAATATCGACGCACCCAAGCTCACGTTACCTTTTGATGTCATCATGTGTGACATCCACATGATACAAATACAAGTGGAGTGACTCTGCCGATGCAAGAAGCAAAAACTTGTCCAGGTAATAAAACTGGGCAGCTTTGATAGGTTTAGAGAACATATTTTTTCCCTGAAAGAAAACAAGACACAAGCGACATTCATGTTCTTAAAATATACTGACAGACAAACTCAAAATTCAACACATTTCACAAAGAGTTCTCCTATGTAACATGATTATTTATTCTGTTTCGTTTGAGTCGCACCACTTTTAAGCATGGAATGGTTGTTAGCTTGCTGTAAAATACATTCTTTTTAAAATCCCTCAGTTGCTTGAGCAAATGCAGTAACCACTGTCTTTGTCTCGAAGCTAGTAAAAAGCTCGTTTTGAGATTTTATGAACAGACAATCTATAATAAATCTTACATGTTTGCTTAATTTAAACACATCTTCATTGAGTCTCTTGATTTCAACATAACTAAAGACGGCTTTATGAGCAAAAGAAAGCATACTGTAGAACACCGGGCCTCTTTTTTTGTTTGTTTTTGTTCTTCATCTTTGGTGCCATCAATCTTTTACATGGAGATTGTGGAAAGAGTCTTTTCCACGGAAAAAACAGCGTCGGGTTTCTGTTCATGTCCTATAGTTGCTTTATTGTGAATGATGAATTGTTTGCACGTGAGGCTTTTTTTGCATTAAGTGCTAACGGCATGTGAGTGGTCAGGTCGAAATCGGGGTGGCTTTTGAAATGAATGACATTGAAGACCACAAGTATTGGTGTTTTGAATGGGAATGAGACATTTTACCATGATAACAGCAGGCTCTGGGATGTCATGTGTCCACAGTCGGAGAGTCTGGTCATGTGATGCACTTAACCAGCACTGCCTATTTAGGCTCCAGCTCACGCTGCTCACTGGCTTGTCATGTCCTGCATGCAGACAAAGAGAGCCTTTCATAATCAGCTGGAAATAACCGTGTGTATTTGCAACATTTGCTCTTATGGAATTCCACTAAGATGTAGAGAGAGTGAGGATTTCAGCATCCCTTTGTAACCTCACATTGGTCATCGTATCTGTGCTGCCCCCTTTTGGTGCTTTTGGTATGGGATAGACCGTGCCGACAGTAAAATCCTACTTCAGAAATCATCTGTAGTCAAAATTCCTTATCTACAAGGTTGACAGTTATCGTTGAGGCAGTAAATATCTGTGGAGTGTTTAAATTCAAGTCAAAGGTCAAAGTTATGTACAGTAGCCCAAAAAGGCTTTTCTCTTGATTAATTTGGTAATGAATCAAATTCTTCATAACCCCTTGACTTAATGTAAAATGAGTAAATCTTTGAGAATAGATATATGTTGAACTACACTGGAATGTGAGCACTCTCTTCAGGCCAAATGGGAAAGATAAAAAAAAACAACAAAAAACACTCGCGCCTAACCCGAGATCACGTATGCGCAATCACTGTTCATACGATTGTGAAGCTACATCATACCTGTATAGACAGCTGGATTGCCATGAAGGGAAGACTTGTACATAAACACAGAGTTGTCACCAAGACCACACAGGAGTTGCTTTCCATCACCTGGGAGAATTGCAAAGACACGCCATCAATATGTATGACACATTTCAACAGATGATCAATTATTTTGGGTAGGTCAGTACCAGGTTTTGAAAAATGTGGAGTACTGTACATCATTACATTTTTAGATGACATAACAGACTTTGATACACACCTGAATATTGGAGGCAATAAACTGGCTTGTTTGTAATGGTTAGATGGACACGTAGAACTGTCGGTGCTGCAGTGTCATCTGGGTAATCTTTGAGGAATAAACCTCTAAATGAAAATTAGTAAGATTAGAAACATGAAAACTACTGTCATTTCAATGCAGTTTAAAAAAAGAATAATATAGAGCACTTACTTCTTCTTATTTGTCTTCATTGAAGACTGACTTTTCGGGGCATTTTTGGGGTGTGAAAATATAAGCTTTCTGTAATAAAAGTAGAAATGTTGGATAGTAATGAGTGCCACAAAAAACGGGTTTGAATTGTGAAGATTCTCGCTGGTGTTGTGAACCATGAACGATTGTTCCTACCAGCCCTAATTTAGGGCAAAGTAACGCAGTTTAATTTTAATTCATCAACAGACAGTTTTGATGATCTATCTTGTTTGGCTACCTTGGGGAGCTTGTGTATCCAGATGATTTCACCTTTGAGTGGAAGACAAGCGGCTGCTCCTTTACCCCCCCTGTGGAAAAATCGTTTAATTTTAAGAGGAACATATTTCTATCCTCAGAAATTCAGAAAAAATCTGAAAGCACACTTTCATCCCGATCTGTACCAATATGAAATCAGCTCAGGCATACTTAATGTTCACTGTACAGTAATAGGGTATCATAGTTTATACAAATTAGCGGAGAAGTATTAATTATAGGCCAGAAATTGAGGGGTGAGGCATTTGCTCCCTGTCAGCTGTCATTGCATGCCTTTGCATTACAATGAGCTATTGTTTTCGAAAACTACGAACATAAATTGGGCTTCCAATAACGCTCCTGTCCAAAGCATAAAAATAAATGAATACGCAAGATATTCCTTAACAATAATCATCTAGTTTAATGAGATGGAGCATTGTCCATATTTTCTGCAATATACATGTAAATCTGAATGAAGAAAATAGACAAAATCCCTTCAACTGCCCCTCACTGGTCATTGAGAGAAGTTGGATGAGTGATTTGCTGTGTGTTCATTTGGGAACTAACGACTGAAGAATGAAAGGAATAATTTAAAGACCACTTTCAAAGTTTTTTTTTTTTTTAATTAGCTAATCATATTAAAATCAAATCAAATCAAATAACATATCTATCTATCTATCTATCTATCTATCTATCTATCTATCTATCTATCTATAGATAGATAGATAGATAGATAGATAGATAGATAGATAGATAGATAGATAGATAGATAGATAGATAGATAGATAGATAGATAGATAGATAGATCTAGAGAGAGAGAGAGAGAGAGAGAGAGAGAGAGAGAGAGAGAGAGAGAGAGAGAGAGTTACAGATGTAAAAATTACCCCAGGCCACAGCTTTAGCCTTTAAATTTACAAGAGTTATATGAAGGACTGGAAGAGAAAATAAATAAATCTATCAGTGTTATTTTGAAATGGTTCTTTCCTGGAAAACGTACTCAGTTGCCCAAACAATCTACTGCATCTGCGGAACGAAAAGTCATGAGTCATTAAGCTTTTTGGACCCACAGAAGTATATTAAATTCTGGGATTTTTAAGAAGTGACTGATTGTTGAATTATTGATTTAACAGTGACTCTGGCTATCTCTGGAGATGTTTTCTGAGACAAGGCCCAGGAGGAAAATTACAGAAATTAAAGAAGTCCAAGAAAAAGACAAAGATAATAATTCAGGCTTCTAAAAATGTATAAATTACTGCATCTATATGACCCAATGTGTCCAGCCTTTACCATAACTAATGGGTGTAACAGACTGAAATTCAGCGATCACGGTATGTAGATAAGAGTGCAATTCAATTATGAAACTTATTGTACGATGAATGTACAATATTACATATTAATGAGGGTCATTACTTGCACATCTCTCTGTCCTTTTTCTTCCCAGTATGAAACAATGGAGCCATCTGCCCCATTTCAAAAATGAATGAAAGGAAATGATATCGAAAATAAAATAAATAAAATCATCTGAAAATAATTTTATCAAACGAAATATGACCTGGAAAATATAGAATGAGACTGACCGTGACGGTGACCTCTCTCTATACAAAGGAACAAAGTGAAAGTTCTTCCCCAAAACTTTTTTAAACAAAATGAAGCATTCATTTCAAATCACAACATCAGATTCAAGTTATGCGTCATCCTTCTTTCTCACTCGGCTCTTTAAAAAGAGCTTCTGTAGCCTCGTTCCAGACTTACAATGGAACAATGTTTTCTTTTCCAAGATCCTGAGAGGTTTATGGTTTAATATGTTTCAATTCTGCAGATAGTGTATACTTTTAGAATGCAGCGTGATTAAGGCCGCATTAGTCAGTAAATGCTTGTGGCTTTGGGTCTGACGTAGCATGCAGTACAGCTCGACAACATCTCCAGAGTGAGGCTCACAGCTCTTCTCCATGCAGCTGTAGGGAGTCAGGATAATGTTGCCCTTTTCCACCGCTACCGCCCCATGAGAGCAACATGAAAACCACAAAGAACCACTGAACGCGCCCCCAGAGAACAGAGTACGCTGCTGCCAGAGCCTAATGATAACACCTGGGTCACAAATAGGCTTTGACCATGGAACCCATGGATGCACAAAGCAACCCCATTTGGATAATTAACACCCACATCTCGGTTACAATGTGTTTGCATCTGCTATTATATTTCAAGTACCTGTTAAAGTGCTGAAAGTACTCAAATTGAAGGGAGTCAGATAAGTAATTACCATCCACTGCTGCGTGAAGGAAATAATGTTTTCCATTCTCTCATATATAATGAGCAAGTTTGTGGAATAGACCTCGCAAGAACCAACAATTAATGAAATTTAAAGCATGTGCTTCTGCTAGTGGTTCGAGACTGAAGACAAAACATTGTCAGAAGCTTGCGAGTACTGCACATCACGAACACGAGCATCAACTATCTGTTCCGAATCAACAAGAAGAATCAATTGGGAGTGCGACAAAGTTTGCACAACCTCTCCGCTTAACTCTGTAACGCTACAAGATCATGAATCAGAGGCACTAGCACAACATGGGAGGGGTCTACTATTAACTGCTAAAATTTGTACCACAGGGTCGCCGTGGTATGACATGTCTATCACCATAAGACGATGACACATCCTCACCTTTTTTCTTCAAATGATTGGGCTCCTTCTTCTTCAACTCAGCATTGAGGGGAGACTCCATCAGTGGCGGGGAACTGGAAACAAGGGAGGGGGTGAGATGGGGAAAGAGTTCCTGGAATTGAACGCTTATAAGCTTTTCCATTGCTGGATTATTAGTTGCTCTACCATAACATTGTTGACTCATCAGAAAAATGTAATTCAGCAGATGCAATCAAGACTGCAGCTTATCCATTGCAATTTTCCCCTTGAGTCAAAATTTCAGAGTTTAAACATACATACACTTTTTCCTCATTAGGGTTATGGGTGAGCTGGAGCCTGTCAGCAGATTTTTTGATGAGAGGTGGCATACATGCCGCCTCACAATGAGTATAGACAAACAACCATTCACACCACAAATTTAGATTTTAAAGTGTCTATTGAAATGAAAGAGAGAGCGAACGGTTGTTTGCCTCTCACTCTTTCTCTGTATATATTTTATTTATATATTTTACATGGACTAAATTTCAAGATTACCTTGGAAATATTGAAAAGCCTTGACTCCCTGCCTGGATTCTCTCCACATCACCCAGACAGAACTCCAACAGGCCCACACAGGGAGTAAACAAAGAGCTCACTAAAAACAGCATCTGTGTGGCAGGAATTCAACAATTGTCAAGGTAATGGTGATCATCTGTTAGATTAGATTGTGAAATCAGACACATTTATTTTAGAACTTTAGACACGTCATTGCTTTCTTCTGGGCAGGAATAAAATGGAAAACCCCAAACACAACAATGCAATACAATATTGCCAAGAGCAATAGAAGCGAAGAGCAATCACGCAATCCTCTACTTTGCAAAGTTACTGAAATGTAATTTTTAAGTGCAAAGCCCATGAACAGATTATTCAGGTTTATGAGACAAAACTAAATAACAACTTCCCTCAATTTACGGATGACAGACTTTAATTGGTAAAGCAGTAAGGCACACATTTAAAGTTTATACTTAAGTTTTTACGTGATAGCAACCACATTTTAATTTGGGGAAAGGTCTGACTCAAACAGTTTGTAGCATGGTAAAACAAGGAAACCGCAGTAGACATGCATCGTGTGTTGTCTACACAATAACCTAAATAATGAGGAAAGTTGAGGGACCACTGCTACGCTGGCATTCCATTATTAATCGAATTATACTTTGTCCAAATCACATCTCAAAGGACATCAATGAATATGAGAACAAGCATGAACTATGGAAAAATGTAGCAATGCCATTTGATTATTTGAGGTATACTCACGGAGTTGTTAGGTGTGTCAGAGAAGACCCATGACCCAGCCATTGCGATGCTCAAATTGGGGTAGTCTAGAATCAGTTGAAATACAATATTTTATGATGTCCTGTTTTCTACAAAATAGTATGGGCTTTTTTTTCCCAAAGGGTTTTTGGGAAGCACAAAAACAAAAGGCAGCATACCTGTGAAATGTAGAACAGACACTAGCTCTGATGTAGCCAGATTGACTACATACAGACCATCTGTGCTTCCAACGCATAACCAGCTCTCGTCCCTAGAAAGGTAGGAAAACTTTTACACGAGTTGCACCTTAACAAGGTATCTTGGTGTAAGATGTCAACACTAAACTGGTCTAAAGATGAATCTGAATGTGTTTTAAAGTGTGGTTTGCATGATATATCTATATAATACATCCCATGTAAAATAAAGATTTTTAACATTCATCTGCTTGCAGTGGTCCAAATCCAGACAGATTAAGTCAAACACAGCAAATCCCCATCTGTTTATTTCAGACCGTAAATCTCGTACACTAATGGCGTATGGCAAGACTGTAATTAAACATAATGAAGGAACGGTATTGTGCAATATCATTACTGTATATCATAATAATCATGTTTTTGTAATGTGGGAGGAAGCGAGAGAAAAAGCCCTGGTCTGAGACCTAAACCCGGGATAATTTAAATGCGTTGGCCATGTTGTCCACGATAAATTAATGTTTTGGACCATTTATCCTCAATTTGGTAGCGGGTGAGCTGGAGCATATCCCAGCTGACTTTGTGGGAGACATGGAGTAAAAACAACCATTCATACTCACATTCAAAGATATGGAAAATGTTGAGTCTTCAATTAAACTAACCGTCAGGTTTTTAGAATGTTGGGAGAAATCCCACACAGGCACAAAGAGAACGTGAAAACACAGAGGAGGGCCTGACCTGAGACTTAAGCCCAGAAAACAGACAATAAAATACAGAACTAATTTAGCACAACAGGTCATGTCGAGGCGATGGAAGGATGACAGATAGATGGGTCGACATTTGGTCAACTTACCTTTTCTCTGCATCGATGTCGTCATGACATGAGCCGAAAGAAACGATTTTGAGGACAGGTTTTGAAATATCCACTTCTGATGACTTTTCTCCCACTCCTAAAAGAGTTCATGAAAAGCAGCATTAAAGTAAGTAGGCTTATCAAACTACTCAGTGCTTTCACCTGTACTCCATGGCTAGGTTCTCACCCGCTTGATGTCTTTGTTCATTTTTGTGAAGGTCTATTTTGGTCACGAGCTGACAAGAAAAGTCAGCATGGAGAGAAAAACACCAAACCTAAAGCAGACAGAAAATAATTGGTCACACGCGGCATGGAACTAATTTTTGTGAAGGTCATTTTGGTGCTGTCGGGGCTGGCTGTAACAACCTGTCCATCAGCGGAGCCGGTGATTATGTGCCCATTTTCCTTCATGAAGAACACACTGAGCAGCGGAGAAGCTGAACAATAAGAGTTTGGTTAAACACATCAAACAATTAAAACGCTTTGATCTGTTTTATTCTTAAATGTCGTACCTGACAGTACATAAGATTGGTAGAAAACAGTTTCAGTTTGTAGATCCCATACCTAAAAGATTGTGTTGTACAGTTTTGACCCAAAAATATTTAATGTGTGATAATACATCATTCAGAATGTTAACTCAGTACCTTGAATGTTCGGTCCTCTGACGTGGTGACAAGAATGTTTTTATCCCACGTGCAAAACTCTGCTGATGTTACATGTCCCAAGTGGCCAGTTAATGTCGAGATTGTTTCCGCTTTCTGATGAGAAAAACAGTCATATTGGCTTCCCATTTGTGTCCACTGTGCATTAACATTTGCATCTGCAGATCAGAGTTCAAATCCGAAAAATGAATTTAGTTTGGCAAAATAAATACCTCTAAGCTGAGAATATATGCAGTGGCTCCAGAGCATGCAGCCACTCTCTCATCAGACAAGCAGAAGGAAAGATGGACCACTTCACCTGGTAAACTTCCGATAACTGTCCCAGCTGCAATTTGACCTTTGGCAAAATTCAGTTAGCAATATGAGCTCATTATGATGCAGTACAGTTGTACACCAATGCAAAGTAAAACCACGATATGTGGCCTGTTAAATGAATACTTTCTGACATTATCAATCACAACTCAACAGTCTTATCATAAAAGCACATAGATTCATTTCACTTGTTCCTAGGTGTCTAGTTTGTATGGATTTACATGAAGCAACTTTCTCTTTCTGTACCTTGGCTCACTCTTCTCTGGCACACTTCCACATTCCAAACGATAACGTAATCGGCAGATGCAGAACAGAGAAGGACAGGTGAGGTCTTTTTCCCAAAAGTCATGGAGGTGATTTCACTGTGATGGCCCGTGAACAGCAAGGCCTGTGGAGACACAGAAAAACACTTGTGTGATTCATGCCATTGTGGTGTCCCACTATCTTTACTGTACTGTTTTTTAATCTTGCAACGCACTGGCTTCAAAATACAATTTTTTCCACTACATGTATAACAGCACAGGAAAGGATAAGTAAACAATAAAGCTCACAGAGCATGGCCGAAAGAACAGTAGATGAAAGTTTAAAATTAAATTGTGATTAAGGAAGCTCTGTGGACTATATGTTAGCATATGTGCCACACTGTTCTGAGTTTTTGGGTTTCAATTTCGGTTCTGGTCTTCCTGTGTGCAGTTTGCATGCTGTCCTCGGACTTGCGCATGTATACTCGTACACGCACACGCACGCACACGTACACGCACGCACACACACGCGCACGCACGCACGCACACACACACACACACGCACACACACACACACACACACGCACGCACGTACACACACACATTAAATACACTATGAATTACATTCTCGACATAGAGGGAGTTACGTCATAAACATGCAAATCTTAGATGACAAACCTTTTGCCCAACGTCCGCATTACTGTACATGAGAATATCTTTGCCATTCTGAGGGATGCAAGTGTAACAGTAACTATAAGCGAGTTGCTGGTACGATAGAAGTTTGTCACAAGTCAATTTGAATCTTTCAACTATCATTTTCCTTCTCCACGGCAAACCACAAACCCGCCTTCGCCTTCGCTTGTTAACATAACATAATAGCAATTCAAATGATAGTCACTTATTCGGTATTTCGTCTGAATTACTCTAAAAACATTACGCATTCTCAAAAGAATACGTTTGGTCAAACTAATGATTATTTTCCACAACGTGATGCACGTCTCGTATTGACAAACGTTTGCGGTTGCTCGGAGACCGGCTGCAACGCTTTGGTAGAGATTGTCTATTAAATGATGTGTTCATCTCTTTCATTATGATGTAAACCGTGGAGAAAATCGTTTCAGAGTGGGACGTGTTCTTTTTTTGGACTCAGTAGACTCTTTAGTGTTTGCACCACAATCTTCAACCACTAGATGACAGTCAATCTTAATTTGTGGTTGCGAAAACAACAATTTGAAAACGCGTAATCAAGGCAAACAGATATAAACAAATAAAACAATTACAAATGTGACTGTAATGAGACTCAGATAATCTATACAGAATATAAATGAAATGTTGTTATCAACTGCAACCCTGTGCTGGTCATGATGGTGATATATAAAGATGTCTTGCAGACGTGAATGTGTCAAGTCGAGTCAATTTTATTTCCATATCCCTTAGTAACAGCCAAGACAGGAATTTGTACATTTAAATTAATACAGTTAGAATGGAGGAGGAAGAAGCGGGGAAAAGAAACGTAATTAGTTATTAGCATTTATTCCCAAAAGGCTCAACTGAGACACTGTGTTGTTTTCCAAAAATATTTCAAGTCATTTTATTGAAAAGGCTCAACTGAGACACTGTGTTGTTTTCCAAAAATATTTCAAATCAGTTTATTGAAAAGGCTCAAGGATAAGCGTAGACAAAAAAAAAAGTTCTGGCGCCTGGATCTTTGGGAAATGAAGTCATTCAACGCAACCGGATATGACGAGGAAATGCGTCTGGCGGCTGGGTGCTGTCTGCCCTTGTGGTCCACTGTACTTGGATGAATCAGTCGACGTTTAACGCGCTTTGCGAAATGATTGGGCTTTTGTCGCGGAACGCTAACTTTAGCTAGGCTACTAGCCGCTTGTCATATTTCAGGATTCCCTTTATCGATGAGGAGTGTTCGAGCGCCAACGCCTGTCCTGAGAAATAGTTTTTTTTTCTTCCCCAGATTATCCTTAACATATTAGGATCGGATCTTGCTAACGTGTACTGTGGAGAGACGCTATCTTAACTTAGGATAAACGGCTACCGAGCGAGTCATCAACTTGTGACTCGTCAGTCACATCGTTGGCCAACTGGCCAAGCTAGCGCAGAAATTGTTCTATTTATTGTATTGTATAACAACGAACCCGAACGAAGTAAAATTACACGTTTAAATTTGACGTTTTGAATTTTGGTACTGTAATATGAAAGAGGCACAGTCGGATGGATTGGGATTTGTTCCACAAAAAGACATTGTATATAACAAACTTCTGCCTTATGCGGATAGGCTCGATGAAGAATCTAATGATATTTTGAGTAAAATCAAGGGGAACTTGGCCCGCGCTGTTCAGTTTAGAGAAATATGGCCCGGTGTGCTGTTTTGGACGAGGAAACTTTCCACGTAAGTATTAGAAAAATGCCCCCGGCATCCAAGTATAAATCCCTTTGTTTTTTTTCATTACTCGGATTGAGTACAAGTAATTAGAAGTTAGAAATAAACAGCTGTTAGCACAGTTTTCTTGTAATACGTCAACAAGTGCAGTTACGAAAGTTTTGCTTGTACAGCACGTTGAGGTTCTCGGCCAAGTCTGAATTCGCTTGAGACTGTAACAAACGGATCAGAAAACATAGCCATCACATAAGTGATTACGTAGTTATATGCATATTTAATTAATCAAGACGAAGTGATCAAAATCTTCACTAATGGATATTTACATTTTTGCTCCACAGTTTCATAAGCTCAAGACCATTATTAATTGCGATGAATGGTGTCCACTTTTTTAACAATGCGTTATTTGTTTACTTGGTGATGAATCACATGGTGGCATCTGTCAACATGACATTGGATTACTCAGAGTGCTGTTTCAATTCGTACTTTGTTGCTGGGCTGATTAATCCGTTTCTGTCCCCATGTTGGCACATTGCTGTGTCCCAGAGTGAGGCACTACCGGCTCAGAGAGATGGAAAGTTCACTATGGGGTTTGACCCAGATTCTGCTTACTGCTGTTAAGGCATGCAAGTGGTGACACAGCCATTTCCAAATGGTCAATTTCATAGCTCTGCGGGCCTTTCATGGGACCAAAACACACATTTATAAGACATGGCTATTTGTGAAATGATTTTCTTTTAATGGCATAAACACATGACACTGAAAGCCTTAATAACAAAACTGAATGTTTTTCCCTCCAATGTAGGTATATACGTCTATATGGCCGGAAGTTCAGCAAAGAAGACCACGTGCTATTCATCAAGTTGCTGTACGAGCTAGTCACCATCCCTCGTCTAGAGATCAGCATGATGCAAGGCCTGGCTCGCCTCCTTATCAAACTGCTCAAGTAAGCCGCACACTGTGAAGCAGCAAATCTGTTTACGCATTAGCCTGACTCCGTGTGTTGTCCTTCTAAGGAAAAGAGAGCTTCTCTCAAGGGAGGACCTGGAATTGCCTTGGAGGCCTCTGTATGAACTGCACGACAGGATACTTTTCTCCAAGACGGAGCATCTGGGCCTCAATTGGTTTCCCAAGTAGGCATTTGTTACTGCTTATTCTGTGACATCAACTAAAGCACACTCTTAACCGATTTCACCTTTTTACACATTTCATTTCATTCGCATACTGTATAAGGATTTCCACTAGCTTTGGCAGATGCTACTTATAACTCACCTGCTATCTAGTTTTTGAATGGTAAAGTGTAACCTCTAAACTTGAACACCCATTGACCACTGATTTGTTTGTATTTCAAAATATTTTTTTCCCTTCAGAAATAATGGTACTTGAATTAGCAGGGTCAAACTGTCCCCAGTAGTAAAGCTTTGGTAATTCTACAGCGAGTGTTTTGTGTCGAAGTTTAACATTCCAATCTGTCATGCAAATACATAAAGGACTTAGACATTGTTAGAATAATAACACATCAAACGAATAAATGTAGTACAGTGTTTTTGATTCTCAAGAGACGTACATGTTTATGAACAAGCAGGGGGACTTTGCGGTATTTTACCTCCATATTTGTTGACTTAGCCGTATTCTACTGAGCACTGCAGCCTGGACTGAGACGTATTTAGAAAACAACCAATCATGTGGCTCTGTTCCTTCACTGAAGGGAAAGACATTTGTGAGTGTCTAGAAACCCCCTGATTTCACATGTCATCTTGTTAACTTATTCTGTGGAGCGTTTAGGGTACTGATGCGTGTACACGACAGCAACGGTTCGGCAAGTTATATGGCTCTTATCACACTTTGTCTTTGTCTTTCCAAGAAAATACTGCATATACAACAAAAGTAAACACAATTGTTTAGCTAAGCCTGTGTCACATTTTTGTGGGACTGAGGCAAGATAATTTGAATAAAAATATTGGATGGTTCTAAATTGAACAACATTTATTTGGGATGTTCATGTTTGGAGGTGCCACCGTATCTCCTTTTTTTGTGTACGTCTGCCTACATTCCTGAAAAGCTGTCTTGCTCAGTAGCCTACTCTAAATGACACCCTACAACTGTGAACAATCCTTTTTTGTAAATTCAGTTTTATTCTTATCCAACCTAATTTGTAAAGTTTTGCATGAGCAAAAACTAACACAAACTTGATTATGCACTCAGACGTAGAAGTTGATCTACGAAGTGGGCACACCCAGGATTACATCTGCCAAATGAGCAATATTGCCATTCAGTACATTTTGTGTGCTTTGGGACTATGATTAGTACATTCAAATAGATTAATTTGGCACACGCAATGTCTTTTTAATAGTTCATTTGAAAGGCAGGTGAAAATCAGCAAGCACAGTCCTGTCAGCATAGGTAATGGAGGCAAAATGAGAGGAAGTGTGGAGAACTATTACCCTCATGTCAACATTTTTTAATCGCTAGGGAAAAAAAATAAACGTTGCAACATTGTCTAGCGAGCTTTGAATGATTTAAGCCTTCGATTTAATTGAACGGCTGACTTAGAGCCAGTCACAAGGAGGAGTCATGCCATGTCACCTGTGATAAATGTCCTTTCAACTGTACATTTTCTTGCGTCTGGCTCATTTCAGCGCACTGCATCAATTGCTTCTCATGGCCTCTTCCAATGCAACTTTTTGGGTGTGCTGTCCCAAGTTTTAAATGCAATGTTACCAGGATGTGTGTCCAGTGTACATGCATTTGGGGCCAGTTAAACAAAACAGGACTTTTATGCTGTTGCTCGCTTCACTAAAAATATTGACAGACTTCATTTTGTGCATGCAGAGAGGTCTTAAAAATGCTAGCATGTGTGAGAACACAATTTAGCGCCCACTACCGGTATTTGGTGTTCGTAGAAGGTCATGTGCATTATGCCCATCGACAGCAGCATTTACAATCTGTTAGAGGGAAGTAAATCAGGCCCATGAAGTCATAAAATAATATTTGTACTTGTTTTGGGTGGACAAATTGACCTACTGTACCCAACTCTTTTCACGATGACATGCATGTTTCATGCAACCTTTGGGAGGCATTTATATGTTGCTCATCCATTGTTTTCTTCAAGCAAGCAGTGCGAGGTGGTCTTGTATGGTGCTATGGGAACATTGTGTGTTTATGATGCTTTGTAAGCACATGTGTTTTTAACGCCGACGTGAACTAGCTTTGGCTGACAAAACCAGCTCATCTTATTCAAAACGACACGAACGCACTTTAAACCAGAATGTAATTGTCATATATTCATATTCTGCGCAACTGACACTTTGCCTCGTGCTGAATGTGTTCTTTATGCCTTTGTCCCCATTTCACATTCAGTTCTCCATGGCCCCGTTCATCCCCTAAACTCATTATGCTAAAATTGGTTCAGAGGTGGTAAGGACAACATCATTCCTCTTTTGTGTTTTACCTTTGAAGTTCTTTTTCCCCTACATTGCATGTGAAAACTAGAGAGCCCATATGCAACTTGGCATCAGAAGATAAATCAATGTTTTCATTTCACTCATACATATTCGAGACTATCGCACTGCAGCTAACATGATTTCTTCCTAGCCAGTCTCATTAGAGATTGTCGTCAAATTACCCATCTTCATAAACTGTATTGGAGCTTTGTACTACAGGTATATGGACTATGTTCTTATTCTAGTAAAACATAACAGTACACAGTACTTCCAGTAGTGTTAGAGCAATTGGAACTCCAGCCATGTTTCTTCCTGTCCTGGAATGTGTCTTGGGAAACGTGAGGGTTCATTCCTAACATATTAATGATTCAGGATCTCCCTCCTTGAGTGTCTGGGTCCATTTAATTAGCCTCTTATGAGAGGCTGTTGATTGATGGTTTTGTGATGCATGTGCGTATTTGCTTTGTGAACTTAAAAGTGTTACACTCTGCATTTTGGGTTGAATACTTTGACCCATAATTTGACATGGGAAGACTGCTACCATCCAAGTGTGTGAGCTCTCAAAAGCATCGAGCGACCAATGTGAACATATGTTGTGCAGTTGGTGATTGGGTTTGGCAGGCCATTTCCAACAAGGCATGGCTTGAGTGTGCATGTGAGCACAGTTAGGTGGGATTGTGGGTGGGGCGCTCCAAAGCTCTGGTTATATTGGTCCAGAGCTTTCAACACTCTTATGTGACTCAGTCCCTTAGTATTCTATTTTTATATTTAATGCCAATGTTATCATTCCAGGAATATTGAAAGTTATCAATACGACGACAGCTACAGCACCACATCTTCCAAACTAGTTTCTTTGTGGAGGGCTGGGGGCGGTTAAGATTGTTATCACAGTCACAATAGTATTTTTATACTGTTCATAAATCCTCAAACCTGTATGAGTCTTCTGTATGCATGGGGTCCGATTTAGACTGCATTGATGTGAAGGAGTTTTTTTTACAAAAGATTCTGCAATTTGGACATAACCTTGATGCCATTGTCTGTGTTTTTATTATTACAGCTCTGTAGAAGGTGTGTTGAAGACACTTGTGAAAAGTTGCAGACCGTAAGTACACCTTGTTGTCTTGATCCATGCCATGCAATTATTTTCCTTAATATATCAAAAAAGATTGATATGTTTGTCGTAAAATCCAAAGCTTTTTAAATCTGAACCTTCATTAAATGGCAAATTAGCATCATAAATGAAAAGCCCGCTCGAAAGGGTTGTGATCACAAAGAAGCTGATGGAATGATTGTGCTAGTTGTGTCAACAGCAGAGAAAATGCTTCCTTTCATGGCATGTCATATTGCAAACTTTTCTGAAGACAAGCAGTAGTGTCCATTAATAAGTTGGTCCTTGACTTTGTCCACCATGGTTATATGTGCATGCATCTTAGGCAAGCACTAGGACATCCCTCACGTCGCACTTAGTCAACTAATCTTATTATCTCATCTAATTCTGTCTTGTGTGAGAATTTCCTGTCAGTGGGACAAGAGAGTGTAATTTGTGGTCAGCTGGTATAGCAGCAGGACGTACGACCAAGTGGCCTTTGGCTGCAAGTAGCAATGGCTACAGTTCCCCAAAGGAGGCTAGTGACCTGACATAAACTGCTGAGTTTAGACGCGCATTATGAACCATAGAAATCACCAAGTGGGCGTGTGGGTCCGTTAGAACCACTGGATTGATGCTAACAGCCACAATGTGCCAAGTGTGTGACTTATCACCTCCCCCCGGCTGAACATACATTTTAGTGCTGCTAGTGCTGAGGCCTGTTTATTGCAATAATTTTGTATAGCGATTGTGAGGAACATGGACTTAGTTTGTCGAAAACAAGATTTTTTGTGTATAATTGTGTAGCTGTAATATAATCTTACAGGTGGTTTGTGAGAATGTTTTTTTTTTTTAATTATTTTTTTTAAAGACAGGGCTTGTCTTTCCTTGGTGGCACTCTCTAAGCTGCTCTGTTGTTTTTGATACTTAATGATGTAAATATGAATATGAATGAATGTGACTCTCTATCCTTCCATGCAGGTATTTTCCAGAGTCTGCAACCCAGGAGATGCTGGATGAGTGGAGGCCGCTATTTTGCCCGTTCGACGTCACCATGCAGAGAGCAATCTGCTACTTTGAACTCTTTCTACCCACAACCCTACCTCCAGAGCTGCATCATAAGGGCTTCAAGTAAGGAGTGCCTTGACACACGTAACGTGCTTTCTCTGGTCGGTTTGTAAGCTCAGTCAATTTCCACCCATTTCTGTGTATCTTTTTTTCCCACATAAAAATCTAAACCAATGTTATTCATGCTACAGTTGTTCGATCCATAGATGTAAACAGGAACATTTGCTTTGCAGAGTAGTATAAGAGTTCTAATCAGGAAAACTTGATTGATAAGCATAAACTTAAATAGCCAGGTTAGGGGATGTTTCGAGCAAAACATCCTCCTCATGGCAAAGACTAACATGTTGCAGATGTTCAGTTACTTCAGTCTTTCCCTCATGATACTAACTGACGTTTATTCAAATGTTTCGCAATTGAATACCACATCAATTTATGTATCAAATTGATTTTCTGACAGGTTGTGGTTTGATGAGTTGATCAATTTGTGGGTATCGGTGCAGAATCTCCCGAGCTGGGAATTGGTGAGTACAGTAGAAGTTTGTTTTCATGACGTGTAAGGCGTAGAAAAAATAGTAGTGTGTTTCCGGTAACATGAAATTTCGGCATAGGGTCGGTAGGTCGGACAAATGTTTTTATTTTTTTAAATATTTTTGCCACGCCCCATCATAAATGTAAACAAAATAACCATAAAACATAAAACAAGGAGACATTGAAACCCCGCGACGCCGAAGGAAAACAAACAAACAAACAAAAACTACGGCACCCTGAGGATTTCACGTAACAATAGTTACCGGTAGCGTGTCGTTTCCGTATGCGTCATTTTACGGTACGAAACATAGTTTAACCATTAAAGTCACCGCACACGACTTGACTGTGTGATCAATGCGATTTCACTGTGCCTCTGTGTGTTTGTGGTGTGTGGGTGTGTTTCTTCGAATTTACTTTCGCTTTGAGTGTTGGGGGACGCAACAGATAGGTGCGTATGCGGGTTGCTATTTTAGTCCGCAAATTGAGGAATCGCGGATGAAAGTTTGAGATGGCGGCTAAAAACTCACAAAGGTTTACTAATTACGCTATTTAAGAAATGGCAATGCCAGTCTGATTTTTCGTATGAATCGTCCGAAGGGCGTATCACTAAACTCACCTGTGACGTATGCACAAAACACGAGAGCGAGAGACGGACGACGCGAGGCACGATTACATGGCAAATTGGACATTAGATTTGTAGGCTAATCGCTGTGAAAAATATTATGAAAAAGTATTGGTTATTCTATAATTTACTGGTTGTAGCATGGTAACTTTATGAATAAAATATTCGCCACAAGGTGTAGTAATGCTACACTGCAACACACAAAACGCGGTCTAAACTATTTTCGAGGTCGCGTCGCCGCCATGATTCAATGTTGTTGACACACGACGGCAAATGACGCGCATGCTCAACGTGAATATCGCGAGAGTTTGCACCGATGTAAACATCTTTCCTTTTATTATTTATAATTTTGTCTGTGGTTTTATTGTTCTTGTTTTGATTGTAAAGCGTCCTTGAGTGTTTTGAAAGGCGCGTATAAATGAAATGTACTGTAATATCTGTTTCTTGTATTCGTGTGACGTCATAGAAAGGGGAGGGCGAGGTTGGGGAATATTGGCTCCGGTAGTTAGTCTGAGTGTGGAGCGCATGAGCGTGAGTTGTGGCTAACAGCAACTCCTTTGAATGCGTGTGTTTATTGCTTGTTTTGTTTATTAAAAGCGACGAATTGCATCAGCGACTGCGTGCATCCTTCTCCCGTTATTGAAGGGCATTACAGTACTATTATTATTATTATTACACAAAATGTAGAAGGTTTGAAAAAAAATGCCGACCGGAACGTTTTTGTTCGAGGTAGAAATTCTCGGTCGGTCGGGTTACCGGAAACACACTACTTTTTTTTCTACACCTAACAACAACGCTTGTTAAAGTGTGTATGCTTTCTTTGTAGAATCTGGTGAATCTCTTTGCTCGCTTGGCCAATGACAACATCGGCTACATTGACTGGGATCCTTATATCCCAAAGGTACATTTTCATAAATTACAAAACAGCTTATTACATGGAGGGATCCAAACTAACTTTTTTTTTTTTTTTTTTTTTTTACTAGTATCGCAGTAAAATCTAACCTGAAATTTTTGAGACTCAAGTCTAAGATTTAGAATTGCACACTGTAAATTGACAGAAATAAATATCTGTCCCACTCATTTTCACTATATTACTGATAAATCAGGAGTAGAAGTTTGTCACAAAAAAAATATTAAACACTCATAAATATTAAACTAAATAAAATCAGCAAATTTTCTGGCTGCGCTGGCATAGGAAGATGAAAGTTGTAGTTGAATTGTCTCAGGTTTTATGTCCAGAATGCCACCATGTAGGTGCAGTTTAGAGTCCTGATTAAATGTTTTGAATTTTTAGAGGCGTATGCTTGTGGTCTGTCGTGCGGCATGAATGGTGTATTTGTGGCTCAAGGTGTGAGTTTCACAGCCACCGCTGCCAGTTAGAACCAAACTATCATGTTTTTTTGTTGATCCGTTTGGTCATAGATATAAGATGACGTGTTAGGTTATTTAACTCCTCTCTGAAAAACAGTAACATGCGTTAAGAATAAACAAACTTCCTCCCAACTTTGGTTTTAAAACACAAGAAAAAGTATGTTTTATGGGTTCTTAATACGTTACCTTTATTGTTACCACATTTCAGATTTTCACAAGAGTCTTGAGGAGTTTGAATCTTCCGGTGGGGACCAGCCAGATGATGTTCCCGCGATACTTGACCAATGCCTATGACATTGGGCATGTGGTGCTATGGATATCATCTCTTCTGGTTTGTCCTTGGTCCAGCCATTGTGGCAATCTCAGTCAAAATATCCAGAAGAAATGACTGACTGAAGATATACTGTCAATTTCAGGGTGGACCAAGTAAGCAAACTCAAGCACAGCTCACTGGACTTTTCAACAGCATCACATCTTTTTTCCACCCATCAAACCATGGTCGCTGGTTGGTGAGTTCCTTTTTCGTGCTTCCTTTAAATGTCTGTGACTATCCAGTGTATAATCTATTGTGGCATACCATCTGGCAAGTTTATTGCATTCCACTCAAGTAAATCATAGTTTGTTTCAGAGACACTGTGAACTATGATCAACTTCAGTTTTTGGAAGACATGTTATTTTTGGCTATGGTTCTTTCCAACTCATGTCATCAATATGTACTGCGTCACAGTGGCTAACACATTCGTCATTGCTCCTTGCATCCATTGGCTGTCTAGGTTTGAATGTCGAGTGCAGAAATAACAAAACACGTGTGTGAGATTGCTGCAATAGTAATAAATATCCCCATGAGCAGGCGCACATGCCATTCTGTTTGAGGAAGCCCCTCTTTCCGATTTGACACGACACAGGCAGCCACGTGGTACTTTTATTTTTAGAGTTGTGTGGCACAGTAGGCCAGTGTGGCAAAATGTCGCAATAAGGTTCTTAGGTTCAAAGCCTGGAACGTCCTTTCAATATGCATTAGGCGTAGAAAAATAAGTAGTGTGTTTACGGTAACATGAAATTTCAGCATAGGGTCGGTAGGTCGGACAAAGTTTTTTAAAATCTAATTTTCTCCCTCCCTCCCCCATCAAAAACGTAAACAAAATAAACATAAAACAAGGAGACATTGAAACCAGTGCCGGATGCTCGTCTATCAAAGAGGGAAAGCTCAATTTTGGTCGACATCATAAAATGTGTCCGTTTATTTATACACGAATTCTACTCTAGCTCCGTTCCTTTTCAAGAAAATGATCTGTGACCCTGTCATATCAACAAGGCGTCTTTTCCCGGTACTTAATTAGTGTCCTACAACTACAGGAACTACAATAAAACCCACCAGAAATAAAAGATTAATTTGTTGCTAGTTGTTTGTTTACAACAAAGAGTGTCGCTAAAATGATTAGGAGAAGTCTCCAGCTCAACTCGGAACAGAATGCGAGTTGAAAAAATGCTCACACGGATGCCTACACTAAAAGCTCGGTGATTGGCTCATTTCAATGTCAATCGAACTGGCATACAGGCTCAGACAGATCATCCAATCTGATGCAGAAAAGCCTGGCGTCCGGTACCCTCCCACTGCCATCCAGTACCAGAGACGCCGAACTCTGTGGGCGGGACAAAACCCAGTTTGTATCCAATGACTCGTCTCCGTTCAATGCATTGGGACAACCTACCCGGAACTCACTACCGTTTAAAGCACAGCGAAGCTGCGGGACGAATGAGAAGGGAATCGTGTTGTAACCGTAAGAAGAAGCTGATTCGGAGCAAAAGTTGAGCACGTTGTAGCGCATGTTTAGTCAATGACATGTACACACAATGAAATTTACATTCATATATTTGATCACTTATTCTTTGACATTTTAGGGGAAGCCGAGCTTCCCTTGCAGTCCGAGAGCAATCGCCACTGACTGAAACCCCCCCTCGCCGCCAAAGGCGGCGATAGATTTGGGTACCCAGCGGCTGGGTGTTACAGCCATCTCGTTACCTCTGCGTCCCGCGTCCTAGACGGCCCGTGGTGTTCGTCAAATAGTTCGTTGAATCTTTTCGATACATCAATGGATGCTATTTTCTTAATATTGTGGTGTGAGCATGCGACTGCAACACACAAAACGCGGTTTAAACTGTTGTCGGAGATCGTGGCCGCCGCCATGATTCAATGTTGTTGACAGACAACAGGGCAAACGAAACGACGCAACGTGAATATCGCGAGAGTTTGCACCGATGTAAACGCTCTAAATTCATCTTTCCTTTTATTATTTATAATTTTGTCTGTGGTTTTATTGTTCTTGCTTTGATTGTAAAGCGTCCTTGAGTGTTTTGAAAGGCGCTTATAAATGAAATGTACTATTATTATTATTATTACACAAAAATGTAAAAGGTTTGAAAAAAAATGCCGACCGTAAAGTTTTTTTTCGAGGTAGAAATTCTCGGTTGGTCGGGTTACCGGAAACACACTACTTTTTTTTCTATGCCTTAGGGATGGGTACCTTTCATATTTGAACCGGTTCGGTTCTGATTTATGCTATCTGCGAATCAGTTTAGGTACTCAACAGTAACAACTTTTGATACTTTTGTCTGAGTGTGTGTTTGTTCATGGTCATATATATTATGGTAATTTGTTTATTTAATAAAATGTCTTCTTTTTCATTCAACATTTATTTTTCAAAATAGAAACTTTAACAAATAACGAAATACGTCATAGTTTGCTTACACCGGCACATTGACACAGAGTATCAACCCACGGAAAGTTTGACCTTTTTAAATTCAAATGAACTTAGTTTAATCTCCAGGATGCCGTGCCATACCATGGCCAACGGCAGAACCCGGGATGTTTCTGTTCCCTTTGGTGCCATTTTTAATCCATCCCCGTTTTTTGAATTGGCATCATCCTAGCTCAGACATGGGCAAACTACGGCCCGCGGGCCGGATCCGGCCCGTTGGGCTTTTTAATCCGGCCCGCCGAAGGTTGGTGCACAACACAATTAAGGTTCGATATAAATGATTGCATTCATTTCATTTGGACTTGTAATGACAGGCATTTCAACGCCAGATGGCGCAGTTACTTGAAGTTGCAGAGCACAGGGAGGGGGGGGGGGGGAGACGATACGGAAGCCAGCAGTAGCGCCAACTCAATCAACTCCCGCTCGATACGACGGAATAAGAGTGTCCGCGCGGCTATTTTCTATCATTGGATCCAAAATCAGCGACATGCAAGCGACTCTTTGTTGCAGTGAGTTTTACTGCAATTGCGAACATTTTCACGTCCTGTCGATCATGGCATCTAAACGAAGAGGAAGAGTAATGGCCACGGTAGAGAAAGTGAAGTGTATCTGATTAAACGAAGCGGGTTACAAAATACGAAACATTCAGGAGATGCTTGGAGTCTGAAAGACTCAAATCTACAAGACTTTGAAAAACGAGGAAGTGATTTGTGCTCAGTCCGATTCTGGCTATTTCCATGCCCAGAGTGAATTGTGTTACGGGGAGTGAACACCCCTCTTTTGGAATGGTTTGCCCCAGCAGCGCGGGGAAGGGCGTGCGCTTGTTTGTACGGGGCAGTATTGAATACAGCGGCACATAAACAACACTCTGGTCCGGTGTCTTTCTTATGCACAAACCATACAGAAACAAATTGCTTGCGGCTCGACGGACAGTCCAGTAAATAAACGTTTCCTTGAATGGTTTGACTGCTATCGTGCTAAAAACGCTAACTATGAGCATAGAAGACTTGGAAGCGTCCCGTGTCTGGCTTCAAAAGTTCGCTACGCGACATCAGCTGAGCAACGCTGTCATGTGTGGTGATCGAGGGGAGGTCAAGTCAGAGACAATGAGTGAGTCAAAAGAAAAGCAACCAGGTCTCTTACACGTCTCATTTTGGAGCAAATAGTCCTAACTTTGTTATATTTTGTCATATACCTGTACTGCTTGCTGCAGTTTTTGGCCAACATATTGTTGCACTTTGTTGCTGCTCACATACTTGAACCTTCATACAGGACATATACCATAGTTGTTTCACCGTTCACATTAAAAAAAGTATGGTAATACTTTTATGCTTTTGTTCTGTTGATGTTTGGTATGGACTGTCAACATATAATTTTTTTTATATGTACCTATCTTGTCCTGACACGGCCCACCTGTCAAATTTAGAAATCAATGTGGCCCCCGAGCCAAAAAGTTTGCCCACCCCTGTCCTAGCTAGTGCGAAGCTAGTTTGTTCCTCAAGTCCTACATCCAACTTTGCACCCCCCTTTTTGTTGGTTGTGAGAGGCAGTGATGCACTGCCTTGCTGTGCTTTATTGACTGACTGCCTAACAACTGAATTTAATGCTTATTAGCCTTAAACATTCGCATAAACATGCAACTACTTATGGGCGTCCGTTCCTACGTAGTGCCCTAACAACTGAATTTAATGCTTATTAGCCTTAAACATTCGCATAAACATGCAACTACTTATGGGCGTCCGTTCCTACGTAGTGCGAGCATAGCTTTCAGGCATGTGCACTCCCCATGTGGATGTCACACATACGGAGACGTGAGTACCATTCAAAAATTTGCGCTGACAATAAGTTATGATCCGTCCTGATTCGGCATTCGGTTTTAGTTGCCAATTAGCAACTCAATTTAAGTCAGAAGTGATTGAGGTTGGCCTTACAAACTATTGCATTTAGATTGCTTCAACCTGCAGATAATTTGTAACCTATGTCTATGTCCTATCCTATTCAGATGAAGCTCATGAAGTTGCTGCAGCGTCTCCCTGCCAGTGTTGTTCGCCGGCTGCATCGAGAGCGCTACAGAAAGCCGTCTTGGCTAACACCGATCCCAGACGCTCACAAGCTCACAGAAGACGATATCACACACTTTGTGGAGAGTATGATGCAGCCAGTTCTGCTGGCCATGTTCAGCAAAACAGGCAGTCTTGATGCCGCTCAGGCTCTGCAGAACCTTGCTCTGATGAGGCCTGAAATAGTAATTCCTCCGGTTCTAGAGAGGTAGGATTTGTAATTTTATTTTCTAACCCAGTGGGTACATTTTTAGAGTCTGGCAAGCTGCTCCTAGTTTTCTGCTATCATCCAGAAACAAGAGTACTCTTTGGAATGGACACAAAGGACTAATTGTTGTCTTTTCTATAGAACATACCCCGCACTGGAAACTCTAACAGAGCCCCACCAGCTGACAGCCACCCTAAGCTGCATGATTGGTGTAGCGCGAAGTTTAGTGTCTGGTGGGAAGCACCTTCCTGATGGGCCGACTCACATGTTACCCCTCCTCATGAGGTCCCTTCCTGGAGTTGACCCAAATGACTTCAGCAAGTGCATGGTGTGATTCTTTTGCCAACACTTTGAAACCATTTCCAATATTGGTATAAGTAAATAAATATCCAAATATTGCTCTCCATTCAGATCACCTTCCAGTTTATTGCTACATTTGTAACTCTTGTGCCTTTGGTGGACTGTTCGTCTGCTCTACATGAAAGAACAGACTTGACAGAGGTGAATTGCTGTTCACTCAGTCTTCCCAATTTGAGTAATATAAAATAAGCATGCACATTGATTTGTTTTAAACTTTGCCAAACAAAGGTGGAACGTGAATTGTGCTCGGCCTCTGCGGAATTCGAAGACTTTGTCCTTCAATTTATGGACAGGTATGCTTAAGACTGATGATGATCATGTTTGAATTGTGCTATTGGCTAATAATGTGTGATGACGGTGACATAGCTACATTCTACATTCAGAATCTAGCAATGCTTAGAGTTTTGCCTGATTAGCTTTTCACTTTATGGAAAGTAAAAAAAATTAAGAATGAGAAAATGGATCAAATGATACAACTACAAATGAAGTACATTATTATTCAAATGTAAAGTATTTTGCTTCTCTTAGCGAGCTGCTTTATTCCACATTATCAACAGGTATTTGCTTGTTTGATACTATCTGCAGGTGCTTTGCCTTGATCGACAGCAGCACTCTCGAACAAACCCGTGAGGAAACAGAAACGGAGAAAATGACTCATTTGGAGAGTTTGGTGGAACTCGGCTTGTCTTCTACCTTTAGCACTATCCTCATTCAATGCTCCTTGGACATCTTCATGGTACCCGCTGAAGAAAATTTTGATCTTTAAAACAATTAAAAAATTGAAGTGATGTCATTTATTTGTGTTTATTATTGTAACAGGTGGCGCTGGAAAAGGTTTTTAACTTTGCAACCACCAACATTTTTGAGACGCGTGTAGCTGGAAGGATGGTGGCGGACATGTGCCGGGCTGCTGCCAAGGTAACTCACAAATCATGAGCAGTCTATAGTATTGTTTTTCCACAAATAGCGGCCTTCTTTGTTGTCATCTACTTGAACAAATATGCACCACCATAACTACGGTTGATCCTTAATCTCATTCCTTTTAATTTGACCGATACCCCCAAATAATGCCTTACTCGCAATATATGCCTTATACTTTCTGAAAGGCGCTTATAAATAAAATGTATTATTATTATGATTACAGATAAATTTAAAAAAATGTTATCGGCCAATATTTGAGGTGCAGTTCTACTGTTGTAACTGACTGCTCACTTCCTCTATTCTTCTTTTTTCAGTGTCACCCTGCAGAGTCTCTTAAAATGTTTGTCCCTCACTGCTGCAATCAAATACACCAAATTGCTGCCAGTAAGTGCACTACTGTTGGCTAGAAAAAAAACTAAACGGTTTTTCACATAGTTTTGTAGTTGACTAATTTATCTTTATTTGGTGATTGATTTGATTAAAACAGATGAAGAAGTGTTACATGAAGAGGAACTTGACAAGGAGTTTTTATGGAATCTTCAGCTACTGTCTGAGGTGAACTAAGCTCCTTTTCTGTTCTCACAGCGAGATTTTTTTTTTTTAAGTTCCTCGCTTCACCATCATTGGGTCTTCTCTCCATGTATGACTACAGGTGACTCGAGTAGATGGTCACAAGCTCCTGGCCTATTCCTCTGACTTGGTCCAGATACTGCAGTTGACCCTTCACCTCAAATGTAAGCAGGGCTACATCCTTTCTTGCAACTTGCTGCATCATATCCTCCGCTCCACTGTCCTCATCTATCCTACGGAGTACTGCAGTGTGCCAAGGGGCTTCTGCCAGCCAATCACAGACTACCTGCCCATCAAGGTAATGACTCTACTTCAAGCACCATATCTCGTGTTTTATGGATGGGTCTGTCTAAAGTAAATAAAGCCAATTATTTATTTGAATTGCACTGTGTAAGGATTGCCTCATAATATGTTGAATGAGGATATATGTGAAATCCTGTGTTTTGTTCCTGTTGTTCACGATGACGTTTCATATAAACTGTAAGAAAATGTCGCTTGAACTTCAGCTTTTGTTTATGCTCTTTGAATTGTTTGTTTGTTCATGCTCTTTAAAAATGGTCCGATGTAGGATTGGGGTCGTCCTGGTGACTTATGGAACTTGGACATCCGGTGGCATGTCCCCAGTGCTGATGAGACCACCTTTACCTTTCATTTACTGGGCACGATCCTGAAGCCAGAACTGAAGAGGCTTCAAAGTTTTGCAGAAGGAGAACAAGAAATGAGCAGGTATAATGCAATGCATATTTGGAATGTACAATGCATTGTGATAATCCCTCTCAGGCGCCAAATGTAGTTTTCCTTTAACGTGCAAGAGTGATGTTATACTTTTTTGCTTTTTTCCTTCAACAGGGATGATGTTTTGCAGAGTCTCACCATTGTTCAACACTGTATCTTGGGGGCTGGTGGTCTTATGCCTCCCTTGAAAGGAGAACCTATATGTGAACTGTGAGCATTTTGCTATTTTAGTTGAAAAATATTTGCCATTGGTTTAAATTATGAAGTCCTCCCTTTGATGGTTGTATTGTATTTCCTGAAAAAAAATCCATCTGGTTTTAATTGTAATAGTTTCACTTTTTTCGGCTTTTATATTTGTGTGTTTGTGTTGTGATGCAAAAATGCTACATAATTTAATGTGCTTTTTGAAACAGGGTCCATAGTAAGGTGAATCTAGACGAGACCACCTTGTATACTGGAACAAAGTATGGTAGGCACAACACTTTAATTTCAGATAGTATATAATGAATGAGGAATTATGTTTTAAAGTGAGTATTGTCTTTCTTACGACATAATGTCATCTTTTTTTGCAGATGAGTCCACAGAGAACTACAGAGATTCCATTTGTCAAGTGATGAGACAGTTGCTTCGTAAGTGTTGTGGCCACACCCTAAAGGGCTTTTTCTTTATTTTAGTTGTGAAGCCATTTTATCCCTTTTTGCAGATTATATACTGGAAAACTCAGAAGATGACACAAAGTCTCTGTTTTCCATCATCAAGGTAAACAAATCAACAACCAATGTTTTTTAGATTGTTTAAAATGTATGCTTAGGTCAGTAGCATTTGAGTATCATAGCTTGGTTGAACAAAGTTTCTTTGTGCATATTGAATCTTTGCGCAGCACATGATTTTCTAAAGTAGATATGAAAAGATTTGATTTGAAGATATTATTACCAATCACATGCAAACACTCTGAATGAATTTCTAATATGTAACTGTCATGGCGTAACATAGCATCCAACACAAACTGGTATTTGTCTTCAATGTCATTCAGATCATCAGTGAATTGCTGCACTTCAAAGGTTCCCACAAACATGAGTTTGACTCCCGCTGGAAGAGTTTCAACCTTGTGAAAAAATCAATGGAAAACAGGGTGAGAATCTTTATTTTGCTGCCATCTAATGTGTATGATTTAAATCCATGGAAATAAGCTCTTTTGAGGCTCACCTTGAACAATTCAGCCTTTTTATTTATTTATTCCAGCTTCATGGCAAAAAGCAGCATATCAGAGCTCTGCTCATAGACAGAGTCATGCTCCAGCACGAAGTAAGTTGACCATGAACACATTTGCATGTCGTGTCATTGTGTCGCAGTATTTTTTTAGCTTTGCACTTTGTGGATTATTAGCTGCGCAAGCTGACCGTGGAGGGGTGTCAGTACAGGAGCATTCACCAGGAGCTGATGAGAGATCTCTTGCGGCTGTCCACAAGCACCTACAGCCAAGTAAAGACCCTGCAAAAACTACTGTCATGTCTGCATGCTATGAATTGTCACTGACGTTGTTTTTTTTTTTTTTGCAATTTTCTGTTCATGTAAATGAGATGGATTTATCATACTCTTGTGTTTGGTACTCAAATTGAAATCGAAAGTATTTTGTTTTCTTTGCAGGTACGTAGCAAAGCTCAAAGTGTACTGTTCACTGCACTTGGCACCTATAATTTCTGCTCTAGAGATGTGATCCCCCACGTCCTTGAGTTTCTCAACCCAGACAACAGCAGCGTCATACAGCAGCAGTTCAAAGTATGACATTCCCAAACTATTATGTTTCTCTATCATGTCTATTTATGATTTGTATCAGAGTAGGTGTTAAATTTTGGCATATGATCGCCACCGCCTTTCCAGGGTGCCTTGTATTGTCTCCTGGGAAATCATAATGGAGTGTGCCTGGCCAATTTGCATGACTGGGAGTGCATTGCCCTGACGTGGCCTGCTATTGTTCGATCTGGCCTCAGTTCAGCCATGTCTTTGGAGAAGCCCTCTATCGTGCGGCTCTTCGACGACCTTGCGGACAAAATCCATCGCCAGTATGAGACCATTGGCATTGACTTCTCTGTAAGAGTTACTTTTCAAAGAAAATGTGAAAAATGTTTGATTTTGATGTGCTTAGCATCCTTTTTCATCCTTTTCATCCTATAGATCCCTGAAGAGACCTGCTGTGTGGCCAAACAGCTAATGGTCACTGGAAATCCCTTCCCTAAAGAACCTGTTCCTTCAGAAGAAGAAACATCAAGAGGTGTTAAGAGGCAGGAACTCAAGAATTTTGAGTCGGGCGAGTAAGTTGCTTCGAACGACATATCTGTGATCTGAATCTCTATCATACCTTAAGTATTATTTATTGGATGTCATTAATAAGCTTAACATATTTTTAAATGTGTTTTAGGAAGTACCAGAAGCTCATTGGTGATTTACTGAACTGCCTTGGCAATAGAAATCTGTAGGTGCCATTGATATTCCCCACATTGCAATTGAATATATTTTTGTCTAGAACTTTGATTTGAATATTACAGGCCTTGGAAATTTGAACATATCGCTATTGGCTTCTTGTCATTGCTCCTGAGAGATGACCACCAACTCCCGCCAGCAGCTGTTTCGTTCTTCGTGAAAACCCTCAACCACGACTCTCTCTATGTCCGCAAGGTCAGTGAGTCTTGTCCACGTCTCATAACCGTGCACAAGTCACGGGTATACATTAATGGATGGGGGCTAAAGCAATTGAAGTGCTGTATTTCGTCCAATAGGTGGCAATATCAGCTGTCGCAGGGATCATGAAACAAATAAAAAGGCCTCATAAGAAAGTGCCCATCAGCCCATCTGAGCTTTGTAAGCAGCACAAAGTTTTGCCCATTCTTCATGTTTGCTTTTTCTAAAATATTTTATCAAACTAATTGTAAAAATGTTTCATGTCTTGTTTGAAAAAGGTGCACTTGAAGAGACGGGTCATAGTATAGTGGCCGGTGACCGCCCAGATAACAAGTGGCTGCAGTATAACAGCAGCAGCCTGCCAAGGACTCAGAAGGACTGGGATCTCTGTGCTTTTGTGGAAAAGACTCATTGGGGTTACTACAGCTGGCCAAGGTGCCTGTTTGAAACTTTTCCATCATTTTGGTTTCTTGGTTCCAGCTGGGTTGTGTTGTATTTTCGCTGATGTGCTTTTTGGTCACTAGGAAACTGATGATGTATGCTCCTGAGGAAGAGCAGCCCAAACAGAACCTAACAAGAGAGGAAATGACAGAGGTTTGTGTCACACAACAATGCTAATTATGCAACTGCCTTTTTTAAACCCTTATCAATTGTTTTCTTCTTTATTTTTGCAGCACGAGCAGATCATCTATGACCATTTCTCAGACCCAGTATTTATAAATCAGTTTATTGAGTTTCTCTCTCTCGAGGATCGAAAGGGCAAAGACAAGTTTAGCACACGCAGATTCTGCTTGTTCAAGGTGAGCACATTTCTTAAGAGTGCTTTCAGTTTTAAGGAAAAGATTCAAAACAAACACAAAAAAACACTTTTTCTTTTTTGTTTCCAGGGTTTGTTCCGCAATTTCAGCAACACATTCCTGCCTCTGCTGCAGCCACACATGGAGCGCTTGGTAGCTGACACCCATGAGAGTAAGCAGCGTTGTGTTGCAGAGATCATATCTGGACTAATCAGAGGGTGCAAACATTGGAGTTACCCAAAGGTGCAATTTCATTCAGGATCCAGACTTTTTCTTCTCTTGAGCTTCTGTTGCATGACATTGCTTGGATTTAGCTTCATTTAAAATGGTAAATTTGCAGGTTGAGAGCCTTTGGGAAGTGTTGTGCCCACTCCTTCGTACAGCTTTGTCCAACATCACAGTAGAAACATATGCAGACTGGGGCACCTGCATCGCCACTGCCTGCGTAAGCCTTCCCACTCTGAGTTCATCTTTTCGTTAAAAAAAAAAATAAATAAATAATCCGTCATGTCTCCCATATACAGGAGAGTAGAGACCCTCGCAAACTTCACTGGCTTTTTGAGATGCTCATGGAGTCTCCAGTCAATGGGGAGGGAGGCTCATTTGTTGATGCATGGTCAGTCGAACTACATCCTGCCTTAGTAATAATGTTTATCCCGCTTACATTATTTTTTATTAAATTTTTAATATATTTTATTCCCCCCGCCCCCAAGTCGCCTCTATGTGCTGCAGGGAGGCCTTGCTCAGCAGGAGTGGCGTGTGCCAGAGCTCCTCCACAGATTGTTGCAGTACCTGGAGCCCAAACTGACTCAGGTTTACAAAAATGTACGGGAGCGGATTGGAAGGTGAGGATGGATCATCTTAAAATTGTTTATCTTATGCTTCCCCATATCATGTTGAAGTTCACAAGGGCTTGAAATTCATGAAAAAGCATTCATTATTGTTTTCAGTTTGTCAAAATATCAAAACAGTGGCATGACAAACAGCCAAAGCCAAAGTGTCTCAATTTTATTATTAAATTATGATGTTTGACTAATTGGAAGGTGTTTTTTGAGCAGGTTTTCTTCAGGCAATATCACAAAAAAAAAAAATATATATATATACATGTATATACACACACAATTTCAACGCACCACCCCTTCACCCTCACCCCTTCCCCCCTGAATTTGATGATTACTTGTTACACAAAATAATTCTTCTGACAGTAAGATTCCATATTTACTGTGTGATCTCCCCTTGGAACTTGATTTGACCTTGAAAATTGTGTATTAATGTTGCATTTTCTTTTTCCTCCCTCCAGCGTACTGACCTACATCTTCATGATAGATGTCAACTTGCCTTACACTCAGCCAACCACCTCGCCTCGCATCTCGGACTTCACCGACAGAATTTTGTTACAGCTAAAGCCACTGACTGAGGGTGATGATGAGATCCAAAATCACGTGGTTGAGGAGAATGAAGTGGGGGAGCAGGATGAGAGAACACAAGCGATCAAACTTCTCAAAACAGGTGAGTTAATGCTGAGTGACTCATCTAAAGCTATTTACATTTCATAACATTCTCCTCATTAACATGTTTGCAGTGTTGAAGTGGCTGATTGCAAGTGCGGGCCGCTCTTACTCTACTGCTGTCCCGGAGCACCTACGCTTGCTCCCTCTCCTCTTCAAGGTAGCTCCTTCACTTTTACACGATACACGCTTAAATGGATTCAAGACTATCAATTCTGGCATCTCTTTGTGTGGTTCCAGATTGCTCCAGTAGAGAATGATGATAGTTACGATGAGCTGAAGAGGGATGCAAAGACCTGCTTGTCTCTCATGTCCCAGGGGCTCCTCTACACCGATCAGATTCCCATGGTGCTTAATGCCCTGCAAGAGGTAGAACAGTAGTGGACTTAAGTAGATTTTTCAGATTTACCTTATTTATTTATATTTTCAATAATTATCACAGTTTATTCAGTGAATGAAAGTAGTATATTCGTTCTACTACAGAGGTGTATATTTAAGAGGAGGCCTTTATTTGTACAGATTGTAGCCGTCAGGTGGAAACCATGTCTGTCCAAATGTGGTCGATATGTCCAAATGTGACCACATTATTTTTATCCTTTATTAACCTATTTACAGTGTTGGAAATACTTGACTACATCTCTAACTATGAATCTGACTTTTGAGCTATTAACTCTCTTGGACACTTGAAATGCATAACATATTTCGCCCTGAATGGTAAGTAACATGGCTAGAGTAAAGGGGTCTACAGATACCTGGATCCTGGGGGGCGGCAGGTGGGGACATGTATTTGAGGTGAAATGAAAAGTGGAGAAGTGACCCAGAAGTGACCCAGTGCAGGATTGAAAAGTATGATATTGGATAATGTCCTGTATGAATGCAGCTCTGTCATATATGTAAAAGTATGATATTGGATAATGTCCTGTATGAATGCAGCTCTCTGTCATATATGTACAAATGTGTCTCTCTCTCTCTCTCTCTCTCTCTCTCTCTCTCTCTCTCTCTCTCTCTCTCTCTCTCTCTCTCTCTCTCTCTCTCTCACTCTCTCTCACACACACACACACACACACACACACACACCACCTAAATTGTCCATTGTGTTCCATTATTGACATGTGATGATGCTGGCACGTGTTGGCAGATTGCAGGGAGCAGCTCCTGGCACGCTCGATATACGGTGCTGACATACCTGCAGATCATGGCCTTTTATAATCTATTCACCTTCATGAGTGACCCGAAAGCAGTGGATGACGTGCGAGCACTGGTTATAAGACTGCTGGAGGATGAGCAGCTGGAGGTAAAAACCAAGCATGCATCCACAAACTAGTTCAAATATAAACCAAAAAAACATTGCTTCATGTGAGTCCGCCATAATAAAACTGTCAGTCTGGACATTACAATAAATACATGCTTGTTGGTGCTGGTGGCCTCTTGTCATCTTTTAGCTCCACTGTAGTGATTCAGTATTCACCTCCTGGCTCTCCACTCGCATACCCCCCACACCTCTCCCTCTGGTCCTCTAAGTGTTGCTATGGTAACCACAGGCTGCAGTAATCTGTTGCTATGGTGATAACTTTCAGATTGAAAGAGGAAGAGAGGGATGGAGTCGAGACAAAGAGTGGGGATAGCTGGAAGTCATTTTGTTGGGCCTATACATTATACATTCAACTGCTGAAGAGTTAAATGGCCTTGTTGAGGTTAGCTGATCCAAATAATTCTGGGTGATCGATACTGCATATATCTTGAATCTATCTCTGTGACTGATTTAAGATTCACCAATAGCATGAGCCTTGCTGTGTTAATACTAAAGTGTATAGGATAAAGGTTGAGCACGTAAACACACTGGCAAAACTCACTATTATTATCGAATGTCTTATTCCAGGTGAATGAAGTATCCATGCATCCATCTTGTTTCAGATGTTATTAGATTGTGCAAGTGTACCTAATGTTGCCCCTCCCACCGCGATCTACTTTCTCTGCAGGTAAGAGAAATGGCTGCCACCACACTCAGTGGCTTCCTCCAGTGCAATTTCTTGTGCATGGACGCCCCCATGCAGGCTCACTTTGAGGCTCTGTGCAAGACCCGCCTGCCTAAAAAGAGAAAGAGGGGTGTTGGTTCACTAGTGGACACTATACCTTCTGGAGGTGAGTCAAGAGAAACATCAAAGTGGCTGTGCCACATTCAGTTTTGAAGTAGGGGAACATGTTAAAAAAACCCATCCACCTTTTGATAATAGAGGATATAGTAAAAGAACACGTTCGGTGTTATTTCACAGATTTTGTGTAATTATAATGCAGTACAGTATGTATTTCCTTTAAAAAAATTTTTTTTATTATTATTTTTTTTTACTGGCCCTGTTACACCTGCTCACGATGAAGTTCATTTTTATGTTTTCACAGACCTGGTACGGCGTCATGCTGGTGTTCTCGGGCTGAGTGCTTGCATTCTCTCCAGCCCATATGACGTGCCCACCTGGATGCCCCAGTTATTAATGGACCTCAGTGCCCACCTCAATGATACCCAACCCATTGAAGTGCGTCTTGTAAGCTTATCCCTTTCACGCTAGTAAATGAACTGCAATCTTGCAACCTGGATGTGTTTTCCTGTAGATGACTGTGAAGAAAACCCTGTCCAACTTTCGGAGGACGCATCACGACAACTGGCAACAGCATAAGCAGCAGTTCACAGATGATCAGTTGTTGGTGCTTACAGACCTCCTGGTGTCGCCGTGCTACTATGCCTAAAACCTGGTAAAGCATTACAAAAAATAATAATAAAATAACACCAAAAGCAAGGCACTTCTACTATTTGGACAAAAGATGAATGACAAGACTTTGAGTTTTTTTTTTTCTGTTTAGCTTGGATTCTCCCAGACTACGTCCAGGCCAGCCTGCAATGAGGACGTGGTGCAGTTATTCGACACCTGGAAGTGGCACACAAAACTGTGTGAAATGTTTTGTATTATCTATGTAGCTCATTTACATTTCTTCTATACTTAATATTTAAGGATCAATCATGGCAGGGATGAATGACCTGCAGGTGTAACATTTCTGTACAGTTTTTTTGTTTTTGTTTTCTTGGTTGTTTGATCGCGAGTGTGCACGCTTGAAAACGTGTGGCGTGTCGGATACATTTCTCAGGATCACATCCTTAGAATCAACTCTGAGCCAACACGATGTCCCCGGTGTAGGACATGCTCTTTAATTATCATCTTCCTCAAGTGGAGTGTGTGTTTTGACCTGCAGAAAGTTGTCAACCGAACTCTTTGGATTAGACAAACACAAAATTTGTCTGGCTGTTTGATCGTGTGTGTGTGTGTGTGTGTGTGTGTGTGTGTGTGTGTGTGTGTGTGCGTGCGTGCGTCATGCTTTAGCTACGATGTGCAGACATTTATTTATTTATAAATTAAGGAAGTGCTGCATTCATTTTTTTCTCTAGCAACTGTTTCAGCAGATGTTGTAGTAGGTGGGTGTGATTTCAAAAAAAAATTTTATTTTTTTGTGGAAAGCACTAGAGCCTATTTTATCTACTCTTGCAAAGTCAAGGGAGAGGGTAGACTCCCCGATGTGGTGCTCTCATGTTTGTTTTGTGAAGTCCCAAACACTTCACGGTTCTCCAGTGTAAAACGCTATCCACTAAACCGATCCATAATTTCAAATAATGATTGACCCCCCGCATCCCTCAGAACTTGCTGGATTGTTTTGCTCAGTTTGTTCCCGCTCGATGACTTGAAATGAGTCCTAACATTGAAGCATTTAGTACCTCACCTTTGTATAGTGTAGTGCCAAAATTGCAGTGACCTTTTTTTTTTTGTAGATGTACTGTTTGCCTAATTGTATGATATCATGCGTGAATAAATTGTTTATAAACTATATCTGAATCTATATGTCTTATCGTCTTGAGTATGAATTATAAAACAAGGTAGCATGCAGGTATTGTGGTTAGCACACCTGTGTCCTATGTGGAATTTGCATGTTCTTCCCGTGTTTGTGTAGATTTGTCCTGGCTGTATTCTCTAGTTTCCTCACACATGGATCTTGGGCCAATTGAGACCCCAAATTGGCCATCAATGCTAATATGAATGACACGGTCATTATGTGCCAGTTCAGGGGCTAAGATCGGCCCCAGTGAGGACACGTGGCGTAGAAAATGAATGCCGAGACAATATAATAAATGAAGATAACACCATGTTTTGAAACCGCTTGTTTGAGAACAAATTATTTATTTGAAGGAAGAGAATGCATGATCACAGAACAACATTTTGGGTTAATTTAAGCCAAGCCTAAATGAAGTCAGTTTGTATATATAAATGATTTCAATTACTTGCAATATTGTATATTAGTGTTACTTTGGTAACAAAACATTTATACTGCATTTATAGAGCACTTTAAAACAACCACCGTTGTATATAAAGCGCTGTACATGGAGCAAAAATAATTCATACAACAACAAACAATACATGAATAATGAAGACAGTAGAAAACACAAAAACATAGACCTTTGATGCAGTGTTTCGACACTGCAAATGACCGCCAAAATAACCACATTTCGAAATGAATACAACGAAAATTCAGCATTAATATATTGTTCAATGCACTAGTTGAATGCAGTGCTTGATGCTCTGTTGTTCGCTGGCGTCGCTGTGACTTCATTCTCGATTTTTTTTTAACCAGTGCACGTCCAGTGGTGGCTCCCGGGTAAAAAGATTGAATACCTCGCAAAGAAGACAAGAAATCCCACCGCAACAGATGCACAACAATCAAATAGGGTATCAAGAATTTGCTCGGGCACGCGCACGTCTCAAATTGCAACGAAGACGACGAGATGACGCCTTTACTGTTCGCGTCTCCAAATGGCGTTTAAATTGAGATTTTTTTTTTTTCGCTTTAGGAGCTGCGGTCGGTTCACGTACCACAGAGCTGCTTTAAAAAACGAAGATGGGCTGTGTTAAATAATTATGACCTGCGAAGGCTTGTGTAACAACGGTAAGTTTTGTACATTACATATTTGAGCTATCAAGAAAAATATAAATAGAATTTTGACATGTGTGTATGCGCGCGTGCGCATCCTATTTCATTGTTGCACTAATCAGCAAGCTGTGAGATTTTTAGCTAGCAGTCATCATGCGTTTTTTTTTTCTTTTAGGATGCAGCAATGGTGACGCCTGCGTCCTCCTTTTCAGAGGACTAATGGTTGGTTCTTTAGCGGTGGGCGGCTAATAATACGATGAACAGCACAGAGTCGCCGTCAGAGCTGGCTGATGTGCCCAAGCAAGTGAACTTAAATGGCACCCAGCCATCACACAGCCCCCCAGTTTGGGCTGCCGTCCACACGGCAACCTTGACCTTTTGCTCCCTCCTCCTCGTTTTCATCTTCTGCCTTGGTTCCTATGGGAACCTGGTGGTTTTCTTGTCCTTCTTTGACCCAGCCTTCCGCAAGTTTCGCACCAACTTTGATTTCATGATCCTCAACCTGTCCTTCTGTGATTTGTTTATTTGCTGTGTGACGGCCCCGATGTTCGCGTTGGTGCTTTACCTGGATGCGGGCGGCGTGGACGGCATGTCCAAGAGCTTCTGCTTCGCCTTTCACCTGACCGGCTCGGGTTTCATCATCATGTCGCTGGAGACGGTGGCGGTCATCGCTCTGCACCGGCTGCGGATGGTCCTGGGCCAACAGCCCAACCGCACCGCCTCATTCCCCTGCACCCTGACCCTCACAGCCCTGCTATGGACGTCCAGCTTCACCATGGCGGCCCTGCTCATCATGCGGGCGTACCCACGCAGGGATGGACCTTGCTTGCCCCATTTTGGTCTAGGAGGGGGGCGGGCCAGGTTGGTGCTGTACGCGTATCTTGCTGACTTTGCTTTCTGCGTGGCTGTCGTGTCAGTGTCCTATCTAATGATCGCCCAGACCCTGAGGAAGAACGCACAAGTGAGGAAGTGTCCCATTATCACCGTGGCAGCCACGTGCACCCCACCCCCGCCACCTTTGGCAGCCACAGGCTTTGATGGGGTGCAGTGTAGCGCTCAGGCCCCCTTGTACCGTAATCAGATGTATAATAAGTTACAAAATGTTCAGACGCATTCTTACGCCACTAGGACCAAGCAACCGGTGGTCCCGGGGGCAGCCCAGGGAGCGACCTGTTGCCAGCTGGTCTCCACTGTCAACTTGGCCACCGCCAAGGACTCCAAAGCTGTTGTCACCTGTGTCATCATCGTGTTCTCAGTGCTGCTGTGCTGCCTGCCGATGGGGATCTCCTTGGCGCAGGACGTTTTGTCGCCAGAGAGCACCTTCGCACACTACCAGTTTGAACTGTGCGGCGTCGTCCTCATTTTCCTCAAGTCGGGCATCAATCCCTTCGTGTATTCACGTAACAGTGCCGGCCTACGCCGCCGCATGCTCTGCTGCATGCATTGGGCCGCACTGGGACTGCTATGCTGCAAGCACAAGACTCGCTTGCACGCCATGGGTAAGGGCAGTCTGGAAGTCAATCGGAATAAATCCTCCCACCACGAGACCAACTCGGCGTACGTTCTCTCGCCCAAGGCGCAGAGGAGGCTGGTGGACCAGGCATGCGGGCCGAGTCACTCCAGAGAGTGCGCTGCCAGTCCCAAGGGTGCACGGAGACCTCGCCCCGCCAGCACATCCACGCCCATCAACACGCGGATCGAGCCCTACTACAGTATATACAACAGCAGTCCATCTGCTGGACCCAGCTCGCCCACCAGCCTTCAGCCTGCCGGCTCGCAGACGTTTGCCTTCGCCAAGTCCTACGTGGCCATGCACTACCACACTCACCAGGACACCTTACAGGACTTTGAGAGCACCTCTGTGCAACAGATCCCCGTCCCCTCTGTCTGAACTCTTGCAGGATCAGTGTCATGTTCTGCAGTAGGAGTACTCAAGGATACAGTTGCGGGTGATGGGGGACACCACTGTTGCCACATAGCAGGAAGTTCTTTGGGTTGTGTCTTCAGGACTGCTGGGATGTTTGTTTGGGTTCTCATTCCTCCCATAGTCCAAAAACGTGTGTATGGACAATGCGGTGGTTCCCAAAATGTCTCTTTCATGGGTCGTACAATTTTGCCCTCATCCTGACTCACATCTTCTCCTCAATAATTTAAATGCAACCTAATATGGCAAGTAAGTGACTGTATACGAATAGTAGAGTCTTATCCATCAAGTGTAGAATTTTTCACAACCAAGGAGTGTTCCCTCACTTTTTGCAGGTGATATGTTCCATGATCCCCCACGAGAGGTGAATTTCCGCAACGTAGAGGTTGACTCTTTTGGGCAAGGGGGGCTTCTTTATTCCTCTATGAAGTCATTACTGTTTGGATGGTTCTGTTTGCGACCAACAGGTGGCACTGTAGGGTTCCTCCTGTTGGTCACAAGCAGAACCACCTTACCAATTACTCACACGCTTCCCACGCTTCTAAATATGTGTTACACGTAATACATGAAATTTATAAATGTAAAATGAAGATTAAATCATTTTTCTGTTGCCATGACTAATGTTCTTCTACCTTTCCAGCAGAGGTTGCTCTTCAACTTTCACGTAAAAGACCAAGAAAAACGGTAGTCATGGCAACTAGCTTTCGCTTTCAGCATCAAGGATTTACAGCGCCAAAATTTGCATTAACCCATCAGGATTGTAACCTTGGCTATAATGTTACGTATGATTCTGGTTAAGGCCAGCCATTTTAAACAAAGGAGAAAAGCTTTAACATAGTTATTAAGTGGCCATGTGGCTCTCCTCGTGTGCTGCCGGAAGCAGAGCACGCCCGGCTCACATTCATTTATGAATGCAGCCCATAATCAGCAACCTGTGCTTCAACTGTTTACTTTCCTTATACTGGCCTGCACTGGGCTTCATTTTTACAAATGGCACATTTGGACAACGTCTGAGTTTCCGAAGGGTCTGATTGAAGCAGTGAGCTTCACGTGTAATTCCGAACGCATCCGCGATGAGGAAATTGGGGATCGTCAGGTGTGCCAGGAGAAATTATCCAATGTCACTTTTTAAAATATTTTAAATTGTATAAAACATTGATTAATCATTTTCTGCAAATATTATGTCATTGTCCGGTGTCCGTTCTGTAAAGACTGGGCGGGCAATTTAATATTCGTCCGTGTGGCAACACGTAGCTGATTGCTTCGTTCCTCCGACAGACTTAATGATGCACGTGGAGAGGTCGTGGTTGACAGTCATCGGTAAGTTTTTACAAAGGACAACTGCAAACTCCGAATTGGGCTCTGTACAAGATTCTGACCCCGATGAAGGCCCTAGTGTGAGTGGTGGGAAAAAGAAAGCAAAGACGGTGAGCTCAAGGCAATATAGTGAAAGCTATCTTTCGTATGGATTTACTTTCATCGGGGATGAGACGACACCTCAATTATGCCTGGTGTGTGGCGAGTAGCTTTCCAACAGCGCCATGGTGCCGAGCAAGCTTAAACGCCATCTCCAAACGAAACACCAATCGCTTCAAAACAAGCAGACAGACTATTTTGTTCGCCGGCGTGTAAATACAGAGAAACAGGCAACCTTTATGAGAAAAACCACAAAGGTAAACGAGAAAGCGCTAAAAGCTAGTTACCTAGTAGCCCAACTCGTTGCTAAATCAAAAAAGCCGCACACTGGAGACACAATTGTCAGACGTATTGGTGACATGTCTACAGACATCAAAAGCCATGTTTTGGAGAAGATACGCATCAATAGGAAATTTGCGTTGCAAGTTGACGAGTCTACGGATATTAGCAGCCTGCTTAGATTCTAAACAGGCCCAGGTTTCCACACTGATTGAGTATAAATAAACTGAGAAATTATATTTTAATTAAATATAATGTTCAGAGTGTAATTTAATAAAATTTTTGTTTAGTGGTGTGCCGCAAAAATTTTCCACTGTAAAAAACGTGCCATGGCTCAAAAAAGGTTGAACCACACTGCTCTAATGTTCATGGTCTCTGTTTTTGTCAAATGAATTTCCCTTCAGAAAATTGACATTTTTTGACTGGTCTGACTTAGAAGGAAGAAAAATAGCAAGAACACCCATGCACAAAAGTGAGATAAACCCCCCAATAGATGAAGTTATGGTGACAAATGAAAAGGCCACGGTAGATTAAAGCCACAATAACCGTCTCGTAGCGAGGGAACACTGCATTCTGGAAAGCGCTTTGTTACAGCAGCAGTTGTTGTAAAAGTGGCATATAAATTAAGATGCATTGTATTGTATTTTGTCACTGTCTGCTGGACACCCCTTATGTCCAACTATGGTCAATTTAATATTTTTTCAGAAATTTGTGTGTCCCCATGTTGTCAGGTTTTTAAAAACTCATTATTAACCAGTTTAAAGTGTGGAAAAGTGATTGAAAACAAATCTATTAATTCCATTAACTCTGCCTCTTCCTCACTTGCCCTTCCCGCAACAGCCATTTTTAAAAATATATAGTGCAGTAACTTTTTTCAGTCGTGTTGAGATCCCCAACCCCAAGATGAGATGAAAACCCCTCCTAAGTTGCCTGAAGACAAAATTGTCCGTAATGTATGAATATAAGCATAAAATTATTGTTTAGGTCAGTGTCCACCCAGTGATTGACAGGACCATGAACTCCGCTCGCCAACATGCCAATGTATTTGATCAGTGGCATGGAACATAGATGTAAAAAGACAGACTTGAAATGGAAAGGTTTTTCACTGTTTACGATTTTTCGAGTACTTGGTAAAGTTCCTATAAATCTACCTGCTGTGTTGCACATGCATGTGCTTACAATCTTGGGCTGGCGACTTCAGTGCCCACACGGTCCTTCGAGGATTTATTTGTGAACCCAGTGCACACTTTTTAACCGAATAAATGTTTGGCAAGTGCTGTGTGTCCTCTCGTTGTTCGAAATAATGTCCTTAATTTAATGTAAGGTTTTCTTTTAATGCTTTGGTGTTGTTATACAGTAGTTTCACTGTTTCTTGTTACAGAAGAATAAGTATTGAACTTCAATAGTAAAAAAATAAAATAAAATGAAAAATTGTTAGGAGATCAGACCTTGTTTCACTTTATAATTGTTAAACGTGTCTTAAAACAGTGCTCTTACCTCACAATTTTGCATTATAAAGCATTTCAGAACACGTTTCTTATTTCGGTATGAAGGCATGAATAACAGCACCCCGTGGCGGTTTTAAATATAACTGCATCAATGCAGGAACATCAGTTACATTTCGTGTCGAGGGGAGTGATCTGTTCAGGTCAAATTTAGTACAGGTATTTGCACGGGGAAGACTAAAATTTGCAAAGCAGGTGAGAAAGCGACATTCCACTCAATTACACATCCACGTACTTCTTTTGGGGGCTCCCAATTATACGTTAGATTTGTACTTTTGTCCCTGTAATTTTAATATGACAAGGATCAAGTTCCTTGAGAGCTGTTCATCTTAGCCGTGGTATAGAAATACCCTTTCAACAAGATTCAGAATACACCATAAAGTGACAAAGAAATTTTAATCAAACTTGCATTTGTCATTTCAAAACTCTCACTGATGCATAAGTTACACTCACCCTTCATAACATGAATAAAGCACACCTTCTCACTTTTGAAAAAAAAAAAAAACAAGCGAAAAGTATCCGGCAACCATTTGCGATCTTTCCTTCAGCACACAGTGAATCATGATCTTGTACATTATAAAACCTTTGAAGCAGACATGAAATTTTAACAGAAAATCTACACTCCTTAAGTGATTTATTGAAGCTACAACCCAGATGGGTGAGGCAGTCATGTGATTTGATCCACTGCTCAGATCAGGACACCTGGATCGTCTCTGCAGCTCCTCAGCAACCTCAAGTCCAGCCTCAAGATCAAAGGTTCAAATTTTGGTGATAAATGTTGCATCATGACCATTTGTCAGCCTGTCTCTTTCACTGCTTTATCACTTGTACTTGTCCTGTTGTTCTCATCTTTGGGCCGTTTAGCTTGAAATGGACAGAAGTCCGTGTTCATCTGCTGAGTCAAGAATGCTGCAAATGACTGAAGATTCAACCTGAGACAAGAACACGGATTTAATGTGGTCCCAGAAGCGATTAACTGCTTGATGACTACACTTACCCCGAGGATGTATTGACAAGTCTGAGGTTCCAGCATATAGACAGTGACCGCATGGGGAGACTCTGACTCTTTACATCTGATGCAAGAGCAAGAAGGAGTCAGTAAACATCTGGTTCTTATTCAATCGACTCATGATGCAATGGTATGAAAACGTTTGGCCACTCTTAATCATTTTCAAGATTTTCCTTTATAAATCATTGGTTGTTTGAATAACCTGATCCAAACAGCCAATGGTTTAGAAAGGAGAATCTTGCAAATGATTCAGTGGTGCCCAAACCTTTTCATCCAGCCATCCATTTTCTGATCCGCTTATCCTCACAATGGTCGCGGGGTGTGCTGGAGCCTATCCCAGCTGGCTTCAGGCAGTAGGCGGGGGACACCCTGAAGCGGTTGCCAGCCAATTGCAGGGCCCACATAGATATACAACCATTCGCGCTAACACTCATACCTAGGGACAATTTAGAGTGCTCCTTTAACCTGCTGCGCATGTTTTTGAAATGTGGGAGGATGCAGGGACACCATGCAGGCACAGGGAGAACATGCAAACTCCACACATGAAAGCCATAATCGAATCTTGCACCTTCTGTGCTGCAAGGCTGATGCACTAACCAGTCGACTACCGGGCCGCCACTTTTTCATACAAAGACATACAAATATTTGAGAAGTAAACTGAAGTTTATAGGGTTTACAGAAATGTCATTTTACTTTTCAAATATCACTGTCTGATATATGATATACTTAAGTGAAATTGATGATCCAAACAACCAATGATTTATCAAGGGAAATCTTGAAAACTGTTCACATACTTTAATTTGACAACAACTTGGCGAGGTTTTCCAGTCAGATCACACATGTCGCCATGGCTGTAGAAATGGGAGACCAGCCTACACAGATAAAAAAAAAAAAAAGGTAAACATGGATAAAAGGGCTTGGTTTTGATTGCTGATCCGTGTAGAATAACTGCATACTTGACTTTCTGCACTCCACTGTCTTTTAGCTGGTAAGATCGAGCAACGTTCTTCTTGGACCACTCGATGTGTTCCTCGGCATTCCAGTTCCCAACTACCACAATGTTCTTGGCTTGCTCCTTATCCTTAAACAGCAAAGGAATGCAACTATTGGAAAAATATGCTTCATCGAAGACGGTAGAATTCACATTGATTAAGGGCGGGTGTGTAAAGTGGGACCGTTTGCATCCTGACATACCCGAGAAAATCCAACTTTGTCCATACAAAGGGCTTTTCTCCTTTAATGACATGTATTGTCTTTGAAGATTTTTTTAAAGTACTTGATATCATACGTCCATTTTCTGTATTACTTGTCCTCAATAGTAGCAGGTGACCTTGACTGGTGGCCATCCAATTGCAGGGCACAATCGCACCGACCGACTTCAAGATTTCAATTAACCAATCGTGTGTTTTTAGTTGTGGAAATCAAAGCAGCCTTCCCCAAAAGACACACTTCAGACTAGCAAAAGCATGCCTCACCTCATGGTACTGATGGACGTGTTTTCCATAACAGAATTCGTATTTCCACCATCCGACCCCCTGAAAAACACATCATCTAAACATCTGACCTCTCAGTGTGGCCACTAAAAACTCCTCCAGGTCCGCTTGACAAGGCCTCACCCCGTGTAAACAGTAGGAGCCGCTGAGGAAGTCCTTGACAAGCTGCTCATCTGTCAGCCGTGATATGTGAGTGGTGCCCATAGCCAGATGGGCCTGCTCGTCCACCAGAACTGGTTGGTGTGTGGGAGTGAAGGCTTCCTCTCTTGTTGGCGGAGCTTCCTCCTGTAACCATTGCACAAAGCGGTCAGTAAAGACATTACGTTTACCATTCCTTACCAGTTGCCTACACCTGTTCTACACGGTGGCTCGTACTTCTAGAGTTATTTTCTATTAAGATACTTGTACTTTACCCAAGTATCGCTTTCAGGTACTTCATGTCAAGACTGGCGAATAGCCGACCTCTCTGTGCTCTGCAGTGGTGCTGAAAGGAGGCTTGAGCTGCTCCTCTTGCTTCTTATCCAGCTGGGCGAGTCGCTGAGGCCGCAGCGGTGAGCCAGCGAGCGCCTGGCAGAAGATGGCGTTAACTGGAGACGATTTGAACCTGCACAATGCAAAAAGGGAAGAGGGTCACCTCTAATCCTTAGCACCTGTTATGTAAGATGATGAAGAGCAGTTCTGCAAATTTCTACCTGTATTTCGGGTGCGCACAGAGCAAAGGGGTCAGCACCACCACCTCATATTCGCAGCTGGTGACCTCGGCGATCGACAGGATCTCATGCTTGGCCTCCGGGTGACACACGTACAGCACGGAGGTGGAGCGTGGCTCGTTCTGCTTCAGCTCACAAGGTGTCCCGTTTCCCATTTCCAGTGAGTAATATGGAGTCAGCTGACCTTCTATATTCTTAGACGGCACCTATAAGACAACATGTACAATCTGTGTCATATTTATAGTGGCAAATGCAGTGGACTGTTCAATTTATGAAGCTTACTTCTGTTTCGGATGCTGATGGGGTTGTGTCTGACTCTTCAACATTCGCTGACGTAAGAAATACATAGCTTTATATTAGCAGAATACAACAGAAATTATGCATCAATTAATACGAATACACAGATAGCTCAGCCCATTAACACACCTTAAAAAGTTATAACATATAAAGCATAGGGAGAAATGAGTTTCCCTTCAGGAAGTAAAATACTTATTTAGCAATTTTCAGCAGAAAAAAAGTTTATATTTTGTCACTAATTAATTTGATAACTTCATTATCAATCACGGCTCAGATTGACAAATGCCACATAGGCCGTGATTGGTTCCTACCTGAAGCTACGAGTACACGTGAAGCCATTTTCATCACTGAGTACAAGTCAAATATTGTTGAGAGACAGAATGTTGTCTGGTCCCAAAGGAAGAAATTACTGTAATAAGATTTTACTTCAACATATCAAATTATTTATTTGAATTTGGCGGCACAGTGGACAACTGGTTAGCACGTCTGCATCACAGTGCAGAGGTGTTGGGTTTGATTCTGGCTCCGGCCCTTCTGTGTCGAGTTTGCATGTTCTCCCCGTGCCAGTGTGTGTTTTCTCCGGGTACTCCGGTTTCCTCCCACATTCCAAAACCATGCATGACAGGCTGACTGAACACTCAAAATTGTCCCTAGGTGTGACTGTGAGCGCGAATGGTTGTTCGTCTATGTGTGCCCTGCGATTGGCTGGCAACCAGTTCAGACTGTACCCCGCCAATTGCCCGAAGACAGCTGGGACGGGCTCAAGCACACCAGTGACCCTCGTGAGGATAAGCGGATTAGAAAATGGATGGATGATTCTTATTCAAACAAATTGCACTTTCAAATTGCAGCAAATGCACAATCTGGGGAAGATCCAAATGATACAGATGATGTTTTTCCCCATGTACACCCATTTTCAAAGCCTGTTGGAGGATGAAAATAAAACATACCCATTTCTTTACTTTTTCTCTTCCCTGCTAAATTTCCCAAGAAGTACTCCTGAACACTTATTTTCTGTGGATACACACATTATCAGTATTATCGCCACTATACTCTCAAAACGGTGGTAACTTTGTGTTCAGGTTCTTCTGAGAACACCAACCTGACCAGTCTCCTTCTCTTCATGATACTGTCTTACATGTTTTCCATGGCATACTTCATAGGTCCAGTAGGATTCAATCTGCCAGCCAAAGAGGAAAAGGCTTTTAGTTACACTCCACTATTTGAGCACACTCTGCTTGTGTAATCAGACAAAAAAGTGAGGGGATGACTAAGATTACTCTGTACGAGCAGCTGCTTCGTTTGAATAAAGGCTCCAGAAATTCAGATGGACTTGGCCCGCTGTATTCCTTGTCATCATCCTGAGGTCAGTAAAGAAAAATGAGCCAAAAAAGGTTAAATTACATAAAAAAGGAGGCCCATTAAGTCCAAAAAAGTATTTAAAATAATATGTTCAATATGACCCAACTTGTCTAAACACAGTATTGTAATTAATAATGTGTTTTGGGAATCAGAATGAAACAGAATCTTGTTTTCTGTCATAAAAAGGCTGACATTTTTATCAAAGAGCACACCAGCTCCAATTGGGAAGATCACATGGTAAAACCTAGAAAAGAGGCCAGCCGTGACTTTCTCAGCTTGATTTGACTTGAACTTGACATGTGGATGAACTACACTGCTTCTCAAACTTTTAACACAAAGTATAACCTTTAAAATACTGCAAGTCCCATTATGACCAACATTACAATACACAGGTGTAGAACAACTATATTTCTAAGACAGCCATATTTTTCAGGAATAATGCATATACTAAGATTATTATAAGTCACTATAAATGGTAATTGAAGTGCACTTATACAGCGCTTTATGTAATGTACACCGTATATGCAGTTAAGTTAAATTAAATTGAACTGTACGTAACGAATGTTACCTGCTGATATAAAAAAACCCATTCTGTAACACACTATTGTTTTGTTTCTAATGATTTCAGTTTTAACGATAACTGACTGCTGCCGGCGAACGGAGGTTTCATCTTAGAAACCAAAGTGATTAAATGCAACCATTACCTCTTCTCCAGAGGTCAGCGAAGGTAGGAGGCATTTGTACTTCTCCTTCTCTACTGTGGTCATAATGACAAAGTTGTCTTCATTGTAAAGTCCCCCCGAAGTGGGCTGAAATACACATATCGATTTATTGTTAAAGCACGTTGTCATGTTTAGTATAACACTTAAGAACCAAAACCCAGGGAAGCATACCAGTGTGAATTCAGCACCAGGCCATGTAATTTTAAAAGGAATTTCATCAGTGAAGGAGGGCTGGCCGTCTCCGTGTGCTATGACACCGATGCAGAGCTCCAGAAGTCCACCAAGCATTACAAACACAAGCCCAGTCATCATCTCCCTGTCCGGCCACTGAGCGCCAACTGGGCGCTCTTCATGTACACCTCCCGTGTGTTCCTCGCACCAACTACAGCTGCTTCAAAGAGATCCGGGTTGATATCCGTTTGGGAATTACTTTGATTATTCGTGATGTCAATACAGCAGCATATTACAGGAAGTAAACTGTTCACTTGCCACGTCCTTTTCCGGCTGCATTTTTTACCCGTGTTAAAATAACGGCAGCGACATCCTGTGGTAGCATCCCGCCGCCAGGACATCCAATTAAATGCAAACAAGTGTCTTCTCCAGAGCTGCAAAAGGGGACAACACGTAACAAAGATTACAGTAACAAACAATTCAAGAGAAAAATTAGAATGTGAACAGTGGACGATGGCTTTCATAAATTCAATCACTGTTTACGACTTTAAAAATGTGTTTCTATGCATTTTGCTCTATCTAATACCGTTAGTAAATTAACATTAGAATAACTGACACGTTATGTATGGTGAGCCGTGTAAAAATGTAGTAATGCTGACGTTTGTTTTGACATTATAGAGGTGTTATCTCGACAATGTTTATTATTTTTAGTGAGTTTGCAATGATGTAAAGTGCACTGTTGTCATAGACGTTTCATACAAATAGGCCACAACTACGTCTACTACTACTACTACTACTCATCGTCGTCATCATCATCATGATAATTCAGTACTAATAAATACATAAATACATAAATACATCTACATCCCCTCATCTGACTTTATAGAGAGACAGTTTGTAAATTTATAGCGCACACAGTATAGTGCATTTTGTGACGAGTGTCTTGGGACTCTCGACAATAGAATGCTATCTTTCACCTGATGGTGGCGCTGTTGATATGAGAATGAGCCTCCTGTGAATGGAACGTGATTATAACGCTCACTGTGATACAAAGAGAAAGGATTAGGAGGAGGGCATTTTGGACTATAGAAGCGGATTCAAAGCAAGACCAACGTCCCACAAGATCTTTCTACCTAACACGCCCACGTTTCCCTCAAAGCTCTGACTCACCTCTGTCCACAGTGTCGATATTACTTATTGATTGATGTCTGCATGAAACTTTAATAGATGAATCGACGGCTGGATACAGCCAGATGAATCCAGCTTGTTTCCATGGAAACTGTTGTATCATTGAAATAGGATATATCAGGGTTACAGTACTTTTGACAATTAAGTATTGATGTAGATGAGTCTATAAACTACAGATTTTTCAAAGCTCATTGAACCGGGGCTTCCTTTCTATGGCGCTAGACTTTGATAAAACATTGCTAATCCTACTGTCCTAATCACGAAAATTACAAACATTAACTAAATTAAATCAAAACTACGTTACAGTGAATGGGTGATTAATACACCGTAAACCGATAATGTTACATATTAATAAATCGTAAAACTAAACACTTTGGAGTCATGTTCCGTTGACGAATCGAGCTATTAACGCCGATTACCAGGCGTGTTATGCATATTAATTTTTTACCTTCAGGAGAGTCACCAAGGACGTCACACGCCATGCTCATTGTTGTTGTTTTTTTTTTTTGCTCTGAATTTTGCATTTTTTGTTTTTAATACTTTAGCCCACAGGTGTTGAACTCAAGGCCCGTGGGTCAGCGAGGGTGTCACAGTTGTACACTGCGCCCTTATTCCATGCACACACAAAAAACACACTGCGAGACGGAAAGTATACCGGTTATACAACTTCTCTCTTTATGGTTTTAAGTGTTATGTTTCTAAGTCTGGGAAAGGCCTCTTTGTGTGACAGCGTAGCTGTACTCCAGGTCTCTTTCAGGCCTCTACAGAACAGATGAGCTGATCATTTGAATCAGTTGAGTTGAAGTAGAGAGAGATCTAAAACAGGCAGGGTATGGCTCTCGAGGAACTGGAGGTCCCTACCCCTGGTCGAGATTGAGACTAGTGTGGAAGAGCCTGACCTCAAGGCCATCAAGCAAACTGTGATGTACTAAAACAAATATTTGTCAGCATGAATGGACAAAAATCCCAAAACATCAGATTGGAAGTATACCGTCTGTACCTTCCTCTACGATTCCAGACAGTTTTTTTCTTCCCTGGAGCCTGAAGTCAACACTCGAAAATGAGCATTTGAGTCGCTCCACTTTGCTATGCACGGGCTGAACCTGCTTTGCAATGATGCCTTTCGCACGTACCTCACTCTATGCATAATTGATACAGCTGTCATTTCTCCAAGCATATCAACATAATTCCGAGAGGAGAGGAGAGGAGAAAAATGCATCTTGACACTTAATGGTCCCAGCAAGATTAAGAGATGTTCTTGAGCCATCACCCCAAAATACACACAACTGTGTCAGATGACAGATCAATATTGTCACTTTCTGCATGGTTTCTTAATGACGTTTGGTATTGATTCATGTGCAGCTTCTCTCCACGTGAGGGTTTGTATTCTAACGTTTCCCTTGTCAAATACTGTATGACAATATTTAAATGTCACATTGATCATTCTTGAAAGATCTATTGATGTAGACTGCAGATGGTTGAAAAGTTCCAGATAAAGGAAGTCTCTTATTTGAAGCATAGTTATCAACCCTGGTTGTTCAAGAGCCGCACAATTTTGGCCATGAGGGACTGGCAGGAACTCTCTTGAGAGGAGAGAAGCCTGGGTTGTGTAAGGTTGACGAATTGCGACAAAGCTTGTGGACAGCTGTGTAAATTGCCGAAAAGAGAAAAAAACCAGAAAAGAATTCCAACAAATGTTGTGTGACCTTCCCCCCTGAATGGACAGAACCAGCAGCTCCGCTTGACTTCACAAACTAGTTTGAGCCTGAGAGAAGTTCAGAAAAGGGTGGGACTCAAAGTTTTGTATTATGTTGTCGACAGCGGCCGTCACATGCCGAAACGTAATTATCAATGAGGTGGTTGTGGGTTTCGACCGGCTGTTTGGCAAAATCTCGAAATTCTCCTGAAATTCCAGCTTATAACAAGAAGAAGAAGAACCAGAAGAACCAGGAAATGTAATGAAACAGATAAACTGTGGGGTGGAAGTTATTTATACAAATGAGTGACCAATCTAAAATGTTGAAAGTGGCTCTTTGATGATGTAATGTTCATGGTTGAACAAAGGGCATTTTTGGGGTCTCCTGAAGAGTCAGAATTTTGGAGGTACTGTACAAGATTTCGGCCCAACACCAGTGACATATTTATTATCGAGAGCCAGTGACATATTTATTATCGAGAGCTTTGAGGAGAATGTTGCCTTCACCTCCTGCAATTTCAGCCTGCAAATGAAGGAAGGAAGGCAAGAATGACCACTACAGTTACACCAATTAAAATTAAATATTTGAGTAAAATGAAGCATGTGTCCATGATGTGGTGATGTAAAAAGTGGGGAAAAGTATGTATCAAAGAAACAAAACAAGCGTGCGGATCTCAAGACAGATGAATGTGACTGACTTCGGCGTAGAAGATAATGAGAGATTGATGCTTGCCTAAACCTGAATGTGCTCCGGATATTAACAGCTCATTTTTGCTGTATTACTATGAATGAAGAGTTGAGGAGTGAAGGGCAGTGAAAAAATGGTTTCTCATAACCATGAATGCATCACAACAATCACATTTTATTTCACAAAAGCCATTTGCTATAATGTCAAAGTGACTGCTATGAACAGTTGTGTTTTAAATGAGTTAGTGGTGACTTTTGCGCACGGAATTTAGAGTGTCGACGATGTTGAATTTAAATCTTCCTCAGTACAGATCTGCTAAGGTAAACACCCAGATGTGCTGTTAGGAAGAACTAATTTGATCAGCATAGCTTTCCAATCTGCAGTAGAGCACCTGGCGTCTGGTCTCAAACCACTGCTGCGGCGTGCTAATGATATGGAGATGGCTCAAAGCAGCCCCACAACAGCTGACAGGATTGGTTCTTCAGATATGAGTTGACACACACACAAAACCTTTGCTGAGATTTTCACACAGTCCTTTTAACGGCATAGCCATGCTGCTGGTCTAATGTATTTTGCTCCTCATATATTTTGCTCCAGGAAGAAAAAAAAAATCTCATGTGATGTGTTATCATGTTAGGAATTGTGATTTGCACTGGTAGACGGATCTTGAGGTATGGAAAGTAACTTGGGAATTCTTTGTGGTGTTTCTAATTAGGAAACAATTTTGGTTGATATTTCCGACCTGAGAGACGGGATTTGTTACACTCAATAAAAAAGCTGTATATTAACAAACTGATGAGCTAAGTCAGAAAAATCAAAATCAGAATCATCTATATTGGCCAAGTATGTAGAACACACAAGGAATTTGTCTCCGGTAGAACACGCTGCACTAGTATCATCGTAAACATCATAAACAAGGACATGACAAATAAGTATGGAAGACATTCCGTAATGTAAGTGAACCGTTGTGCGGTGGTACCTCCCAGTGACAACTGTGAGACAATGTGCAAAGTATCAAGCAGGTCTACTGCTCCGGTAAATCAATAGAGAAACTCCAAAATAATTTTAGACAATCCTGAATTAAAGATGGTTAAAGAAACATATTTTTTTACATTTGTGTGACTGGTAGGAATGTTGGTATGATGGATATAAACAATATGGCTTCATTAATGAAGTTAAGCCTGTCTCATGCTGGATTTAAACTGCGCTGACGATTTATATAGATGGTATGTATGCATGTCTAGTTTGTTACATTTGACCATATACTTACACTCATCTCTTGACTTGGTGACGCATTGCCCAAGGTGATTCTTATAGATTTTGTTTCAAGTAAATGCAAACAATTGTGATCATGTGGAGGCGTGTGTTTTGTGTGAAAAGCAGCTGCTGTGTTTGTTAGTCAGAAATTCTTGGACCATGTATTCCATCTAAAAAGATGGCTCTTAGACTTAGGATGGTGTCATGGTTTACTAACGATAGTTAAAAGCCCACTCAGTTACAGTGTGAATCTGCGTGTGAATGCTGGTCAGGGTTATAATTGGTCGGTTTTAAAGTATATCCATCCAACCATCCATTCATCCATTTTCTACAGTGCTTGTCGTCAAGAGTGAGCTGGCTCCTATCCCATCTGAGTATACCCTAAACTGGTCACCAGTAAATCACATTCACACCTTTGGACACCAATGGACCTACTGTTGTTGGAATGCGGGAAGAAGTCGGAAAAAACCCACACAAGCAAACTTCACATAGGAAGGCCATCTTGGATTCGATCTCGCAACTTAGAACTATAAGGCAGACATGCTACTCTACCATGCTGTCTTTGTATCACCCTCAGACACCCAGACTCTCACATTACTTGTGATTTGGTCTCTGTGATCTGTTTAGCAAACAAAGTGTGGTTTTAGCACAGTGATGAGAAAGACAAGCAGGACGTGTATTGGCAGCTCAGTATCACGCCGCCTCTTTTCCAAATGGCACAAAGAGTCTGACCTTTTGGTGATTTGGATGCTGTCAGCAGATGACCTTTGTGCACACGGGTCAGTGCGTTCACAGTTAGCGCCTTTAGACAATGTGCAAAGCAACGCACTTGTCAATTGGAACATCGTGAGCAAAATAATAATTTACATCATCCGTGGTAAGTTTTGGAAAGAATTACGTCATGTCATGTCCGTACTCTAAATGTGCATCTTAAAGCGACGGTAAAACAAACATATCACATAAAACATTGCTTTGTTCAAACTAAAGGTGGATTATGTATTTCGGTTGAAACTTGGAAATATTATGGAGAGTTTGACCATGACACCATGTAACAAGAGTCAATCTGCATGCTTTGCTCAGTAATTGGCAACTGTCCTTTTGTGTTAAGACGTGTTGCAAAAGACTTTGAGAATGAAAGACAAATTTACTCCCCAGTCTTTAGTATTGATCGCGGCAGTGACTGAATCTCGTGGTGAAGTAAAATTTAATTCACACGCCTAGTTAAATTACAGTGAGACCTCAAAGCTCGAAGGCCAGTGAGGTTGTACAATTCAATACCACTCCCATTTTCTCTTGTGCAAAACATTGTTCATGAAATCACACAAGATAGGTGGGGACCCGCAGAGAGCTCATTTCAATGAGTATCAAAAGGATAACTCATTAACTAATTTTCTGTGGCTTTTTTAAAAAAAAATTTTGACACGTCTCCCCAAAAATCTCAACAAGGAGCGTTAAGAGAAAATATAACAAATATGATGAGTCATGTATGGGATCTCACGTGTAAAACAGCATGATCAAAAAGCATGATGGTAGCTTGGAGGGGGAAAAAATGTCTGTGTCAGTTTCCTCACTCAGAGATTCTCTATTTATTTATTTTTTTAGCAACAAACACTAACGTTGCTGTGTGTTAGTTACTCTCTGGTAGACATCAGACAATCTGTTGCGTTTGGATATTGTGGTGGGTGGCGTTTGCAGGAAGTTGCAGGTTTGTCATCATTTTACGGTAGCCTGAGGACGAGAGGCGGGTTTAATTAGAGTGTGTGTGTGTGTGTGTGTGTGTGTGTGTGTGTGTGTGTGTGTGTGTGTGTGTGTGTGTGTGTGTGTGTGTGTGTGTGCGTGCGTGCGTGCGTGCGTGCGTGTGTGTGTGAACCCATTTCCAACCTCAGCCTGCTTACCACCTTAGATTGAACGGTTATTTGTACTTGCACATTAAAGGAGTGGCTAAACCTGTTTCTAGGTATGACCCAAGCTATCATGTGGATTTCCTGTTGAGTCAAGGTGAGTCCTGATGCCGCCTGGACATCATCACAGAAAAGCTCTCCACCATTTGGTTGTGTAGCATGCCCTTTGAATACTGTTTCCTTTTGTTATTCCATTCTCATCCTGTCAGCTGTTTAGAGCCAAAGTCTTTTCCTTTGAAGAAGGCAAATTAAAAAAACAAAACCAAAAACATTTCTGCTACTATTTAAGCTTGCCTAAATTAATGATGCATCTGCAGTTTTGACCTGAGCTTCCCTCACCGCAGACTGTTTGGCCTCTCGCCCTCAGCACTGCTGGGATGCTGACGTATGTGCAAAACTAGCACGCTATAATTCCATTGTTGACTCCATCCTCCCTGTGTGTCTCACTTTAGTTTCTTGACCGTGTTATTACTTGGAAAGAGGTACTCGTTATTCTTCCATTTCTTTTTTACCTTCAGGGGAATAAAAATAATAGTAGTTAGGAAAGCTTATTGAAGGGAGGGACAAAGTTAATTGTCAGTTCTTCCACACAGTGTCTCAGGGCAAGTAATTATCTTGGCGAATTAGCCTCAGTGTGAGAACACCTAAATTGGTGCCCTCTTCAAGGTACGGTACTGCATTTGGACGGAACAGACTTTAATACAATGCTATTTAAATGTATGATTTCCTCTTACCCTGTTAGGTTGAAAGCAATTATTCCTGTTTGACAAACGGCACCGATCTACAATAATTAATTTGATTCTCTGATGCCATGTTGCTACAAAGGTGTCTTATTTTCGGATCTCTGATGTGGCTATTTTGCAAGTGTGAAAGAGGCTTTGTACTTTTTTTTCCTGAATGTCCACATTATGGGGCTCCAAAAAGCATCTGGCCTGGATTTTCTAATTACACGAGATTTCACTTAGTCACTCTTCATGGCATCGCTGGGAGGTCTAGATGCCAATCACATCTTTACAGGAGCAGATCGCAATCTGGTGAGAACATGTTTTTTGTTGTTGAGACAATAGAATACGATTGAGTAAAGATGATTTGGACAGATGTTATGAGGAAAGTCAGCATCCAGCACAAGGTCTGTTCACTTACCACTCTCTTTGTATTTTTCAGTGAGTTGTTTCATATTATGGCCTACAAATGAATTAAGAGCAATGATACGCAACGTTATAGGTTAGTGTAGACCTGACGTAAATCAATGACCCCTTGTCATGTGATGCCCATTAGGATTGTTGTGATTTGTGGGGGGTGCTTCGTGGGTATGGGGTACCGAACCCCCTGATACGGGCTGTTCGGTCACTATACCATCGATGTCAGAGTTTGGTTCGCATTGCCGGCAGTAAGTCGGAATCGTTTCCAGTGAGGGTGGGACTACGCCAACGCTGCCCTTTGTCACCGATTCTGTTCATAACTTTTATGGACAGAATTTCTAGGCGCAGCCGAAGCGTTGAGGGGGTCCGTTTTGGTGGCCTCAGTATTGCATCTCTGCTTTTTGCAGATGATGTGGTACTGTTGGCTCCTTCAGGCAGGGCTCTCCAACTCTCACTAGAGCGTTTCGCAGCCGAGTGTGAAGCGGTTGGGATGAGGATCAGCACCTCCAAATCTGAAACCATGGTCCTCAGTCGGAAAAGGGTGGAATGCCCTCTCCGGGTCGGGGAGGAGATCTTGCCCCAAGTGGAGGAGTTTAAGTATCTTGGGGTCTTGTTCACGAGTGAGGGCAGAAGGGAGCGAGATATTGACAGGCCGATCGGTGCAGCATCTGCTGTGATGCGGACGTTGTATCGGTCTGTCGTGGTAAAGAAGGAGCTGAGCCAAAGGGCGAAGCTCTCAATTTACCGGTCGATCTACATTCCAACCCTCATCTATGGTCACGAGCTATGGGTCGTGACCGAAAGAACGAGATCCCGGATACAAGCGGCCGAAATGACTTTTCTCCGCAGGGTGTCCGGGCTCTCCCTTAGAGATAAGGTGAGAAGCTCGGTCATCCGAAAGGGCCTCAAAGTAGAGCCGCCTCTCCTCCACATCAAGAGGAGCCAGATGAGGTGGCTTGGGCATCTGATTCGGATGCCTCCTGAGCGCCTCCCTAGTGAGGTGTTCCGGGCATGTCCCACCGGGAGGAGACCCAGAGGATGACCCAGGGCACATTGGAGAGACTATGTCACCCAGCTGGCCTGGGAACGCCTCGGGATCCCCCGGGGAGAGCTAGAAGAAGTAGCTAGGGAGAGGGAAGTCTGGGCTTCCCTGCTTAAGCTGCTGCCCCCTCAACCCGGCCCCGGATAAGCGGTAGAAGATGGATGGATGGATGGATGATTTGTAATCGGTCATTTTGGCTTGATGTGTTTTTGCATGCGGCTTGTTTAGGTCTGTACATTCATTACATTTTGTGCTTTACTCAAACCATATCCACCTTCACGCCCCAATTTACAGGCTAATAAGTGTATTCAAAGAAACAAAAACAAGTCTGTGTTCTTGGTTCTTCATGTTGCAATTCTTGGTCTTGGCTGCACTTGCAAACATGCCGGATGATCATTTAGACTGAGAAGTCTTAACAAATCTCTTATTGTTACACCAACAATGGCTTAAACACCCAGGCGTGACAAGAAAAGGGCCCGCACGCAGTGACAAGAAAAGGGCCGTACACTGCACGCAGTGACTAATTATCATCTGACTGTGGAGTTCCTCGTCTTTTGGCTCAATATTTTCATTTTACAGCCTGCAGCTTTACCGCTTTGGTTCACCGGTCTCATCAACTTCATTTATAATTGAGCTAAAGGAGCTTGGATGAGGCCCATGTACACAACTCAGCAAGCAAGCAAGTGTGGCATTTGGAAGCTAGAAAGAGACAAAGGCAGCTCACAACAGGGACAATACAAATCAATCTTCGTGCAACAGGAATCATTATGCTTTTCCTCCTTGCCAAATGCAGTGCTATGAGTAGCACTTGACTACGTTTCTGATACTTCCTCCATGACCCATTTTGAACCCCAGACCCTCAGTCATGTTCGTGAATAGCTGCAAGGGCAAACTGCTCCTCCTCTCCCTCTGTTGTTGTTTTTTTCTCCTCTTTTCTTGGATCCATTCTGCTATTATCATGTTGTCCTGTGGGGCCAGCACACCACCACGAGAGGCTCGGCTCCATATGCAGTCACCATTCTAGAAAAGAGAACCGTGACTGTGGGAGGCACACCCTCTAACCTGCCCGTACCCCTGGCAACCAGAACGGAGCAGCTGGTACTGTCAGCCGCCCTGACAGATGACCTGCTGCGTGGATACTTTTAGCTCGTGATTCACCTTTCGTGAGGCTAGCAGAAACAGTATTGCAGTATTTGAAACGCAGCTTTCTCGTCACATTCTATTGCATGTGATTCAGACGGCATTATTTTTGTTGGTCCAATCAGGTTTAAACGTATTGCTAATCAGAACCCCTCGACCATGTGTCAGATATGTGGCCAACATTTCTCTAGGCATCATTATTGACTTAAATAGAATTTCTGCAAAGCTCTTAAATGATCAAGTGTATTATTTTTTTAGTGTATAGAATATGTTAAACCTGCAATTCACAGCATAATTATTTTTGCCTTGTGTCTGTTTACAGGATGTCATATGACGGTTCCTTCTTTTTGTATGAGCACACATAAAGAAAAATTTATCCAGCCGACACCAAGCAAAGATTCTCAAAATGAGGCAGAGCATAATGAATGAAAATAGTTGCACTTCGATGCGGCAGTGTCTTTTTATTCATTTCATATTCAGATTTCCTCCATTAAGACTAAGCCTTAAAGAGCGAACATCTGGATGAAAGAGTGAATGGATCACAGCTGCTTCCTTCAAGGCTGCCAACAGTATTCTTACCCTTCAGCCGCTTCAAGCCATGTGGCACTGAGCCTAGTTCGTCTCAGCGAATGAACAAGTCTTCATAAATGCTGGTGATAACGACCCAAATTGTATTTACAATACTAACTGAGAGCAGTGAATGCCCACGGACTGGCTGAGCCAGAATACGGACAAGACTGTAATTCCCTAAAATGGATGTCTTTGGGACAGAAGAGAGAAAAAAGGGAAGAATTTAGCAATGAAATGTGCTGCTCGGTGTCAGAAGGCTTGGTCTCAGCAACAGGTCACTGGCCATCCAAAGGAATGAAGAGCCCAAACAAAAATGGTTCAGAATAAAACATTGACCGATTTTGGAGTGGACTTTGATGCGGCGTTCTTTAAATCGTTCTCTAAAACTGTGTAAGGAACTGAAACAAGTAGTCCAGAAAACACAAACCTGTGAGATTGTGGCACATACAGTATATTTAAATTAATTCATTCTGGATTTAATGAGGGAAGACACTTAGGTTGTCTGCGCACCGGTCCAGAGCTGAGACAATGCTCTGGTCACAAACGGATTCCTCTGTCAAGGTACATGATTTAAAGGGAATGAGAAGAGCTGCTTTGGCAGCGAATTATGTTAATAGCTGTGTTTACGCCCACCACACCGCAAACTGCCCTTTTTAAGCACGATCTGCTTGCACACCTCAATGAAATTAAGAACACCTGGTCTAACTCGCTTCCACGCAGATTAACCCAGTTGACTGTGCTACTCAGAAAAATAGAGCCCTTGGTGTCAACTGGGCTGGGATGTACAGTTGAATTGCCTAGGGCAGGGGTGTCAAACTCAGTTCCTGGGGGGCCGCTTTCCTGCATGTCTTCCAAGTCTCCCTGTTGCAACACACCTGATTCAAATGATCAGATCATCAGCAAGCTCTGCGGAAGCCTGACATTGAACCTGTTCATTTGAATCAGGTGTGTTGCAACAGGGATACTTGGAAAACATGCAGGACAGCGGCCCTCCAGGATCTGAGTTTGACACCCCTGGCCTAGGGTGAGTATGGCAAATATTGAATCGCAAGTATAACAGCATCTTAATTTTTGAATTCAACGTAAAGATCCCATCGAAGAAATATGAAGACTTTCAACAGCTGATTTATTCTGAGGAATACACACAGAAAGAAGTTACCTTCTTTGAAAAGCGCAAAAATGGCAAACGGTTACCTTGAAAAACCGAAGCCAAGACTGGATAAGAGAATTATTAAACACACTCAGGGATGGTTCTTTGAGCTTGCCTACACCCGGAGGAACATTTCTGAAGTGCTAATTTGATCACAGTTGCGCAGAACCCAAGTGAATGTCAGCAACATGAAAGCAACTGTCAGGTGGGGGGAAGACGCAGCATTGAGGCTTGGGCATACAGTTTATCAGTGTGGACGTGCTTCTCTGTAGATGTGCTACACATGGTCTTTTATTAATAACATTAGCATGGATTAATAGTGTGATAATTTTATCATTGCAAATCAAACAACACATCCTGTACACTTAATGTTGTCAGTAGTGAAACGTTTCCATGTGCTCCGCTTTAACGCATGTCAATTGAAAACTACGCACTTAAGATCATGAGGGTCAAACAGTGTTATACTTCGATGTAATTTAAATGGTGACGTTTTCAAAATAATCCTGCAGCACTTTACCAATATCGTTTTGCACGTGATAAGCGTCGAACAGGTATTCCATCGGTACAAATAACACAATAACCAAAAGAATACTAACAATAGGAAAACCAAATCTGTTATGATACTTTGAATTCTATAAATTATAAATAGTTTTTCCAGTATGACATATCAAACAGCAACTCATTCAACAGGATAGAATAAAGGTGAATGTCAATAGAAAAGGTGAACCAGTGAAGAATCACTGGTCAGAAACACACATCTTCTGTTGGTGCCCGTGTCTGACATTCAACGAAGAATAAATAATAAATCATATTTGAAGAGCTGTGTAAATTCCAACGACATGGCTGCATTTGCCCTCAGCGCTCTCTCTCGTTGAACAATTGCCCTCCACTGTTGCCACTTTGTTTCAGCGAAAATATTTTTTTCCAACCATGTGTGGATATACATCTATGCGATGTGTTTACACAAAAATTGGTGAATATGTTGCGGCGATTAGTTTTGAGTTATTTACAAAAATGATGGGCTGACAAATATCCTAACATTTTCATTTTCTTCGTTTTCTACTCTTTCTTCCTCTTTTCATTTTCCAGCATGTGCACCATGCTGCCTCTCACAGGTCAGTTTTGGTCATACAACACACCTGGTTTTGAGAGGATACTTTCTCTCATTTGTAGAGATTTTATTATGCGTCTGGCGTGCTCTCTTAGTTATCTAGTATCGCACCCAATACGTTATGAGACCAGCCAGCTCCCACATGCCCTTTTCTTTCCCCCTCATGTGGAGTCTCTTGCTTTTAAAAATATGATTAAGATGTTAAAAATGTTTGTCTGCACCCTACTTAAGAAAACTTGGTGATCCAACAATTTAGACCTGACACATCGCTCAAGTATTCATGTAGTCTTCATCCCGCTGCAATTGGTGGTGCCCACAGTAACGGTGCCTTGAACGATAACAGAATTAATTTAGGGCAAAAGAAAAAAAAAACAATAAACAATTTGCTGACAAGACAGTGGCGAGTCAAATTGCCTCTTCACAAGCAAAAACAAATACAACCTTATTGGAGTACAACAAAGCTCCAAAGGGAATAGTAGAATAGTCTCCTTATTTCCCAACAGTCCTTAAATGCAGCAACACGGACATGAGGAAGAAAAATATCTGAAAAGGAGTCTTTGAAAAAAAATACATTTCCAAGTGGTGGTACTGTATTGACAGACTGGCAGGCTTCTAAATAAATTTGATTGAAATTAGTAGTAAAGGTCAGGTAACATTGTAAACACTTAATGGGGGGGGGAGGGTAAACAAAATCTGCGACTTACAGTATGTGTTCATTGGTGAAAGATAAACAGATCCAACATAATCTGACTAATATTGGACAAATGGTCTGTCAGAACATTCCATAATTTGAGATTCTACAGTATTGGCGCCGTCTGTTAGCCTTCAAAAGCATGCAGATCCTTTAAGAAACAGCCACCCAACATTTTGAATCCTCTGTGTTCAGTAGGTGTATGGGCAGAGAAGAATACAACAATGAGTTGGAAGGTAAAATTTGATGAGAAATTTCTGATGTGAAGTGATGAATCTTACATCGAGTGCGAATGCTTTGAATCTGTAAAAATATGTCTGCTAGTTCTCGCTGCAGGGTGGCTCCTGTGCAGAGAATATGGAATGACAACTTATATTTCTGAAGACATGCGTGATGGGTGATGACCTTAAGCAGGTTGAGGGGTCCTATTTGATGCAGACTTACACTCCTCCTTAAAAAGCACAGTGACAAACAGCTTTAAATAAATTCTGTGACTCTTATTTTGGACTGTTAGCACTTTCTGACTAAAGTTCAGATCAACACTGATGATGCCAAATCCTTTGTTGTCTCTAAGGTGCTCGTCTCATCCGATGGCAGCAAATCGGAAATTCTATCTATCTATCTATCTATCTATCTATCTATCTATCTATCTATCTATCTATCTATCTATCTATCTATCTATCTATCTATCTATCTATCTATCTATCTATCTATCTATCTATCTATCTATCTATCTATCTATCTATCTATCTATCAACTTCTGGAATCAGAGCCAGTTCCCAGCACAACACTTGGTTTTCTGTTAACGCGACAAAAATGCAGCTGTTAGCACTTTAAAATGAAAGCCCATTTTCTATACTTGATGGGAGTGAAAAGTGCATCCTCTCTCACTCCTGCTTTCTTGGGTTGCCAGGTTGGAATCGGCGGAGTTGAAAGCCGAGCAGAATTAATTGATGGAGACCCTCTCGAATCAATGAGGCTTGCAAAGCAGGGCAGCCCCCCCTCTTTACAAAGCAGCAGGCCATCAGCGGGGGGAGGCGGCCGTGGTCTGCGTGTGATGTTCAGGCGTGACTGTGGAATGTCAAAGAAATGGTGTGTGTCTGCCCGGGTGCTACGCCGCATAAACGTACAAGACACACCATCAAAAATGCTTATTTGTTATCACATTGCTGAAAGACTACAGAAATGTATATGCCAGCAAAATGTTCAGAAACATGCGTGCGTGGGTTATTCTTCCTTGACACATAATTACCTTTAGAAAATAATTTATGCTTTATGTAGAGGATTTGTATGTCATGCTATCTACATGAGGCGGCCCGGTGGTCCAGTGGTTAGCACGTCGACTTCACAGTGCAGAGGTACCGGGTTCAATTCCAGCTCCCGCCTCCCTGTGTGGAGTTTGCATGTTCTCCCCGGGCCTGCGTGGGTTTTCTCCGGGCACTCCGGTTTCCTCCCACATTCCAAAAACATGCATGGCAGGCTGATTGAACACTCTAAATTGTCCCTAGGTGTGAGTGTGGGCGTGCATGGTTGTTCGTCTCTGTGTGCCCTGCGATTGGCTGGCAACCAATTCGGGGTGTCCCCCGCCTACTGCCCAAAGACAGCTGGAATAGGTTCCAGCGACCCTAGTGAGGATAAAGCAGTTCGGAAGATGAATGAATGAATGAATGCTATCTACATATTCTTTCTTTCCTGGATGATAGTATTCTTTTTTTGGGCGACATTTCACACGTTACTCTCGTCACAAAAGTTTGGCATTTGTTTCACAAAATTCTTCTTTATAAGCAGCACCCGCTGAAAAGTGCTTTTTTTTGCATGGTTCTTTTGAACATGCAAGCTTCTATAAATACAGTAGATAAGCGGTTCACATAATGGATGGACAGATGCATGGGTAAATTTCTTCATAATAACTCATTTTATCTTAGCTAGTGCTACTGGTACTGTAATGGTTAATTTTAACAAGCACGTACAGTATCGTACTTGTGTGCCACTATTCACTTTCTCATTGATTCACACAGCCGAAAGAAACTTAAAATTTGGTACACATTCTACCGATTGAGTTATAGTCTCTCCTTCCATTCACCATGACATCACTGCCCATGCACAATTAAGCCACATGAACAATTCAAACCAATTTTAAAAATGAACCCAAAAGTGTGTATGTAAACGTATGAAATGCTGACAATGAATTACTTGGGCGGGGGGGGTGGGGGGGGGGTGGTCCAATTTGATTTATAGTTAAACAAACCTGTAATGTCTGAAACCCGCCATGACCTCTGAGTGGGTAAACAAATATACAGTACAAAGCCTCCGGATTGCCAGAGGGGTAGCTCAGGTTGAGGTTAACGTATAAAGATGGGGAATGTGGACAGCATGTAGCATGAGATGTTCCTGTGCTGTACACAGCACATAAATAAGGGAGCAGCACAAAGCTATCCCCCAGGAGGGCTGTCAGTTGGCATTTTAACATGCAGGAGACTAATGAGAAACAGTGCCGCATCACGCACCTTATGCAACATGCAACACAGATGGATCTTTGGAATTTTTTTACAGCCTTACAGTAATATGAAGGTCTGCATGATGTTTATAGTATGAGCAATGCGTTGGTCGAGGACCATTCTTCACCAAGGCCAGTTACCCACCTTTGTATTATGTAAAAATATGCAACAACAACAACAACAACAAAAATCATACCTCAGAATATATTAACCAATCAGACGTTCCATTTGTTTATTGGTCACATCACACGAGTTGGTCCCAGAAATGGATTGCACGGTGACGACAGCCACCTCTGATATACTATACTGTGTAGGATGGTTTTGGACTCATCATCGGTAATTGAGGTTCAAGTAGGAGAATTGATACAAAAATGGCCATGTAAGTATTTCATTGTATTCACATTCTATGTATTCTAGCTGTGGCAGAACCTTCTGCTGATGTACACTGCAACAAAACCCACAGATGGTTGGATATCCTTGAAATCATGTGATCTTCTACCTTCTGGTGTTCCCAATAACTAGAAAGGGGGTGTCCACCAATATTGTACCATAGTCTAAAGAAGGTAATTTGGGGTCCTCTATGTATGATAGCAATGGTTCTCTCATTTTTACAACTCTGCCAGCTGTTATCGGAAGGTTAAACAGTCACAAATTGTTGCCACACTAATTTCAGAATCTAGCTGTACACCCAGCAATAATAAAGAGACATTTTGCTTTTTTTGTAGTCGTCACGGACACAGGTGAGCTAAGTAGTGACCCCAGACTGACTTTGAGTCTGTCCAATGCAGCCACACTGGTGTCAAGTGTTTGCTCTGATCAGAAGGAGACAGTAGTGGCAGCAGACGCCCACCTAATAGGACTTTGTGGTGCCCGTCACAGTGGTTTCCTGCAGTCCGCCAACTTGTACTAGTCAGTAAATGACAGAGCAATTAGGTGGGCGCATGATCAAATAGAGTGTCTCTAAACCTCAGCGGTGAATTTAACTTATTCAAATGAGATCCTCAACAAGAAGCCAACCCCTAGCTAACAACAGCCGTTCTTGCCTTGGCACTCCCTCGAGTAAAGAGGGGCAGAAAATTTGCAATCATTTTTTTATCCTAAGAGTAGGAGAGACAGGGGCTTGATGTCACACATTTTACATTTTGAGCTATATCTTGGAATACACACATCTTACTGTATATAAAGCGAATATCTACCAGATAAAAGACCAAAGTCTCACATATGTCTTATATATTCATGTCATGTTCATATTTTATGTCGGTGCAGAGTTCTGAGTAATCAAATAGTGGGGCGTGAACATGTGAGATGTTGCCCCACCATTGTGTAAGTTGTCTCACTATATGGGGTAAAATGTCACCCTGGTTTTCGCAGCTTTTAAAAAGGGAGAAAATTATTGCTTTTCGAAACCAGCACACCTGACAATTCGGTGGCTGAAAGTAGACGAAACGTTGTAACAGCTGGAACCAGGTCTAAGTTTTTGGCGCAGATGGCGTCACGCAATTTTGGTGAATTTTATTGAGCTGTAGGCAGGTGGTGGGATGTCATATTTTATTCATACATATGACAGCAGCATGCAGTGAACCCTTTGAATCACTGTAGAAATAAATGAATTCCATTGTTATTAGTATCATCTTTATTATACTTGTAAAATCACCGCCCTGGCCGAGCACGAACGTTCGGGGTGGAAGACGATCTCCAAATGGCCACTTAACAGCAATGATCTGCGATTGCCCTGGACAACTTTACACCATCCACCCGTGGAGGTCTGCTTCCAGTTCTTTATGAATGTACTTTCCATGCTTGATCTCCACCATCGTTCCGAGCAAATCAATTTCTACTTCTGCCACGTCAAAGACTGCACGCCTTTCCTGTGCTCAATTTAAAGGGATTGAGAGTTGTCGCTTCCATTGCCCGCAAAGCTAGTCGGCTGCCTTCACGCGCACGTGTCTGTCGGTGTGACGCACTAAGTACGCCAATTGCCTGTCGCCGACGACATCGGACTGGGCCGGCATGAAATAACGAGGGAATGATGACTGACGGACTGACGTGCCCATGACTGAAAATTAGGACGTCACAGAATAATCCTGTAAAGAACATTTTGGTTGGACACTTTCAAAGTGCTAACCTTTATGTCTTTAAAGCTTGGTTGCACACACAGAGATGAAGCCAGTGGCAAAGACCAGCCTTTGCAGACAGAGTGTGACAGCAGTGTGAGCTGCAGCGAAGGAACACCAAAGCTACTTGTCCACTCATGCATAATAAAGACATGTCAGAATAAATTACAAGTCACATGTGATCATCACCCTCTGACACTGACGTTGTTTTACTAATTGCAGATTTCCTTTTCCAGAACATTAGAGGGTTTACAGGGTCCACAAGAAGTGGTTTTAATGTTACATCTACAACAATTCTTAATATCAGCTGTGATCATTTGGAACTGCACCACCAATCCAGTGAAACCAAGAAAAACAATAAAAATCCGAAACATAGACTTGTATATTTTTTCGGTGGACATGTTATGCGTGTGGTTTGCTCTCTTGGTCATCGCAAGTACACTAAACACTTAAAGAACAAAAGCACACACTGGTGAAAGGTTCAAATGTTATCTAAAATTTGCTGTGTGTGAGAAAAGTCATAATTCAGTGTCTTTGAATGGATTGTGTTCAAACTTAAGAGTTTCCATTCTACAGAACCCGAGATATCAAATCACTGCCCTATGACAGAAAGGCGAGCAGAAATAGAATACAATATGATATTTATATATTCATACCTTGGGCTTTGAGCCACACTGAAAGAATGTGCTCACCATGCCAGAACAGAACTACATAAACCTGCACTCAATGCAGAGATTGGTGGTATATTTTTTTTTTAACCACTCTTTCTCATTTTTAATTCAATATCGATGTGCCATCAGGTAGGACAAGTGTGAAAATCCATCACCTCAGTGCACCATTTTGATTTGACCAAGAGAAGCATCTAGATTTGAATACCTTACAAGATGACACTCGCACTATTGATGCTGTGCAAAAATACACACTTCCACTGTATTTCAAACCGTAGTTTAAACCGGATATTTTCAGTTCATTACTCATTTATTGATTCTTGCCTGGCGTTTTCTTTTCAAGACTAAACAGAAAAGATTATGAATATAACCAATTGCATAATACAGTGGACGGACACTAGTTAGGATGTTCCTGTGTCCTGTCGAAATATACTTACAGTCCAAACTATGCAACTATGTAACCAGTGATGAATTTGTAGTTAGATTTAGTCCAAAGAATGTAATTTTATCTTTTCACATTCATCTCTGTATGTTGTGTTTGCTTAAGGTTTTACAGAACAAAATGAATGGAGCAGTGAGCAGCAGAGCAGTCAAATATGAACAGCGCAGACTAACAAAACATATTTTTATCATCCTTTGAGATACGCATAGTTGACAGTACATTAAGTACATGTTTTTAAAAAAATCAAACAAATTACTGACGTATTGAAACATGATATCTAATGCTTGTTTGCTGATTCGGTACTACAAGAGATTACAATGAAATACTGTATATGTTGTAATGTTGATATTTTGTCCCTCACTGTGTGATGACTATCCAACTCATTTCATGCTCAAATTGTCACCCTGGCAGTACGTGTTGGAAAATGACGAATCATCGAAGTCCAACATCTTAATCCAACACTGATGAAATAATCATGCCTCTTCCTGATCAGTAGTCAGAGTATACCACCCAGCAAACAAAGATGTGACACCTGTCAGGAGCAATGCTCGACCTGACGTCTTATGTGGGCGGCTGAACCGCCATCTTCTCGAAGTCTTTGATCAGTCCGCATCCACGGCCACTCGGGTGAGCAGACGCCAAGGCAGGACAGCCTTTGAAAACTTCAATCTTCTGCTACTGATAAGATTATTATGTTGCTGCTCTTTGACTTCGAGGCCCTAATCGATTGTGACAGAGACTGGTCTGCTGCTGCTGCTGCTCCCACAGGGAGGCAATGAGGTGCAGCAATTTTAAATAGCTGATGGTGGGGACATCCGCCGAATTATTAGATCTTTTCAACTTGGTGGCATAAATGGAGCAACATGCCGAAGCGATAGTAGGAGGCAGGAGTCAACACACAATATCTGGGTTAATCTACAATGACAAGACCTGGGATCTGCAATCTCTGCATCTGGGGTCACACGAACACTGGAATGTAAAGCAGAAGATTTAGATTAAGATGGCAATTTTTTTTAATGTTACCCAGAAAAAACCCCACCAAAGACAGTTTGACTAAAAAATAAACAGCTGTTTATATGTATCGGTCGCATTTTGGGTACAGCTGCAATCCCGCTTACAATTGGCATGACATCATGCACCCACACTGAGTGATGTCACAACCAATCTCTTACGTCTTGCGTCGACTGTGTAATGACTGACAAGTGAGGCTGTTAAACAATCACTTGAACAATGACTGAAAAGAATTTCAGTCTTTGGTTAATGGACGTGCACATTTTTGTTCTATGGGAAATTCTTTGGGCTCTATTAAACGATTCACTGGAAAGAGGCATTTATATGCTGCTGCTGAATTATGTCCAAATGCTGTGCTGTGAGTGTATGGTATTAAAATGTCACTCGAACCGGGTGCTCAAAGTCAGCTACCCGGTATTCACTTTCAGCCGCACTAAATTAACGTCAATCAACTGTTTCGCATTCCCCCACAACCCACCTGTTGCTTTCTCCTCCAAACTATGACAGTTATTTCTCATGATCCAGTGTGTGTCCTTCAAGAGAATGAGGACTGTCTGCAGAAATACACCTAAATAAATCATGAACCCCTGGTAATAAAAATGCCAGACAAGAGTTGGAAAACTTGCCCAATTTCCTACCTGGTGAGACAAATATCCACAATAATGCTGCTCCAGTCCAAGTTGTATCCTCACGATGTATATTTTTTCCCCTAAAACAATGTTCGAACTCTGCACGGTGAGGTGCAGGGTTCGATTCTGTGCTAACCAATCGTTCGCCCTTTCGTCCTGTATCTCAAAATGTTCCGATAAAATAATAAAGTAAATAATGTAATGTACAGACAAACAAATATGATCACTATTTTTCATTCTTATTGTGAACATTATTCCTTACGATCGCTTTACTCTATGATTGCCAGATGGCTGGCCGATTCAAGGAAGTCATTATTTTACACACACACATCAAGAATATTATGCACAGAGGACTGAAGAAATTAAGAACTAGTTTTATCACTACTCTTCTCCATTGCAGTCCTGAAATCCACTGGATTAGGGCAAACTCATCTGAGCTCACTATCATGGTGGATAGCGCAGGCCACTGGGGCATGAACTATCACTTATCACCTTGATTTCATTTCTTGCACTCACGGAAAGCCCTTTCTGCCAGGGAAATGACTAAACCTGTGCTCCAATAAAAAGAAGAAAGGGAGTAAAAGCCAAAACACGCCTCATAGCTAGCTTCACATCATTGATTACCAATCCATTGATCATTAATGACTTGCTGGTTAATGGAAAAGAAAAGACCGATAAAACTACAAATAAGTAACAGTTAAATAAGACCACCGGTATAATCAATTTCACCCACTAATGCTGCAGTATCGATCAAGTCTAGATCACAACCTGCATTGCATCTTTTATCAGTTACATTGATAGACAAACAAATATATCCACTTTAGTTTTCGCTCTCATTTTAATTTGAAATTTAATATGTAGCTTTTTTTAATGCACAGAAAATGCTCACCTCTCTCAAATATTGTTCTTAAATCCTGTATGTCAGGTAATTTGTTGATGAGCATCTGCCCTTTGTTGTGCGTAATTCATCGACCTCACAGGTGTGGCATACCAAGACGCTGAATTGACAGCAACACAACTCCTTTGCATTGAATTGCTCAGGTTGTTAATTGTGCCTCGAGGAATCTTGGTTTGCGCCGCTTCGCTTGCTGTCTAAATTTGTTAGATATTGGCAGGAATTGGAAGACGTTGTCGTCTGTGCTGATCCAGAGTATCCCAAACATGTTCAATGTTTGACATATCTGGTGAGTATGCTGACGACACAAGAACTGGGATTTTTAAAATGCCAGGAATTGTGTACACAGCTTTGCAATATGAGGCCACGCATTATCATGCAGCTACATGAGATTATGAACCAAGATGAACGGCACAACAACAGACCTCAGGATCTCATCACCGCAGCTCTGTGCATGAAAAATGTCATCAATAAAACACACCTGTGTTCATTTTCCGACAACATACTCCTGCCCATACCGTAACCCCACGACCACCATTGGCCACAACGTCGACAGCAACAGTTCCCCCACAATACACCATGAAATATGTCTGCCATCTGCCCTGTACAGTGAAAACTGGAATTAATTTGTCAAGAGAACACCTCCGCGGTGTTCCAGATGCCATCGTGAGCATTTGCTCAGTCAAGTCAGTAACAACAGTGAACTGCTGTCAGGTTGAGACCCTGATGAGGATGACGGGTGTACAGATGAACTTCCCTGATGGGCAACTCGCCCGCGGGCCGCCTCTGGTCCTCCCATACACTCGGCGCGGAGGCGTGGCCTTCGATTCATTTTTGCGAAAATAAAATGTTGACTGGTGGCCAAGACGCTGGACGGTGTAATGTCAGTATTAACCACAGGATGGCGAATATTGCTCAAGACCGCTTCCAACCCCGATGCTGGAATTGTGCACGTGAGAAGAAGAGCATTTCATGGCCTCTGCAACATCGATCTCAAATGTATGGCCACTACCCCCCCGCAGCCTTGACAGTTTAAAGGGCAAGGGTAGTTATTGTGTCCCTCCAAAAACACGGATATATTCAGTGCTTAATCGTGTTACAAATGCGTCTGGGAGTTAATTGGACAAGCGGCTGTTGTGATCCACTGACTTTAAAGGGGGACGCATCCAGGATCAATTTTCCTGCACAGCCCGATGCGGTAACTGCTCTACGTTCAAAAAGGTGAGTGAGCCAGACTATTAATTTGGGGATCTGAATGACATACAGTATAGCACAAACAAATGGGAGTATAATATTAAGAGTAATTTGATTTTTGCGAAAACACCCACTTAATGACCTTTTGCACTTAATTGGAGGGGTGGGGTGTCAGTTTGTGCTTATTTTTTGTACTTGAGCATTGAGGTTTTTTAGATGCATTTGACAATCAAAATATATTAACTTACTGTTCTGTACATAGGTTTGATTAAAACGAAAGACATGCAAATTGTTTGCCCTCGTATTTAAAAAAGAAAAAGAATTGCGCAGTACAATGTGCCCCCTCCCCCTCCTCGCTGAAGAAAAATTGTGGCCCCCCTCCATCGTTGAAGTTTCCCATCCCTGCGGTTTCTGACAGTTTGTGCAGAAATCCTTTGGCTATGCAAACTGATTGTTGCAGCAGGGTACCAAGTGACTGCTGTAGGATGTGAAGATCCTCGATGTGGAGAGCCAAGGCTAGTGTTGTTCGATGATCGACGGCTCGATGTGCAGCCACATTAAAAAAAAAATGCGTGTCTTAAATGAAGACTTGCTCTAATTTCATGGGCAACAGCAGTGAATGGCCTTAACATTTTCGACATCTATGGCAATATGCTGTGTGATAAAATTGAACATTTTAGAATGATCTTGTAAGCATCGAGTCAGTGTTAGAATCTTCATCTATGCATGGTTGTATGTCAGCAAAGGAGAAGTAACACAGATTTATACACATTTGTGTAAAAATCTCTGAGAGAAATAGGCCTTTTGTGTACACAGAAAAAGTGTTAGATCTTTGAGTTTAGTTCATGAAAAACGGGTACATAGGCCAAAGCATTGCGTTTATATTTTTGTACATTATATTTTAGGTCTGTTTCTCTCTCCCTGTCTCTGACTACTCCTGGAGGCAATGACCTTTGCTGTAATATTTCCATGTTGTTAATAGACAGCACTGACCTATAAGTGTGGTAACGGCTGACATCAAGAATTATATAACAACCACCGTCACCATGCATGAGGGGTGGAACATCAACAACAACAACAATTCTTGATCCTTTAAACACATTTCCGTTCCAGAGCAGTTGTTTACTTATATTTAAATAATAATTAGATGAGGTAATTCCAGTTTAAGATTGGAAATACAGTGGAAATCGTTTTTTATTTGCGTACTGAAAACAGTCATGTGCCCACCAGATTCGACTGCCTCAGTACGTACGCATTTGTGTTCTAAGCAGCCACACATTTTTGAGTGCAGCTCAGTCCCCACGGTCAAAAAGTCAAGTTAGCAGTGGCAACAATTGCTTGTTTTTTCAAATAGTTTTTTTAGGTTAGTACATTGTTTTCAAAAATAATTCAAGTAATTTTTCATGTATTCAATTAATTGGATTAATGAAAGGTTGCTCCACACCCGATGATTAATGGTCAATCAATATTTGGAGTGACCATTAATAGGGCAAGTTAACTGTAATCCCATCTTGGCTTGGATGAATGAGCAGCCTAAATTGCATTTACCTTCAAGAGCATTCCCCCAATAATTCTCTGTTACCAAGAATAGATTTCAAGTACAATTTATACATTTTATTTTTATATGTTTTTTTTAATTGTGTGACCTTGAGTGCAGAGTTCCCCAAATTTAGGGTCAGCTCCAAAAAATAGGGACATTTTTAACATGTTCTAAATGTCAGAGAAAAAAAACAAACAAAGCTATTTTATTATTATAAGCTATTTTATTGGTCATCAAGCAGACATTTTGGGGGAAAATTGTATTTTACCCGTTACATTCTTCAGTATTAGCTGACAGATATATGTTGATGTACCGGTAAAAGAATTATGCCTTGTTCAGGGTGTAGACCATGTTCATAACTTGGGGTCTTGAGCAGAAAATATTGAGAGAATGAAATGAGATCACTTTTCAGTCATCCCCCATTAATCAAAAGTTCCTTGTTAAGTTACAAAAGGTCTTCAACATCATCTCTACGAGGATGCACGACTTCCATTAGCCATGAAAATCTGATTACCGAAAAAAACATGGAAAGTTAATGGCGCTCATTGTTATGCACTGTCACTTCACCCAACATGCTGCTGAATATCAAGAAGGTCCAGATGAATCGCACATGTGCTAAACACTCTGAGGATAGCAAAGAGAATTCCTCAATGTCACACCAAGATTACTAAAATCGAAATCCCTTTCGGCTCTAATGTGCTGGATTAAGAAAAAAAGGTGATATTTATCCAGATGTCTGGAAATAAAAATCGCAATGTATTAGTTAGAAATTGTTCATTTTATGTATCTTTGCCAAGTTTAACTGGTTTAATCCTCAAAACTAAAAGGTGACCTTTCTCCATCTATACCAGAGGTCTCCAACCCCCGGTACCGGGCCGCACAGAAAGAATACATAATTTACATTACTTTCGTTTTATTCATTTCGAAGTCTGAAAGATTACCGGATTCTCTGTTACATCAGTCTACAAGCAGGGGTGTCAAACTAATTTTTGTAGTGGGCCATATTGTAGTTACGGATTCCCTTTGCGGGCCACATAAAATGATGTGGCAGGCCAGATCTGGCCCCCAGGGCTTGGCTTTGACACCTGTGGTCTGCAGTATATCCCTCTTGACGCAGGTCAAGGCGTGCTTGTGATCATATCAGTCTCCTTAACTCTGTCCCCAAAACATTGAACCTTGGTTGTGTCTCTGATGAGCTGATTTCTAATCCTCTCCACACTGGTCACCAAGAGAAAATCTCAACATCTTCATTTCTGCACCTTCCAACTGTTGTCTCTTCATTGCCACTGTCTCTAAGGCATACATGGATGTTCCCAGCACTGTTTTATAAAGCATCCCCTTGATCCTAGTCGAAACTCTTTCATCACACAGCTCACCTGCCACGCTCCACCCATTCCAACCTGCTTGCATCTGTTTCTTCATCTCCTTCCCACAAACTCAATTGCTCTGGACTGTTGACTCCCAAGTATTCCAAGTTCTCCATCCTTGCTATCTCGTCTCCCTTTAGCTTCACTCTTCCCCTCCACAGCTCTCATTCACGCACATCTTCATTGCTCTTCTGTCCTGTGCATGCCTCCACCTTTGTGAAAGTTCCCCCACCTTCTACCTGCTGTTACTGCAGATCACAATATCATCTGTAACTATCATGAGTCATGGGATTTCCAGTCTAACCACATCTGTCAGCCTATTCATCACCATTGCAAACAGGAACTTGCTCAGAGCACAGCTCTGATACATGTTTTGTACTAATCTGGCATACTGTTCCAGGACTCCTGACTATGCCATGCAGTAGAACAGTTCTCTGATTACAAAGTCATGCTTTCTCTCGGTTTTTCAGTAGAACGTGGTCCAAAAAAAAATCTACAGCCACCTTCCTGAGATTATCCCATACCTCCACAGAATATGTCATCACAGCCAACTATCTTTTACATTTTTCATCCTCTTCGTGACTTTCTATATTCACCCTTATTAATCATTGCTACTTCCTGGTCCACAACAATAGCCTCTTTTAATCTTCCCTCTTATTTATTCATCGACCCCTCAAAGAATTCTTTCCATCTATCCCACACACTGCTGACACCAGTCACAACGCCTTTCCATCCTTCAGCATTCGATTAGATACACACTCTTGCCGTCACTCTGCCTGCCCAACCTGCATAGCTCCTTCTCTGTTTCTTTGCAGTCTAACATGGCAGACAATTCATGATATGCCTCGTGGTTGCCCTTTGCCACATTTACTATCATTTTACATTTCCCCGTATTCTCGTCTCCTCTCCTCAGTCTTCTAATGGAGGACCTTTAACTTGTAAAGTAAGGTAGCACTGTACGGACATTTTAATTTTAACATTCATAACATACAATTAATCAATACCGTTAGTGACCTGTTTTAGCACGGTACAATGTTTCTGGTCGATTTCACTAAAAGGCATAATTTGACGGACTGACATAGAAACAAATGATTACAAATTCAACTCAGGAATGGCAATTAGTGGGAACCCTGAGCATGTTTTTCTCTTTAACGAACTGCCAGTCTCAGATTGTCTATCATCGCCTTGCACGTTGTAAAACAGAATATCATAGTGAGGTTCCCCAAAAAATGATGCCTTTTTCAGTTTCACTGTTTCTATTTCACTTTCACTTTTAGTGTATTTCAAAATGCACTGGTATATTTTACAGATGAGTGTAGTCTTATTTTTTGTAAAATATTTCCATACGCTTGTAGCATAGTCTGGACATGTGCTGCACTGCAACAACTGTTCCGACACAGTGTTATAATGTTGGTTGGCGCATGTTGTGGTATGAATAAAGTTGTCTCTACACACAGTGGTTGCCAGCACATTATCTGACCTGACATTTTGGCAATAACGATTGAGCTCCACTTTGCGTTACTGTTCTGGTTCTTTACTGCAAGTCCCGTTGTCCAGACGTTCGGAATAGCCGAAACTGGCTATGCTAATCGCTATTCTAATCCACAGTCATTTTATTTTTGTACTGTCGGTCCTGTGTAAATTGGCCAATTCGAAAAGAAGATGCTGAAAATGGCAAAGCTGGAGATTAGTGCTTAGTCCACTTCAGCCTTTAAACGGCAATGAGGAGTAGTAAAGTTGACTGATTCAAGTCAAATACCACCCCTATTAATCCCTGTTTATAGTGAAATATACAAAAAAAAACCCCAAAACCCCAACTGTCTTTTGAGACTGATAAGAAGGCCTAATGAGATGTCTAATAGAATTCAATCACACAGATGTAAGAAGTAGTTAAAAGCTGAGTCATTCTTCAGAAATACTGATGTACAAAGGTCCCAAAAAAATTTCAAAGAAAATACTGTATATGCAAGTGATGCCACGTGCGACGGTGTATTAAGCAGCAAGGCTTTTTCAAGGCATATCTTTGTAAGCAACGGGCTCGCCGTACATCGGATTTACTTTAACAATCAACACATGCAAATGTGAAATATTATCAGCGGTGTCTTTCCTACTCGGCGCCACTGCAGAGTCCACTTGGTGAGAATATATCAGGGATAATGCAGGCCATCAGAGAAGCCGTTAGGTCTTTGGGCCAATGGTCCATGAGCTCTTTAATGAGGACTTCTCCCTCTGCAGCTCGAAGGGCCATCTGGCCAACAGCAGCTGCTCGCTATGGCATCTGATAGCATGTGGCCCTCCTAGCTGAGGGCAATTGTAAGTTTAGCACCATTTTATGGTAGCTATACGATTAAAATCTCCCAGGATATGCAATGTAGTCACATTAGGAAGTCTCAGCCCAATTCACCCAACTTTCTTCCTCTTCATCTCACACTGAAACTGTTGTCCCAAGAATGTAGTACTGCACTTTTTAAATGGGGATGGAAATACTTGTATCGCTGCGTAGTAGTAAATATTTGCAGGGGGGTCAACCTTTCAAAGGCGGAGAATGGCATGTTATTCCCCAATCCACCCTGCCCCCTCCAAAAAAACAAAAACAAAATTGCAAGTTTTGTTGAGCCCCCAGTGTGCAAAACGACAGGCAGGCATGTCTAGTAACGTGCTCAATGAACATGGCGGCAGGCTATATTATTTTTAAAATTGCTTTTAAACTTATTAATCGTACAGGAGAAATAATGAAGCTATCTAATTAATTAGAGACAAAATCTGAACTTTTTACATCTGCAAAGTGGCGTACATATGTGAAGTGTCCCTTTAAAATGAAGTCACTTTCATATCCTTCAAAACTTTTGACAACGGTGATGTACAAGAAAATGTCCAACATATTGAACTAAAGTGAACTGCGGTGCTTGGTGAAAATGTCACATAATAGACATAAGATGGGCAGGCTGCTCTGCAGTACAATATGAGAATGTCAAGACACAAAAAAGAGCAAAGTGCCCCCGTTTCTTTCAACACTGGAATTGGAAGATATGAAGTCAAAAGCCCTGCATCAATATACTGTAATTATGGGTGACAAGACACGTTTCTCTTGCAACCAGCCAATCCATACTTCTCTCAAATGCAATCCAAGACACAAAAGGAGAGTGCTGGATGTCCACACAGACTTTGTGTTTAACGAGGCAAAACCACACAAAAGCTCCATTTCAGGACCTGGCTTCTTGGCGGAACCACAGGCAATATTCCGAATTTCTTTGTCAATGTTTTTGCCGAAAGGGTCCTCTCTCCTCTTTTCACGGCTTTGTAAAAAAAAAAAAAAAAAAACTAGACACCAGAGTGTGCTGAAGTTGAGACTTGATCAACATTTGCCTGAGTGTGAAATGGAGCAAAGCTTAGCATCTGGAAAGAGCAAAGAATTGTTCCCACAAGGTGGATCAGCAGAACCACTGGAAAGTCAGGCCAGTTTGCTCAGCGCCTCTCCGGAATCGTAACTGTGAATAATGTCCTCTATTTCAATAAGTGTTTGTTTCCACGCGAGAGGACACCGGTATGACTATACAAATCTTTCCACAAACAATTATTTATTCATCTCTACATCTATACCCTAACATTTAGGTATTTAGTGTGATCACAACCTCTTCTACGCTGCAGTGGATAATTAATCAAGGACAATTACTCTGGGGTTTTCCTGTGAACTTCAACTGAAGGAATCGAGGCGCTACTCATTGTCATCTAAATGAATAATGGTGTCAAGAGGTTTAATGTTTCGGACAGCTTTGATTTTTCATGTCTGGACATGACATCATGCCCTGCTTTTAATCCTGAGATCCATCAAATCTGACCTACTAAGATAACGGCCATTTTAATTCAGTCATTCTTGATGGATTTTAAAGGCAGACAATTTAGTCCTTGTTCTTCATTGCTATTTAATGCTAGTTGGATGAGTCTAAAGCAGGGGTGTTAAACCAATTTTTTGTCGCGGGCCACTTTGGAGTTACGGCTTGCCTTGGAGGGCCGGTGCAAAATCTCAACGTCATTTATTACCCGTGACAATTTGACATTTCGGTACAGATTTCAGCCAGAATTTGCTCCCGCGGGCCACATAAAATTACGCGGGGGGCCGATCTGGCCCCCGGGCCTTGACTTTGACACCAGTGGTCTAAAGCATCTGCCGAAAATGTGTTCACACACACTTCTTCTGTTCATGAAATCTCTGTATGTGGTGATTATTGACACAAGGCTTACATAGTCGAGCTTTTGGTTGGCTTCGTGGGATGTCCATGTTTCAAATTGGGCCTTGGCGCGCTCAATTTTTGGAAACGCTGGGTTACTGTTTTCATTCAAAATGTGTGACACATACATAAAACAAGGAGACAATGTGTGTGCCTTCATGGAGCACGAAGGGAATTACAGTATTCATTATTGTTTGAGAGGCTGAAATCCAAAGATTTGCACTTTTTTAAATAATATATAAAAATGCATAAAAAAAAAGGTTCAAAATCTTTTCATGTCCTTTTCATTGTGTCTCCAACAGGCTTGCTGACAAGAATAATTCAAACATTTTCTATACTGCTTATTTTTATTAACCAGGTGTCCTGGAACTTGTCCCAGCTGACTTTGGAGACAAACATAGCCAAACAATCACTCGCGCTCACAGTCACACTTTTGTGTTTGGAGGTTTAATTCCAGCCAATCTCTCTATCAGTGTCTGAATTCTTAATTTTCCAGGTGTGGCCAGTCTACTTTTGCATCAAATTTTCCTCTCCCGCTACAAGTTAGTTTTGAAAAAAGTAGTTATTTTTGCACCAAATTTACCTCCAGATTAGTCTACCACCTGCGACCCTGAACAGGATTGAGGTCTTTAAAAAATGGATGAACGAATTGACGTGTATGCTTTCTTCAGAGCAGGTATGTCATATGTCATGACCTCTTTTCATCAAGAAGAGTTTAAAATTCACATCGGACCACTAAACCGAATAAGCAGTAATTGGGTTTGCATTAAATTTACAAGTGTTTGTATCAAAACCCCTGCCTACAGCTTTCAACATCTTCAATATCAAACAGCGTTTTCAAGAAAGAGACGCATACTTCTGTCAGAATAGTTTGCTCTGTGGATGGCAGATCATGTGAATAAAAGAAGAGGCAGAGTATTGTGGGTGAACTTTGCAAACAGTTGAAAGTAGGCCTGGTGTGAGACGAGTGTCTGGCAGCACTAGTAAAGAACAGAACTGCTGCCATAAAAACTGGGGGAAATGCCTGCAGAAGAGCAGATTATGAGGTCATAACACAAGTGCATTTAAGTGTTAATTATTCATTTTTTCTTCTGACATGAGTTTTAACCGCTAGTCTTTGTGATTAAGACAAAATATCTCCATTAGAATCTCCTTTGGGAGCTGGCATCCTTTAAGCCCTTTAAAGAATTGTGAATAATGATGATGCTCTCATAAAAACAATCCCTAAAGGACTGGGGGATCCTGTCTATTTTTACCCTTGCCTTCCTCTCTCAGAAGAGCCGTTGTGTTCTTAAGCGGAAGCCATTTGAGTCCAGCAAGAGCCAACAACAACAATGAGCAGCTGTGAGAAATAAACAGCCATAAAATATGTTATAACCTCCCGGAGCTACAATTGCCTGATGTTCAAGTTAATGTACATTATGCACTCTTTATGAGGTGCCGGTGTATAGACAGGAGCTGATGGTTATTTACATCAACTGCTCTTTCACACAGCTCGCCTCTAAACATCCCGGATGACTCTAAATAAACGAGGACAAAATATCATTGTATTATATTCACTTGTTTACTTCATCTGCTTTTGATGGTACTGGAGAAGTCATTGTATTCCAGTCGGTATTGAACATCTGCTAATTGGACACGCCGGATGCTTTGTTTCAATAATCCACCTGGAAATGGCCTCTAATTTTTGTTTAAAATATATACCTGCAACTCTCTGTTTGTCACATGTATTCACTAACAGTGGACTGAAGACACGACTGATTTGACAAGTGACGAACAGCAGCAGAAAAAGCCTCCTCTGCTATTCCTTGAATGAAGAAATGGTGGCCTGCTCTGACAAAACTGCTTTGATCGAAGAATACATACTAATCCGATTGATTCATACCATTGGTTGGTGCCACATCGGAAATGTCGAAGGAAGCCGATTGGTCGGCTCTGTAGGGTTTGATTTTAAGATGGTAGTGGGATTCACATACCTGTATCAATAATACATCTTTGCACAGTTACTCTGCTAAATTTTGTGTTGTGAAGGTAGTATTAAATGTGGACTTTCTTTTGCTGTCCGTGCCATGTATCAGATTATTTTAAGATTAAAATGAAAAAGCACATTAGCCACTAAGGATACATGTTTTTTTGTTTTTTGTTTTTGTTTTATATAGCCTACCTACGGCAAGACTGTGCAAATGAAGCCTGTATCAAGCTGGCAGCTTCATGTTTGAATTTGGGCCAATTTCAATTCTCTTTGGACCTAGTTACTCATTCAGCGTACACGGAGGAGCAGGAAGCATTTGGCAGCTCCCGGCAGGTCAGACGAGCATCAGAAAAAATTCTGGCATGTCAAAAATATGGTCGGCCTCAACACCAGTCTCTCAGTTTACAGCTTGATTTTTCTGAACTCCAGCCCTTTTCTTTATCATTAGAAAGTTATTTAGAATTTACAGGACTTGTGCAGTATATTTTACACTTGTAAATTCAGATGATGTGGTTCGTATCCATCCATCTATCCATTTCCAATACCAGTGGTCCCCGACCTGTTTTTTGCCATGGACTGCTTCTACAAATACATTGTTGTCGTTGGCCGGCAGCCATAAAAAAAATTGTATATGCGCTGCCCAATTCTGAGGAAGCCTTATCAGTCCTTGCCAGATCCAGATAGCCTTTCAGTAATTGATCTAAATTCTGGCTATTACAAGCGTGAGATTGAGATGAAGGAATGTAATATGCCCTAAGACCACTTTGGTGTGTCCTTTGGGGTTCTTATGAATTCCGTTGCATGGCCCAAGGCATTGCAAATGCTCCCACTACTTGCCAACGATTGATGCAGAGGGTCATGGGTAGAATTAGTCTGAAGGAAGTACTGGGGTTCTTGGCTGACATTATGCTCCTTAAAACATTAGAGGGGCATGAAACCAGGCCTAAACATGTTATTCAGCAGCTGAGAGCGAATGGCCTGAAACTCTCAAGGAACAAATGCAATTTCTTTCCAAGCTCAGAGTGGTAACATCAGCCACATGGTTTGATCAGAGGGGTAGAGACTGACTTTTGGGTAGGCCAATTCCACCACTGAGTGATTCAAACTTGAACAAACAAGATGACACAATAGTTTTTGGTTTAAAAAAAAAATGCCCCCTGGTGGGGTGAAGTTTGTGAGGGAATTTTGAAGATGAACATGCGAATGTATAAGGACCTTGAACAAACCCTGACGAACCCTGACAACATTCGCCATCTTCCCAAACACTCAGAAACCTTCGCTCCTCAATGGGATAGTGGCTTTGCACGAGGGTGTTCGACCATATTTCTGCCGCTCTGTCTCAAACAAAGCAAGGTAGATTCCAAAGCACTTAAGACCACTAAAGTAATTATTGCTCTGCAATGAGGTGACACTTTGTGGATTAGCCCTGAATGTGTGGTAAAGAGAGATTCCTTTTTGCCCACAAGTTTTGCACTTGAGGCTGCCCTGCGCTGAATTCCATTTGGGCATTACTGCTGCCTTTAGAACTTGGTCACATTTCCATAACTTTTATTTTCCATGCTCGTGCTTGGGTTTGCACTGACCCTGCCCGTCCTCTGGGATATTTGATTATGCGGCTGCTGAATGCAAAAACACCTTTTTTTTTTTTGATTGAGCTCCTGCACAGAACTAGATGGGAAGCGATATTGGCAGTTTCAAGGTCCAGTTTGCAGGAAGATGTTGATGACCTCGGCGTCTATTCAGGAGATTCAAACGGTTGCTGATGGCTTTGTGGAAGGGACCACAACTAGATAGAAGTCTCAAATATTTCAGTCATGACATGAATACATGCAGTGGCCCATGGTGAAAACTAGTCTAAATACAGAACATCGTCATGTAAAGTGTGTCCTTGTTTGAAAGTCAGGCGGCATATGCACAGCATACAGGGATGATATGTCTTTGTGTGATGGTAACATGCAAACCAAATGATGGAAACCTCATTTTGTTTTTCTATTTTGTTGCTGGAGTCAGTATCAGGAAATTGTTGCAAGGTTATTGTGTGCTTGAAGGACAAACAAATACATCCTGATTTTTTTTTCAATTTAAAAGCTGTAATCCTGCAATTTTTTTCCCTTTGTTTGTAGACTGCTTCTTTATTTGCACCCTATGCCCTTTCAACAGCACTTAATTTCGTATTCATGTGAAGTCCTTTTTAAGGCAAGCAACCACATTTGGAATCTAAGTCTAATGGACTCAACATATGTTTTCATGTTGCGCACCTGTCTTTATTTCATTAATGGCGTTCAGGGTTGAACGGTGTGTGTGTGTGTGTGTGTGTGTGTGTGTGTGTGTGTGTGTGTGTGTGTGAGTGAGAGAAAGAGACCACAATAGCAATTGGTTGACTTTAGAAAGTCATTGCCGCACTGAGCACGGCCTTTCAGCGTCTCTCATTGCCTTTCAACGTCTCCACTGGGAGATTTTCTGGGTAATTGCTGAGTTAGAAACCATGTCCAGTATCATTTAAGGGCCATTAAAGGGGATGTCAACTCAAAAATTGTCTTGACAGTAATATGTTCTTTGTGCCTCCACTCGTCTAAACATGGCAAAAAAATCGACCCGTTTTTAGTCATCTCATGGTTCAACCGTTTTCTGAAGGTGAGCTGTGATTGGTTGTTATCTGAGCCCTGAGCAACTGTGAGGTCATTTTCAGTCGACAGCAAGTGGCAAAATGGCGGCCTCCTGAGATAGCCAGAAATGGGACGATTTGACTGCTTAACTCATATTTCACATATACAATGTGAATCAGAATGCCTTGTTTGGACTCATAGGACAGTATAGAATGTATTATTGTAAAGTAAATATGGGGGTTACTTCCCCTTTAAATAAGTTATTTATTTAAAACACACAGCTGAAGTAGAAGGCTTTTTGTATGTACTCATTGAAGCGAGGCAAGCTATCCATTAAGAAAAAAATATTGATGTTTTCACAGTTTGAGTGTTTTGGAGCGACTTTCCAACGGTTTATTTTTGTGGATATTCAACTAAGGCACTGTATTACTACTTTTTAAAAGTGAAGTGCAAAGTCAGAAATCCACAACTTAGAACAATACCTTCTTGATCTTCTTTGAAGAGAATGAACTCTTCTTACATGTTACTCATGGAAAACATACAAATTCTTGAGGACCACCTGTGGTCCAAAGTGAACACTGCTCTGGAAAATGGTGGGTGGTACTAGTTGTTGGCATATCCGTACCACTTGTTTTTGTCAACTTTCCTTTCGGATACCAACGATGGAGGTGTTCTACCGAAAGGGTGCAAACTAGAAATACGACACACAAACAATCAAAATGTTGTGATTAAAAAAAAATGTCTGTTGTGTGTATATGTCTGGATGTTTCTTTTTCACCACTTTCACTTGCCATTGTCCTTTGGCTCATGCTACATTTTTTTCCATTTAGTTCCCTGTTTCATCATTTTATCCTCTTTCACTCGCATCCTTTTTGCCTTGAAAATGGAAGCAGACCACACCTGATCCTAAAACAGAGCTGTCAGTCAATTTGGTATGTGGGAGTCTCTTAAAGACAAAGTTCATGAACTCGCGAGGTCCCTCGGGTCTCCTGGTGCCAGTTTGTTCCAGAAGTGCATGACTAAAAGGTTTGGGGAGGCAGCTTTAAGCTTTTATGGTCAGCCGAGTCCGGATGAGTCCGCCTGAGGATCTGGGAGCGGTGTGAAATCTCAGGACATAAAGTTCGTGTCCTCGTTTTTATGACTGATCATAAAGTTAAAAAACGAGCTCTCCAGCTTGGCACCTGATTAACAGTCATTCAGAGCCATTGTCTACTTGTAAACATTTGCATTCAACAAATCATGCATGTGACTCTTATTTTTTTTTTATACATAACCTGATTGCTTGTGTTATTTTATCATATATTTTTTTAATATCGGGCTTATTAGAAGCAGCGTGTTCATTTTGTCTGATGTTCTACTTTTCAGTGTTTATTGCACATCCAGTTGACACAGTATGGTACAATTGTACTGTGTATAGATTGACCATTATTACTAGTAGACATAATTACTGTACAGTTGAACCAGTAAGAATTTCACGTATTTATATAACACAATCAAAAAATCAACAAACAGTTTGCATATAGTGTATGTATTTAATACCCCGTATAGTAAGGATATATACGACAATTTAAGCCATTTGACACTCAATGAACTTGCAAAAGACGATTAGGACATTTGGTAATCTACTGCATCTATGTCAACGTCTCTAAAGTATTGCTAATGTGTTTAAATTCTTCTGTTATTAATCATGCTATGCAGATAATGAATTATGACTTTATCAAATTACAGTTGTCTCTCTTTCACAGGTCTCCTGAACTTAGAGTGTAATGCTAATGGGAACGTATTTTCCATGATATAGCATTTTAAATTGACCTGAGCGAATAGTAAATGAACCCCATCCATCTTTGTGACACTGCTCCCGCTGTACTTTCCTCCACATTTCTTTCTGGATGACCTTGCTATTTAAAGTTTGTTCATGGACTGTTGTACACCCAAAAGTGCGTTTATTTAATCACTTCATTTTAAATCAAATAAAAGCTATCATTTAACTGCCTGAACATTTGAAAGCATCTGAATAGATGATTGTATAGCCTTGAGCTTTGCATACAATCCCACATGCAAATTAATGCAAAGCTAACAGCTGACGAATATGCGAATATGCTTCATTTCCATGAAGTAGTTAATTTTCAGTTACATTTGGAGGTTTGCTGGTCTCCACTGTGGACTTTTGTGGGTTGGTGCCACGACATTTCTTGGGGATAAAAGTCAGCAGGGTTGTATCTTTACATCCCAAAACACAATGCAGTACACAAAGTACAGTGTATATATATATACAGTCATTTGAAAGTAACTGCAGCATTCACATCTGAATTTTGTCATGTGTTGGACTACTTTCATGAATGAGGAAGAATGTTCACTAACGACAGCAAATGTATGAACCGACATGCTAAAATGTTAACACATGTAGTTGAGTATCGTAATTTTGGGCGTGACACATATATGACACATCTTTAATGTTATGTGCTTAGTTACAGCTGTTGTGAAGCACCATATAAATCAGGATGTATTGTATCATATTGTATGACATTGTAAGCGGGTATAATTTGCTTTATATATATATAAATACAATATACATACATACATACACACATTTATATGCCACATACATATTCATGCAGTTAATAATATCCCCCCTTGAGCATTCAACATATTATGAGTTATCTACTCAAATTCTAAAATGCCTCAAAGTGTTTTTGCTTATCCAGAAAATAAGAAATTTCCACAAGAGATGCTTGTCCTGAAGGGCTGAAAAAAAAACCCCAAACACATTTTTCCCTCGATAATTGCTATACAGTACTTGTCTTATTAGAGTGTATTATCAGCTGCATAACGGCTGGCACGGGAAATAATTTACTTTTTCCCTCACAGACTTACCGTAGTTAAAGATGACTTAGAACCCTACACTGGCAGAGAAAATACACAGTAAATATCAGGAAAAGTGATTAGAATTTATGTCTCACCAAATATGAGTAACCACCAGTTCTGTATATGTTAACGTTTTGAACACAATATTCCTCTGGAATTTTTATTTACAGCACTCTTGTTAATCTATATCCATCTATTCATTTTCTGATCCACGTATCCTCACAAGGGTCGAGGGGGTGCTGGAGCCTATCCCAGCTGTTCTCGGGCAGTAGGCGGGGGGCATCCTGAACCTGTTGCCAGCCAATCGCAGGGCACACACAGAGACGAAAAACCATCCACGCTCCCACTCACCCCTAAGAACAATTTAAAGCCATCAATTAACCCACCGTGCATGGTTGTGAAGGGGCAAATTTACCATAAGGCAAACACAGGCCATTGCCTGGGGCCAGGTATTCTTCAATTTAAAGCATTTATTATAATTTCAGTCTTAATTTGCATGCTACCAAACACAAAAACTTTCAATTGCCCCACACCACCTTTCCCATGCATCTCCTTACTGGACATGTGCAGGACAACTAGTTGGTGCGCTGTGCGGAAAACAAAGCTATCACACTGGAGCATAGAAAAGGAGGTGCGAAGAAAGCCATTTTTTACCAAATTTACCAAACGTTTTGGCTTTTTTAATAGTGACACTGAATATACTGTATGTACGGGACCACAACAAGAGCCAGGCGCTCTTGCCAGTTGCAGTAGCACTGATGTCAGTGTCAGCCAAGATGGAGTGGAGATGAAGTGGAGAGTGACATAAGTGACACTTTTGGTCATGAGAAATAGTTAATAATCTTAAATGTTGATTAATGTTCTTATCAATTACATGAGGTAAGTCGCTTGTTTGATAATACTGTAATCCTCAACGATGGATTTTAAGGACCGTCTTTACTCGCTCAGGGATGAGGGAAATGTTCTCAAATTCACGTTTCTCACTTGCTGTTACACATTAATATTGAAAATCTTTACATTTCAAGGATGCTAGCCCACAACTGGATTTGCCTTGGACCAGCAACTGATTTAATATGCCCCTGGGATTGCATCAGGAAGGGCATCTGTAAAACATGTATCAAACCAATCACATGAAGGACTCACTTTGGCAACCCTTGATGGGACAAGATTCAACATGTTAATTTGTCAACTGCAAAGTCAAAACACAACCGTAGCACTGAACCATAAATTTCTTGCTGCGCGAGTCCACCTCCACTTAACGGAAAAAAAAAAAAAAGATGGGGAACAAAGCTATTCTACATCATAAGATGAATGCGAAAAAGGCAGGTAGAATCAATTACATTTGAGTGAAAGTCCAAAGTGATCCAGGATTTATTTCTAATCCTTTCTTTAAGAATTCATTTTACCTCATTTCTCAAACTGTACATCAATAATTTGTGTATAAGCTCTATTTTTCCTGCTCTTTCATTAAGCAGCACTCTTCTATGTTATGCATTGTGTTGGCATAAACATGAGCTCATGTTTACTGGCATGGCTATTGACCAATAGTGTTCATTGTAAATGCTTATTCACTGTGTAATTAATCGTGTGTGTGTGTGTGTGTGTGTGTGTGTGTGTGTGTGTGTGTGTGTGTGTGTTTAAAATATTTTTTTGTAATTATGTGAACACATTTGTTTTCTCAGGCGCATCTGTCAAGGAGACAGGGCATGACCATTGCCACCACACCCAAAAACTGTGGAATTAGATTTAACATATGAAGAATAATTATGATTTGCCCAGTCAGCTGGTTTCGGCTCCAGCTCACCCACAAACCAAGTGGTATGCAGAATGGATGGATGCGTATTATAAAGAAAATAAAAACGAGAATGAAGCATGTGAAATACGTGTGCCGTCGCGTTAGCTCTATAATATCGCTGTTTAAAATCCCACATCATTCTCGCGGCACATGAACTATTACTGTCACTGTTCACTAATCCTGCATAATATTAAACCTACAGCAACCTCCTTGTCACCCCAAAATCTCGAAATTCCCCATTTTATCACCTCAAACTTATTCAGCTCTAATACTTTAATATGATGATTTTCAAAGGTCGTATGAGAATTTCCTTGCATATTACAGGGAGGAGGTGAGGGTTCGTTACTCCGAGAGAAACTATTTTAATCTTTGTCCTTGAGAATAATCTTGCCTGTTGACTCCGTTTATCAACGTGGTGGCAGGCTGCCCCGCCTGGAGTCTGAAAGCGGCAACACCAGCGATACTTTTCATCGAGACAACTCAGGCGAAAGCAGACTTTACCTTCTCCGAAGGGGCCACAATATCACCGTAGAGATGTGCTGTTGCCCAAATGCTTTCTTATGCATCAGATGAATGTCTGCTTTCAATGGAAGTCACTTTAAAGTGGAAGTCACCACAAATATGTTCTTTCCAATATGTTCGATGCAGCTCGATGAGTCTAAACATAGTATTCTGATGATGATTGGGTTTGTGGAATGTGAATTATGTTGCCAACCTTTTTTATCCATCTCAGGGGGCGGCGATTTTGCCCCTAGCTGTTTACTGAACATGACATCCCAGTGGTCCACAGCTCAGGTACCGACCAATTTAACACTACCAGACCTCTCAGTCCCAAGCATCATTCAGTGGCATGATGACTGAAGTGATCGTTTTTGGCCCCAACAATCAAAATGTAAATAATCGGAGTCATGGTTTTCCATTTACTTTGCTAAATTCAAATATACAGTATCATCCACGTGTGTTTAAATCCCAATCTTTTTGGCCCCTCTTTTAAAATTATCTTAATTGTAATAACCGCACTACTCATAGTCATGGCGACATCTTTTATATTAATATTATCAGGCATTAGTAGTGGTTAGCACATCTCACAGTCGAGAGCTTCTGGGTTCGCATCTCAGTTCATGCTCTTCTATGTGTAGTTTTCATGTTCTCCTCATGCTTGTGTGCGTTTTCTTTTGTTAGGTACTCTACTCATTTAAAAAAATATATAAGTACTATATATAAACTATTGCACTCAGTGTCGTTTTAATTTTGTAACATTTTAATCTGCGCATTGTGTATCTTACTTGAGTTACTGTGATTATACGCCATATGTACAGCAAAACATAATGCACACCAAGATATTTAGATCCATTAGAACAGGGGTGTCAAACTAATTTTCGTCGCAGGCCACGTTTTAGTGACAGTTTCTCTTGGAGGGCCGTTATGAGTGTGAAAACATATCAAGATATCAAGAATAATGGTTCACTGAATGATTGTTAAGTTAGTGTAATGAAGGGTTTGGTAACAAGAAAATGCTTACAACATCTCACTTATTTATCACATATGAGAAGTTGAAATCTTGATACAGATTTTAGCAAGCATCATAGAAGTTGAGATACTTGATTTTCTTTCGCGGGCCACTTAAAATGAAGTGGTGGGCCGGATCTGGCCCCCGGGCCTTGAGTTTGACACATGTGCATTAGAATGATTACATTTAGCATTTATCTTGCTTCTTTTTCTGCCATGATGCTTTGTGATTCAAACGAACAAGCAGCTAGTCTTAAAGCTTATCAGATCTTTTTGTCTTTTATCCGTCCAATATAATGTTCAAGTGGGTTAAGGAAAAGCACGCATCCAACACCAGGTTCAAGAACAGCAGAGTGCAGCCTTTAAATCAGGTCATAGTGCCTTTGGAGTAGATTGTTCTCTGCCGGCCTTTATCCCATAACAAGAACATTTCAAAGACAAGCGAGCTCAGCATGGACACCCAAGTGGTCACCCTTCATGTCCCCCCCAACCGTGATGGTAATATTTATTTATTTATTTTTGGAAACGCTTCGATCAAGGAAGCTGCCTCCACCCCTTAACCTTGCGGTCAAATGGACACCGGCAGGCTTCTCCATGTCCGACGGCTCCCGTTTGAAGACTGACCCAATTATAGAGCAGTGAAGCTGCAAAGATGGATAGCGGCTCAGAGATCAAATTGTTCTTGTTTGGCTTGATTGCAGCCAGGTTTTGCTCTGAAGCAACAAGCAAACGTTTAGTTTCATGACAACAGTGACTCATTTACATAATGGCAATCCCCTTAAATAGGAATGTGCTGTTATTACAGTCAAATAATACTAGCAACATGCTTGCAATCAGTAAATGCCACATTGAATCTCAAATACCATCTAAAGACCAAAGGCTTCAGAGGGAAGAGTTTGACATTCACCTGATGTTTGTTTTGCTGCCGCTGCTGCTCTGTGCTGCTTTCACACTTGTTGTGTACATTCGTAAGACCATTTGCGATCTGTTGTTAAACAATCTGAATGTTTGTGTTTCTGCACACCAATGGGCCTCATTCACTAACAGTACATCGTGGTCCAAGTCTCAGTTTAAAATTTGAAAGTCCTCTGGAACATACCAAAACGTCAACATTAATTCCCAAATGTATAGTTTCCGGAACCAGAATAAGTGCGTGTGAAAATTGGCAAAAGTAATAATCAGTGAGCAACAGCAGCCTCACACATGACACATTTTACTTTGACTGATACATATTAGTGCGTTAAAATGTTTAAAACCAACCACGCCACTGCACATAAACATAGTCTTACTCACTTAAAAGTCATTTACTCACAAACAGTTTAAATAGTCAGAAAAATCGAGTGACTCATTTCCAACACCTGAGCAAGCCAAGCAGCAAATTAACGTGCCTGTTGGATCGGCATTAAACACTAATCAAGGCCTGTTCTCCCGGCTAACGACGATGCTCAGCCTCAGTCACAATCCTGGCACGCCACGTCCTGTGTTAGAATATGCTAATGAGAGTGACAAACATTTTGTCCGCCTGTAGAAGAAATTCTCACCACGGCACTAATGGTGCTTTATCTTCCAATACATTATTCATCCATTAATCAGCACATTTCCATCTCTTTAACTGAGAGTGTAAAGGTCATTGAGCTAGTTTGAGACAAAATGATCATCTATATTTTGACTCTTGCACTTTTAGTTTGCTAGAGGAACTCGTATTGAAGCACAGCTTGAATTGCACTGCTCCCTGAGATTTGTCTGGCATACACATTATGTTTGATTAACATGAATTATAGTCACAAAAGCAGAAGAAAACATCACGGGAGTATGTCCGAAATCAGAGACAGTAAAATAATGTATTGTAAAACAGCGGTCCCCAACCTTTTTAGCCCCACGGACCGGTTTAATGTCAGACAATATTTTTAGGGACCGGCCATTAAGGTGTGACGGATAAATACAAGAAAATAATTTGATATGACCTGCATGAAAACTGTGATATTTTCTAAACATAATAAGAAACGCGAATCATGACACGAAGAATGTCCTATGTGGCCGCAACACTCTCTGGTCGCTATGGTAACCTATAAATGTACCTTCAAAATAAGATACACCGCAAATACAAAGCGCATGATAAATATGACTCACCATCGCCGCATATTATGCAGCGTGGGTTTGGTGCGGGGGAATCTCCCATTGAGATAAATCCGTATTTTCAGTAGGACTCCTGATACTGTCTATTAAACGTAGCCTTCTTTGTCTTGAAAGTCGTAGGCTCCTCTTCTGTCTCCTAGCTGGGCCTCTTCCCCTTCCCAAAGAAACTTTCCGAAGTCGTTTATTAAAATGTATTCATTTTGCTAGCTCCTGGGTTTCATTTTAGCGATAACCTATCACGTGACCGGGAACCGCGTCTTGACCTGCGTCAAGAGGGACATACTGTACTGTGTAGATCACAGGTATCAAAGTCAAGGACAGATCTGGCCCCCACATCATTTTATGTGGCCCGCAAAAGCAATTCAAGCATGCCAACTTCCATGATGCTTGCTAAAGTCTGAACCAAAATTTCAAATTGTCCTATACAATGTAATAATTAAAATATTTGAACAATCCATTTTTGTTGACTTCTGGTGTCAAAACTAGTTATCCGTATATTTGTTGCTGTGTATGCAATATGTGGAGGTGGTTAAACATTTATATTTCCAAAATCCACGGTCATAATGGCCCTCCACGGGAATCCGTAATTGCAATGTGGCCCGTGGCAAACATGAGTTAGACACCCCTGTTGTAGACAGATGTAACAGAGAATCCTGGTAATTTTTCAAAATAAAATATCTTTCAGATTCCGAAATGAATCAAACTGAAGTAACACAAGTTATTTTTTTCTTTCTGTGCAGCTCGGTACCAAATGACCCACGGACCGGTAACTTTTTGCCTGAGTGTGTTTTTTTTTTTTTGCCCCCTGCTTATTTTAACTGATTAATATTTTTTATATTCCTAAACATTACTGTGGATGAACACAGGTAAAAGGAAAACACACCTTAAAACCACATCCTAATTAAAAATCAATTTCAAAATATGCTCAAGTTTTTGCAATAAATTTAAATTCACAAAGTGAAAATCTGAGTCATGCCAGTGAGTTCGCAGTGACTCCCTTGAAATATTGTTGCAGGACAGTCCTTTTGAATCAAGAACGCATGGCTTTAAAACATAACTGTTTGACGGAGATGATGGAGAATAAGGTCAAACAGGTGGCGTCCTAAAAATGTCTCCGATGGCGCAGTTATTGCTCCATTCCCCCACTGCTCATGCTTATTTGAAAATTGCAACAGCAGAATTGTCTCATATTTGTTGGAAGGAATTCATGTTACATCATACCTTGTGTGCGATTGAAAGAATTCATCTGTTTGTACTGCCAGGATGCAGGTCTGAGTGCGCAGCATGTCTCCGACAAGAACAGCCGAGGTTTTGTGCAGCCAAACAGGGTGATTTCCTTTTTCTGTCTGTGATCACACTGCAGCTATGGTGAGATCATGACAACTTGAACCAATCAATTCATATGAATACCTTCCATCCGTTCATTGTCTTCACTGCTTTGCCTGTTCTGCTTCTTCTGTAATGGTCAACGTACCAGCATGTAAAAGCTATTTAACAAACGTTTGATCTTTCTCATTATTTTTATCCATGAACGTTTCAATGGACTGTTTTAGTAAAATAAATAAATAAATACATACATACATACATACATAAAATTGTAAAGAACATGAGATGTTACTCTATCTTTATTTACTAGCATTCTTGAACAGAAACATATTTGGGTGGTTAATTTGAGCTCTCTGAGAATTTCGGTTGGTCTGCTCAAATTTGATTTTGAACTGAGTTTGATAAATGAATCAACTAAAACGTTCTTTAAGATGCTCCTACAATCTCTGAGACAAAGAGCATGCGTTTTACTGAATAAATAAATCTACTGAAACTTCATCATGTATGTACGGAAAGCTGAAAAAAAACCCATGGTTGCGCATGCCCTCCTTCTATTGATGAAACAATACAATACAATACAGTTGCCTTTGTCCTGGCAACAGCAGCAAAAACACAGAGGCCGTGACACGGGCAGCTTGCTGCTGCCACGACATACTTGTGGTGCTTTTCTTGCTCGGACGATCAATGTCAAGTGATCTGTAATGGAGGGCCCTGCGCTGGGACAATGGGAAATAACATGGAATAAAACACATTCTCATAAATGGAAGGGCGGGATAAGAGATTGAATTCAAAGTCATCATATCTTATTTGCACTTGGTACCTTTTTAAAGCTGGAAAAAAAAACACGTCAAGTTTAATTTGGGATTTAATCTGCAAAAGTGGAACGGGGGCAAGCAGGAAATGATGCCCTCTTCCTCAACACAAAAGGAAAGATTAGAGGTAATTAGTTTACCCCCCGTCTTCATTCACTGTGTTTACTATGAGAAGGCATCCTGCAAAGCCCCGAGGGTGACACGTGGGGGAGGACAATGCCAATGCACAAGGTCTGTGGGAACAATTAACCTCAATTTACTGTAACACCATTATAATGCATTTAATCAACGAAGTGAAGTCTTAGGGAACCTACAGGAAGTACAAAAGTTCAGGAGGTGCAGAATTTATTCTTTTGTGCTACTTTTATGTCTCAATTCAATGGTCCTTGTACATTGCAGACTTCCAATAGGGATCAGGACTAGATTGTATACTGTAAAGATCCACTTCACATGTATGCCTGCATTGTATCATTTAGATTAAGATTAAGGTTAAGAATCTGTGACATAAGTATGAATTATTTTTGGGGCTGATGACCCACTGTTTTACATGAGAGCAGTCTGTAATCCTGAGAAACATTTAACTGGCAATGGAAAATTTGGTGAAGCTAAAACATCATCGTGAAAGACATCAAACTGAATAAAAAAAAATAATGGCGGGGGTGGAGGGGATGACTGGGCATAAGGAAAGCTGCCTGAGGTTGAAAATAGTTGTCGCTGTCTTTGCTGTCCTCTTGTATTTGCATCATTGCTCACAAAATGGGGAGCCCAAGTCTAAAAAATAATAATGCTTGCACAGAGATGACAGTCTAATCATCTTATATGGAAAAATGAAATTTTAAAAAACAAAACAATAGATGCAAATGAATATTTAAATTAACCTTGACGATCAGAGAATTACTTTTGTATATAACTGAAAAATGGTACCCTCCTAACCTTACACTGCGACAGTTTATAAGTCACTTTCAAAATTTGATTGCGAGACTATGTGCGGTCACGTGACTGCGTAGCTTTGTTTAAATGTGCAAATGGGGTCAAATCATCATTAATGTTTACGTTGGATTGGTGAAAAAGACATCACGAGTCTCTCTGATGAACCAAAATACATTGTGATAGCAATATTTAATACCTGCAGATCATATACATATATTGACACACACACACACGTACTATTTTAAAAAATATTTTAGCTACCAAAGCTAAGCATGTCCCTCCCAATCTGGATGGATGGATCTTTATTGTCATTACACTTTCGTGCAACAAAACATCACTTAATGGGATGTAGGTTACCACCCCCATACCTCACCATGAAAATAATCACACTGCTTATCATCAAATATGAGATCTATCAGCTTGATTTTGGTGCAAGACAAAGCATTACACGTTCACGTATGAGCTCTTTGATATGTGCATGCAATTAGGCTAGTACAGATGTTTTTGGCAATGCATACCCCTCAAGGACATTTTTCTTTGCTGTTTTGCGGTGCAGATCAACATGCTCTATTGTGCGAGTCTATTGTAATCATGTACAAAGCACAACTTTACCTTTGTGGCACTGCCGTGCCACTGTTCTTTTCATGCAGAGAACTGAACAGACACACTGACCTTTGAGTCCCTCTGCTGTTGCCAGCCAACACAAGCCTGCCAGCCTCCAAGGCCAACCTTCCTTGTAGATAAGACAGGCCAATTAAAATGCAGGCAAATATCCGCTTTGAGTCACTCAAGTAATGTCCTAGTGTTTCATCATGAATATGAAAGTGTCAAAACTGATTACAGCACTGTGATTTGGCAAACACAAGACAGTTTTGTGTATCTGTTGTCCCCAAAAAGTGAAAAGACCTCATTGGATTTTGTTCTGAACAGTTTTTTCATCCCTGGAGAATATTTCTTGTTCAGACAAATGGGCAAACTATTTTTCAAAATACATTTTAAGTTTGAATTGTCCATCTGTCCATTTTCTTCTGGTTATCCGGTTCATGGGGTAGCAGCTTTAGCAGTGAAGCCCAGACTGCCTTTTCCCCAGCCACTTCGTCCAGAATATGTTTGGGTCTACCCGGTTGGATTGGGCTCTTCCTCCACCATCATAGTCAACACACCACTAGTTGCTGCACCACCTGGTGGACACCACCCAAGGAAAATTTGGAAGATCCGCCCCTCTCCAGTCCTTTCTTCACCCAAGTGTCCAAGAGATGCTGTCACAAGTTCACTGACACAACCACAAAGGGGATTATTGATGTGAAATGCAATAAAACCTCATTTAATCAGGAGTAATATTCACATCCCAAAAAGAAATTGAAAAATGGTAGTAATGTTTCTCACCGCACTTGTTTATAAATACTTTTTAGGTGCAAAGGCTGTTTTCATTGTTTGATGCGATTAAAATATGGAAGGCGTACAGGGTTTATCTTTTTTTTTTTAGGGTTGATAATCTGTGAAGAGTTTGGTAATTGTGGATAAGAACAAAAGACACAATTGAACTTCATGCAGAAAAAAATGGTAACAACAGAAACTGAATTTGAAATGTGGTTTAAGTGATACGGTTGCTCCCAAGCTTCTTATGACCTCAACAGTCCTGTTGCCTGTTGTCTAAAATCAGACTAAGATCATCTGGTTGCTTGTCATTTTGTGTAAGCGTAGAGAAAATATAAAGGCTATTTGTGTGCGCTGGGTGAATTGACCCTTGAAATTCATTTATTCATGCATTGATGAGCGAGAGGCTCATGTTTTCCAGTTACAAACCTCTCCAGTGTCATTCCTCGACGTCTGGCTCTTGGGGCTGTAATATGACTTTGAGCACACACCGGTTTTAACACTGGAGTTGGGCCAAATGAGCACGGGCTGAACTAATAGCTGCCCTAGGTCTATTTCCATGTACAGTAGCCTCTCAAGGTCAAGCAGAAAGTGGCTGCTTATCTCCTCCTCGAGCATGACGAGCTCCCTCCATTAATCAAGCATTGTTAGTTACAAGGCCCCAGCTCAAGTCAAGGTTTGCGTTTGCATGCAAACATATGCACATAGATTTGAGTTTTTCAGGCTTCAAGGTCTGCATAAAGCATCAGGCGACTATTAAAGAAAACACTGTTGTGGCAATGCACAACAACCCGAAAGGAGCTTCATCTTTATGAACCGTCGATATGCTTGATGACGTCTAACTCAAATCTCACTATTATAATACCATCACAAAAACAGGAATATTAATTCAAATTGACAACGCAATTAGTTTAGAGTAAAATAAATGTTCATACAGTAGGCAGTGCAGTTACATTTGGTGCACATAGGCATAAAAATAGGATCGTGGAATGTTTCTTCTGCACCATTTGCTCCCAGTTGAACCTTTAAACTCACTGCTTCAAAGTGCAAATAGTACAGTCTCATTCACCCTCTACCACACCATCCAGCACATGATGTGAACCGTGACTTCACATATCTTTGAAAAGCCGCTTGTCGCCGGGGCATGTTTAGATGTTTTATTTATTTTTTTAAATTTCAAAATACTGTGGACTATCCACTGCGGATAAGGTCCAGCCCGCAATTAGCGAAAATAAGCATAAACAGTTACTGACACCCAAATGCATTAGGAATAATAATAAACATAACCCCCCTTAATCTTGGAAAAAAAACATGGACACAACACCCAACAAACAGATATATTTTAAGTAATCTATAAATAAAATATATATATTTTTTAAATGCACGTTTGCTTGTGTCTCTATGAATATCTGCACATTGCCCCATCATGGGGAGCTCTAAACACACAAGTTTTACATTATTTCTTTTGACTTTGTCTTTGGGAGACGGTGGTAAATTAGTGTAGTTTATTAAAATATATATGTTGATAATTGGGAAAAAAAAATCCAAAACATCCTATCTACTCCTTTTATCCACAATCTGTCAATGAGAGATCTTAAATGTGATGTAGGTTACATTTCAGAATGCAAATACATTTGGCTTCCTCAAACCTCTAAATGTTTACCCTGGTCATAATTAACTCATTCACTCCCAAAGACGTTTTTATACGTCTTTTCAGACTTGGTTTAGAATTGGCTGGTACTGAATGAGTTAATATATATTTCTATCGGTCACATAGTGGCTTTATTTTTTGCCATGGACAGTTTTTTTAATTTTTTTATTTTTAATGACTTCCTTGTCCAAGAATATGTGTCACCAGTCTAGGCCATCCAGTGTATTATGAATCAGTAGGATTTGGTATTCCTCTACTGTTCTGAGGTCTCTCAATGTAACATAGCACTGATGGTTTGTCGCTATTATGCGCACTGCAGCCTTGTGCAAATTCCTTTGATCACGTCTTCACAATGGCAGTCGTGTTTGTGATCCTTCTTTAAGCTGGCAGTGCAAATCTTGGGCTAGTGTCTGGCTACAGGGGAAAAGGCCTGGAAAGAGGATGAGGTTCGAATCAGTACGGATTAGCCCAACGGCTGAGTACAACTGAGGGGTAGTCACATGGACAGTGGATGTGATTCTGAATTATATATGTGACACAGTTGCAGCTCTTGTGCACTGATATTAATGAACCAGCGTTCAAAGTTTGGCGGCAGTGTTTAAAAGAGAATGTTGGTCTTTCATTAACACCACTCAGTAATGTGTAGTCTATGATTTAACACTGGTACGTTGTTAAAATGGGGGTGAGTGGGTCACCTCAGGTTGACCCTGATTGGTGTTTGCATCTTTACAGTACTTTAAAATATAGATGTGTGTCAGTAACATGGCCACTTGGCCAATCGTCGTCATTGTTCTTTTTGTTGCAAATGTTGAATATGTTCAAAACTTGACAGCAACAATAATTTGGTGAGCAGTATTTACTCTTGTGTTACTTTTGTGGCGTGCCACTCGCAATGCTGCTTTCTCTTTAAAGCTTTGACCCTTTGTCCAATCACGCGTGGCCTTTTAGCTGCCGCTGAGAGCAAGAAGCTGTGCATCAGGGCGCATCCTCAGCTGAGAGCAAAGGACCAGCTCATCTGGTCTAACACTCCTCAAGTGCACATGATGGACTTAATGTCTTGTTTACAACGCTTATGCACTTTCAGAAGGAAGAATACATGTGGGTCGAGATTGGACAGTGAGACTACCTCTTTTCCACTTTGAGGGAACTTGTCTGGCCAGGACGAGGATTTCCTTACCTCAGTCAGCATGTATTCATCCGTTGCTCTGTGGATTGGGTTTCTATTTACATATCACCTTCCTGCATTGTATGAATGCATCGTTTCAAAGCCTGGCATTTTAGTCACGGTTTGTTCAATCTTTGGCTAATGGTGCATGTCAATCATTTTACACAGTGCTACTGATTGACGTGCCCGCACACTGAGTGACTGACTCGCAGCCAATTATTTTTGTCACCAAAAGATTGAAGATACAGAAGTATTATTAGGTAATCCATTTCTCTCAGTCAAGCTAAGATTCATTTTGTATAGTGACATGAGCCAATCAAATCTTCAATTGCAAATTCTGACCATTCATTTAATGTAGTAACGATCAAAAAATTTTTTTAAAGCAATTATTGATCCACTTATCTGCTTTTTAAAATATGCTCGATGTTCACCTGCAAGGATGTTAAAATGCGACTTCACACGAATGCCTGTATAGTTATTGAGCTTTTCTAAAGGTGACCCGAAACATCTTAATAGAAACATCACGCAACATGGATTAAAATCAATTTTTAAAAATGAAATAACTGGATGTCGACCTGCGTTCTGTTTGCAGTTCCACGATTGGACCTGAATAAAAGTTTACGACACACATTTTCATTATATTGGTAAATAGACTGAATCGGTTTGTGTATTGGAGGTATTTTGGACCTTTTTTGAACCATTGATGTGTTATCAGTGAAAGATAAATAAAATGAGATGAAAATGTCCTCATATTTCACCAACATCAGTTTACATTTAGTTTGTATTACTGATAAGTGAGAAAAAAACATATTGTATGCTCACACTTGTTTCCAGTGCTAGTCATTATGGAGTTAAGAGTCAAATAGTCTGGTGAAGGTCGGGTAACTTGCAGTCGCTCTAACCTCTTTTGTATTGATCTGTGTTTTACACTTCTCATCGGCTCGGTTCATTAAATTACCCCGCGTTTAGCCAGCGATGCCTTACAGTCATTTTCTAAGTGCAGACCTGCACGGAATTGTACCTATGTGCTTTGCATTTGATTTAGGAGGCCCAAATGAGAGTTCCTCATGATTAAATTCACAGCAGGCAGTGCTGCAGTGCAATTTGTTTCTGAGATCAGAATGAAGAATCTTGAGGCAAATGTTTTGAAATAAATGGGGTCTAATTACATCGGCAATGGAATAAGTTATCCATTGAACACAAATCAGAGCAATGGACTCAACCCCAGAGCTTATCTTGAATGCTATTTACCACATTATGCATTAAGGCAACAGTGCATTAAGAATCAATACATAATGCATTTTGCATTTCTTTCCTTTACACATCATACCATATTCTGAGGTGAGATGGCGTTTTGGAACGAGGTCACAACTACTTAAATGTTACAAATGCAAATCTAATTACGCTTCAAGTGTTGATGTAATTTCTGCTTCAAACGAAGAAGCTAATTCCATTGTTAAGCACCAATAATATGTTTTCCCAGAGTTAAAGACCTCGACAGTTTCCTTGGGCTTGCCTGTTTTGAACCTGCTGTAATTAGTGATACATAAATCAACAAACTCTCCATGGATGTGAAGCCCGATAACTGTGTCATTTAAACCCCACTTTGTATTTTAAGTAACAATGTTTTTCACTCATATGTATAGTTCAATAGCATTTCGTTTTTTATTTTTAATCTACTTGGCAGTGCACATTTCAGTGCCCAGCAGCTGGAAATTTCCTGAGCTGCTGCCACTGTCGTGCAGGGAGGACATTTCTTTGTAGCAGCTGCCAGGGTAATTAGTTCCTCGATGAATTATGCAACAGCAAAAGTGTCAAGTAGTCTTAAAATCAGGCAGGTAGAGAGAAAAAAGATAGCAGAGAGCTGTCACACAAAGCTCATAAAACCTTGAAATACAGCAAACAATCCTGCCATTTTGGAAAGCCTTGAATGGGCTACTGGAGCAAGAAAACATTAAATAGCTATTTGTACCTTACAACCCACTTACATGTGAGGATAGACAGATATGTTTCTCCTTTTAAGACCCCAAAACACGCCAAAAGTGGCAAAAAAAAGTGTGATGATAACCTGGAACTGGAAACTAAACTTACTATGTATGACATTGTGACGCTGAAATACAACACTAATAGTACAATTGATTCATGAATATAGGATTTATGAATTCAAGCAATTACGATAAAACAACACCACATCACCTCTCCATTATGTGTCCCTAAAGGGTACAATGTACAAGGGTTCACTGATTTGAGTTTTATCGTCCACCATATTCCGACAACCCATAAGCCTTTGCGTGAAGTAGGTACGGGACTTCCGGAGCTGGCGTCTCGTTTACATGGAAACCGTTTGCGCCAGTCTACTTTCTATGACAGGTATAGACTTTCACAACGCGGGAACGGCAGTTGTTGGCAGTTTAGAAGACTTTCCGTACTCTGTCGCTACAGACGTGAGGCATGTTTCATGTAAACGAGGTTCACGTTGCTCGATGTAGTACAACTGCGATCAATCTTCAAAGTTTGTGTCAAGCTGAATCGCTGCTAATAATTGAATGCTCCCCTTTAATATATATATATATATATATATATATATATATATATATATATATATATATATATATATATATATATATATATATTGGCGCCAGGCCAATCTTCTCCCGGGGTTTGTTGCAACGCAAGCACATGGGCTCAAAGTTGTGAGTGTTGCGCTGTTGTTTGTCCACCAAATTAAAACGAGCACAGGTACAATGCTGAGGTGGTGTTTTTTTCCAAATGAAGACTCTCAGACTAAGCCTTCTGTGATCCTCATCCCCGGGAAGGCTCTGTAAACGAGCCTTTATCACAACAATATTCTCCATTCCTTGTCTGGGGTGCCAATTCCAAACATTGCTCTTGAACCACCGACAGCGCAATAAGATATGCAAGACATTATTCAAAGCAATGGAGGCTTATGATCAGGGATGCACACAAAGTTTTGCCGTGGTTCTCAAATGAGGTTGCTTGGTGCTCATTTTTTTCCCCCCGACACATTGACCTAATGAAAGACACATCTGAGCTTTTTTTTTTAAAGGGCTGCAGTTATCAAATATTTGAGGATTAAAAATTATACCAAATAATCAACATGCAACGAGCCGCAAGGGTGAATTTCAAAATAAAATCACATCAAGTTGGACTGTACACGGGTATCAATGCCTTACAAAGTTTTATTTTGAAGCCGGCCCTCGGGAAGCAATCATTGTAGCGAGCGGCTGACAAATTGAGGCTCCATAACCAGACTACTGACTGAGCTCCATTGTTCTAGTGTGCAAAAGCGCAGTGACAGAGTTGAACTGGAGCGCATTATTCAATTGACAGTGCTCATGCGCACCATTGCACCACTTATGTGCACCTCTGCTTATGATCGTTTAGAAAAGCGTGAGGAAAAAAACCCCATTGAAATAAACCATTTTGTGAAACCAAACCCGCTTGTAAGAAATAGGAAAATTCTTACCAGAAATATCTTACAAGAAATTGCGTACATACTCGTTACTCGGTGAGAGCCCTCAGGGATAAGGTGGATAGAGCGGTGAACTTCTCGTTTATGGTGTTATTTTCCTTGTGTTTTATTTCAAGAAAATTAAAAGTGACAGTTCCTCCAACGCTGCTTCTCTCAAGTGGATCTGATTCGATTTTTGGTTGCAACTGATACTGTTTGGACGGATAATTTGATATCACTTCAATGGCCACAGAGGCGGTTAACCAGCTGGAAGTCTGCTATAATCTTGTTATCGTCATTCAGACTGCCCTCACAAGGAAAACAGGATATATCAACCGCTGGTTTGCCACAGCAGTCTGATTCCCGTGTGCATCTGATGTCATTTGCAGCATCTGGATGGGTTTTTTTTTCCCTTCCTTGAATACTGTAGATTACCATTGTGAAACCTGAATGAAAAGGAATTTATTCAACACAAGCTTTCTGTGTTTAAAAAAAAAAAATAATAAAAATAAACACAACCGTTGGGGATTTAGTCTAATAAAGTTGAACAATAAATGCGTTTAAAACGTTTTGGCTCACCAGTCACAAGCGAGAAAGTGTGACTGTTGGGTTTAGACTGTTGCATTTATGGCTACGTGGTCATTTCACTTGCTTCAGTTATGGTTATATTGCATGAATCAGTAAAGCAGAGTATCCTACTCTCAGTGGGGTCGCGTCTTGTCAGAAGTGCTGTTTGTGTCCTCTGTCAGAAAGTAAGTGACGACTCTCTGAACACGCTGCACTGTCACAATGTGACTGTCAGTCATCTTCAGCAGGGATGTGCTGGAAACCACTGCAGTGTGAAGAGGTGCACTGAGGGACACTTCAACATTACTGCATCTCCCCTTTGCATAACTATCCTTCTCGTCCTTTTAGAAACGTCTCAACCAGTAAAACACACATCATGTGATGAAATGGGATAATCTCAAATGGAAGTGACAGGTATTTCTCAGGGCCATTCAAGGAAGTTTGATCGGCAAGAATGCTGGTGACAAATCCAGACAGTAGATGTTTTTTTTTATTTGAAGAAGGCATATTTTTGAGAGATGGCCTTCACTTGTATGAATGCTAATTTAAGGGTCGATTTGGGGATGACCATTTGTTTATTGTTAATATTTACAACACACGCGGCAATTTTAATTCAGTGTAATCCAGACTCTCTCTCTTTTTTTTTCACTATTAAAACAAATTTTTTTGTCAAAAAGGGTGTCTTTATTTTTTATGAAAACGTTATCCTTAAACCTTACCGTTAAAAATGCACTTCCAATGAAGTATTAGCAAAACCAGTTGTCATTTTTGGAAGGGTGGAGTTGTCAGCGTCTTGCTGAAAGTAACAAATAATAAGGAAATTGTAATCTTCGTTACTTTAAAAATCAAGTAATCAATAAAGTACTAAGTTACTTTGTCAAAGCAAACGCAAAAACACTCAACATATACGGGAAGCCTCAGAACCCGATACAGGCTCGCATAGTTGATGTTGCAGGGTGTCCGTGAATCAAATCACTCAGTGTGCTAGGGTGAGGGGCCGACTGTCATTCTTTTTTATTTTTATTTTTTTTATTTTTATTTTTTTTTGCAATGATCCAGTCCTACCGGTTTCAATAGCGTCGGCCTTTAGAGTGGAGGACATGATTTCAAAATGATATAGCATGTGAGATTTTTTGTGAACAATTGCGACTGTAAAAGAGACCCGCAGTTCTAATTAGAACTGGATACAAATTCAAAACCAACATTTTTTATTCTTAAAATACGTTCTATTTTCCTTCTTCTTCTGATCCTTGTAAGAGACAGTTTCTGCTTGTAAAGTGAACTTGATTGATTCCAAATACATTTGTGTTAAATATTAATGCTAGTTTCCAGCACAAGGTTTTCTTCAGAGCCAAGACAATCAGAAGCATGTAAACTTTACTCCGGGAGTAAAGCATAAAAACAAATCACTATGCATAGCATGCCATAGAGCTTATATTGACACCATTTTAATATACATACTGTATCAGATCTATTTTATTCACCGTACTGTCAACAATTCAAGGAACATTAATGTGCAATGTTTGCAAAACATTTATTGTTGTCTGTTTAATTTATTTGAAAATAGTAAAATAATAATAATAATAAACTACAGCTTGATTGCCACACCATTGCATATCAAGTGTATAACCATGTTTGTAACAAAGCATTTATTTTGCTACAAATCTACCTCCGCAGTGATGACAAGTAATTGACAAGTACATTTCTCTGCAAAAAGAAACTAATGTTGTAGCTCTCAGACATAAAGAGCGAGGCCCAACTCCCCCTTCTTCGCTCCCACTGGATTATGCTCCAAGGTTAACAGGAATCTAGTTTAAGATAAGTATATTCATGATTTCATTTCCATGCATGCTGCCAATTTGAACACATGAAATATTTACAAAATATATTCATCTAGCATCTGGAAATGCCATTTGCTTGACATACCGAACATCTCAATTGTTTGTCTCATGCTTCATAAACAATTTTGAAACACTTACACTTGGTTGCAAGGCAAAATTGAGTACAGCAAAAACGTATTTTCATTGACATATCAGCTTTGTGTGTGTCCGGTTGGAAGTCAACCCAAATGTCAAACAATTTAAATATAAATAATACATATTACACTACAAGTTCCCCTGAGGAAAATGTCAAAATGGATAGTGGTCGGCCCCGTGTTTGAAAACGGATTAAAAAGTGTGAAATACAGGTGGTCATGATTGACATTTTATTAAAACTCATAAGGTGTAGAAAAAAAAGTAGTGTGTTTCCGGTAACCCGACCGACCGAGAATTTCTACCTCGAAAAAAAACTTTACGGTCGGCATTTTTTTTCAAACCTTCTACATTTTTGTGTAATAATAATAATAGTACATTTCATTTATGAGCGCCTTTCAAAACACTCAAAGACGCTTTACAATCAAAACAAGAACAATAAAACCACAGACAAAATTATAAACAATAAAAGGAAAGATTAATTTAGAGGGTTTACATCGGTGCAAACTCTCGCGATATTCACGTTGAGCGTGCGCGTCATTTGCCCTGTCGTCTGTCAACAACATTGAATCATGGCGGCGACTACGATCTCCGACAACAGTTTAAACCACGTTTTGTGTGTTGCAGTCGCATGCTCGCACTATAATATTAAGAAAATAGCATCCATTGATGCATCGAAAAGATTCAGCGAACTATTTGACGAACACTACGGGCCGTCTAGGACGCGGGACGCAGAGGTAACAAGATGGCTGTAACACCCAGCCACCGGGTACCCAACTCTCTCGCCGGGGGTTTCAATGTCTCCTTGTTTTATGGTTATTTTGTCTACATTTTTGATGAGGGGGGGGGATTTAAAAAAAAAAACTTTGTCCGACCTACCGACCTTATGCTGAAATTTCATATTACCAGAAACACACTACTTTTTTTTCTACGCCTAAGCCACGTGAAACTGTGCATAACACAGTTGTCACGTGGAGACCGGAACCATTACTTTTAGGGAAATTTAAACACTCTAATTAGTTTGTTTTATGAACATTCACAGCATGCGGACTGAATCATTACAAAGTGACTACCTTCGGCTCCACTTTATTTTGTCATTCAATATTCAGATACTTCACTCTTGTTTAAGGTTTTCTCTGTTTTTGTCATGAATATGTAGAAGGAGCCTCACAGCGATTGACTTGATCGTCACAAAACCCAATAACGATAAGTACCTTTCGTAACATATTGTTGTAACTGGCTGCTGGGAGTGAATAAAATAAAAGCCAGGCCATGAAAATATGTGGCAAAGCACAGCGATTCAAGGTTTCAGCCTGACAGCGACAATATTTAAACTTTCATGGCCATTGTGTACTGGCGAGTTTGCTGAATGTAGTGCTGCCAAAAACACCAGCATCATTTACTGCAGGAGCAGGGCTCAGCTAATGTATCTCAGGTCAGGGTGACGTGGTCGATACCTCCACAGCCCTACGGCGCTAACCCCACCCCACTGCTGAGATATGGCCCGACATTTCGGAATGGATCATTTTCTTGAGGTATATCCCACACAGCAAAATGTATGACAACTTTAAGCGGATGTAATGCTGCTGATGCTATCTGTCTCTTCGGCTTCATACACTCGTTGCTCTACTTCTTTGCCATGTCAAACAATGTTTATTTTAATAATATCCTAACTCGTATTTCTGAATCGACCTTTCGTAATTATCGGTACATTGCTGAAAAGTTTGCGGTGACGAGGAAAAGCTGCAAGCGGTAGCAGACAAAAGCCGACGTAAAGGCTTTAAAAGCTGCATTGTGACGGAATGAACACAACTAGGCTTGAAAGAACTGTGCGAATAAACAAACACATGACAGACCTGTCCCTGTTTTTTTTTTTCTTAGGAATTCCATTATGATGAAACTGCCCGCTTAGAGGGGCATGCGTATCACGTGTGCACAATAAAATCTCATCCACATTGTGTTGTACTTGCACTGTAGCCCATGTGTGGGCGAAGATGATTTAATTCATGGGTAAACTTTGGCAGCTCTCAAACATGATGCTCTCATTTCACAATCATGTGAACAAGATTACCTGCTCATTTAGTCTTTGTTGGACAGGGTTCTTATGGTTCATACAGAAATCTCATTCAGTGAGAGGAATGAGGTCCAGAAATGGCCTGCATGACAGCGTACATCTAAGCCAAGGTACAGGGATGCACTTTGGAGCCGTACAAATTGGTTACATGCTCGGACGGATGTTGTTGTGGCCTTTCCCATAGCTATGATTAAGGTCTTCCAAAGATTACAAAAATATATAATCTTCTCCAAAATCAGACATTCTGTTCGTGACTTTAGTACAAGTAAGATACTTTTATTTCTTTACATTGCTTTTAAATGATTGAACCCTCTAAAATTGTCCCGAGGTGTGAGTGTGGGGGTGGATGGTTGTTCGTCTATGTGTGCCCTGCGATTGGCTGGCAACCGGTTCAGGGTGTCCCCCGCCTACTGCTGGAAGACGGCTGTGATAGGTTCCAGCACCCCCGCGAACCTTGTGAGGATAATGGATGGATGGATGGATGGACGCTTTTAAATGTCCTAAACTCGTTTGTTTTGAAACCCGTTTAAATGTTGTACTTTGAGTTATTTGAAGCACAATGTGTATGACGTGTGATGCTGTATATAATGAATAAAGCTGCCTTGCCTTGGCTATAGTGAAGAGTACGCAGTCGGGCCTCAGCAATCCATGTTCTCTTTTGTTTCACTTTCAGATTTTACGACTGTTCTCGCTTCAGCACAGACCGGGCCAATAAGCTCAGCGTGCATGCAGCCCGAAAACAACGCAAATTAGTAACATGTAGACCATTCGATTAGATGAGTGGAAGTTTTGAACCACATGTGTGTACTGTATGTTTATATTTATATTTTGCACATATATTCAGTAGTCCTTTTGATTTATAAACGTTCAAAACTATTTGTACGACAGTATAATAGCATATCTATTATGAGTATTTTAATGGTTTATTCATTCATTAAAAGAAAAGTCTGATTACTCAGCTTTTTACTTGGGGTAACATTTATGGCCCAATGACATAAGAGTGTTGCCGTAACCTTGCCCCTAAAAGGAGTATGGATGTCTTTTGGGTTTGATTCACTGCATATGACAGTTACGTAAACTTTGTCCAGCGCAACGGCTTTCTTAATCGAGTCATTAGGATGCCGCCGCCCGCTACGTTGTTTCGCTCTCTCATTCCGTGTCTGCTGTAATAATGATTAATATGATGGTGCTTGCTCACCTAAACGAGTTAGGCCCCGCTATTTGTTGCACAACTGACAGCTTTATTATCGTGGCGCATCACTTAATGTGGAAAAGATGGATACAGATTAATGTGTTGCCTCTGGAAATAGATACTGAGGCATTTGGGAGACATTAAAATCATCATTTTTCACATGTCCCATATGCTTTAGCACTTGTGAATATATGGCCATTTGGACGTTGCGAAATCTTTGTGTAATAATTATTCATAATACACCTGCTTGTTTTAAATGGTTGAGTGGGTGCTTTTTTTCACAATGTGTTACCATGTCATATTTTGGGCAGATGTTAAAATACATAAATGCAACTATAATTTTTCAACTATTATTGTGTAGCCTCTTTATAGCTTGGCCACTTTTCAATGCAAACATTTTTTTCGACTACAGGCGAGTGAATGTGTTCAGGTCAACAGTACTCGAACATCTTTGTGGTTCCCATTGTGACCATTTAAGGTAGTGCCTTTTTTTTTTACATCAACCATCCGTCTTCAAATGTTGCAAATTATCTATAAACTCAAATAAAATACATTTTTGATTGAGTTGCCCATTTTTGTCGTGTGTCTGATGTTTAACATTCAGCAACGCAAAATTATTTGCTAGCTAATGCTGGCTTAGATTAAGATGGTGGGTTGCAAAGGCATGATGGATGCTGACTGGATAACAGCAAAAGCTGTCCGAGGCCTCAGAAAAAGATATCATAATATTGTATGTCACAGAGAGCAGGAATGTGCGTGTGGAGTTTGCATGTTCTCTCTGCACTCTCCAAATTGCCCAAACTTGTGAATGGTGATTGTGAATGCTTATGTTTCTAGTGCCCTGTCACTGACTCTCACCCAAAGTCAGCTGGGATATGCCTCAACTCACCTGTGACCCCAATGAGCACAAAATGGATGGATGGCGATTACAGGAACCATTTTGAAAGATATGTAATGATTTCCCCATCACAGGTCCATCATAGTTCTTGCATCTTCTGCACTACTGACGACCTTGAAGCAACTTTCAGAGAATGTCAACTCACAAGCTTGGTGATGCTGAACTACTTATCAACCCCCTTAACCGAAACTATATGATCATTTTAGGCGTGTTAGTGAGAGCCAGTTCCTGGGTTTATTATAAAACTTATTATTTCCATCGGGTAGTTGAATTGCTACGCAGCCCACATAATAGAAACAGTGAAGTAAATGGCAATGTCATCTTTTATCAGCCTGGACGGATTGGTTTTACCAAGCAGAGAGGAAAGTAATCATGGCTTTTACAGTGGTTTATACTGACTGTGATTTCCAACTATAGTATGGAGGATATAATTATCTCCTCAGTATGATGGGGAGGAAACCACTGATTTTGTTGTCTCGCTCACATAGGGCTTCATTCAATCAGTGGTTTGTAACCGACCGTCGGTTTCCTGTGAAAAACATATGTGTCCTTTTGTAATTTTCTGAATGTTTACGTTAATGGGGTGTTAGAAATGCAGACACCCCATTCACATAAACATTTTACAAAATGACAAAAAGGAACAGTAGAGTGACGTTGACATCGCCCACGTTAATACCGATTAATTAGATATTTCACTCTTGGGTAGGGTAATACTGCTGGACTCGAGTTGATTTTTTTTTTCACATGATAAGCAAGCCAATGGAAAGACTAGCATCATACTCTAATTGCTTGTACTCCCGTGCACAACCCCCCAAACTTGGTCTTGTTGTTAAGTGCGTCGTATTTTTAAAGAAATATGTATTTTTGGCCGTTTACCAAATTATCTTCCAAAGGTCAGGTGTGAATACAAAACTCTGCTACAGGATACATGCAAGTTTTTAGGCTTAACAAACCACCATAGCCCAGTATCGTGGGAAATATTAGCCTGCAGTGAATGTTAATCATATCTGATTCTTCATATTTTGTCTGGCCATGCCGATGACAACATGTTGTGGGTCAGGGCATGCAGAGTGTATTCTCCAACGGGTTTCTTCATGCGTTCGCCGACACTGTTCCAAAACTTTGGGGAAAAAAAGCCTTGTGAAGCCTGTGTTGATGAGTTGCTCTTGACACTCAAAATAATTTTGCTGCTCTAATAACAGCACAGATATGAAGAGAGAGAGTGCTCCATTTAAGAGGTCCTTATTTTCCTCCATTTTCGGTTTTGTACTCTGCGTGTCGCCTTTGTCCAATGGGAGCACCGTTCGTCACACGCGTCGATGTGGTTACAGAATATACGTCACTTGCAAAAAGTACAGTGCGATTATGAACCGTATCAAACTAAAAGAAAAAAATCAACTTTTAGTCTGGACCAAACAGGCAGATCAAATGACTTTTTGAGTGTCAATACACCCTAAAATAAACCACACATCTTTAAAAAAAAATCCCCACGTTTGCTATTTTCTAAGTACAATATTGCAAAACAGACTTTTATTTTGAAATATATATTTTAACTGTCACGTGTGCCATATCATATCACTTGGCACTTGAGAGAGATTATATTTTTCAAACATTTTGAAAGCTTTTCATAGAAGTAGATATGAATTAAACCTGCGATTGAATCTGTGAGACTGTGATATTAATCCCGCTGCGGGCTCCACAGGTATTCGTCCGCCCTTTTCCATGGCAGAATGAAGAATGAAGAGTGTGACATGGAGACGTATCTTTTTTTATTTTCATAGAATGTCCTGTGCCCTCCTTCAGGTACTGTAGTACCAAGTTGACAAGTTGTCGAAGTAACCAATTTATCTGTTAGATTGGAACTGTCAGCTTCTCCCAAAATGAGATCCCTCTGATTAAAACATTCTGAGCACCCAAAGGAGGCCGGAGGGCTATAACTTATATTTTCAATTACCAGGATATTCCATTTTACTGTTGCACTTTGCATATTGCGACTGTTTGCCCTATTTGCAGAAATATATCATTTCATTTGTGAGACAGAGATCTATTTGGTTAACATCGTGTTATCACTTACATGGTTAAATATGAGTGTGTGTGTGTGTGTGTGCACATTTTTAAACTTAAGAACGTGAGTTTGTTAATGGAGTTCCAACATACAGTGTATGCATACCGACATACAGCACATGCACTTCTTCGGCATACATTATGAAATGCGCCATTCACGGGTATTGTTTTGATGGGACTGTTGATGTGGAAGTAATTTGTTGTTAGAGAGAAGATTAGAATCCACTATTTGACAGGGGAATCAATGTGGTCTAAGGACAACCTTCGATCCCCCTATGCAGTTCTCACACAGCAAAGCATCATCACTTTTAGTATTTACCATTCATCTTCAGTCTGCCTATGGATCCCTGACAAGTCCATTAGGCAAGAGAAGCCTTAATGGCTCTCGGCTGATGATGGAAAATCCCTTGTCTGATGAGAAAGGTGAAAAAGACTAAAAGTGTAACACCACTTTGACCTCTGGCTCTGCAGCTGCATCGATGGATGCGTCGCTTGGATTAGTGGCATCGCTCTGCTTAAGCCATACACATTGTTATTGAGTGAAGCTTGAAATCTTGGTGTTTAATTACTATAATGACAGTAACAACACAACGTAGCGTCAGAATGTTTGCTCTCCATCCATCGATTCATCATTTTCTAAACCACTTTTCCTCATGAGGATCGCAAGCGTGCAATGAAATTGTCGTCAGTTGCGAGTAGCCTGCCAGGCTTTTACAGCACCGGGGGAAACCCTGTTCAAGTGAGAAGGCTTTGATTGCATGTGAGCTGGCAATATTGTTTTCGGGACACGCAGCCCTAATAGCATCAAGTGGTCATCGATAGTACGTCAATCAACAACATTTCACCATTCATCGCACATTTGGCTGAGGCGGTTACCACTCGTTATTTAGCAGTTAGCATGTTCGGTAATTCATCAAAAAGATCAACAAAACATCCAATCCAACACAGGTGGAGTCGTTCTTGTGCTACTGACCCACTGAAATGACTCATGAGATAACAGTAGCCTATTAACCTGTTTTGCACACAGAAAAAAAAATGGAAGAAATATTTTGACACTGTGACTGCTTGTTATGATCGATGCAGCTTTGGAGATTAATTATGTCATGCACATAGCGGGGTTGAGGAGGGGAGTTAGGGCCTTTTTCTCGTTTACCGTTTACTTCTGCTGTGCAGTGACTGGGAAACTCCCCAAATATTTATCACCACCACTGAAATTTTGAAATCACTATGAAATCAGTCTTGAATGTGAATGCCGCATTCTCTCCCCTCCAGTAGGGAAGCGCCAGGTTCTATGTGACCTGCTTGCTTTTGAATGATTGATGATGCAGCCATGCCAGCGATAAACAATAAACTATGTTTTTGTGCTTTTAGGAGGCACGGGGCATCGTTTTCTCTGAACAGAAAAATTGCGCCACTACTCTGTCGTGAGCCGAACCTGCAAAAATGATTCATAAGCACTAAAATGTCAACATTTCTATCTTGGTTTACTCCCAGATTGGATGCCCCCCTAATTTGAATCCCTTGGGTGGGTGCCCCGTTAGCCCCGCCCTCTGCACGACCCTGTTTTGAAGCCAGGTTTGATTTCCAACCATTTTCCACAACGTAGTCCTTCAGATGACTATTTTCCTCAGTGTGATCTAGTTAGTCGACTCATGTAATACACAGAGAAACTGTAATCTTCAAAGCCTATTTGGATCAGATTCAAAGAGAAATGGAGACAATCTGCACCCCCTCCCTGTAACCCCAGGGAAGCGAAGTCAGATGGGAGAGAATTTCGGCAGTGCCTTTGAAGCCCAAGTAAATGAGGCTCTTTTGCTCATATGGGGAATGCAAAAAAAAAAAAAAAGAGTGAGCAGATACCTGCAGATTGATCATTCGGCAACAAGGATAAGTGCCAAATCACTGCAGCAGCCACTTGATCCAATAGCCCATTTTAACATTCATAGATGAGAGGTTAGATTATTAAGGGAGTGATGTCACTTTTGTTTGAGTGTTTGGTAATGTCAATACTGGAGAAAGAGGTAGGATCCATCCTTCATCTGCAATGTCTACAATCTAAAGGCTGGTGCTCAGAACCAGATACATTTACGTTTGTACATAATTAAGATTGCTTTTACACTAGCACCCTTTAGTTTCTATTCATGAAACAAAGCTTTCTGTTGCGTCTTGCTGCGGTCATCAATCTTGGAATCATCTGGTCTGAGATATTTTACCAAGTATGATTGTGGCGAGAAAGGGAGAAAACTGGATTTGACCTCTGTTACATTGTTTAGAAGATCGCCCATTTTGCTTGAACTCACTCATTTTTGGTTTTAAACAAAACATTAGCACATGGCGGGGGTGAGTGGGTTTGTTTTATTACGTTTATTATTAAAACACTAGATAGCGCTGATTGTCTATGCTCAGTTTCAGATTTGGATTTTGCTTGTGAAGATGATTGACATTTGTTAGCGGCGTTACAACGAAAAATCAGACAGCTTTCCGTTTTAACAAGCCATTGTATAAACATAAACAACAAGAGTTAAAAGACAAGAAAAAAAATCTGTTGACAGCAAAAACTTTGAGACACGATTATCAAAAACCTCAGGAGGTGAGTCGTGATTGTCATGAAGAAATTAGCATCCGGATATAAGAATACAAACGCGATGCCTTCATGAGGATTTTTTTGAACCAAGCAAAGTCTAATTCACGTTTCTTCCTGTTCCGATATGTTTAATCACCTTAAAATGGGCAAGCAAAATTGCTTGGAGACCTTTGACAGTGGTGAAGTTGTCATATCAATATCTAGATGCACGCACCTCTATGGTGTGATATTTCACAGGTATTCTAGTCTGTAGAAGCAATATATCTTTCTCAACCTTCTGTTTTGATTAGTCTTTTCCAGTGCGCCTCATTATGAAGACTTTCTCGTCATACCTGACAAGACCAGTTGTTCTCTTCCTAATCTTCCATGTGACATTTGGTGTAATTAATTCTTGTTGAACCGTCTATTCCTGGCTGCGCTGTCTCTAATGGCAGGAGGATGGTGCAGTTTTACCACCTCACACTACCACCTCCTGTTCACACGGAACACAGTGAAGATTTTTCTTGGGGAACAATTGGGAATTGGCTTTTATTTTGGATTAGAAAAAAAAAAGCTAACATCGCTTTAGATTGCATATTGTTTGGGTGTAACAACTCTCATACTTTTTAACCTGGCAAGCATGAGACAATAAAAGATGTGTGCAATCCATGCCTTTGGTCAAACTTCGTTGACTTGAAAAAAACCAAAGCCTTGAACACATTGTAAATATGAGCAGTGCCAATGGAACATCGCCGAACAGCAAGTGGTTCTTAATAATTGTGAATTCATTACTCAGACCCAGGCCTGCTAGCGTGAACCCACAGGGCTCACTCCCACACTAAAACGCTCGACACTCCTCGAACCGTAGTGCTCACTTTAATAGGACAGTGTTTCTGCAGCCTGATAACGTTCATCCTTGGGTAGTTTTCAGTAAATGTTAGGGAGCATAATTAATTGGGGTTCTGACCTCATTTTCACAGAGGGGAGGAAAAAAAAAACACATTTCAAATGCCGTCAATGAGAGGCGACGCACCTCCACTCAACCTCAACCAACAATGAACATGTTACGGGTAGAGTATAATAATAAAACCATTGATGGAAAAACCCACGCGAGCACGGGAAGAACATGCACAGAGATGCTACTAACCACTATCAAATCCATTTATTATAAATAATGTAATGTCTGTTTCTGATGCAAGAAAATACTTCTTTTCTCTTCTGTATTTCGTCGTATTCAGTCATAAATAATTCTCACGAAGTCAATGAACACACGACATAGTTCAGATAAACTATTCCAAATCTGTATTATTGTACAACTGAATACCTATAAATACTTTGAAAATGGTGTTATGCGTACGATTTGACAAAATTTGGATGCAACAAAGGACAATGCAGTACAAGGAACATAGTTTATTGCTATTACATACTCTATGTACAGGAACAGATTCTTTTTCTCTCATTTCATGTATAACACCTCACAAATTCTGTCCAATGTGTCTTCAAACCATTTAATGAATAGTCAGCAATGCATCGCAAATCTAATTACACGTGGCCGTGGCATATGTTCCAAAACGGGCTGTCATTTCATTGACAATAATCACGATTCACTTGCAGTATTTATGTCCGTTTTTCCTGTTAGTGACATGAACACAAGCATTAATACTCAGGCTGTATGTATTTATTTTTTTAAATTACATTTAATAGCAGCTGTTTTACTTAACAAATTACAGGCAACCAAATAGGTGCCAATGATGTCATGTCATGAACGGAGAATTGCTGAACATCGAGTCATTCACTCTAATCATACCTGTGTTGCTTGTATCCCATGACATTCGGAGATTGTTATGCTTACCTATGTTGTATTAACTACTGAATTGAATCTTGCCTTGACAAGCACATAAGAGGCTCAATGCTGCACTGGTAGAGACTCAAGGAGCATAACAGCGTCACTGGCTAGGGGCTGCACATTTGAAGAAAGCCTGTTATTCAATGCGGTCAATGTTTCACACACCTTCACTATTTTATTTTTCCAATATTTTAAATGGGGCATTTATTTTTAGCGTGGTATCTTCTCAAAGCCAGCATCTTCCCAACAGCTGAAGTACGTAGCACCGCGGCTGTGAGCTTGAATTGGGCTGTCAAGACCAACTTGAAGAAGCAGCAGTGGGCCTCGAGCCGTAATTATCAGACTGGCAGCTGCTGATAAGTGCCACCAGACAAAACCATGAAACATTTTTCTCCTCTGCTCGGTTTCATTCCTTTTTCACGTCTCCCTCTCTCTTCACACCTTCGTTAGCACCCCAGCATTGGTCTGATTCAGCCTGCTCACACCAAAAGGCGTTTGTCTTTTCACACTGCTTAGTCTCCGCTGACTTGTACTGCGTGTGTCATTCCACACGGATATCTCAAAGGCTGAAGTTTCATATACTGTACAGCATTAATTTTTGTCCCTACACATATAACTCTACCTAGAATAAGTTAGTGTTCTTTTTACGTTGCTGGTACTCTAATTCCTAGTACCTAGTCAGTATATCATATTCATAATCACTAAGCCGTGTTGATGTTTACCAGCATTACTATTCTCATGATCCTTCCCGAGAGCAACTCAAGTGTTTTTGAACCCAATTATATGAGCTCCTCACGTTTGATTTTCTTTTTGATCACGCATACAAAGGCTGGTTATGTTGTTTCTCCCTCTGATTAGTGAAAAGACGGATGCCAGTACATTGATAGATGTACAAAGTACAACACACACAAGCTATTTCAAATAAAATCACATCAAGAATGGCGTGATTTATTGAATTGTTTATCTATTTGAAAATAAAATCTGATTTAATCCATTCATTTATTCTCTGCACTGCTTATCCTCACTACGACCATGAGCGAGCGGAGCCCCATCTGCACCTGACTTTAATATGCAAGTTTATGCAATTCCGTCCTCAGATGTAGCTGATAGCTGAGGATAGGCTTGGATATTTTGCGAATGACCGTGCTACCTGTCTCATGCAAAATGCTTGAGTCATTGCTGTTAGCTTCTGCTCTAAATTTTAATGAGGCGTCCATGTTGTTGTTGCAAAAACATGTGTTTGGCATGGAATTAACCTCTGTCTATAACCGTCATTGCAGAGTGGTAAAGAGATTAATCGGCTCAACCGCTTTTACGCTCTGAAAGGCCATAGCCTGAATTCTAACCCCGAACCACAGGACAGTGAGACTCTAGTCAAAAAGTGTGTGTGTGTGTGTGTGTGTGTGTGTGTGTGTGTGTGTGTGTGTGTGTGTGTGTGTGTGTGTATGTATGTATATATATATATATATATATATATATATATATATATATATATATCCATCCATCCATCCATTTTCCGAACCGCTTGATCCTCACTAGGGTCGCGGGGGGGTGCTGGAGCCTAGCTGTCTTCGGGCAGTAGGCGGGGGACACCCTGAATCGGTTGCCAGCCAATCGCAGGGCACACAGAGACGAACAACCAACCACGCTCACATTCACACCTAGGGACAATTTAGAGTGATCAATCATGTGTGGGAGGAGAAAACCCACGCAGGCCCGGGGAGAACATGCAAACTCCACACAGGGAGGCCGGAGCTGGAATTGAACCCGGCACCTCTGCACTGAGAAGTCGACGTGCTAACCACTGGACTACCAGGCCATCGCTTACATAGTAAGACACAAGATATATATATATATATATATATATATATATACACACACATACACATACACAGTCCTTTTTTACAGAGCACAACCATAGCTGCAGGCAAAGTGCCGTAGATAAAATAAAAATCTTACTATACTTCTATACTTAGTGTACTATGATTAAAACACTTTTTTTTAAACCTAAATCACTATAAAAGTGTCCTGGGGATCAAGCATCAACCCGTTACACGGATAATGCACAAAGGCCCTTAATTACAATCCTGCGACTCCTTTGGTGATGCTGTTGAGCATTTGGAACGGCTTTTCTGATGAGGTCGGGCCCTCATTATAATTACTTGTTTCTCTTAGTTACATAAATGGAGAGCAATATGAGGATGAGAAATTAGTTTGGTAGGAATTATTTTAAGTGAAGCCCATTAGCATGAATGCAACCCCCCGACACACACACACACAACTAGTAGCAATTAAAGTCATGTTGGAAATTATACATGAAAGCACTTCTTCCATGCATACTCTGTATTTAAAATGAAAATGAAAATGCAAGTCATGGTCTTCTTTTCGGCCGCTACACCCAACCCAAATCTTACACAATTAAAGCTAAACAAAAGGTTTATATGAATTTTGTTTAGACTGCACATACTCTGTTTTAAAAAGCTGTGTGTGTGTGTGTGTGTGTGTGTGTGTGTGTGTGTGTGTGTGTGTGTGTGTGTGTGTACTGAATGGCTTTGTTGGAGTGCAACCGCGACAAAGGGCCATGCACAACTTGAATAAAATATTTATTAGACTGTGTTTCGGAAGCCTAGAGTTATTACCATATGCAGACTTTTTTTTCTCCATCCAATTAAATCATACGCACTTTTATATTGAGTAGTCAACTTAATCATGCAATGTTTCTAACTTGGCACGGTGGTCGACTGGTTAGCACGTCTGCCTGACAGTGCAGAGTTGAAGGTTCAGGCCTTTCTTGTGCGGTGTCTGCATGTTCTCCCAGTGCGTGCATGAGTTTCCTCTGGATTCTCCGGTTTTCTCTCATATTCCAAAAGCATGCATTGCAGGTTAATGGAACACTCTAGTCTAAACTGTCCCTAGGTGTGATTGTGAGTGCGAATGGTTATTCGTCTGTGTGTCCAAAAACAGCTCCTGCACGCCTGCGACCCTTGTGAGTATAAACGGATGAGAAAATGGATGGATGGATGGATGGATAATAATTCTGAACAGTATCCAGCATCACTTTGGTTAAAACTGTTGTGATACATATATGGACCAACTTTATGACTGAAGCACTTGACAGGTACATGGGGCCTAGACCGAGGTGGCTGGGAAAACCTACAAAAGCAGAGATACACACTCATTATGAGGAAGACCAAAGCTATATGTACCATTGTGTGTAATATGGCCAAGGATCGAATATTCATAGTAAGACACAAGATATTGGCGGCACAACATGCGCACCTTCCTTCATGTCTGCTGTTATACCTTCTAGCTCGCTAATAGATTCCCCGGTGAGTTCCTGGAGACATCAAATGTATTTTTATAGAGACTTGTATATGCGACTTAAAACATCCGTTGTTGATGAATATATAGAAAGACTGGAACTCAAGGAAAAACTCAACGATCGTGCACTTAAAGTATCTCTATATACTCTCAGGTGGTGTGCTTGCATGCCTTATAAACTAAGAAGAGGTCTCTCAGTGAGGTCAATCCCAGAATTCGACAAACAAACATATCGGGCACTTATGGACAAACAACCACTAACACTTACAAACAATTAAGAGTTGTCAATTAATATAACATGAATGTTTTTTTATATGTGAGAGAATGCTGGAGTGCACAGTGAACCCCCATGCAAGCATTGAAAGAACATGCAAACTCCACGCAGGAGCACAAGATTCTGACCCAGAACCTCGGAATAGTGAAGCAGACATGCTAACCACTGCCATACTGTGCTGCCAACGTATGAGTATAATGTACAGTATATTATGTCTCAGTGGACTTTCATCTTAATTGTAATTTAGCCATAAATGTCAGGAAATGGAAAAGACACATCACAACAAGAAGGTCCCGACAATGATTTGCCAGAATAGAAACAACATTGAATTAAAATCAATTCAATTAGGGACAGTTTAGAGGCTAAACAATGAAGTGTAACACTCCAATTTGAAAATCTCTCTCGCAACAGAGAAGGGCTTGTAGTTTCATTTGAATAACTGAGAATTATACCATTGTTGCATTTGGAGTGTTCATGAGTCAGTGACTTGTGTTCTAACAAACGTCAAGTGAAGTGAAATGGATTTATGGGTGTCAAAATGATTTGTAATACGACTGAATCAGAATGACTCAGAAGCCAGAAGCAGATAATCCTTTTTTTTTTTTTTTTTTTTTAAATGATGAATTGAGCCCTACTCTAATTCTATTTTCAAGATTGAGTCATTCTCTGACTGACACATTTTATGGAGGTTGGAAGAAAACGTGTTTATCTGTTTTGCCTTTTTTTTATTTAATCGGTTTGCTATTAATATACATTTTATATACATTTTCCCCATCCCTGATCTTTTTGCTTCACAGTTTTCCTCAGTAATAAATGAATGCTAATAAAGTTACTCATTTACTAATGATAAGTCAGCGTAATTAATTCATTGTAAAAATCTACTCCATTTATCTCACCGAGTGCTCAATGATACAAAGGCTTGATAGAACTGGATTACACCTAAAGGAACTGAAAATGGAAAAGTATATTGACTTGATCCATTCAGACTCTTTCTGTGGGAATTTTTATCCAGAAATCATTTGTGGCATGGTGGAAGAGAGGACCTGATTCACTGACCATCATTTGTCATCCGTGAGCGGCCTGGGTACTCGTCCGTCATCATCAGTCCGTCATTTTTCAAGGCAAACCAAACTTTAATCGTCAGTCAACTCGTCCGTCACGTTATTTTAAATGCACTTTCATTAATAAATACCACCAGTCCACCAGTCAGTCCATCAGTGCCCACACATCAGATAAAAGATAAAAATTCAAATTTATTATAATTGTAAATGGGGTGACTATAAATCGCTGTATCTATATCACACTCACATACATTTCACAGTCTATTTTGTCTATTTCCAAATAAATTGAACTGGGGAGCACACTCGTGGCTGGCTGGCGACTTTTTAACTCCTAAAATGCCCCAAAAAGTTACTTTAAAGTTTGCCTTACCTTCACCAGAACACTGTGTTGGATTGTTGCCAAATGTGTAATGCTGGTGGTTTAAAGATCATCCGAAATCCTTGTAGAAACCGAAACCAAGTTGCCATGACTATGAATCAATGCTTTTCTTTTTGACTTTGTTTTTGTCTTCGTCTTCTTTTGTCTTTTGTTGCATCGCTGCCACCTTCTGAAATCAATTTTCACAAAATCCTAACCCTACTGTTTATGTTTTTATTTTTAACACTGGTTTAAACACTGGTTTAAAAACAAACAAACAAACAAGAAATTAGGTAAATATAACATGTTTTGGGGTTTACAACTGATTAAATGCATTTCTATTTATTTCAATAAGAAATATTACCTTGGTTTATGAACGTTTCAAGTTACAAGCGGGCTCACGTAACCAATTAAGTTTGTAACTAGAAGTTCCACTTTATATATTAGGAAAGTGCTACAAATTAAGCTGAAACCCTGAAATAATTTGAGAGCATATTAATATTTGATTATTATTCAAATTAAATATTCAACATATGATAATTCATTCCAACATTTTATATGCATTAAAACAACATGAATTAAAGTATATCTAAAATCTCACTTTTTGAGAATACAAAATTTGGAAAATATGTAACTTATTTTACGATAGCATATCCAGCAGTGACAGGGAATTTTGTTAGAGTTTTTGTTGCTTCCACAGATTGCATTGTCCCGTGCTCCTTCATCAATGTAGGAGTGTCCGCTTTGTCTTAACTGTCGCATTCCACAACTGGCTTTATTTGGTGCACACAAGGGTTACGATGCTAGTACAATCACACTTAATTTAAAACAAACCAAACCTGACAAGTGTGTTGCTACTCAGCACACAGAAACTAACATCACACATTCGTTTTCAGACACTCGCAGTCCAAGACTACAAATAGCCAAGAAGGATAAGGCTATTTAGATACTGTGGCGGATTGGCCATCTTATCTTCTCTGCTTTTCTTTCTTGCCTTTATCGACATAACCTACCAACACAGCTTTCACCGTACAACATCAGACGACCCCTCCTCTCGTCCATTCCTGTCCCACTCACTTTCACTGAAGCCTAATTACACTGTGGACAAAGAAATCGATACGGAGGAGAGTGAAAGTCCCCAGCAGGCAGCTAGAAGACCCCTTTACCTCTCTTGACTCGACCCCTCTCATACTTAAATTTGCCCACCAGTAAGTCATCTTGACTTTTTGTGGACATTACACCCATGCTTGCCTATTCCCACAGCGCAATCCATGGCTCATCAACAGAGAAAATGCATTATGTTTTGCCCGAAGGCAAAGGCGGTTTCTTGGGAGGAAAATAAGTTGAACACGATGGAATGTGCTGCTAATGTGTTAGGAGTATGTTCAAACATGAGAATTCTTACAGAAAGTGTTTTTTTCACTGTATGTAGTGGACAATATGCTGGTTTCTGTTTTGGTGTCAAAAACAAGATACTAAATAGATTACACGTAAGTTTAAGTTGCCAAGCCTTGGTAAAGTATTCCATTTCCCAGATCAAGGCTGTGTTTCGACCAAAACGGTTCACCACAAGCTGTCTTGCTTTTTAGGTGAGTGTAGTCGTATGTTAAACAAATAACTGCGATACCCTCCTTCATTTATGTTCCTATGCAATGAAAAATATTGTCAACTGAATACACAAAAGGACAAGATACTACAGGTAATGTTCAAGATGATAAACATATTTTTTGTTGAATTTGATGGTTTTCTAGCTGAATGGCTGGCAAGCCCAAATGTCTGGAGAACTACTGGGATTTGTTTGGTTAATGTGACACTAAAAATTCAGCGTAGGGTTACGATTTTGATCCTAGGGCACAATGATCATCACCATAACATCTTGCCCACTTTCGATAGTGTACTAACTTTGCCCAACACTGAATACTAATTGTCGTCTGAATCATTTTGCATAGGGGATGCTACTGGTCCCTTGTGATCTACCACATTTGTCAAACTTCTTCTCCGATACTTGATCCATTTTCCCACCTTTGGTTAATTCCCCTCAGTTATTACTCCAAACTGATATTTTCTCATGATTTCGTTTGCACTGCTTGTGTCACACTTGTTGAACATCTTGAAAATGGCATCCTTGAAGCATCTACTGTAGTTCTGGTCGGGACACCTCAGACCATAATTGCAATTGTTTTGACCTCATACTCAACAAATCAATGTTCTTTTACCTGTATAATTAATTTCAAAATCACTGCAAGTAATCGGGGCCCAGACCCTTGCTGTGGCCAGCTATAAAACTCAGTCAGCCCTTCAAAAGTGGTGGTAAAACGAGGGTTTTTTAAGTCATTTCAGCTTGGGTTCCTCTCGAAGGGCAACATCAAGCTGTGTCTGTAGCTGAATTCTCTTGAAACCCCTCAAATCCCTCCAGAGTCGCTGGACTGCAGGTGCATGTATGTGTCAAACATCCTTTTCCAATTAGAAAAGACTTAATTCCACAGACATAGCAGCGTTGATCTTTACCTGTAAGTGCTTTCCTCCTCCCTAAACCCAAGTTCCTACTACAGTATTTCAGTATAAAGTAGAGAGTCTTTCTAAGAAGCATGTCTTAACTTGCTTTACTTTATGAACTCAAATGTACTGTAAGGTTGAGGTCACCTGTAGAAGGATGCTTTTAGTCAGTAACAAGTCAAATGTCCTCCCTACACATATATCCATATTTTAATTTGAAAATTACTAATTCAGAAAATTGGAACATTCACTAATACCCCGAGACATCCTTCTGTCGAACTACACACCGAACAAATAATATATGAGGACAAATACACCTTTGGCTATATTTTGGAGGGCCCTCATACAAGTTAGACATTCATTCATTCATCTTCCGAACCGCTTGATCCTCACTAGGGTCGCGGGGGTGCTGGAGCCAATCCCAGCTGTCTCCGGGCAGTAGGCGGGGGACACCCTGAATCGGTTGCCAGCCAATCGCAGGGCACAAAGAGACGAACAACCATCCACGCCCACACTCATACCTAGGGACAATTTAGAGTGCTCAATCAGCCTGCTATGCATGTCTTTGGAATGTGGGAGGAAACCGGAGGACCCGGAGAAAACCCACGCAAGCCCGGGGAGAACATGCAAACTCCACACAGGGAGGCCGGAGCTGGAATCGAACCTGGTACCTCTGCACTGTGAAGCCGACGTGCTAACCACTGGACTACCGGGCCGCCCACAAGTTAGACAATTAATGAAAACAAATCTGAAATATCAGAAAAACAAGCCACGATGACCGTTGATCTCCAGAAAAAAAAAAGTTGTTAATTCTGCATTTAAAAAAGTCCAATACTGTAGTTCCTGAAGGCTGTTAAACAGGCATTTATGACAAGCAAATAAGTTGATGATACTAGGGTAGCCTGTACTACTGGAGACAAATTCTGTGTTTGTATTCTACATACTTGGCCAATAAAGATGATTCTGATTCTGATACCCCCGACCCCCACCCCACCCTCCTCTGCTTTGCAAATAACATGGTGTAGTATAGGTCCCATTCAGGGCTTGGTTCTGCATTTTAATTGATCTCAACTGAAAACCATGTTTTCAAATACTATATATTGACTTATTTGGTGAGCTGGTTCCCATTTAATGTGGAACCTTCAGAGTGAATCACTATTTGATAATAGCATGTTAAATATTTTGGGGCAATCAATAATTGCCAAGAGCCTCGCAAAATATTCACGGACCAATTCTCTCTTCTTGTGGCAGTCAGCATCTTCCACTACGCCATTTCGATGCGTTTTCCACTGCAATTAAAGTTTCTCTATACACTTTAAACTTTGTGTAAACCCTCATCTTATCACATCTAATGAGATTGGAACATGAACTAAATTATGGCTACACTATACTGAGAAAACGATCAGTCTCTCGTCTCTCAGTTTCAAGCATTACGGACAGACAAATACCAATCATGTCAAGTTGTTGAATTCATAGCGTGGCAGCTTGTAGTTAGGTAGTCATTTCGGAAGATGGATAATTTGTTTGGGTGCCACCCCTGCGTCCATTTTGTGTCCTGCGTGTCCCAATGATTATTTCTCAATGGGTCTGCACAATAATAGGAATACTGGCTTTCTATCTGACAGGTGAGAGTGAAAAAGTAGATCAAGTGGTAAGCTTCAGTTCACCATCCTGTGAAGCCAAGCGTAGCACTGAGAAAGCAACTTTCATTATATAGCTGTGACAAATATCTGACCTTTTCTCAGCATTTCCTGCTCTTGTTCCTGGCAGTCCTTTGATGAAAATAAGATTAAGTGTCCAGTGAAGCCTTCTTCCTCACACCAGCATCATGCGACTCAGGAGATTTGGATGTCGCCAATTTTAAATCTTCTCAAGTGACCTGACTTGTCATTCATTAACTTACAAATGCCTCAATTATGTTATCAATTCTCACAATGCATGTGATTCAGTGAAAGATGAAACTCCTGTGAGTCTGGCTGTCAAACATCATGCCAAAATGTCTTTCACAGTTTTTTTTTTTTAAATATTCACTGAATATATTTTTGTCTTGAGCCAAGGGAATCTTTTCTGATCATGACCACTCTTCTCATTTGGCTTCCTCTCAGGTCCATCCTTGCTCAGGCCGTATCTTGAAGGGTGAACACGGTTATAGCAATGCTACAGAATGAGACAGCAGCACAAAGCCTGAGCTAATTAAAGGAAGCCAAGTTGAGCGGCCTTGTCTCACTCTCATTGACCTTTCTCAAAACACTGGCATTTTTGTCGGGTAAATCCTGGCAGATCCTACTGGAAAGAGGCGTACCTAGAGGTAAACAAACATGGTCTCATTAGACTGCACCAGACACTTTTCACTCATCCAGGTAATCTTGTGATATTCAACCAGTGCACACAGCCTCCTCTTGTGAGTTTTAAGAATGAGAAAGGTTAATTGTTGCATAGCATAACTGGGGCCCCTTTTAAAAGTGAATCATTAGTGTCATCAAAAGTGTTTTATTTGACTCAAAGGAAGGACGTTTAATGTGGAAAATGATATGATCTTCAAAAACGATCAACTACGCTAGACTTATTGAAGCCACACTATCCCACTGAGGGGTTAACATTTGCGAGTGTTGGCGAAGGGAGCAACATGATGGTCAGGGTTCGTTCAAAGTAGCAAACGTTTGACGATGTTTATTTTTTTGTCACGTAACATTCACAGGCCCGATTTCACGTAATTCATTTGCCATTTGCCGATTTTGCTGACAATGAACACCTTTATAACCAAAATTTCATTTAAACGACCAGTTTATTCCCACAAAATAGTGAAAAGTCCTTCGATACAACGAAGCATGGAAAGCTAACTGCCGTCGCGACCCTGCTTATGAACCAAATGAACAGGGCGGGATTCTCTCCGTTACTTAGCAATGCGACTGATGGCAGCCTTGAGCACATGGCCTGGAAATGTGTTGTAAAGAGAAACAAATCTCGCTGTCTTTGAAGGATGAAATTGTCTCTCACTTTCAAACGGAGTCTCCCAGAAGAAGCTCAGCCGAGACTACGAATTGGTTGGAACCAATTTCGACAATCATCCGTAATGGCAACAAAATCAATGCAGAGTTCGAGGCCAACAGAATGAAAGATGATTGTAAACGGCTTTGGGGCGCGGCACATCCTAAAGTGATAACAGGCGGCACTGGCAGTTGCCTATAGCGGGTAACATTTGCTGACTGAATGTTACATGTTCATGTATTTACATCTATGAATGTTCATAGTGTGTTATACATCGTAGTTGGCGGCCATTTTATTGGAAATTGTTCTAAAGAACTACCGTGATAACGTACAGATTCATTATGTCGATTGAGGTACGTTGTAACGAGGTTCGACTGTACTTGAGGGGGGGAAACGTTCTTTAGGATTGAGGCCCTGACTGAAAGAAATGGTATGTTGTTGCTGTTGTTCTTAATCAGGCAGCTTAGGGATTGATTACTGCAAAGACTTTAACCAGAAGTGTTTTTCCCTCAGCACTTGAGCCGTGACAATATTCTGACCACAACTATATCCGCCGCTCAAGATTAGCCACCGAACAGAGAACTCACACTGTCAAAACTCAGAAGTGTCAGCGATTGAGTCATTCTCTCCAAGCCCAAGAAACAAAAGGCCTCCAGCAGATGCTCGCTTTTCAACTTTGCCTCAGAGTTTGTGTATGATTCAATACATGTCTTTTGAGTAAACAGTATTACTGGACTTGCTGTTTGGTATTGCTTTATCTTTCGGTTTTTGGAGCTTCTGTGATGCTTATTCCAAACAGTTGCATTTATGTGAGGTAAGCAAATTAACAATTGGAGTCTGATGAGGAAGTATCGTTAAGTTGTGTGTTTTGTTGTTTTTATACCTTTATTGTTGTTCTTGTTGTTTTGACAAATAGGGACTTTGAAGTATTGATTTCAAACAGTTGGGAACTAACGTTAAAGTTTTAAAACAGTGATTCAAGTGGTAGAAAAAAACCATCAATCCTAGTTTGGTAACAGTTTGACACAGGAACTGATGTTTTTTGATCTTGTGGTTTTCTTGTGTCCATTATAAAGTCAAAATACTCCCATCTTACATTAGACAGATCTGACTTGTCTTTTTGTGTTTTACGTCCAGTAGACAGGAACTCAATAATTCCGGGATCTCAATAAGTGTCTGCAATGCTGGAATGCACCCGCTGGAACATGTCGGCAGCACATTTGCAGTGAGAGCCCCTTTCGTCTGGAGTGCAGCACAATTCACAGCAGCACCAGACGTTATTGTTCATTCAACACCTTACTCCGGTGCCTAGTGCTTCACCATTCTTATTCCGAAAGAGGCCTTTTCTCAGCTAACGCACCTCCCATCCTTTTGTTTCGCCACTGACGCACACACGCACAGACACACGCATACATGCATGCACACACATATGCACGCTTGCACAAACACACAAGCTTGATCTCCCTTTCTCACAAAGGAGGAAATCAATGAAACCAAGGATCAATAGGACTCCTCCACTGCCAAGCCCATCGTCTCCTTTTTAAAGATGATGCCGTTCAATAGTGAAATAGCTGCAGTCTGACATCAATAGTTCCCACCAATTGGCAAAATGCTTTATTAGCCCACCTCCAATGACTCTGCTAAAGCTCCTTTTTTATAATTTTTGTGATGTAGTATGGAAGTATTAATACCGAAATCAGCTCTACAATGATTTTTCCATTTCTAGAAGTCAATTTACTTTTGTCATATTGCGTTGAAAGAGCACCACAAGTCGCCAACCTAGGGTATCAAGCGGTCTGATCAAGTCCACTATTAGAATCTTTTAACAGGTTTACAGATGAAAATATTGATTCCCCATTTCCACTTGAAATAGACAAAGTACTAATCTGTGCTGTTAGAAATTAGTGAACGAAGGATTGTGAAGCCTTTGAAGCAGATGGAAGTGAAAGTTTTTTAAAAAATCGACCCCACGAGTGCGATGTATTGGTCACCTTCAATTACGGAAGCCATGAATTTCCAAATGATTTGGAATGATGACATAATTGCACTGTGCTGTGGAGTGAGATGAGTTATTTCAGGATCAGTGTTTTGGAGGTGTGACTGAATGTTGTGTGAAAGAATTAATTACTAGCAAGAACAATCGACACTTTTGACAATAACAAACGTTGCCCCAAAACATTCAACGTAAGATTTATTCATTTTCTGCAACCTTTTAATCCTAGCAACCTCCCTGAAAGACATTTAGTTATAGCACATGCAGTAATCTGCTATATAGTAAAAAAAAAACAACAACCTAAGACAAACAACCCAAAAAAAAAAAACAATCCTACCTTGACATAAGTTCAAAGGTTTCCCATCCACGGGATTGTTTTCTGCCATTTGTATTCACCACAGTGTGAGTGAAATCGGCACAGGAGACTCATTGTGTGAAATGTTCCATCCCAAGGAGCTGTTTTTTTTTTTTTGGGGCAAAGAGCAAAATTATCTTGAGGTTTGGCAATATCAATTTGTGGAATTACTTTGTCTAAGTGGGTTTCAGATGATCAACTGTGTATCGCAACATTGAATGCCACAGGCAGTAGAGTGTGAGTATCTCAAGAAAAAATATCTCAAGGTGAAGGTAAATTAGTACCAACATTGGCATTTTATTTTTGTTCTGTTTTTTTAAAGTGGCCCTTTCATCATATTTCATTCTGTCCAAAACATGTTAAAATTAGTCTGTGACAATCATTCCGTTTGTTGTTTACATGAGCTAGCCTTTGAAAGGAAAAACTCTCAGATTTGAATTTGGTGCTATTGTGACATAGGCGCCTGTACGTGCTCGTGACAAGGCACATCATCCAAAATGTTGCATCAATCTCAGAAGAGATGAGGATAACACGGCTTCATTTTGGAGAAACTCCAAAGCATTTCAGAATCGGACTTGTGCCGTGTTTGTCACATTCCGTGGAGCATGATTTAGTCAAGTATTACACACACTCTACAAATACATTTCCGAGTCACACGTAGCTACACGTTGCTCTCCGTCCCCTCTGGCGGGTGTGAGGTTGCTTGGTGTCACCATGCTCAAGTACTGAAATATATATTTTTAAATTCTTCGAAGTATTGCATACATTGGGAACTCCGTTCACACTGTATTGCTCAGTCCCTCTCAGAGTGCTAGCTGGGCGGCTTTTAGGTTGCTGAGCGTTACCATGTAAGTGGGAAATTTCACGTCAAGGGTGACCCACGATTGGTCGTCACAAAAGTACAGAGAAACTGTGAAGTCATTTTCAGTTGAATGCAAATGTCAAAATGCCCGCCCTTAGATGGACAAAATTGGGTGGATTCTTCTGCTTAACTCTTATTCCACAAAAACAATATTAATCAGAATGCCGTGTTTAGACTAGTGGGGCCCCCATAGAACAGATAATTAAATTTTAGGTTGACTTTCCCATCAAAGCACCGGTCTCAAACGCAAGGCCCGGGGGTGAGATTTGGCCCACCACATCATTTTATGTGGCTCACGAAAGCACATCAAACATGTCAACTTCCACGATGATTGCTAAAATTTCCTCTGTAATAAATAAGAGACATATTGTAAGCATTTTCTTGGAACCAAACCCCTCATTACAGAAACTTCAACAATAGTTGAATAAACTGTTATTATTAACTTTTTAAAATTTGGTTTCAGTCATAACAGCCCTCCAAGGGAAACGGGAACCAAAATGTGGCCCATGACAAAAAGGAGTTTGACACCCCTGCTTTAAAGCATCCACTACCACCACAATCTTGTATGTCAAGTATAAAGATAGCTGTTATACGTGATTGATGCCACCTTTATCACAGGCACTTTTATCTCACCCAATTTCATCAAACCGTCCAACAAATTCCCACACCAACTCAGAAAAACTGATGGCTGCCAAATCTATACCCAAGTTTGTTTTCGTGTGGCTATTTATAAAGATGTTTTATTTATTCTCCCACATGGTTCAATGAATTTGGTGCATTGATATATGACATTATTGTGTTTGCATATAATCTTGAGTTATGGTCCTACATTCAAGTCAAGGTGTTGGCCTTGTCCTCCATTGTGGCCTTGTATGCCCCCCCCCCCCCACCGCGTTCTCATTACAGGCATAGCAAAAAAACACTGGGCCCTTTAACCTTGGGATGTCATTAGTGTCTGAACATTAAACTGAGGTTGATTTCTGTTAATTTTGCCAAATGAGGATAACACTTCAGTGGGATGGAAGATACGTGTGTACGTGGGTAGTGTTATATTTCTCTCATCCTAAGGATTGACTGAGGTTTCATGGTATAATTTGTTTCAGCTTTGAGATACTTCTTTCATGTGATTTGTTTCACACGGCATGCATTGTGCTCATCCGGTGATATGTGCATTCTATTTTCAAGAAATACTTTATGACTAAAATGACTGAGTGTGCCTTCACCAAGGAAGATTCTTTTTGAAAATGAGGGCAAAGTTGGTCAAATCATAATTTCAACACAGGTTCGACATTTTAAACAAAATCAGCATTTTCCTTCTAGAATAGTTTGAATTTTTTGTCTTATGAGAGACACTCGCAACTATATTTGCAGCTACTGCATATTCACTTGTAAGATTATCTGAAATGGCGATGTCATATTTTTCTGGTCGGGAAGATGTATGTTGCAATGTTTCCAATTCACTTGGCAGTGTTATCCCTGTGCACTCCACTTAAAACGGTGTTTAGAGGTTCCACACATTGCAAGTCTGGTTGGCTGGGAGAAATATCTCGTGCGGCCCAGTAGTTAGCATGTCTGGCTTACAGTTCTCAGGTTGTCGGCTCGGGGCTACCTTTGTGGAATTTTCATCTTCTTCCCTTTCATGTCTTGGTTTTATGTGGCGACTCCTGCTTCTTCCGACATTCCAAAAGCATTCACATTATGTTCATTAAAGACTAAATTACTCCTAGGTGTGACTGTGAGTGTGAATGATTATTTGCATATGAAGTATGTGACCTGCATTTTGCTGGTGACCCCTGTACCCCCCTTGACAAAGCTGGCTAAGATATGCTCCAGCCTACCCGTGACTCGAATGATTAAAAGCGGCATAAAGATGGATGGATGGATGGATGGATGGATGGATGGAATTTGGCTGCAGTGTTTACTCTAATCTAATACAAGCCAGAGACACTAACATAACCCCTATTCTTTTATAAGTAGTAGTTAATTAAAATCATTAAAAAAATCAACCAACAACATAGTCATTCACTCTTAAAAATAACTCTTAAAAATAAAAAGTTTATTGTTCCCTGATTTATCAGCGTGCTTACAAACGACAATATTGGGCCATTTATTTGGTCGTGCTTGGAATGTTTGGATCAGGTGAATGTCAGTAAATGTCTTACTGTTCAGCGTTGCTTGTTAATACATCATCTCTCGATTCATATTTAGTTGGTGTATAAATTACAAGACTGTAGGGGAAGTCCTAACACAAATAAATGTCTTTAATTGTCCTTCATGGATGATCCTTCCAAACTTGACCAACTACCACAGTGTGCATGTTTCACTCTCACATAAGGAAATGTTCCGGGTCCCCGTTTCGGACTCGCATCTCTATCTTTCTACACCTCATAATGAGACACCTCCTTTATACTGTTCTTAGTTTGGCTCTTTGTCACCCATATCCATCGTTGATTCCTTTTGCAATGTGTCTCTGAAATCCTGAGGGGTGCCAGTTGTCCCTATTGTTATTCTTGTGGTGCTGCTCCTGCTAGATCTGTTCATCACATGGATGAGCTCTTTCAGCCTGCTTCTGAGATCACATGCATTATTACTTTCAGAGAAGGTCTCGGTTAGAATAATGTCAAATTTAATATTTCAGCGGCGAGGACGGTCTATATTTAAAGTCTTAATTGATTTTATAGATGCTGTCACAGAATTAGAGGAAGAATAAATTCCCAGACACTTTTCACCAAGAGCCAAATATGTATCTAAAGCCAGAGGTTTAATGCTGCCCGGAATCTATATACAGTACCGTACTTGCGGCATTATCTTGACGATTGGGTATTTTGATGGCAGGATTGAGATTGTGGCTTGGCTTTTATTGTACAGTACTTCTGTTACAAGGATTGCAGACGAGCCTCTCATTAAGTCCCCAGTAGCACTCATTTAGTTGGATTTTTAAATCAAACATTAATGATGTACGATGGAATGTGAGAGCCAATGAAACTGAGGCTGCGTGTGCACATTTAAAGTCTAATAAAGGTCTTCCCAGTCTTGAAAAGGAAGTCTTTTTTTTTTCAAGAAATTAAAGTAACCCCCGCCTCCTGCTAATTCTTCCACACCTCTTACTCCACCTCTTCTTCCTTCAACACGCCCTACAACTCCAGGTCTGCCAGCAAGCGAGTGAAAATAAATGAATGACTTTTTTTTAATCTAATTGAGGACGCAGAGAAGCACAGAAATTAGAGTAAGTAATGTCAAGGCAAATTAATCAGCAACCATAAATGTTGTGCATAAATAGGTGCACATGATGCAATTATTATTCAAGTCCTGAGCATTTTTCTTGGCTCATGACAAGTAGTAATTAGGAACAGACAGGTATGCATGTTTTCGTGAAACTTAAAACATAATTGGATTGGATTTCTTACCAGTTACCAGTGGTTTGTACATCTTTGTCAGTCTTGTCCATTTCGAAAGCCATCTCTTGATTGTAACTACAGTATTGAAAATGGTACATTTATCTTCTCCAGAGTGTTGTTGACTTCTATCACTGCTGTGGATGTTTTTTCTTTGTCAAATAAATATTTCCATGGTCATCATCCTCAAACCTAATGACACACTAGGTCAGGGGTCGGCAACCCAAAATGTTGAAAGAGCCATATTGGACCAAAATAAACAAACAAACAAAAATGTCTGGAGCTCCCAAAAATAAAAAGCCTTATAATGAAGTCAACACATGCTGTATGTATCTATATGAGCTTTATTAGCCTGCTATCAACATGACTAAGTTGGCTACAAATACACAATGAGCATTCATGATTAAATTTTTTTCCCCTGCAGTTCATCCTGTAGAGGAGGGGTGCCCAAACTTTTTTGACGGAAGATCCACTTTGCGAACAACCAGCCTTCCGTGATCGACCCGTTACCGCACACCCGCGCATACGCACACACTTACACATGCATGCCGTAATGAGCAACAGCCGTAACGGCCGCTAAGATGAACGAGGCACGGGATGCACTTTCGCAGCATGCTAACTATCGTAGCTCACGTGTACCATTTAAAAATGCTTCTCTTGGCCGCCCAGATTCCCATTCGTAGCAAATACCCTCAGTGAATTGTACATGAAAGGCAGCTGACGAAATGTTGACATTTAATATTTATTCGACACAGTTTTACAGCATCGGAAAACGTTAATGTTTGTGTCATGTTTGTCCTCTGACAGAAACCATATTAAAACAAAAAAGATTTCCCTCCCATCTTTTTCCATTTTGAAACATTTTTGAAAAAGCTCGAGGGAGCCACAGTGGGGCGCTAAAGAGACGCATGCGGCTCGAGAGCCGCGTGTTGCCGACCCCCGCACTAGGTGAAGCGCCTCAATTGTAATTGTGCTTTTATCCAATCGCATGTGATCTTCCATGAGGAAACCCACAGGGTGGGATACATTCAGGGTGTCTACGACCATGCCTTTCTAATTTTCTGGAAGGAAATGTGTACTAGTTTGATGATATATGAAACAACCTGAGAAGATGCACGTGTAAATAACACCCAAGGTTTCTCAGTTCATTTCATTTGATTGACTGACGCCCACACTTGTAAGGATATGAACCTCGGAAGGAGTGACAAGCCCTTTCTGCGTAATGCATTGTGGTCATCTTACAGCTTGAGATTTGTGCTTGCTGCCTGGAAAAGCTACCATCCTCGGCCATAGGAGCAGTTAATGAAGTGTGTTCCCGGGCCCTGGTTGCCACTTTGACGAAAAGCGCAAAATGGGAGTGATCCTCCTCCCGATGGCCCAAGAAAAGACTGCAGAGGGAGATGCCTAAGATGAAGTGGATTTTTCTTCCTGTCAGGGGCAGTCATGTGGAAGCAAGCAACCTTCACCTTGCAGCTGTTTAACACTTTTAATTGTGGCTGCTTGCTGTGCTCACTCAGGAAGGTACTGAAATTCTATCACATTTAATCTTTCCAGCAAATTATTGATGCTATTTCAAGTCCAGAGTTTCACTTTATAACTTTGTAGCATATTGATTTCAAGTTAACTCAGGATTTAGCGTTAAAATTCATTCCTTTGGAGAGGCAAATAACATTTCAATGTGTGTTCATCCATTTTTCCTTATGAGCTGCAGGTTTGGAGAGTTTAATTTTGGGATAGTGGGTTTTATTTGCATGTCTTTGAAGTGTGCACACAATGCTCGATCTATAGGTTTGGTATATCATGTTTACACATCATCACTTTCCTCAAATAATGGCCCAAGTCATTTTTAATTTTTGTTCAGAAAAAAAAAAAAATTGAAACGAATATGGATTGTATTATATCTATGAATAATTTCATTTCAGATGTAGAATTGAATTGTCTGTTTAATTCAGGATATACTGTAGCTGATTTTAGCAGAGTTGGCCAGCATCCTGAGGAGATGTTGTAGGCATTTAAAAAAAAATCAAAATATAACATCGACCATTGTTTTAGGAGGACCATTTAGGAGGACCATACAATGGACCATACAATGTTGCTCAGCATACAATATTGTATGCTGAGCAAATGCATCATGCATTTCCTCATTGCCCCCACAGAGTTTGTAACAGTAGCTCCAGACCCACTCTGGCTTCAGTCACGGTGTGCCACAAGGCTGCATATTTGATACCCTTCTCTTCATAACATCCTCTCTCTTGGCCTCCTCCATTATGGATTTATCTTTCATTCATGCTGTCGATGACCCACCGCTGTGCATCAGTACACATCCTTTCGTGCTCTGATTAATCCCATCGGGACTATTATTGATGCAGTCCTGTCCGGGGTGTCCAGCAAGGCCTTGGACATGCTCCACTGTGTCAAAAACTCTGCTGCAAAGGCTCTGACCAGTCAGCGCGCTGTCAGTACATCATCCCATCATCATGCACCTTCATCGACTCCCATGCAGTGAAGTTTTTTATTGACTGGCACTTCCTTCCATGCCATTGGACTCCAACAAACCAACAACCTCCTCCCCGCCCAGAAGCTTCAGGCAATAGCAACAACAATTTTTTTTTTCATGTTTCTTGTGCAGAGCGTGCCTGTTAAGTCCAAATTACCCCATGGGGATAAATAAAGTTTTCTGAATCTGAATCTGAATCTGAATCTGAATTCTGAGAGATTCTGACACATCTTTCAATATTAAAGACACATACCTGTATGTCTCATGTCTCAGTGCTCTTGAGTATCTTTACAAATGTATGTTCCCGTCTCATTTACAGTCACTGATGGTGTTGTGGTACATTCACCTGACTTCGATGCAGGCAGTGTGGTTTCAGTCCCCACTTATTGACTGTATGAATGTGAGAGTGAATCATTGTCTGTCACTATAGGTGCATTGTGACTGACAGTTTGGATGTATTCATCTGATAGTGTCAAACATGCATGATCAAACTGTTTGATGAAGTGAACAATTGGAGATCGTTTAACACAAGAACATTTAAACTCAGTAGTCATTAATCACTTGTTCAGAGGTTGACAACCTGCTTGTGTCTTTCAGACTACACTGCAATCCAACCACGCAGTGAGGAATTTTCAGTCATCATGAGAATACTTCTCTTGAGACTAGTAATTTGGGGCATCTCTTTATTTATTTATTTATTTATTTATACATACCGGTACATACATACATGCATACTCTAAAACAGTGAAGACACTCTATTGTCCACTTTAGAGGCACAATAAATCAAACAAGTGAGCTGTACAATACATATTCTGTCCAAAAAAGACATGTAAAGAAAGAGCACATTTAATATGGCATTGCATTTCATGTTAGCACAAAAGCAGGCTGATAAGTTATGTCGGTTAAAGAAACAGTATGGTTATAACATGAAACCATTATTTGTGTTTAAATAATCAGTGATGCTCTTTTTTTTTTTTTTTAATGAAAACCTTCCGAGATATTATCTCTTTCCACCCATCCATCCATCAAGCCATCCATCATCCATCAATATTCAAATATAAAGTCCAACTAAAAATATCTTAGGACAATAAATAACATGTTTATTTGTGTGTCTGTGTCTGCAATTGTGCACACACGCTTTTCAATTTTGCCTGTATTGAGCCTGCATTCACCATAAATGCTTTCTGTGACAATAGTGAATGAAAGCAGCTCCCTTGAAATGTTGGGATTACTATTTGTGACCAGCGGGTGTGTCATCACTCTATTTTATCAGGCCATTTCACACTAGCTTGCATTCAATGAATATAATTCCTCTTTATCAAACATTTTACAGATAGCGGCCAGTGATATGGCCACACCTTTTATAACTCCGTATCGCCACATTTGAGCATTGCCAAGTTTAGTAGTTTTTGTAAGACTTCAGCTTCAGTTAGGTGTAGAATTAATTTAGATGAAACCCAGTCTGTCGGGATGAGAGATTTGCTGCAATACGACCTCGCACAGGTCACAGACAAAAAATAAATAGTTTCAACATTAGATGTATATTTATTCAAACTGTTGAGATCCCACCCAGACTAATAAACTTAACAATAAGTAATGTTTTGGACAAATATATATAAAATGACCCTTTTGAAAAGGTCAAGCTTTCCATTCTTTTTCCATTAGAGAATTCCTACTTGTTTCTATTATTCGTGCTAATTGAAAGGATTCCACACACAATAATACCCACCTAATCGTTTTGAAGGTAAACTTCAGTTTGCAGCTGTGTTTACACGTGATTAGCACCTCTAAGGCCAAGCAGACTAAATATATATTATAAAGAAGGGTGCAGAGAAGATAAACTGAAGACTTTGTGATATCTTTTTTCATATCTTTCACAAAAAGGAGCGTGGTGTTATAATAAGCTTTTGTGATCTGCCGACCCAACTGTTTCAGAAGACTTCTGCTATTTCTGAGACCTGTAGGTCCCGCTGACACTCCTGAAATATTCGCAAACAGATCTTGAATGTTATTTCTATTTTTATCTCTTAACTGATTCAGATAAGCGAAAGCAAATTGCAGTCGTGAAAGCAGCCACACAAACTGCAGGAGCTCAAACTACTTTGACAAGTGTTGAACTGGCTCAAAGAATAACAACCCTGTTAATGTTTGTGGTGGCATTGTCATGCAAATGTCACAGCTACATTTAGAGTTGAAATACGAACACTTTTACACAACATCAAGACATCGTGTTTTAACAACAGTGTAACCTTAAAATAAGCCACTTATCAGTGGAGTTAAGAGTGGAAAATGCTTCTGTTTGCTATAGAGCAGAAACATTGCATTCTGGAGTAATGGAAAAAGGTCATTTGGACTGAGTCGAGATTGATTCGGTTTCAGAGCATGACAGAAATCTAAGTGGAGAGGATATATTATATCTTGTGCCTAGCATGCGTCTATGATGCTCATGCTGTAATTGAGATATTTTGAGTGTGATTTCTTTTTTTGTATTTATATTTCCTGAGACGTGGGTACAAATGAGCCACATTTGGTCCTTGTGTTTGTTTATGCTCTCCTCTGTCCTACTGACATCTCAACGCAAATGTATGCAGGGCATGTGGTTCTACATTTTCTTGTTTAAGATCATGTGTTGATAAACTTTGATGAAACTTCATTCTTGAATTACCGTTGTAAATATAGGGCAATGGCATCGTATTGGCAAGTATTGTATCAAGTGAATGGAAAAAAAAAGTCAATCGGACATCAATTGATCCGATAATCCCTGAATCAAAAGTTGATAAAGAGAACGGCAATTTGCTCCGGGCTGTTTGCTTGAGCTTTAAAATTTCACTTTTAATCAGATTCTTGGCACGTTAATGGTTTTCTCATGTATCATTTCCACAGGGTCATTATATAAGAGTCAATACAATCAGCGAGCTCAATTTAGCTGGACATGCAAGCGGTTCTTTGCAGCCCACACTGGTATGATTCATTAATACATCGGAAATTAAATTCAGAGTTGCAATGTCCTTTTCCCTGTCTTGTAATCTAATCAACAAAACGACACACATTTCTAAATTCAATCAGCTTTAATCTGAGGGGGATACAGTCGCTTTCAAGAGGAACGGAAAAAATATTTCTATGACAGGAAAAGCACATTTTGAAAGGACACACACACACACACACACACACACACACACACACACACACACACACACACACACACACACACACAAAGATTTACTTTAGAAAGATTAATAATTACATCTGGTGGGTCCATCAAACACCATGGCAATCTTTCCAACAAAAGTACCACTGGCCGCTGTGCTGCAACTCCAGTATGAAGTTTTCCAATGCATGGCTTTATATTGCTCTTAATCGGTTAATGAAAACAACTTACCGACATTCGTATCTAACAGCTACATGCATAGTAAGGCAGGATATGAATCACATACAATCATCTCATCATTATAAAATAGACTTTCATCCAGTCCTACACTAAATATTCATACTGTGGTTTGTACAGACTCGTCGACCGTAGTCATTGTATTGAATTTACGACTATGCAGAGTGCACATAGGCCAGTCGCTCATCATATAGTTTTGGTTTGTCAAGGAGGCAGAGCCGCTTGCAGCAACAGACGATTGTGCTGAATATAATTATTCCCTCACCTTAATTGATTAATTTGTCTTCTATTTATGAATGAGCAGCTTTGTGAAGGAGACTAAGTCAAGGGGAGGAAAATCCCGGCTTTTATACAACTTTTCAGCCCACACTGTCAAAGTAGAAAGAACTCAGTGAATTAATGAACCGCACACAAAGAGGTCTTTAATTATTTGCAAACAACCCGGATTCTGACCATGTCGAGGCCAGTGCTGTGGTCGAGGAGAGGTTTTCCCATTTGACCAAGTTGTTCAAACGGTACCCGGTTGTCCCAGTGGCAAGCGCACCAAATTGATGGGATATTATCTTTAGGTGGAAAGACCATCACGAGCCACCTTCATACTCTTGTGTACTAGCGTGTTTATATTCTGCAAAGATGAGGTGTCCGTTGTCAATATAGATTCACTCGTTTCCTTTCAGGCCGCGTGGGTTCAATTCTCATCCCATGGGAACTGTGAATGGTTGTCTGCCTCCTCTATTTGTGCCCTGTCCAGGGTGGAGTCTACCCTTTGCTTGAAGTCAGCAGGCATATGCACAAGCTCCTCAAGAGAATAAGTGGTATAGCAAATGAATGGGCAGAGTCAGAGTCTCCTTTTATGGTGTTTCAAACTCCACTTTGGTTTGACACATTGCATATATATCCGGATGGATGGATGCATTTCAGATAATGGATGGATATCCATTATCTGAAACGCTTATTCTCACAAGGGTACCGGGCGTGCAGGAGCCTATCCCAGCTGACTTCGGGCAATAGGTGGGGTACACCCTGAACTGGTTGCCAGCCCATGGCAGGGGAAACAAAGACAAATAACCACTCACAATCTCACCTCAGGGCATTTTAGAGTGTTCTATTAACCTACCATGAATGTTTTTGGAATGTGGGTGGAAAACGGAGTACCCGGAGAACAAGGAGACGCCGTTCGCCCATGCATTTATGTAGCCATCTATCCCTCGATCCATTAGCTCAGGAGCTACCTGTGCACAAAGTATAATAGCGCTAAAATGTGTCGTTGGAAAAAGGTTTTGTTTTTACTGCAATTCATCACTGCGGTTTTTCGAATAAGAAGTTAGTGTGTCAATAGTCTTGTTTGTGTGCGGACGCCGAGGCGCTGTCCAAGGTGCTGCATGCAGCCCCTCCCCTATACGGGGGAGTCACGTGGATCCCAGTGTCTCTGGCTGCTCGGAGTCCGTGAACGAGCTCAACCGGGAAAGCACTCTGCACCTCTCTCTCCATCTCCACCAAAACTGGATTCTCACTCTTCCGCTCTTCACCCGAAACCTCGTTGGTCTTTTTCAATATTGTTATTTTTTTTTATTTCTCTCGTTCCTTACGCGTTTGTGTTTTTTAAAGCTGAGGACACAGCGGAAGGAAGCGCGTTGAAGGTAAATGCCACCTTAAAATAACTAGATGTAAAAGTGTAGAAGTGGCTTGTCTCCTCGCACGTTTTTTTTTCAGCACACATATTGATAAATGTGAGATTTTTTTGGCCAACGTGTTTTTGAGGTGGAGTCTTCGTCCTTGTCCTTTTTGCGCTAACTATATTAAGGGTCCGGTACAAGTCTACGGAGCGCAAGGAAGGTGATCATAGCGCAACATTTGATTCCCCTCTTGCCCCTCGCCCTTAACACTTGTGTAAAAATGAGACAGAAATGCATTTGGATGCAAAATAACACTTCTGAGCTTCGTCGTCTGCAGCAGAATGTAAAGGCATGAGATGTGTAAAACGATGCTGATGCGGTCGCTTTTGGGGAAAAAAAAACGCGCCGCGCGAGCTTCGGAATGAACTGTTGTTAGTTAATAGCCTACCATTTTCGAAAACACAACATATTATTTACTTCGCGTTTCCGTGAACGTGGCTGAATCTAAATCTACTGTTAACATAACGCTACCCTCTAATCATACAAGAAGCAAATTGAGGCAACTGTGCGCATTTCGTTCCACAAATCGCTTTTGTGAGCAAATGGCGCACTTTTTTCTTCAAGTGCGTGTTTTTTTTTAAATTCTGGCCAGTAATTGGCTTCATGCAAATGGATGAAAAAGTAAAATTGATGAAATTGCTGTTTATAAATGATATGTTTTCTGATGGCGATATTATAAAGTGAGTCCGCTACTCCACTTGTGCTTGTGCATAGTAATTGCTTTTTGCAAACACCCTAATGATCTATTTACTGCATCAAAGAGCACGTCCATTTTTGAAGCACACGTTCACTTAGAAAAACTGTATGAATGATGAGTAAGGGTGGCATGATGTGGGAATTACACCGAAAGCCGTGCATCGATGAAGATAGCTTTGTTAATACATCACAGCATAGTATATCAATCTTCAAAAAATATTTTAAAATGCCCCCTAGTGGCAGTGAGCTGTTTAAGGATGATAGAGGGAAGAGCTGATTTATGCCCGGCGGCGATCCCATGCCATTGTTGCTGCATCATCTTGCGTTTCATCTTCTTGTGGATAAATCTTAACATTTCAGAGTGACTAAAACGTAATTGCTTACGGCTCATGATAAACATTTGATTCTTTAAGACTGAATCCACTGGCTGGTGGCACTACTCTCAGGCAACATACATATGCAAGAATCCTACAGTGGAACCTCAACACTTAAATTTGTTTACCCGTTATTCCCGTAGTAAATAGCAATCCAAACATCACCTGTATCTCTTGTCATTATTAGGGTCATTTACAGGTAGGTCTTAAACCAGGTGACTTTGGATGAAGGGTGGGTTACTCCTTGGACTGTTTGTCAATGAAATACCAAAAATACTCAAATCTGAATTTATCCGTTCTGAAACTGTCACCATTATTAAAAAAAAAACAAGAAAACCCAAAACACAACTCAGCCAATAGTGTTAGTGACAATTTATCATTAACTTTCATTCAAGTGTAAAAATAAGTGAACCACTGTATAATAGTAAATTAAAGTGGAGTGAGGAATCATTTTAGGCCAGTTCACTTCACGTGTGCTTTGTGACATTCTTCACAGCCATAAAACTGTAAAAAGAAGTCAGTGGCAGCATTTAAAAACGGAAAAACAAAAGCACACTTCTGATACATGCTGGTCACGGTAACAGAATGTGCAGAGGGGGACGATGGCTCGTTCTGGATGTGGGTCAATTTACTGTTACTTTGAATGTCTTGTAATGAGCAGCCAGGACAGAGATTTGTAGTGCTGCTGCGTGTAGGAATGAGTTGTGTGAGCTGTGGTTATATTACAAATTGTGTGACTTTCAGGGCATTTGAATGTAGCGGTTCCGCTGTAATAGGAAACATATTTATTTAGGCGGTCAATGCTTGTTTTTGCCACGGACACCATTTTTTTGTTTCTCTAATTGTGAAGTGTAGGCAAATGTAGACTTGCTTCAGGTGAAAGGCTGACACTTTGTTTCTTTTGCAGCGAACTTGCTTGGATGGACAGACTGCCTCTTTTGATGAGCTCATCAGCCAGTGTGTCTCCATATGGCTTATTTTCACTTTGTTAGAGAGGATGCGGGGTGAAAAGCCCACAGCAAGCCTTGCAGTTACCAGCCAAAACCATGTTGGCATGAACATGAAGATTAAGGCTCCAATCTCAACTCATGTGAAACCGTGCATTCTCTAACTGGCATCAGGAGGAGCTCTTCCATGATCACAAACAATTTTTGTGTTTGAAGCACTGTTAATTTGCTTTCCAGAGCCATGGCAGAGAGGACCTTGAAACAGATCAGATTATTTTGGCACAAACAGCCCAGGCAGTGCTAATATTTTTCTCTGTAACAAAATCAAATATTGTGCTTCGATTTGTCTATTGTACAATGAGACCCTTAATTGTCTGCCTCTTCTCTGTCACAGTCAACTCACGACACTTACTGCTGAATCAAAACGTCCTATAAATACATTTAGCCATCTGCATAGATTAGTGTTCTCACAATGGTTTTACAAAAGCATCACAGTGCCCATTTGATTTGGGTCGGGCTGCTCATTTGTGGCTACGTAGAAGTTGGCACTTGCCTGGAGTTTACAGGTGCACAGGGACAGTGGGCTCGGTTCCCGGTTTGGAACGCGTGCTGTGAAAGTGAAATGAGTTTCAACATGAAAACAAAGAGCTCCCACGGGCTGCTGGTTTACTTTGACGACGAGGGATTTTGCGACTTTTTGGAACTCCTCTTACTGAACGGGAAACTCAGCCTTCGCTTTTCCATCTTCTGTGCCGAGCCCGCCTTCGTAATATCTGACACGGCGGTCAATGACAGCCAGTGGCACGCTGTCACCCTAAGGAGAAACTTTAAGAACACAACCCTGATGGTGGACAATGAGATCAAATGGGTGGAGGTGAAGTCCAAAAGACGGGATATGACAGTATTCAGCCACATGTTCGTCGGCGGGATCCCGCCGGAGTTGCGATCGGTGGCGTTGCGGCTCACGTCTGCTGCCATCAGGCATCAGCCCCCTTTCACTGGTTGGATAACGGACATAAAGGTCAACAGCACAGCATCTGCCATTGTGGACAGTGAAGGGGTCATAAAGGACCTGTGCGGTGCAGCCAACATCTGCTTAAATGGTGGACAGTGCAGTTTAATCAACAACAAACCTACCTGTGACTGCTCTCAAACCGGATTCCAAGGAACGGACTGCAGCGAAGGTAAGATATCTTGCATCCACTTTGACTTTACAAAACGTCTTCTGTAAAAAGCACCAACTTGAAACATCGAGTCATATTTGAAAATTCTAATTCCCCACAACATGGACATATTATCAAAAGTGAAACAATCCCTTCCTGTATGTCGTGAAGGCCATTTGTTCCAGTAATGGGATGTGTGCCATTGATCTGCTGTTGTTTGGAATGAGTGGATCTCCTGCTAGGCCTCATTAGGAAAACACGCTGGTGCTCTCCATCCCCAAAGGTCTCCTTCCATTCCTATTCTACAGGTCCGCTGGGATTGGTTGACCTATGAAACAATCCCTCCTGTGGCTTCCATCAGATGCAAAAACCAAAATGTTTGATGTAATAGAAGGATTAAATGATCAATATTCTTAATAAATACAACAATGTAAGATGCATAGAATCACACTAAAATGTTGACGCAAGACTGTTATGATCTTGTCGATGGTGTGTATACAACGACACGAGTAAGAATCCAAATGCTGTCCCATAATGCACCATTGGTTTGGCTACTACTCCTTCCGACACATGCATCATGTAAACATAATCTCTCAATGGATTCCAACCCAGGGAAATGGAAGTCCTCAATAGGTGGACCTCTTTTTAAGCACCCCCAGCCCATCCCCTTGTAATACTAATCAAGTTGTGTGAGTGTCTGAGTTAAGTTGTCAATCAATCTCGAGGTGTTTTAATTTTAAATGCAAGCATAAAAAAAAACCCCAACTTGCCCTGAATAATATATTTCATTACTAAAATTTAAATAATCAACATTCCGTATATTTGTAATGCTATATAATTTTATCCAGACTAGACCAGATGTTTAATTTTTCCATCCAATTGACTTGTTGTGTAGGTCGATCAAATTTGAGATCGAGAAAGCAATGATTTTGCTTGATGCGATGGCATTGCCAGTCACATCCAATCTAATTGCTCTGAAGCCGATCTGATGATGTGCGGTGTGTACATTATAGTAAGAGGCACACATTATAGACCTCAATTCACTTGGTCCTTTTCAGGGGTTTATATTCTAGACATATGTTCCTATTAGCCCTATTAAATGTTTGAATGTTAATTTTCCGGTAGGTTCATCCGAGCATGTAATATTTTGTTAACAATAAGCTCATTAGGTCAGATTTAATTGACCTGTAACTGCAGCCCAAGTTGCTCTCACTGGATTGCCGATAGTTGGTGAGGCATATACAACTCATTAAAATGTGGTCCATGTAGCCTGCATGTTTGAGTTCCTGCTGGATTCCCATTTCTGATTGGCCGACAACAACATGAGTGAACCTTCTGGACTGACTTCATGAATTCAGGGTGCTGTGGTTAATCCACTGTCTTTAAAGTACGGAGTGGAGCCGCATCTATTTGTCATTTCAAATGACTAGACATCAGTATAACAAAAATCTCAACAAAATTTTACAGCCTGCATGGTCACATCATTTATTATTTATGTATGATGTATATTTTTTGGTGGTAGTAGATTTGTGCAAGAGAATGATTCTCATTTTCCCCATAGTCAAGTGAGGTGGGAATGAGATTAAAAAAAAAAAAAAGATCGTTTGATTGATAGAAAGAATGATTAACACCAGGCCACAGTAACCACTATGGTATTCCACCCACTTCACATTCATGAGAGATTTAAATTTTGAAAATAGTGCTGAAATTTGATTAATCTATTGATTATTTTGTCAATTAATGGAAATTGGCTGGGCGAATATGCTCAATTAAGCAGCCAACAAAATACAATATTTTCTTGTTTTCTTTTTTTGTGACATTTTTAAATCTTTTTTGTTACTTTTTTCTTATACTTTCTCCCTTTCATAATTTTGCTGCAGTAAATTGGGAATTCCTCCATTGTGAGACAAATAAAGGTTTTCTTATTCTCATTTTTGACTACTCAAGAAACCCAACTGTTTCTTTACAATTAATGAAAATGTCGAAGAAAATAACATGCCCTCATTAAAATGCACAAAACAAAGGCAATAATGAATGAATAACATTATTATTCAAATCATATCATAAGGAAAAGGTAACAGTTGGCTTTTCTTCTAATCCAGTCGCAACACTAGCCGGGTTTACGTGGAGTCATGTATTCCTATTAGAATGTATCAGAATGGCCAAACAGAATGAAACTGCTCCATATAAACACTTCAATTAGGAATTAAACCGGTGGTAGAGTTCTTATATGGCGTCATGTAAAGGTGCAATCAGAATAGCCAGCGTTCGGTCTGCGCATGTCTTGACGTAATTGTGCCGTGACGTCGTTATAGACGCACCGTAAAATGGCAGTGTCTTAACTGAGCTTATCCGAGCTCTTGTTTGAAAGGACAACTTGTTTTGATCAAAATGTTCCTTTCATAAAAATGATTAAAACTATCACCACTACTGTGCTAAAAAACAAAAAGCCCCCCCCCCACCTATAAAATAACTCAATTTTGATATGCCATGGCTGTCACATGATGTTTCCAACAATCCCCGCATGCCGCATGGCTGTCACATGTGACAAGAAATCTTCATTTGCAATGATTTCAATCGGAGTGAAAAAGTCTCCATGTGTACCCGGGCTATTGTGTTTCAGAGACCTCACCATACTCAGATTGTGTGAATGCAGGTTATTGATTGCATTCAATAGGTTGGAGGTTTACAGTGAGCAATATCTTTGCCCTTCACAGTACGGTTAACAGAATGTTCATTTATGCCTGCTTTATCACCAACTAATTGCTGCAAAGAAATATGATCAATGGCCATCCATCCAAATTCACAGCACTCATTTAAAACAGAGCTGGCGTTTTGAACCGAATATTGAACAACAACGGGAGCATCCAATTATGTCACTCCGAATTAGATTCAACCGCCAAATTGAGCAAAAATATTTTTGCTTGGCAGATCCAAATATGTCAGCGTAGTAAACAAAAGTTGTCCTCCATCCACATCTCATCTTAGCGAATGCAAGCACCCGCATTCAACCTTAAAATACCTTGAAATTTCGACATTACCTGTCCATTAAATCATTTCAAAGCTGCTCTATTACTTTGATCAGATGAAAGGATTAGTGGCTGTGCTACAACAACTGTCATCTCTCCCCAGCTCAATCACAAGCATGCACATTGCATGACTACGCCTCCACAAATCCCTTTGATCGGTGAGAACAATTATTTAAATGCATTGTTTGGTAGCTATCGCTTAGTCCCACTGAATCTCTGCTCCTGTTTCTCATTAGAGAAATAACATAGATGCATTGCCATATTTGCATCCTGATAAGATGAAACGATGTCATTCATTTCATTGCACATTAGCTCAACACAAATCAGCCCTGGAAAAAAAAAAGCCGAACTAAGAAGATGTAGCACTTTATTTGGTCCATTATCTGATTCATAGGCAGTTTGACTTATGCTGGAGCTAGTGGAGGCTGCCTTGAACAGTAAAAGCATACATATGTGTGCAGCGACCAGGTCATATTTCACAGTCTCAACCAACCTTTACTTCCAATAAAGGAAATGTCATCAATCAACTCGTGCACTGGGGCAGGAGTTAGCGCTATATATTTTCACAATAGTCACTCAGTGCACTTCCTCGCCTCATGAGCTCGACTGTCTGTCTCTGGCGGTTATGGCAGTTCTCCCAGGCTACATTTTGCAGTGTTTTTTATGCTGCTGTTCCCTCCGCTTTTGGAAAGGAGGAGAGAGCAAATTAGCGCGAATGTTAAATTTGTTACAATTCAGGTCAGGGCACTTATTTTTCCAACTGTTCTCTCAGTGGATTTGGTGTTGTTAGGTGACACAGTGCAGTGAGTTGGCATTGACACACACACACACACACACACACACATATATATATATATATATATATATATATATATATATATATATATATATATATATATATATATATATATATATATATATATATATATATATATATATATATATATATATATATATATATATATATATATATATATATATACACTGTATATATGCACAACAAAATATTTTAGCTAATTGATTGCACCATTTCCCACAATTAATTACATTTTTCCACTTCTACTTTAAGATGTTCACTTGAATAAAATGTTGTCATTCATGGAAAATCATCAAATAAAAAGTATACTTCAATTCGAATACTGTTCAAGTAACTTGGCTCTCAAAATTCTCCATACGCACCTGAAACATACGCTTCGTGATCGTAGCCATTCAGTGGCAAACTGAAATGCTTGATGGAAATGTAGCTATTAATAGTAACCTAACCTCGTCTCAGAAGTGCTACTAAACCTGTCAACTGACCCAGGCACCAAAGGAGTGGCCTCTCGACAAAGTTGGTGCGCCGTATTTTATGGTAGTGACTCATGCAATCCTTTACCCACAGCTTCGCAAATGGAAGTGCTCTGCATGTTACAGGACGTTGCATTTTTCATTTGAATGAGTGCTTCCTACAACGTGCGTCGATCACTGCAAGAGCACAACCTATATCTGGGAAAGTGTCATTTTCTAGAAGCCGAACTGCGACTCCACTCGGACAAAAGCAGATTAATAGTACGTTACTGCCTCCGAGTCTAAAGACAGATATTGGGATCAAAAGATTAGAGGTATTCCCTGCCGGATTTCTATCGAGTTTAAATGCAACTGTGACTGTCAAAGGGTGTGTAGACAGTTGTTTGACAGTTCTTCCTGACACCTTCTTTTTCATTCTTAGGGTACAAAGCCTAGATACACCTGATATCCGTAATGAAACTTCACAGGTTCTGATTGCGTCTCCGACCGCATAATGTTATGTAAACATTTAATTAGTTAAATTATGAGCTCTATAGCGGATGTGCCGTAGGAAGAGAAGTATTGTAAAACAATGCATTCAGCAAAGACTCCACTTATGTGTCTTCAGCACATTTTACGTGAAACAGTGAGTGGGGGGACTAATTATCAACTAATTTATTATTTTGCATTTTAAATGTCTATTTTATGGTCATTTGAAAAATTCTGAAAATAACATGGGACATATTCCTCATTTACAAATTTGGAGCTTTTATTTTGACAGTTATGCATCGGCCACAATAGGAAGTGGGGTGATATTCTCCCGTAGACAAACCAGTAATCAACGCCTCTGCTTGATACAGCCAAGAAAGTGCACTCCATTTTACCTCAAGACCATATTAATCTGCCATTGATCAAACCAAAAAACACCACCACAATACAACAACAGCATTTATTTGATTCCAGACTACAGACTATATTTACAATTTGACAGGGGCACTTTTGAAACATCTAGAACATGAAAAAAATACAAGCACAGTTGCAATGTGCAAACACTGATACTAAAACATGAATGCTCTTTCATTCCACACTCCTCCCTGAAGTTTAAATTCTTTGAGGTTGTCAAATTGTAAAAGTAAGAGGCACAATCTCCATAATCTGTGATGTACTGTAGTTTGGGGTTTGTGTCACACTTTGAAGAGATTTTGCAGCTTAGCTCATTTTACATTGTATTAATGCTCGCCGAGTGTTAAAATCAGCCATTTGATTCTGATAGTGATAAATTCTGAACCATAGGTGTCAAACTCTGGTCCAGGAGGGCCGCCCGCCGTCCTGCATGTTTTCCATCTCTCGCTGTTGCAACACCTGATGCAAATGATCAGTTGAGCAGCAAGCTCTGCAGAAGCCTGATATCGATCCTGTTTGAATCAGGTGTGTTGCAACAGGAAGACACGCAGCATGGTGGCCCTCCAGGACTGGAGTTTGACACCTCTGGACTCTTGACCGTTTTGTAACGTTTTCCCTCTATATGTCTCAGCCTTTGTATTCATCCTGAAGATATCTATCTTCATGTTAACATTACTAGCTAATCTATGTTTAATGCACTCTGTGCTTTGTGTGTGTGTGTGTGTGTGTGTGTGTGTGTGTGTGTGTGTGTGTGTGTGCGTGTGTGTATGTGTGTGTGTGTGTGGTGTTTTATTTTACTACATGTCAGCAGAAGAGCCCCACATCAGAAGGGGTATTTCACACATTTTCTAGAAAAAAAAAGCACCATTCTGCTTTCTTTAAGTCACATCAAAGTACAATTTGAGAAGAAAGACACCTGGTGATAAGTGGTGCATAACACTTAGCCCCAAAAAAGTTGGCTGCTCTGTTTTATAAACTTTGACAAGTTTAATTTCTTAAGCCTCCCACCGGGGGAGCATATTACCATTATTGCATCACAGAAAAAAAAGTGTCCTTGCCTGTAACACGATCCCAGATTTTGTCAATCCTGGGATTAAGGTTATAAGAACTAGAGTATACACTGCTCCTATAATCCTGTTGGATCATTCCAAACCACAAGATGTGAAAGAACGACAAGGTTCTACCGCACATCTGCTCTCTGAAATCCCCCCTCTGTTTGGTCTGTCTCTCTGAAAAGATCACCATTGGACTATTGTCAGCGCAGCACGCCATCTGCTCAGAACATACAGCTGCACAATACACTTAATCATATCAAGCATATATATATCAAATCGACATAGGTTCGACATACCGTGAAAAAATCAACATGTGGCCGTTTTTATGCATGGCGCACCAACCGATGTCGATGACAATAGAGCCGTTAGACGCATGACTCTTGATTTGACAACACATCCCCTGCTGGCTTTGACCTTTGTTTCAATGCTTGTATATGTTCTATTTGCACGTCTCTGACCTTCCTGCGCCATTTGTTCAACGCATTTTTCTTTTTTCCCATCGGCTGTGAATATTTTCCATGATTTGTAGTTAGTAATACTGTAATTCAAAGAAGAGTCCTTGTCCCATCTGCGATAATGCAAACAATGTATTAGAGTTATCCATCATTCCTAATCTTCCCGAGCTGTTATTGTTCATGTAAGACCTTGCAATGAATGCATTCTGAATTACCCTTCTGATCATTTTCATGAAGTTAAAAGACAACATTGCAAACAAATAAACAATATTCACTGTAAAACGATTTCATAAGCTCATTTTCAGGAGCTACTTTCCTAGTTTTCAATGTAGTTTAGTTTTATGTCATTAGTTTTAGTCTGCATCCATTACAACATAGACCACCATGGCTTTACTTACGTGCAAATGCAGTACATATCCATCCATCTAACACAAGGCCATACTTGGTGTAAATCACTCATCCTAGCCAGTTCAAATAGGTGTATATAATTATTGCAATAACATACAGTAGTTATACAGCATACATACATTTATACACTTTGCCACTATTTCAGTTATTTAGTGCCCTGTCCTGTTTTCAAGTCAGTTCAGAGATGGTTTACTGTAACTGCAGAAAGCTAGAAAATCTCAATTTGGAGATCAAACTACTATTGATGGGGCTAACTGAAGTTGGCTGTGACCAATCGCGCTGTGGCGCAGCCCTTTTTTTTCACAGCCTGCGCTTATCTCCGAAATTACCAGCATCGGGTTTAACCTGCCCCAACACAGAGATGTGCCACACAGGAGTCAAGCCACGTCACAAAAACAGAGCATGCAATGTTAATGCAAAGCAGAAAACTAGAGAAAGTTTCCTCCAAAAGATAATTTACATTAAATTTTGGGATGTACAAAAGATTATCAACTATTGCATGTCATACATTATAAAATACAATCTTAACCTGCAAAGTATATGTGAATGAGATTGAATAAAAATTCACCAGTACGCAGAAATAACACTTCCTATTTCTGGCTCCATTTGCTTTATTTGCCTATCATCTAGCCAAAGGAATCAAAAGCACATGTGCTTCAAGCCTCTCTCTGTCATTATTAACTGAGCATTACAATAACGAAAGCAATTATTAAGCAATTCATGTTCCAGTGTTTCATTTTAGGTTTTGTTCAAACTGACCTACTTTTTAAAAAAAGAATAGCAGCATGACAAAACTGCTTCAGTTTGAAGCTATTTGGAAATCAAACTCTTGTTTGGATAAGCGGCGATCATAATATTTAACATGAGTTAACGTAGTTTCATGAAGTTACTCACTGAATGTTATCGTTTCCTCATTGGGCGTCATAACAACTCGGAGCAGGAATTACACTCAATCCGTGAAGCGATCATACTGTTGATTTTGTGAAATTATTTAATAATTGATTGTGAGGCAGTTTAGGCTGCACAACTCTAATTGCCCCACAGGGATAAATAAAGTTTTTCTGAATCTGAATCTGAATCTGAATCTACCTGGCTGCAGCCAGCAGAGGTGCTGTTGATTAAGGTACTGTTGATTCAGTTGCAAGTAGTTTGGGAACAACATGTCATCAGCTATATGATCTACAGATCTACACTTACACGATGGCTTCTGGAGCATTCTCCGACACATACAACTTTTAGAAAATAATACTCTATTAAGGGGCAGTACAATGACGTTGTGGTTAGCACGGTTGCCTAGTCAAGTGCTTCTAGGTTCAAATTTCAAATCGGGCGTTCCTGTGTGGAATTCGCATGTTCTCCCCTGGCATAAGTTTTGCTCTGGATACTCCAATATACTGCCACATTCCAAAAAACCTCACCTCACTCAAATCCATTGTAGATAAGATAATTTACCTATTTCAGATTTTGTTCAAAATGACAACGGTGTTTTCATAGTCTTGAGTTCACAGCTGGGGATGAGTCTTAAACAAGTTTATTTTTTGTCAGCCCCCCAACACAAACCAAACAGTACTATGCACATTGTTGGGTTCCAACGTGCAAACAGTCATCCTCAAATGCCGTTTTAATCTACCACAGATTTCCTAGCTATGTTGAACTCACTCATGATTGTGTGTATTGCTCTGTCCCAAAACCTGCTTTACTGGACACGGCAGTACATTCAATTATTAAATCACTTAAAAGGAGAAACAGACTTGTTGGAAAAAAGAGATCTGGCAACCAAAAATTAAATCTACATTTGGAATACTACCATTTGGCGTATCCAAATATGACATTGGATTCTGTGCATGTTAAGATGGAAGAAAGCTACCAATAACCTCAAGCAGCTCATCTGTGAGGTTTTAATGGATATGAAGCAGATAGCTTGTAAAGCCACTTAGTCTGTCTGTCCGTCTGTCTGTCTTTGTTTGGCACTAAGAATCCAAAAACAGATTTAAAAAAAAGTTAATTTAAATACACATGAGTCCACAGTAATACATTACCGCATGCTCAATTACTAAAAGGTTTTGTTTATTTACATATTGATAACCCATGTCGAATGTAACCAAAACATGATGAATACTGACATATATATATTTATATCCGTGAATGTGAACGAGACAGACATTAAAGCCCACTCTGTTCTTTGGAGGGGACTTGCAAAGACAATGTCCCTCAGTGATGGTTGTTTTGGGCAAGTCTTAAAAACATTTCCAGTTTTCAAAACCAGAGAAGACCAAGCCGCTGCCTGTGAGTCAACTAGCACACCTTTTTTGCTGTATCAAATGGTTGAGATGAGCATATTGACAAAGGCAGAGGCAGACAGACATGAATTTCAAAATGACATTTCTTTTAAGACTCTGATGATCAATCAAATATTGCTTTTTGTTCAGTCTCTCATTGTGGCCTGTTACTTGTCCGCAGCATTGTGGTTGGGGACCCATTTATTAAAGTGCTCAGCGGAACATGAGATGAGACGGCAGAGAGTTGTTCATCCAATACAGCAAGGACGAAACCGCAATAGCAACGCGCCATGGCTAACGAGGAGAATCTCAACTCAATCTAGAGTAGATGAGTGGATAAAAAAAAAAAATGAAAAAAGGCAGGCCTGAAAAAAAATCTGGAAGTAAAACTACCAGAGCAAGCAAGGCATGGCATGAAAAATAAAACAAACGCCTACTACAAATCAAACACCACATACACCAATTGGACCGATTATAGATGCCCAGCAGAATACCACAATATACTGTATTTGATACATCACACTTGTCTTCGTTTCTTATTTCACATTTTACACTTTTACACTAATAGTTGTTCTTAAAAATACAGGTGTTGCTATTTTCCAGGTAAGGGCTGTAAACCTTCAGGTTGCAGTTAAGTCGTTATGCAGGCTCATTTGAAAGCATCAAGTGTCATTATCATATTAGAGAAATTATTTTAGTGATCCTGGGTATTACCATGGCTTCAGAGGGCGTGCAAACTAAAAGACAACGGCGATATTATCTTAAGTCTTACAAAAATTCACCAAATATTCCCCTCAACACATCGAGGAATCGGATATAACTACTAAGGTGGTGATCAACAAACAATTCTTCCAATTCCACTCACAGTAGATGTACAGTATTTGCAAGGTGTCCCAGTATTTTTGAGTCGGGATGTTTGGTGTCAAAAGCAATGGAGCGGAACAAACAAACAAATGACGTAATTTGTAACCTTCCTCAATGTGTTTTGTGTCATTACTGCATGCCAGATGTTTCTTCCAGTAAAGCGGTGCTTTGACTTTCTAATGTAATTACTGCACACGCATTATGAGTTTCTGTTGCAAAATGATCAGTAGCACAAGATGCAGATTGTGTGTGATAGACAGCAGAGTGCATTTTAGTGTAGTGTTACCGGCACAATAGCACTAGGATCACTTTGACAAGGGGATTAAAGGGATTTATGTCTCTGGATTAGAATGTAACCAGCTGGGTACATTTCTGAAAGAAAGTGTGTGGAGACCGTGAGTGTGTGTGTGTGTGTGTGTGTGTGTGTGTGTGTGTGTGTGTGAGAGAGAGAGAGGTTATGAGGGGGGGGGGGTTATGAGAGTCTTCTTTTAATGGCCTAGTATTGCAGTTGATCAAGTAAAGTTTCTTTTCATTAGAATGGAGAAAAATGAAATCATAACGGTGGCATCAAAAGATCATAGATTGCATTTTAAAAAAATGTATTTCACACATTTTTAGAATTTATTTCTCACTTCAACGTGATGATGGGATTTGAGTTGTTTGCTTCAATAGCGATTGTTATGCTCTATAAATACAGTTGAGTAGATTTTGAAAACGAAAATGAGCCTACAAAGCCAATGGCGTAAAGTGAAAAGTGGGTAATATGTAAGAAAGTCAACATTTTACAAAAATAAAGTCATAGAGTTCATCAAAAAAATTACGCTTTGCAGAATAAATGAATTATACTATTGAACACAAGTTATAATAATCCACACAACTCCCCTTGCCTTTTTACAGTGTGAAAAAAAAGAACCAAAAAAAATGTATCAAGGCCCCGCCTTTCAAAAATAGTTAAGTGAAATAATTAATCTTCAAGTCTTTGTCGGTCTTCGCAGTTTCAACATCATCGTACATTTATTTGCTTTACAAGTACAGTGTATCGTCATCATGCTTTGCCTGGATGCTTTTTCAGCAAGTCTTGTCATCTTCAAGCTTTGTGAACAAAGTATCCAGAAGGTCTTCAGATGTCCACCTGTAGGAATGAAGCATTCCACAAAGTTGCATTTGTGCTTGATAAATATGTTTTCAAAAAAGAAAAAAAAGTATCCGATTTTAATGAGGCATCGACAAACTGGTCAACTGAAACAGTCAGGTGCTCTGTTACTTTGCAATTTGTTCACAAAGCTCTGATGTAAATGTTTTTATGCATGGTGTCTGAGGGGGAACCAGTGATGATGGTAAGTTTTTGGGTCATATGATCGTTTGAATTTGGGCAACAAAGCATTTTAAGGAGGTAGGAATTTATTGTTGTGGTTTAAATTGGTTTTTGCTGTGTTTCCCCATTTTTTTTTCCAGCCGTACTGATGTCTTTTAAGTAATGATAATTAGACATTGCATGTGTTACTATAGTGAAGATTTTACTCTCTCATCAGAAAATATAGAGAGGAAAAAAAATGTTTTTTGTATGATATTTAAGCCAAGAACCCACATTGGAGAAGCAAACCATGGCTGACTGTTTTGCTTTTTTTTTTATTTTTATAGGCAGTCTATGGGCCTTAAACATCTCATTGTGCATGCAATCCAGCTGTAAAAAAGTAATTGAGCATGCTTATAATCCGTATTCATTTCTGAGACTCCTTCATTAGTGTGTCACATTACTTTTTTTTCCTCCTTTCACTTTCGCACATCACTCACGCCCAAAATAGAACTTGAGCATTTTCAGAGAACTGCCACTGTTCAATATTTTCAATAGCAAATCACCTAAAAAAACACGTGCTCTCAATTGCCTGCTCCGTCACAGTGAATTGTTTATCACGAATGCATTTATTAAGGGTTTTCTTTGCTTTTTTTTTCTGCAATGCATTTCATTTCAGGCATCCTCGAGTAGCTTTGTATACTGAAATAATATATTCATCTAGTGGTGTGAATTAAACAATATTTGAAGTCCTTCGTGCTTAAATAAATGAATTAAAGTGCCCTACATAACACAATGAGTAAGTCCCAAGATGTGCTTGACAGCCCCCAAGCACGATGCCTCATAGCCTTTTTTTTCTAAAGTCATTTAACAGTGTTGCTGGATGTTTTATCATCCGCTAAAATGTGCCAGACAATATAATATACTTTTACATCAGATGAACTTATAAGGGCGGCCCGGTAGTCCAGTGGTTAGCACGTCGGCTTCACAGTGCAGAGGTACCGGGTTCGATTCCAGCTGCGGCCTCCCTGTGTGGAGTTTGCATGTTCTCCCCGGGCCTGCGTGGGTTTTCTCCGGGCACTCCGGTTTCCTCCCACGTTCCAAAAACATGCATGGCAGGCTGATTGAACACTCTAAATTGTCCCTAGGTGTGAATGTGAGCATGGTTGGTTGTTAGTCTCTGTGTGCCCTGCGATTGGCTGGCAACCGATTCAGGGTGTCCCCCGCCCACTGCCCGAAGACAGCTGGGATGGGCTCCAGCACCCCCCGCGACCCTAGTGAGGATCAAGCGGTTCGGAAAATGGATGGATGGATGAACTTATAAGGGATGGCGCTGCTAGTGTTCAACCTTGCCGTGACTTCCAGTGTATAAATAAGGACAGGAATGAGTTGCAAAATTAGAAATGGGGTTATGTTAGGTCACTTGCATGTGATTTTTCAATGCCTTGCATGCTAACATGCAACGGCCAGTCTGAGTCTGCATGCTGCTTAATGAATGTCTTCCTTTCTTTCTCTTTGCCTGTCCGTGCTTCCAGAAGAGCAATATACCGAAGGTGGGTATAAGCCAAGTGGGTGTGCAAATGTGAATGAATTATTATGGTTGATGGACCTACACAATAATGTTAGCACATGTTTTGACACAGTGTTGTTGAAGTGGTAAGTGGATGATCAGGTTGTGCTCATTTCCTCCGCTGAGATCTCAAGATTTTTCTTCATCGAGCTGTGTCTGAGAGAAGATGCCTTACATGAATAGATTTTGTGTCATTTAATAAATGCCACATATGCATCTTTAGATTTTTTCCAAAGTGTGGTTTAAAACGATGGTGGTGGATTTCTACTTTATAATTGTTGCAGTATAAGCCCTTAAAATGAGTGATTAGTAAATTAAGTCTGGCACCACACAACTGTGTGACGACCCCAATGTGCTACCAGTACACATGAATGAGTTGCGTTGAGGGTGAAAAAAAAGTGTTTCAAATGATTGACATGTAATTTCTTTTAATAGCTGTTAGGACATTATTTTCTTTTTAACATAAATTGAAATGTAATTGTTACTTAGTGATTATTGCTCTTCTTTTTATTATTAGGTTTACTGATGAGTATTTTATGCATATTTTGCCCATTTACCCGATTTTAACATGTCATTAATGAAATTCAAGACCATTGTGTTCAAAATTTGGCTTTTGTAGGGCCAAACGAGGCTTGATTGGAGGTGGATCGAGGAAATTCTTTCAGATTTTAATTGCTTCGTACATCATCCACTTTTCTCTCTAGGAGAAAGGCCATTAAAGAGTTACAAACGAAACCAATCCCTGATTACTTTGAGAGTGGAATCTGATTTCCTCATGCAGTACGAAAGACGATCTTATGCCAAAATGGTGTCCATCTAAATTAACTGGGGCCATTTTGCAATGTTGCGTGCGCCCATGTTTATGCTCCAGGAATCAATGCACATTCAGATCAGCTGTGTCCATCCTGTCTGGGTCCATATTCCTTTGTATAACTCTATTAACCTTATTTTATTTGGTTTAGAAATCCAGGTTTACTTAACATCTACTGTCATATACAGATTATTTCAAATAAAACCCATCCATCTATCTATCCATCCATTTTCGAAATCGATTATCCTCACGAAGGTTGTGGGGTGCTTGAGCCCATCCCAGCTATCTTCGGGCAGTAGGCCGGGTAGTCAGACAATCACAGGACACGCATAGACAAATATTCATGCTCACACTCACACTTCGGGTCAATTTCGAGCGTTCCATTCACCTGCCTTGCATGTTTTTGGAATGTGGGAGGAAACTGGAGTACCCGGAGCAAACCCACGCGGGCACGGGGAGAACATGCAAACGGCAGACAGGAAGGCCAGAGCCGGAATCGAACGTGCCGCCACCAAACACCCATATTCATACTTGAAATATCATTAACTGTATATCCAAATACAGTATAATTGTTTTAATATTGATAATTTGTAATACTATATTATTATGTATATGTACATGCAAATAAAGACCTATTCCCAATAGAGATGTCTGAGGTAAGGTTTTAATTTGTGGCACATGCAATGGCGTCTATATGGAGGCCACAATTTGGGGGTACCTGAAACATTACAATGTTAGGGGTTGTTTGCCCGCATTGATCATCTTTATTCTATTTTTCACTTTAATTTGTCACAGGCACATTTAAAAGATTTTGTGTCTGCATGGGACACGGATGACTCAATTCAAAGTCATGGTGGGGGACTTGTTCAGTCTGAATGAAAGTCTATGCATTTCAAATCTCGGATACGATGAAACATGAATGAAGATGTCTGAGTGAGTAAGTAGCCGATGACGCATTCAAACTGTGAATGCTCATCAGGCTTGACCCTGTGCGTGCACCCTCCTATTCCTCTCCCTCCGACTCTTCCTTATCCCATCCTGTCCAGTAACACAGACATCTCCTGTGAAAAGAGATGCCTTTGTGTCCGTTTTTATTTTTGACACAACTTCCCACGATCCCTAGTTCTCTGCTGACTGTGCTCTTGTTTTCCTTTTTAAGGTCTGGCACACCTGATGATGGGCGACCAAGGTATGAGCTCTGTTCTTTTTCTCCCGCCTTCCCTCCATTTTTCCTAATGCTGTCATTGTGTTCTGAAATGTGTGTGTTTGACGCCAGCACAAAACGGGACACTTTCAATGTGGTCCTTCATTAGAATGACCTCGATGTTCATTCTCTGGGGTGTATGACCCCTTTTTATGAGCTAAGACTCTGTCCATCCGATTTCTTTCCATTCTGTTCTTTGAGTGTTTACTGTAAATTCCAATGGTTTATTGCGGGAGACGGGGGTCCAACTGAAGTCCTCTCGAGGGTTCCCTTCCAGAATGTTCGGTGTGTTGAGGAGGTAGACATCTGGATAGGGGCCCTGGAGGACCGGAGTTGGACACCCCGAGTGTACTGTGTTATTGAAAGGGCATTTTCAAAATACAATGCATGCATGGTAATCACTGCAATGTTGCGGTTTCTGCCATTCAAACTTTGCTTAGCCTTCAGCCATAGTTCATGCAACCATCTTTCCATGTGTAGCCATTTCATCTCTGTTTACAAATATAGTTTGTGAAAGCATCAAACCTCTTTCTCTTTTTCCATTTCCGAACCCTGACATTGCACTTATTGGTGTCTCCTCCTCTCCTTTTTGTTCTCCTTTTTTTTTCTTTCTTTTTTGTAACTGGAACTTGCTTTCACTATGGACCATCCCATCAAAACTCATAGGTAAAACTAAAGGTACTTCCAGACTCTTTGTGTTCTTAATTCATGACCTGATGGCATTTACATACCCACTATGGTAGTTGAGGTCAGTGGCACTTTTAAATAGCTGTCTTCAAGGTAGGTGCAGCTTTTGCTTCACGCATTCAATCTGTCGCCTGCCTGCTGCATGGGGAGACGACAATGGCAGGCAGAAGGAAAGAACGTAGTGTTGTTGTCCATGGTTCAAACACTGGGTTTCGGGTTGTGTGAGGCATGATCATAGTGCTGTGGGGCTCCCATCCTGGCTGTGATCCTCACCTCTTCTCCCTGTGGGGTAAGTGGACTTCTGATCTTTACCGTTTGACTCTCCTCCTCAGGGCAGAGAGGGGAAACTTGGCTTCTAAGGTCCCTACTCAGCATTCAAGGTAAAGCCCTTCTTCCCTTTTTTGTGTCGAACCTAGCACGAACTAGCACGTTTTGCTATAATAATTGGGCATTACACATTCTCAAGTCGGAGAAGATACATTTTTGATGCTTGACATGCCATTGTCCCATTTGCCTTTTGCTTGCTCTGGCTTATTACACTTGCAAACACCACATTGTTTCAAATAGTTTGAGTTGTGTAATGTTACATACTGTACATCTTGCATAGCTGCTTCTGAGCAGGTAAGTGTCTACTTCTCACTGTAAATATTTACATGTCAGTATTGTTTTAGATATTCTGCTATAGTCTTTGGTTACTACATATGTGAATTTAAACTTACTCGGAAAAAAAAAAATACACAAACACCCAAAGTGGAATTTTTATTGCTTGCATTTTACATGAGTAGAATTTCACATGTACTGTGTTCGAAGGTAAGTGTCCTTCCTGTATTTGATCTCATGTCTGCCTCAGATTCCGGATGGTCCAAGTATGTTGCTTACAGGAGCTTTCGAGTGAAGGTTTACCCAAATGCACAATAATGCCACATGAATTGACTGTAAATCAGAAAATAACAGTGCAATGGAACCTCTAAAGTCATATATATATATATATATATATATATATATATATATATATATATATATATATATATATAGATAGATATATGAGGAAACAGTGTGAATTAATTGAATTTAGTGGTGCACATCCTTTCAAAAAGCAAATTCTGAACTACTAGCGTTGCAGAATGGATTGTGTCTGACTTTAGAGGTTCCATTGTACTGTTATTTTCTGATTTACAGTCAATATATATATCTATATATCTATATTGCACAGGCAATGTTCTGAGTAAAATGTTAACAATCAGTAAGTGTCATCTAAAACATAATTAAAACACCGAAAGACTAAAATGTTCAAAAAAAGTACTGCTAATGTAAAATAAAATGTTAAACACTGTAGTTTTGCATGACTTTTGAGATATACAACATGATATCCCCCCCAAACAATGACTGTTTTTTTCCCATTTCCTGATATATCACTGACTAAGAACTCTCAAAACAATTTGAAAGAAACACAATGGTGCTACAATTATTTCTTCTTTTGGTACATCATTCATCAAATAGGTACCCAAAATCTGATGCAGTTCCATGTAGTGAAATACAATCAGAGCTGAGTGTTATGTGTTATAATTGTAAATGATACAACCTACTTATACTTTTTACTTGGCTCTGCAGCCAACATAATGAAACCATTGAAACAAGTCACTTTGTATCAAATATTCATGCTGAACTGCTTATGAACCCAATTGTCGGTGACTTTTTGCACTTGCATTGGAGTTGCACTCTTTGTCAGTGATGATGATGGATGATGCCTGTAATGTGACCGATTAGGTGCAATAAGCTGTCAAATGGCCTTCAATGTATTGATAATACTGAAGTACCAACACCCCCGTTGGCACTTAATGTACTGTCGAAACGGGACATTTATGTGTCCATGGAATATATTTCTGCACCCCCCCAAAAAAAACGGCTTTGGAATTGACAGAAGGAAAGCCACAGGAAGACGGCAGTGCTGATTCGGCACAAACCTGACATGCACAGCACTTTGCCTCTAATGCAGGCTTCGGTTAGTTGTCCCCCTGTGGTGCAAACCGATGCAGTCCAGTTATGTCTTGTGCAGTCCCCACTTATACAGTATATCCTCATTTGTGTATTAAAACCAGGAGGACTGATGATGGATAGGGATATTGAGTAGGATGCACAATACACAAAATAAGTATATATACACCAGATGTGGTTGGCTCTTAATGTCCGCTTGTGGTCTATTAACCACTTACCGGGTTTGGGTTTGGTACTTTGAGAATGGAATAGTTCATGTGTGCAGTATTTAGCTGGTGCACTGACTGCATTCCTAAAACAAACAAACAAACAAAAATGTTATTTGTCCACATCCGAGCAACGAAAATAGGTGGGAAACAATGATAGTACTTGTACACAAATCCCCGGTATTTAATTCCATGTCAACACAGACATGTGCAGTTTTTAAGCTGAACTGCAACCTGTGCATACAAGCTTGTAGGTATAACTGGGCTCTTTCTAAATTAGTATACTTAAATATAAAATATAAATTAATGTTTCCCCACGATTTGATATGAAGTAGGATAGGAGATTATTTTCTTAATATGTTTACACATGACAAATTAAATGGATTATTAATGCTTAAATCCCAGTTTGTTCACAAAAGCCAGCACGGGTGCATCCAAGCCTCATTCATTATCAAGCACCTAACTAAATTCTGTTGGTTGAAAATATGAAGAGATTCATCTTGCAGTTTAATCTTCTAGATTGTCCAGAACTGGTAAGAAAACGCTCTTGTGAGTTGCAGTCCTACAGTTTTTCTGCTTACATGTGTTATTATTGTTTTATGATGTGATCTAAGTCACACAATGACATACTGGGAGATAAATGGTTCACATTGGAATAGGATGGGACACACAAAACAACAAACAGACAAAGGGCAACTCCATTTAAAAATGAATTATTTTGACAGGTAGCCAGGTATTTGCCGTCAAAACTCGTGGATCTCCATTTTCTTGCGGGGCAAGTCTAGTTTAGCGTTTTTGGAATCTGGCAGACCATATACTACAATTTAGACCAGCTAAAAGCAGGTCTAAGTTGCAGTGCTGGTGGTCTAAGGTGATTTTGGTGAATTTGATTTGAGGCACGGACAGACAGATTCTGAGCTCCACGGACGTGTGTGGTTGATATCAGATTGCATTTCATTCGTAAAAATGGAAACGGTCAGTCCTTCTGAGTGACTGTACAAATCAATTCTTTCAAAGAATTATCATTATGATTATCTCAAGTGCATTTCCAAAGGCACAACTACGAACGAGAGGGTCGTGGGGGTTGTCATACACGGATGCTTAATTGGGGTTAGAAGGCAGTCTCCAAGTGCCACTCCATAGCTGCCAACTTGACATCATATGAAAGTGGAGCTCTCGCAGTTCCTTTTAAATGGCACTGATTTCCCCCATGAACTTCAACGAGTCCACTGCCACAATGTAGACCCTGCGCCTCTGCGCTCAATTTAAAAGGTATGAGCCGCTTCCATTGGATGGCAAACGAAGTTGGCTGCGTTCCGTCTTCTATCGATGCGCGACAGCACAAACTCCCCTGTCAACCTGTGACCGTCTACGAAAATATCAAAAGAAAGAAAACTCCACCCACGCGCTTTGCATTAGAATTGACTGGCACAAAGATACGGCCCAGTAAGTCAAAATATAGAAGATATCGAACTGACAAAACAAGCAACAGCAATCTATTATTTTCAATAGTGCTAATACTGTTGAAGGGTTTGGGGGCCTACCCTTGTTGAATTCTGGCAAAAAGCAGACTACTACATTAGACCTGTCGCCAGTCACAGGGCACATACAGAAAAAGGTCGATCATTAACCCATGGTCGATCAATACAAATTTCCGAATAGTGACCTGAGCCCTGAATAAAAAAATGGCAGTAACATTATCCGGTCCTAATGGCTCCAACAAAGTGTAGCATTTGGGCCACAAGAAGCTGTTTTTCACCAACATGGAGGAGCACGTCTCAGTATAACTTTTGTGGACGCGTCGGCTATCTCTTTGTGACAGGTATCAGAACACATTGTATCAACAACAGATGTTGCCTTCGTAGCTTCACAACCAGAGGGACTGACAGCAAAATCCTTTCAGCTCCATTGACCATCTCAAAGGATTAACAACAACTCTGTTCTGGTAGTAGGTAATAAGCACATATGCACATCCTCTTTTCAAAGAAATAATTACTTGAGAAATTGTATTATTTTAATAAATTCCAGCCTCCCTTACATGGAAGTGAGTGCTTGTCTCTGATAGTCTTGATGCATCGACACACACATAATCGATATCACCTGAGACTAAGTGGCCACCCGGACTTTCATTACAAATAAATTTTTTTGGTTGTGATGTGCCCTGTGAACTTTCCACGAGAACTAACTTAAATTCTTCCACCATAACAATCAATTCCTTACCCAATGGCCTTTTGTTATGCATCACATTCAATAATATGCAAATATATAAATATGCAAAGAGAAACAGCACACGCGTGGGGAAAAACTACAACAAATCATTTTTTTCCTAGTATTCACATAGTAACACTATTGAACAATGTTATAGTGCCTATATTTGACATAATTCTTAACTGTTGCACAAGTGTCAAAACAATTGAGCTACGGTACTGCTGAGGCATAAACACAGGAAAAAAAATCTACAACAAAACAAATCATAACTGCTAATTTCAAAAACTAATTGTGTGTATTGTTTTTCTTCTCATGAAACACCCCTTGTTTAGGATGATCCTCATTTGGGAATAGATGTCACCGAAATACACTCAAAACCCCAAGAAAAACAAAATATTTAGATTTTGGCACACACTGGAATGAGCTCTTGCATGAAATGTTAAATATTTCTAGTCATGCCATTTAAAACCTGCCACCTTTTTGAAAAAATGTTTCAATAACCACCAAAATCACCCCCCATCCCCTATATTAAAAAAACACACACACAAAATGAATCCTCACTGAACTGCCATGTTCAACAGTTTTGTGCAACTTCAGTTTTTATTTTCTTTTTTGAGAAAATATTGGTTACATTCTAATATACATTTGCAAGCCACATTTGCCTTGTGAAGATTAGCATAATGCCTTCATTGGCACCACTGTATACTGCTTCACACCTTTTTTTATTACAAGAGCAGTTTCTCCTTACTGATACTTACAATGAAAGATGACAGATATATAATTATTTCAGTCGAAAGAATGAGTGAAAGAAAATATCGAAAAAAGAGCATGGCGGGATTGATGTCGACAAGGCTCATCTGGCTCCCGAGCAGCTACTTGAGATCAATACTGTTGGTCGATGCCTCTCTGAGAGTATGGTGATGAAAAAACCGTATTTCTCAGCTTACCAAAAGGAGAGGATGAATTTTAGGATGAGGAAAGCCAATTCCTATTCCATTAAAAGTCCACCATCTTTGATTAAGTTCCTTGAATGGATTACTTACATGTTAGTTGCAGTTCGAGTAAATTTCAGCCATTTTAGCAGGCAGGGCCGCAGGATTTAATGCTTTCCACTACTGTGATGATTTACTGTAATGGCAATGTGATCACCGTCATGCTGTCAGTGTGTCCACAATACATGTTTAACCTGGTGCTCTGTTGGCTGATTTGTAGGACGTAGTTAGCACAAGATACACAAATGCTATTAATTTGTGATTGGGTGGTCGAGGGCGTGGAGGCATAACTTTACCCTCCCATCGCCTTTACCCTCACAAGACATGCAAAGGCACACACACATATACAGTATGGCAGTGTTTCCCGACCTTTATCGTACCAAGGCACATATTTCACATCGGAGGAAAAATTCACAGCACACTACTTAGCAAAACAATTGACATACTTTGCACGCACTGATGTCCTGCATGGACTCCAGCGAGTCAGTTATGCTTCCGCCATGTAGACCGCGTGCCTCTCCTGCACTGAATTTAAAGATGCTGAGAGGAGCTGCTTCGGTTGGCAGGAAATCAAGTTGGCTGCGTCCACACCCACACCAGCACAAATGCCCATTTCTACCTTTGTGCGTCGACGAAAATACCAAGAGAAGGCAAACTCCTCGCATGCACACAGTTAGTCCACGCAAGACTTGCCGTTCCCCCTGACCTCTCTCTCACACGCACATACACACACACACACACACACACACACACACACACACACACACACACACACACACACACACACACACACACACACACACACATTATTGTGTGCTGCAACATGGTTGGTGGTGATTTTAAAACAATATTATAAATAATGACGATGATAATAGTAATAATAATAATAATAATAATAATGCATTGACTTCTACAATGATTCAGAGGGTGTGATGCAGTACGACTGCCTGCGCCCAGGTTAAATCCACCAAAATCTCGTTACACCGCCCACGCCACAACTTAGATCTGCTTTTAGCTGGTTTAAAGTCTCGACTAATTTGTGTCACCAAATTGTCAGATGAGCCAGAGCTGTGTAATATAAAGTGCCCTGGTCCGCCCAAACACCCAGCAAGGCCTAGCACGATCTGCCAAATTCTCAAACATGCTAAACTCGACTTGCCCGCGGCATGAAAATGAAGATGCGACCGTTTTTCTGCCGTGCCCATGTGGGCCCATCGAGGAAAAGAGGGCCCTTTGTGTCTGTCTTGAGCTCCACTGAGTTAGAAAACGAACATAATTCGAATGGATATGAATTATTTTAGACATGAAACGTTTTTTTCTGACAGTCTAAGCAGATAATAGAAATGTAAATCAAAATTTACTTCACCCAAATTTCAGGCCAGTGTGTCAATAATTATCGGCCTGACATCCATTCTGTTTTACTAAACCAAAACTTAACATTGACAGATTTTGCCCAATTTACTTTGGCCAATGTGCTCATTTGTGATTTTGACGATCGAGATTAAAGCCCAAGGGCTACAATATGTGGGAAGGAATGCATTATTATTGCTCCACAGTCCTTTTTCTCATTCACCTTATCGTGGCTGTCTGCGCAGCAACCCTTGACATGTGCCAACATGTGTACTACATGTAAGTGCTAGAAGCTTTTTAAAGCAAGTCATTTTAGTCTGCTTTTATTAACTGCGGGAAGCTGGAGTCTACCTACTTTGTGCGTCATTTAGTATGTACTAACAATCATAGAATTGTTCAGATTACCATTGAGCGGAATAAGACACCAATTAAGGTTAGCCATTAATTAAAGGGGAGTTTAAATTGACTCGGTACAATGTTGTTGCAAACCCGAAAGTGGCTTCATTTTCAATGATGCATGGTGGGGAAGTGGCAGGGCTCCCTGTGGGAAATTGAATAGTCCATTTCGAATTGTGTGTGCCCTGGAAAATCCATGGGGGTCAGTGGCAATTTGTCTCGGAGGTGTGCACCAGGAATCATTACACTCAAGACCAGAATGTCCTAAGGGACAAAAACACGATTTAAAAAGAAAGCCTTGTATCACATTTTGAATACATAAAAAATGGTGTATGTTCATCTTTTGCTGATTCACGTTACAATAAGGGGGAGTGAACGCTGGCGGAATTTTGGACGCCGCTACTCCCCCGTGATTTTTCGTGATTTTTTAAGTCGCTTTTTCATTTTTTAAAGTCGACATGTTTTTTTTGTGGACGAGCTTTTTGTGGTCACTGAGTGAATAACGATCAATCCACACTCGATCGGTCGAACTGTCATTACCTGTCATCGAGTGTTGAGGTGTCGTCGAGTTGCGGCTAGCGGCTAGCTTACCTGCTACCTGTTGCTGCGTCCCAACTTCACTACTCCAGCTCAACTATGTCGAACAGCTGTGAGTGGCTTGCTTTCTGCTGGTTCGTCCTGTCTGTTTTCCACCATCCATCGGCAGCCCTTCATCAGTATGCAGCCACCGAGCTCAAACTCTATTTTAATCCACACGGTTCACCACCGCCTGCTCTGCTCCAACACCCGGACATCCTTTACGTGCCCCGGCGAAGATGCACTCACCGGGGCTCACGCCGAAACTACCAATACGACAATTCCAGCTCCATCAGGTCGTTCTGGTCCACCGCTCGCCGCCCACAGAAGAACACCGGACGCCGTGCAGATGCCTCTTTGCTAACCCGCGTCCGAGATCGGATAACATCGCGCCGCTAGCAGCTGCACTGCTGTCAACGTCGGCCTGCTGAACATACGCTCCCTTACGAGTAAGGGCCAGTTCGTCCACGACCTCCTGACAGACCGTGAGTTTGACATTTTGTGTCTAACTGAGACCTGGCAGCAACCTAATGACTATGGTACTCTCAATGAAGCTACCCCACCGGGCTTTGTTTATCATGCTGTACCTCGCATTACTGGGAGAGGAGGTGGCCTAGCGATGATTCTGCGCGAGGATTTTAAATTTGCGCCCGTAAATGTGCCTACTTTTTTATCGTTTGAAGCTACAGTTGTACAGCTATCTGGATCAACTCCCACACTGATTGCCACTATTTACCGACCACCAAAACCAAACAAGGAGTTTATCACCGACATCACTACATTTCTCACTCATCTTTATACACTATCACCTAATGTGATTCTCTTAGGAGATTTTAATATCCACATGGACAACATCAATAACTCACTCACCAAAGACTTTACCTCCTGTCTGGACAGTTTTGGTTTTCAACAGTTTGTCAACTTTCCCACACACAGCAAAGGACACATTCTGGATTTAATCTGCTGTTTAGGATTATCACCAACAAACTGTAAAACCGATCTCCTGCCATACACAGATCATCTATTGCTTTCATTCAATATTAATCTGTCCTTTTCAAATCCAAACCACAACGCATTATACATTTCCGTAAAATCAAGGACATTAACCCGGACAATTTAGTATCACTTATCAACAATCTCCCCAATACTGATTGTCTTTCCACATCAGATGAGTTCTTGACACACTACAATTCAAACCTCCATAACATTCTCAATACCCTAGCCCCACTCAAAACCCGAACTGTCTCCTTCAACCAAACAGCACCCTGGTTTACCCCTACCCTCAGACAACTAAAATCAAAAGGCCGTCAACTTGAAAGATTATACAGGAAAACTGGACTCGCAATACATAAGGAAATGTACACTACCCACTTCCTCCATTACAAGGACTCAATTTCCGAAGCCAAGTCAACATACTACTCTGGTTTAATCAGCTCCAATGAAGGGAATCCCAAAACACTCTTCTCACTCATTTCTAAATTCACTAAACCTGCTGACGCTCTTCCATCACATCTCTATTCCACCGATTTCTGTAATACTCTGGCCTCATTTTTTACATCCAAAATCCAACATATCCACCAGCAACTCACCCCCTCATCTGTTCCCAACCCTCCTTCTCCATTCTCCCCAGCTCCTACCCAGTTGTTCTCTGCTTTCACTTCTCCATCTGTCCACCAAATATCCATCTTAATTCAGAAGTCCAAAACCTCCACTTGTCAACTTGACCCTCTCCCGACTAGTCTAGTCAAAACCTCTATCCCGGCCCTCTCCTCTCTCATCACTAACATTATTCAAACTTCCCTCTCTACCGGCAATGTACCCTCCCATCTCAAAACTGCTGCTGTCACTCCCATTCTTAAGAAACCCGGCTCTGATCCCTCCGACCTGAACAATTTCCGTCCCATATCAAACCTCCCCTTCATTTCCAAACTCCTAGAAAAAACAGTGGCTGCTCAACTTCACACCCATCTCTCCTCCAATAACCTATACGAACAATTTCAATCTGGCTTCCGTCCCCTCCATAGTACTGAAACTGCCCTCCTCAAAATATCCAATGACCTTCTTCTCTCTGCTGACTCTGGTTCACTCACCATCCTCCTCCTGCTTGACCTCAGTGCAGCCTTTGATACCATCTCTCACTCCATCCTCCTTGACAGACTCTCCTCCATTGGCATCACCAACACCCCCCTCTCCTGGTTCCGCTCTTATCTTTCTGACCGCACCCAGTTTATCCAGCTCAAATGTTTTAGATCTCACTCATTTCCCCTCACCTCAGGCGTTCCTCAGGGTTCTGTCCTTGGCCCCTTGCTATTTCTAATCTATCTTCTCCCCCTTGGTCATATCTTCAGGAAACATCACATTCACTTTCACTGCTACGCGGATGACACCCAGCTCTACATTTCTACCAAACCAAACACCATACTTCCACCATCCTCCTAACCAACTGTCTACATGAATTAAAGTCATGGTTCACCTCAAACTTCCTCAAGCTGAACAGCAATAAAACTGAACTCCTCCTCGTTGGCACCAAATCCACCCTAAACAAAATAAACAATTTCTCCATTCCTTTTGACAACTCCTCCATTTCCCCCTCCCCTCAGGTCAAGAGTCTGGGTGTCATCCTTGATAGCACCCTCTCCTTCACGTCACATATCAACAATATCACTCGTTCTGCATATTTTCATCTTAGAAACATTCACGGCTCCGCTCTTCTCTCACCCCTCACTCCACTGCTATACTTGTTCACACCCTCGTCACCTCCCGACTTGATTATTGTAACTCCCTCCTGCTCGGTCTCCCTCAAAAACCCTCCATAAGCTTCAACTGGTTCAAAAATTCAGCCGCTCGCATTATCACACTCACACCATCCATAAATCACATTACACCTGTCCTCCAACATCTCCATTGGCTCCCCATTATACACCGCATTCGATATAAAACTTTGCTCCTTACATTTAAAGCCATCCATAACCTTGCCCCTCCTTACCTGTCTGACCTCATCCATATTCCTACACCAGTCCGCTCTCTTCGCTCTTCCTCCTCTCTCCTCCTCACTGTCCCCTCTGCTCGCCTCGTCACCATGGGAGACAGAGCCTTCAGTCGCTCTGCTCCCCAGCTCTGGAACACACTCCCGCTGACCTTCGCAACATAGACTCACTAACACATTTCAAATCCAGCCTCAAAACTCATCTGTTTAGACAAGCTTATTCACTCTGACCATAAATCCATTGTCTCTATTTTGTTTTAATTTATCTTATTATATTTGATGTTGTTTTTAACGTTGTATCTGTATTTTTAACTGCTTGTTGTAAGGTGTCCTTGAGTTTTTAGAAAGGCGCCCACAAATAAAATGTATTATTATTATTATTATTATTATTTGATTTTGTTTTGCAAATAGGAAGGAACATTTTATTTTCCATTACATTTTTAATGTCCCTTTTTAACATTAAAGGGACGGAGTAAAACCCGCTTTCCGTCCTTGCTTAGTCTGTGCTGTTTCAAATATTTCTCATCCTCTGGCCCAAAAATGGGCGTCTGTCCAGGACGGATGGACGAACCGTTCCGTCCCAGGGACGGACTGCCCCGCTCTTTTGAATTGTGGTGCCCTATTCGACTTGAATGTGTCACTGAAGTCTCACATTTGGAAGCAGCATTTGTGTGACTATTTCCAATGCTGCCAAAAGAATGTTTTCCACTCAGACTGCAAGAGTTTCATCTAGACTCCCATCTCATTTCCGGCTTTCTCCCTCCCTTCCTCTCTTATTCTTGGATTCACATCAACTGTGCACTGCCCCCTCATCCTTTGAGAGTGAGTCAGGGAGAGACAGTGGGAGATTACATGACCCCACTTGGTGCATTGTTGTTGTATCAATGGTTTCTGTGAGCAGTGCCTTGTTTCGCTTTTCTGGATGAGATCCACCGCGGCGCAGCAAAACATGAAAATGCCAGCAAGGCTGCTGCTTTGCATTGTTATTCAAGGAGGTTCAGCTCTTTCAATATTGATTTTGGTCCGCTGCACAAAAAGCCATACTTAAAAGTGTTAAAGAAAACCTGAGTATGTACAATTGTCCGAAAACTATTATAGGAACTAAATAGTCTTTTTTTATTTTATTTATTTATTTTTTTAATAGCAGTGACACAGCAAGACAATTCATTTAATTAAAAAAACGATGAAAGAAAAACAACTTTTAAAAAAACATCCATATGCTGATTCCAAGGGATAAAGTCAATAATAGTGCAATACAAATAAGACTCAATCATAAGTACACAAAAGAAACCACATTTACATTTGGGGCATATTAAAGATGTTTTGGCAGTCTTTGTAGCATACATCTTACCCCAACAGGTTATTTTTACACATTATAATCAAGTAGATCTATGTACTTGGGCTACAGCCTTTAAGATACAGATATGCCGTGCCACAGTTACTTTCCAGTGATACAGATAAAGATCACCCCACGGGCTTCTACTGAAAGTGCGTCTTAAACCGCAACTATCATCCTGTGATGATTTACTTTTGAACGTCGCTGTACAGCAAAATCAGGGATTACATTTCAATTTGATGTTGTTTGTACCATTCAATTTTAGAAAGAAACTTATTGTGCACCGTTGGCTTTAGCCATTATTTGTTGGTGTGAAGTGAGGCTTGCCGAGGATTTATTTTTGATTATTGTTTGCCCGTGCAAACACTGTCCAGATATTTTAATCAAATCATATTTGGGATATGGGAGCATGTAAGCCTGTGTCAGAGGCTGGTCAAGTATTGCACAATAGAAGCTCCATTCGTATCCGGGGCTTGATAAGCTTGGTACTTCATGTAGGGGACTAACATTGTGCACTGTAAATATATTACTTTCAAATGACACTGCTGAGGCTATAACTCGCTGTTCCCTGGGCTCAGGCGAAGGTCACCAGGGAGCTGCCAAAACATTCATGTTACTGTCAAAGCACAGTGAAGCTTCCAGGAATTAAAGCCCAGTGAACCACACAACAGTCTCTCTTTCTCACTCTCTCTCTCTTTTTTTTTGGTTAATTTTAATCACATACGTTTCATTCAAGACAAAAAAAAATAGCAATGCATATTTCATCTTTTACAGTGACTTGAGGGCCGGTTGGTCAAAGACTGTGGGTGCCGGAAGTGCCCCGGGCTGTATTTTGCCTCGACCTCTGCATGAGGGTTTATATAAAACATTGAAATCAGTAGAAACTTCCATCGTTTTCAAAGCATTTTGTTTGTTAGTTAGAGTACTTGATTGAAATACAGTAACATATTATCTGAATTCCCGAGGAGAGGCAATAAAGCAAAACTCTTTTCAGAGGCGTAAAATTCCTAAAAACTATGAATTGGTGGCTTTCTTAAGGAAACATTAAATGGGGCATTCCTGTCCAGGAACTTGAATTTTTCAGTTAAAATATAATTTTTGAGAGTGGCTAAAATAGTGGCGCAGATATGAGGCGAGAATGCCTTGCACATCATTAAGTGTGAAATATAACAACACGCCCCTGAGCTGCCTGCTGTTTCCCTGGAGAGACAACAGCCAGACAGGACTCTGAACAATTATGGCTAAGAAAGGCTCTGCCCAACCTAGCTTCCAGTGCATAATTTTTGTTTAAAATAGATCCGTTGTTTAAAAAAAAAAAAAATGTGCAGTATAAAACATGAAAGCACCTTATAAAAAATGTATTGAATCATCAAAATGATTCTTCAGGTTCAAGCAATTAGTTTGAAAAACTCGCTCCTAGTATTTATACGCTAATGTGTAAAAGCCTAAAATACATTTGTATTTAAGATATTGCTCCCTGTTAATACCACACTATTAACATTCACTCAATGGAGTAATGGTGTAAAAACTCATATGTCGTAAAATATGCATTTCTGCCTACTACTTTAATTATCATCATAAATGTCATTGATACAAATGTTACAAATAAGCTTAAAAATCACAGAATAATGAATGCATTGTAATGTGTTCATGCAAAATATCTGGAAAGAAGGTAAAAATAAGCATCCTTGGGATTCAGACACCAATCGTCCAATCAATAGTCAGCTGCTTAACCCCTGAGCCACATCTCTCCCATTATTTTAATCCACCCACATCTATTTTACAACGACAAAACAAAATGTCTGCTGTGAAAAAAGGCCTGTGATCTCAACAGATTGAATTAAAAACTGTGTTGGATTTGTTATGCGTCCTGTTACACAAGAGTGTATAACTCGTGTGTGCCATTACATGCGGCTCCACAATGAATAGACAATGCATAATATACCTTCCAGCGGTGGAAAAATATCAGAATACATTGTTGACAGAGGTATTTTCCATTTTTTTGTTGTAATATCCCAATACAGAACCCTGGGGGAGTACAAGGGATGCGTGCACAAAGTCACCTAACGTGTTGTTTTAGACTGCTGACAAGCTGTTCTCTCGCTATTAAATCCATTTCTCACTGTCAGTGGAGTTGGAGCTGCTTTGATTTGAATGAGGAGATACTGGAATGGACTCGTGCTTCAGCCACAATGCGACCTACAATATACATATAGAAAGTAACCTCCATATGCACATATACGGTATAAGTTTTATGAACATTTTATTTTTAGTCGTTTCTATGCCCAAAGGTTCAGTACAGTATTGATTGATTGATTCAAACATAAAAACATTCAAAGGAAAAAAAGATCAGATATTTAGATATTTTATTGCTAAAAATGCCACGTGACATGCCGGTTATGTTGACACAGCAGGGTTCAACAATTTTAAATATTCAAAATGTACTCCTGATTGTGTACTTTTATTAATGAACTGAAATTGGAGAATTTAAATTGATAGAACTGTTCTGAATTTTAATCTGAAGAATTGAAAGCTAGTGAATTCACCCCATACGAGTTAGAGCTGAGTCACTACAATTTGCAGGCCGCAATGATTAGGATTACCGAAAGGCTACCTGCTGCCTATTTCTGCCTTTGATTGTAGTCTGGAGACGAAAATCGCCTGCGAAGGATTTTGTGTATAAAAGTGATTGTTATGAACTTTATCTCGATTCTTATTTGAGAAACAAATGGTCCTGTCATCAAGAACACACCATCTATAATTCTTTGTCCCCCTCCCCAAACAGTTATTCTGCAAATGTCCGCCTTGGCGCCTGAAGATAAATAAAGGGGAATTCATTTGTGTCAAGATGACAGGAAAGCACTGTTCTGTTTGGCAGGAAAAAATGAGCAAGGAGGTGTTATTAATCACCGAATGTGTGGAGCACAGGACCACAGTGGTTTGAAGGAGGTTGCGACACAGGGAACTGAAACTTTGGAAAAAGAGAGAATGAAACCCGGGTGCACCTCTATCCACCTTATTCCTTCACCCCACGAGCCTTTGCGTGAATTATGGAGCAACTTCCAGTGTGAACCGGAACCGGCGTTTTGTTTGCACGGTAACTGGTTGCGCGGTCCATTTTCTATTACAGTTCCAGACTTTAACAATGTGGGCCCACGAGACCCATCCATGTTTCGTTTTGGTTTTTGGAATGAATACTGAGAAAACAAGCCATGATTGTGCTTTTATTTGTCTGTTTTATTTTTAAAAAATGAACGAATGAATGATTGATACGCAGATTGTCGTTGCACCTTTTCAGCACCCTACAATGGAAAGAGAAATGACGTAATCGATAAGACGAGTAATTTCATACATTATTTACTTAACTAAAAATGTGCATCATACTGTCACATTTGGGTTGGTTGCTGTGAGTATTCTTGATTCATGATGTAATTAAAAGAGTGGATTCACTCCTGTTGAGGAAAAACAGCAGTAAAAGCGCTGCAATAAAAACTGCCATCATAAAAAAAGAGTTGGCACCCTCCAGCTACTTTTATATCCCTACTGAGAATAGAGCCATGTTATAAATATTAGTGAAAATTGCGCATGTTGACAGTATGATATAGCATTGGCATATTTTGTCCACAGAGCAATTTTGTTCAGATGGAAACAGTATATTCCCCCTTTCATGAATACGAAGTACATAAATCCATGCTAAATACTGTTTATGTCCAAGATTTAACTTATATTTTGCATTAGCAGTCGGGTTCAAGCTCCTTGCGAGTCAAACATGCTACATAGATCCATTCAGGATCACTGGGGTCACATAAAGATCTATCAAAGACTTGACTAGTACTGCTATGACCCCCGCCCGAGACCCACAAGGCACCATTTGCTGCAGTTGCTTGGCAACTTGCTGTTCTGTAATTAGCCCTGCAATGGAGCGCCTCGAGTCTCGAGATGGCCGGTCTTGTGCGGCGGGTCAGTCCGCATTAGGAGCACAACCACACCCACACAAGATGGGTCTACTCAAGTGAATTGATATTATAGCGCAAAGCACATTGTCAGCAAGTGAGCACAGGAAGCAACTTCCCCTAATGGTTGTAAAAACTAATTTCCTTGGACTGGCTAAAAGGGGGAAAAATATTGCTACTGAAATTAAATTTTCAAAATGGAGAGCATAACAAATTAGAGTACAGTGCGTTAAGTACACAAAGGATTCCACCCACAGTTGCATAAAAGCATAGGCACTGTGACTGATGTCATTACTTTTAATTAGAAAATGTTGCATAAGCAATAATTCATTAGCATGCTATACCTTGTTTTCTGTGTATGTTGCAACTACTGTATGTCTACTGATGTGAAAACCCCTGCAAATCTAATGAAGCCATTGGGAGGCATTAGTATTAAAATGTACATATTTGACCACGCTAAATCTTGCTTAACGTGTCAAACATGACAAATGAGCTAGCGTGGAAGCTAAAGGACACTTTTGGCAGACTAGGGGAGAACGACCCACACAGCAGTGACTTGAGAAAGCAAATGGCGACTTAAATAAAGACGAATTGCCATGGCCATATTGTGGTGAGATTGCATTCCCTGATGGAGGAAAAGAATAACGGCTCTTTCTCCTGAGAGAACATGTTTAAATAAATCATTCCTATGGCGCGAGATTGTGACTGGGAGAGAAGTTGTGTTGTAAGGTGTGCAGATGTGTTTGCAAAGGTTCAGTCTGGGAGAAATTAAATAAAGGAAGTCAGATGAAGAGATACAATGACTAAATTATTCTTTTCATGTGTGTACATGAGCTTGCAGGGCCCGATGGTACGCAGAATGACTTTCATGCAATTGTTGAAAACATATGTCATGATAGGTTCGAAAAACTGATGATTTTTGAATGGCAAACATCACTTTCAAAACATGTAGGTGCTCGCCCATTTAGAATCCGAGTTGTGGTTGGCAGATATTTGCTATTTCTAAAGGTTTTTAACTACACATTTAAGATTAGAACAAACACCGTAGATGATGTTTACATGATACAGTACAAATTTATTCATATCGCACTTTCACAACAGACAAATACAGCAGATAGAATGAATATGAGATGTTTGCTTTTTTTTTTCTTAATGGAGCTATGTGGGCTTGTTTGATTGTGAATCATTCCTAGTAATCAATATCAGTGACTAATAAAACCTTGACACGGTATCTGGAGGTCATGCATGCTTCAATAAATTATCGGACAGATGTCCAGCATCCTGAGATAAAGCTATCATTAAAACACCCACAGCCAATGTGTCATTTTCAGATTACAGTATTTCACAGTTAATCATGACATAGTGGGAGTACAGCACCTCAACACTGTCCATCTTGGATTTCAATCGGGATTATCTTGGAATATTTTCCGCAAAACTCAAACAAACCTGAAGCCATCATGTATGACAGCACACTTCATTAAGGCCCTGTCACACCTTGACGATTCAGCCAGCGTATGCCGACGTTCAGATTTTCCCTAAAACGCTGGCATACGCTGAATTATCGATTTTTTTTTTCAATTTTGGGCGTATACATAGCGCATTCATAACGGGCTGGACGTATACATAACGTATCAGTAAATTATATAGAACGTTTCGATAACTTATAGATAACTTATTCCAACGAATGCCTAGCGTGTTGCCGGCGTACACAACTTATGCCCAACGATAGTCTAATTTATGCATAGCGTGCAGCAGCGTATTGCCGACGATCACGTGGACGTAGTCTATAAAAGGCTGGCGCTCGACGTTTCAAGCCCCTGTCACACCTTGACGATTTAGCCAGCGTATGCCGGCGTAGGAAAAATTTGGCAAATACGCTGGCGTCACGTCGAATTAAGTTATGGGTAAGTTTTGTATACGTAACAGCACGCTGAAGCACGTTGGTATACGTCGAAATGCGTCGAGTCGTCGAGAAATTTTAAGCATGCTTAAAATTTCTCGTCGTATGTCAGCGTATGGCTATACGCCCCGTATCGCAGGCCATAAGTAATAGGTAAGTTATGCGATCGTTGCACACGTTCAAACACGTTAAGTGTAGGTTACTCATAAGTCCAAATACGTCGAGAATACCTACTAGCTGTTCTCCAACATCCGTGCCTTTCGAACTTGCGCTTGGACATGCTGACCAGGCTGTCACGCACGTAGTTGGCGAAGGCTGCAGTGGCTGTGATGGGATGAGCCTCTGCGAGACCTTTGATGAGCTCCCCAGACTTTTCTTTGCCATGACGCTGATGTTGTTTGGTTTATTAATGACACAAGTCATAATGGCGTTTGATTGCTGCTTTAATAGCGTGAATAGCAACTCACAGTAACGATGGCAAGCCGCACCTTGCCTCTTGGGTTATACCATTTTAACTAGACCGGGGGGGATAGTCCCCAAACAGATGTTGGTACTGCAATGTCTAGTGCAGTTATGATTTGAAACGTCGAGCGCCAGCCTTTTATAGACTACGTCACGTGATCGTCGGCAACGTCGAGCGCCAGCCTTTTTATAGACTACGTCACGTGATCGTCGGCAATACGCTGCTGCACGCTATGCAGCAGCGTATTGCAGTTCCGAAAGGCACGGATGTTGGAGAACAGCTAGTAGGTATTCTCGACGTATATGGACTTATGAGTAACCTACACTTAACGTGTTTGAACGTGTGCAACGATCGCATAACTTACCTATTACTTATGGCCTGCGTATACGGGACGTATAGCCATACGCTGACATACGACGAGAAATTTTAAGCATGCTTAAAATTTCTCGACGACCTCGACGATTTCGACGATACCAACGCGTGCTTCAGCGTGCTGTTACGTATACAAAACTTACCCATAACTTATTCGACGTACGCCAGCGTATTTGCCAAATTTTTCCTACGTCGGCATACGCTGGCTAAATCGTCAAGGTGTGACAGGGGCCTTACTGTCTGCCAGGTGTCTTCAAATAGTGAGTAGTGCTAAGTTGACTTTTTTATCTTTAATGTGAAACTCAAAGTCAATTTACACTACAGAACATGTGATCATTTTAATTGAATATTCATTAAAAAGTGGAGACTCTGCTCGTCATGATGTACCCCACTACGTTGAGCACCATGATTTTGCCGCCTGCACGATAAGTCATCGACTAACCTCGGGCTTTGTGCCAATGGCAGATTTATATGTTTACATTGTTTGCAGTGCTGATTTACGACAATGTCCATGAGAGCGCGATGCACACTGTGACCCACATCACTTGTGAAGTGTTGCTGGCGCCCACTGGGGAATTTTGACATTTTCCCAGTGCTTTTTTTTTTAACACTCGCTTTTCATCACGCTTGTTATTTTAGTACTTTTAGCAGCACTGTGTCTATGTCTATCGATGTAGTTTCTCTTATTAAAAACCCAACTGCATTCTCGAGCTTGTTCTGGCATTCTCCTGCTCTGGCAGTCCACTGGTGAGCAATGACAGTGGGCTCTCAATATTGAATAGATACCATGAAATCTTAATAAAGACTGACCTTGGGAGCCAAATATACCAGTAACCGGTCTGATTTAGGTCTGAGTATATGAGCATGCTCTCAAAACTCTTGTTGAATTGCTTTTACATTTCAGTTGTGATTCACTGCATGCATAGCTTCATAGATTGCTCATGTATGTAATGGTCAAAATAGTTTGGATTTATCATTGTGAGACATGCATTATTGATTGATGCGTGGTTGTCATTTGAATTGCTGTTGGTGACAGTTATAAATATGCAGCAAAATCGTTGCAATTATTGTAATAAAGCTATGGTTTAGTGTTTATTTACTTGAGACTTCACAATCTCTTTGATTTCCCCTCTAATTACTTACTCTGGGACACTGAGGAAAAACAACGTTCCAGCTTTGTAAACTAAATAGGAGAAGAAGTATTCTGCTCCAGAGAGCTTCCTGATTGGTTGCACTGTTTGTTTCCTGTGATCCCACTTGTCCACCCCCGACCCCCCCGTCACCCATCCTCAAAACACCACTCCTCACTCCCCGGTGATTTGCCTGGGGTAACAAAGGCACCAGTGTGGATTTCATCTTGAGTTGATCCTCTGAGGAGCCTCATCTAATGAGCAACATAGTTTATCAACTGGGGTCTTGGCGGGTATACCTAGAGACTGTAGAAATCCTTTCCATGTTCATCATGGGCCACAGGCTATGATGCACATAGAATCAGTTTTATTGCTACATTACAGCATAATTAAAACTGGCCTAACTTTGTCAAGCATCTTGCTGGAAGAAAAATTACGCAACATACCCAACATTAATTGGAAGCTTGTACAAGCGTGTTTCTACATTAAAGAGTGAGCCTACTTTAAAGTGCTCAAACGCCATTTTAGCCAGTTTCCAGGTAAAGTCACGGTTGATTTCAAGTGTTGTTGGTAATCTTTAATGTGAAAGAAAAGGGTAGTCTTTGCCGGGCATGATCTAGCTTAGTAAAACATCAAATGGGTTTTTGACGTCTCACAAATTTGGTCTGCTGCAACACTGAATCAGTTGAAGCTCCCAAACTCAGAGTGTTCTGCACAAAACAAAATTAATGAGGCAAGCTCAGGTGTTCGTATTTTTTAAAGTCACATTTGCATTCTGAGTTTAAAGACAACTGAAACATACGCTGTGTCTAAATTCACAGGCTGCGTCCTCCAAGGGCCGTATTTTCGGCTGTGTTTTTGGGCTGCATAATGGCAGTTGATTTCCAATTTCTACCTGGGTCCTTTGACGCCTTCAAAGCCTCCTAATGTAGCCTCCATGGACTGCATAAACCGTGGGGAATTCGGACATCCTTAATGTGAATTTGTACATCAAATGTCGCTTCCGTGCCGGAAGCGACGTCATGCGCCCGGAAATGTAGCCTTCGGAGGCCCCGGCCTATGAATTTGGACACAGTCATTGTTGTCGTGATTATTTGGACAAACATTATTTCATGTGTGTGACTGCCACCTATAGGACATAATTGAAGCAGCATGGAATTTTGCACTTTTACTTGCTTTCATAATTCATTTTTGTGACAGCGTAGTGATTCAATTATGGAGTTAATGTTTGCATATTGCTTTTGAAGTGGAATTAAATACACATACCATATTTTCCGCACTACAGGGTGCACCCAAAAGCATTCAACGTTCTCAAAAGCTGACTGCACCTTATAATCTGATGCGCCTAATATATGGATCAATATTCTGATCTCTCAGATGTCGTATTTTAAATGTTCTGTACAGCGCTTTGTTACAGCTGCAGCGGTTGTGAAAGCTCTATAAATAAAGCTGTATTGTACTGTATTCCCTTTAGCATAGCTCCATCTAGTGGATGCATAACGCAAACACAGCCATTATTGTAGCATATATTCTATGCACCTTATAATATGTGGTGTCCGATACATGAACACAATTTTAAAATGGGCCATTTATTGAAGGTGTGCCTTATATTCCAAAGTGCCTTTTAGTGCGGAAAATACAGTAATTGTGTTATGTAGTATATTATCTTTGGAAGTGAAATGGAAATAAAATAAGGTCAGAGAGTTGAACCCCATCACCAGATAAAGCCTCCTATTTTCATCTTTTTCAAATTGACATTTTTCTGTGTTTCTGTCATTGAATGATACTGCCTATTATTCTGGCATAGTGGTTTTGCAGGGACACTGTTCACACGAGACCAATACCAATTTCAGGTTTGTGATTTGTTTGTTTATTTATTTATTCAAAAACCCACTGAATCCAGATCAGCCACTGCTGTGATTTATGTCATGTTTGATCTCTGTTTTGGAGTAGTTCTTGAGCCGCTGTGGGGGCCCTTCCCCAGAGTGGTTGTTTGATAATATCCTGGCATTGTTAGAGGCCATGATAAATGCCTGTGCACTCTGACTCTCCTGGCCACCACAGGTACACACAAAAAAAAACCCAAACCAAAAAAAAAAAACAGAGCACTATCTCTGTGCCAACTCGAGCAGTAAATGGAAAAGAACTGTAGTGAAGCCTTTTAGCTTGCATCCTGGGGAGTCCCACAGCTGGTGACATTTCTAAATGGACAAACAGGGCAGTCAGAGAGAGCAAAGATATTTGCCCTACAGAGACACATCGATACATTTTTATTGTCTTTTATTTACTTAAATGCTTCTTTGTGCAAAAGAACACCACTATTGTGTTTTTGTATTACTGGACATGTGTAACCTTTTAGACCAGGGTTTCCTAAACGAAGGGGAGGGCCCAAGAGGAGTTGCAGCTACAGTCCTTATTTGAAGTGTCACCGGTTGTCAGAGCAAAATTTGATGGTCTTAATGTAAAAATGACTCACAGCTAGTATGGCCTTTTTTTTTCCATGAAAGCATCAGGTTCAAGAGCTACATGTCAATGTACTTGGAATATCATGATAAGTAATACATTTTTTTTTAATGAGGAAAAATACAAATGTTTTACTCTAAAAGTGTTCAATTAACTATTCATGTATTTTGTTTTTACACACACAATAGGCCATTCTATTATGTCATCATTTAATATGTTTTGTCTTGTAACAACTGCAAGTACGGTTAGGCTTTGGAATATTTATGATGTTTATCCTCCCTTCGGCGCGCTTCCTGTACCCATGAATTTCAGGGAAAAATACCACTACGATTCTGGGAAATGAACCAGCAAAGTAAGAATCTCTTTATGAATAATGAATCTACTTAATGGTCTGATGTATCGCCATATGTGCTCTCGATGGCTGGAAATGTAAAGTGATGGAAACAGACGAGATACAATTTACCTTAAGAGAGACAAACGGGGTGCTAACGGTTAAAAACAAGAAAATAGGAACATTCAATTTCTCTCTCTCTCTCTCTCTCTCTCTCTCTCTCTCTCTCTCTCTCTCTCTCTCTCTCTCTCTCTCTCTCTGTGTGTATATAGATAGATAGATAGATAGATAGATAGATAGATAGATAGATAGATAGATATTTGCCAGCCCAAACCTATGCTCACAATGTTCAGTTTTCTTTAAAAGTACACCTTGAAAATGATTTTCAAAGCATTCACTTCTGGCTTCATGTAATGAATCTCACTCAATTAGATTTGAACCAATCAGAGTATCGAATAATGCTGATATCTCCCGTGCCTTCTTGCAGGCTTTGTTTTTTGAATTTAAAATCAGATTTTTTGAGATTGGTTAGAAAAAGAAGAAGAAGGAAAAAAAGAAACATACATTTAAACGGTATTGGCATTGGGTAGAAATCAAGCATTTCAAGGAACTGGGAAGTTTGAATTACAGATAATGTGACTTTATATAACATCATTAAACATGCCGTTCTGCTATTCTTTTGTTTTTGTTATTGTTTTCCACACCTTTGTTCAAATTTCAAATAAATATTACTGCTGACTCCCGAGCACCATTCAGATTTCCGTTTTGGCTTTTTGGCGGTTGACCTGCGAAGTAGCATTGCATGCATGGCTGCCCCACAGACTCTTAGCCCCTGATTGATCCGAGATGTTGACAGACAGTAGTGTTTGATTCTGGCCCTGTTATCTGTAATGTAGCTGAAGCTCTCAATGGGCTGACAAGATTAGAATGCATTACTGTCAGAGAGCAGGGTGCCCCGGGGCTCCACTGTGCTTGTTGAGTGTTAATGACTCAGACTGGGTCTCGCCAGTGCAGGCCATGTGCTGACAATCCATCTACAGTTGTTTGAATGCCAATCACCCCAACCTCTTGCCAAAATGAATGTAAACCAATCTCATTTAACGTTGATAAAGAGGTTTGCCGGAGCGAGAATATTGCTGATATTACGATGGTATTTGAAAACTCCTATATGGGCACCAGTTGATTGGTTGTGGTCACTTCAGGAGGTCACTGCGGAGATTGAGAGTTGCCATGTTTTATATAAAGCAAGGTATGGTATCTTAATTGTACAGTAGATGTACAGTGTAGCGACGGTTGAAATGATAAAAGCTTTTACAGGTGGTGTGCATTTTTCCTTTTGATCCCATTTAGGGTTGTACATAAACAGCTTACACTGTAAGAGCTCGACAATAAAACAAACATTACGCAACCAGTCATACACCTGAACATTTAGCAATTATCTGCATACAGGTAAGGCAAGATGAAGTCCAGTCAAATTGTAATCACAAGATAAATTCTGTACAAGGTACAGAATTTATCTTGTGATAACTTGAAAATGCTTTCAACCAAGCTAATTGTCTTTTCACTGTTGTGTTTGTTTGTGAGTCTTCAATTTACTTTTTCAAAACTGCATTTTCAACGGCAATTTCAACAGTTCAAGTCAGCCGTTATGCTTTTCCGTACGCCTTCAAAGTAAAACTTTTGCTCAACGGTAAATTAGAAGATGAGAGTCCAAGATTGTAGCACATTTAGCAAATAAAAGCGTTGTCCTTTACGGATACTTTGTTTTGTTTTTGTATGTTTTTTTTCCCTGCCGGTATATTTCATTGAGCTGGAACTCAAGTGGGGATTGTGAAATGGGGAATCATTAACACCCAGGTTTTTAATAAGCACCCATGGGAGAATTAATTTCCACTTAATGCACTCCACCGGAGCGTGATCATCTCACAGGTGAAGTGAATATGGTTGCTCATATGAAGCCATTAGAGCCTTCCATCCTCTTTTTCCTCGGAGTGTCCTCCTCCCGCTCATATTTGCCCTTCTCGTATTCCCAGTGACTGACAGTTTGTCCAGCGCTTTTACAAGCATCCTGTGCAGACTTAAGGCATTTTAAATGCTCCCTACTGGCAACCTCCTGTGTATGAGAAATCCAATATGCTGTACTTTGCTTAGAGATCTGTATTGACCCCCTCTTTACGCACAAAGCTTTTTATTCTGGCTTTTGTACAGCCTAGCTAGATATACAGGATGCGCATGACGCCATTATTCCACACTGACTAAACAACTAAACTGACAATTCTAATCTCAATCATTTATTATAAATGTATAATGTATTTCCACAGTAACAATGAAACTTGATGGGCGACTCTACATAAATGTTAATTTCAGTGGAGGGATCTTTTTTGGGGGGGGCATTTATATGCAAATGAAGCTCTAGTTGCACATGTGCATCCATGTCTTCAGTGTTTCATGAAAGCACAGTATACCGTATATAACACAGCATCATCTACAATGCAACTCTAGTCATTGCTCTCTCGTTTAAAAGCAATTCCTTCCTGCTTTCACAACCCTTAAAAAAAAGCACATTTTATTTACCATCAAAAGCATTAGATCTGAAGCTTGGCAAGTTGTCTAGTAAAAATCGTTTGAGTACGTGCAAATTTTGCAACTCTCTCTCTCTCTCTCTCTCTCTCTCTCTACACTGTTTGGGCATTCATGTTTATTGCAGAGTGACACACATTGCTTGATTTCTGTCTTGATGAAATGTGGCTCTTGGTGAGAAAGCGAAACATACACAAAAGATACCTGTCAGTGTGACATTAACAGGTGGTGAAAAGCAAACAAGCATGTAAGAGATGAAGGTGACATTAGCCCTGCGGGGTTGAAGCAGGTGTGTATACAAAAGATAAAGACAATTTGTTAACCCTCTGGAAACGCGTGAGGTAAAAGTGCGACACATCTTTGCTGTTTTCTTTTTAGGTTGGGTGCATACTGTATGTGCCAGTAATATGCCGCATGTTATAGTTTTGTTGCAGAATTGACTTTTAGCAACAGCAGAAATAGCCTTTTTCACATCTACATCCCCGGACGGCATGACAGGCAGTGCCAGCCTGCAATGTGATAATGAACATTATTACGCTGGGGACTGTTTGCACCTCTCTTGAAGCAGAACATCATACTGAGCAAATAGCAGCAGCAGCAGTAGCAGCGGCAGCATCTTATTTCGGCACAGCAGTGTGCAGGTGGTGCAGCACCGTCAAAAGAATGACTGAGGTGACTTGCAAGACCGAAAAGCTGAGCCGCTGAACAGACTCTCAATGATTGGATACTTGTTTAGACAAACCAAAAAAAGCAATTGCATTTCGATTACAAATCAGTTAAATATCATTTCAATCAATCCAATAAAAAGGTATCACTCCTGTTATTCATTTGTTTAGCAAGACACGTGACGCAGACAAAATTATATTCAAAGGAAAAGTTTCAAAATGGCTCTGTATCCTACTACTGTCTGTTACGTGATTTAATTAAACCGAAATACGTGGGCTCTATTAAGAAATGTAGATGTTCGTCTCGTATCCAATCAGTGTGCCGTGAGAGATCATCAGGTGTGCAGTTTTTTTTTCATACAGTATATGAACCTTAAAAAAAAAACTGATTTCGACAAAAGCAGCATGCCGAGAAGCGACGTTATCTTGTGGCACTTTTTTATTCACTGCCTTTAACGACGTTGTTTCTAGGCGAGATGCAGTAAAAGAGAAGCAACTCCCAGACGACTGTTCAACTTTCCTTCTTCCGGCTAACTGCCGTGCTGTAATACCGAAATAAATACATTTAAAACCAACCCCAAAGGCTTATATATATCAAATGAATGGACAAAGATGAAAAAGAACATTTTTGCTACAATTAGTTTGCTTTTTAGTTCTGCAAATTTCAAATGTAGTGTCAATTAGTTTTTTTCAAGCATTTGATTTCATTAACAAAATTGTTTTTTCCAATCTTAGCTTAACTTGTGAACTCATCTTTGTGTGCCAACTGCCTGACATGACAGATAATTATTCATTTATTTAGTTTTGTGTTATCCTCTGTTAAATAGAAGGCCAGTGATGAATAAAATGAATTAATTCCGTTATTCAGTCATTGTTCATCTCAGTTTTAAGCATTAATAACGCATTTCCTCAGGTTGATGGTGAGGTTTAGCCTATCACAGATTATGGTGAGAGGCTGAGTACGCACCAGTCAAGCACAGGTACAGACAAACAACTGTGAACACATTTTAGAGTTTGCTTTTAACTTGGTATGCGGGAGGAAGTACCTGGCATTGAGTAGTAATTTCATGGAAGAATATATGAATTGTTAGACTAACTCAACAGTGTGATAGTAGGTAATGTATCAAGCTACTTTTATTTATTTTTCACAAAGTCCATGCTGCCATTATACTGAACCATGCTGTGCTGTTGACAAATTGCCATAGCATTACGGACCACAACAACATGTTTTATACTCCAAGCTTTTCCTCAGACCAAGCGGTATGTATGGTCAGCCGTGCCTGGTCATGATGACTCACATTGCTTTGCGCAAGTTGGCAGGGCGTTTTCCCTTCTCAGCTGCCTGAGGAGCCATGTCAGACTGATGTAGTAGTCACCTAGAGACTCCTTCATGTTGTGATCAGAGCAGCCAACCACTCACACCGACGGCAGAGGCCTTGACCGTAGAATGAGTGTGCGCATGTTGTCTAAGTAATGCACACAAATGAACCTAAATAGTGAACGTGACGGAGCAGTCACAGAAGCTTTGTCACCGTGTTTGTGCCCCTGGCAATGTTTCATGATGTTAAGCTGCTCATTAAGCGCAAACCTGTTCCCCTTGAACACAGCATGCTCACAGACATATTTTTAATTAGTTTATCTAGCCTTCCTTGTGACTCAAGGATGGAACTGCCCTCATTTAGTACTTCTTACTTGAGTTAACTCGACATGGGCGGTGAGAACCTGGCAGGCTTTTAAATGACAGGTGAGGCTACAAAGGTGCCTCGGGGATTTAGAATGTGTTGACTGAAGTTGCACTTGAATAGTTCAGGAAGATAAAGATTACGTTTTATGAAGTGCATCAACTCGGTCTGATGCATTTTGTCTTGGCCCATGCATTTGCCTAATTCAAGAATAATTTCTTCCCACAAATATTTTTATATTGTCTGCTCCAGCCATTTCCCTATATTGTAATAATAAAATTATTATTTTATATTAAACCGCCTTGTTTTGAATGCACTTTTGCAAAGTGGATCATATTTGCTTATTTTATTTTTTTTGTAAACTAAAAAAATACCAATGATGATTTAGTTTCTCTTTTACATTTTTGGGGTTAGTTTATTGAATATGAGTGCTTCGCCTGAGCAAAAATTTAAGAATGATAATTTCTCCATTCAGCCTTTTAGTAAATAGATACATAAAAAAAAACAAGTCAAGAGGTTAACTATTCAGGTTAATCTTTAATTGCACTCAGATTTTTCGGTTTTATGCAGTTTTGGTCGGTCATAAAACAATAATAAATGAAATGCAGGTTTGAAAAAAGTTATTTCATAATATCAGATGTGTGTGTGTGTGTGTGTGTGTGTGTGTGTGTGTGTGTGTGTGTGTGTGTGTGTGTGTGTGTGTGTGTGCGTGTGCGTGTGCGTGTGTTAACTTGTAAGAACATGTGCATGTGTTTCCAACAGTGGGACTGTAGGTGATTATTAAACACAGACCGGTGGCTAGTTTTAGGGTTGACAGAGAGCAAAGAGAAAGCAACGAAGCTTAACATGAAAATGGCCAACAGTAAATTAAACAGTGTAACTATAATATCCCCATGGTGTTAATTCAATTAGAGTAATAGTTTTAATTCAACACGCTTGTGCTAAGCTTCCAGCGACTGCCGTTCTCTGCATGGTGCATGTGGCAGACATTTGGGGTCAAACCAGCCAGAAGGGTGCTTTGGGTGAGTATGCATGATTACGCCTCCTATTGCTTTGCCCACCGCTGCGGACACGCTGAGGCGGCACTTTCTGCCGCAGAGAAAGGGTTTGAAGGGATTTAAAGGGCAAATCAGCTCCTGATCACATCTGGCGAGGCTTCATCTGTCCATCACTTTACAAACAATGTACCTCACTCTTTAATTCATGCAGGCATGTGGTTTCTCAGGCCTTTGCAGAAGATTAGATGTAGAGACAGCAGTGAGAAATTTCAACTCAGGATGGCTATTCAATGTGCTTTGGAAGTTTGATATTAACTGAGGAAATTGGGTAATAAACAACAAAAGAACATTTCGCTGGACTGTAAATGCCTTCTATTATTATTCAACCGAGACGTGTCAACGGGGTAGAAAAGGCAACTTGATTTAAAAGCTATGATTATGGATTTTACACTGGAAATATAACGTGATAAAGGGTCTGGCCTTTATCACATTTGACCGATTTTCTGATTGACCGTAAATTAATTAATAATATCAGATCTTAAATTTGTTTGATTTCCATTCTGTTCTTCTCTTTCTATGATAGTTATACTGAGCACAATACTTTTGCCCAGAAAAGGTAATATCGTGAGAGTCAGTGTGCATAGGCCATCTCAATTATGGACATAACACCAGCAATGCCGTCGTCTGCCCCCTGAGAGAAAGCTGATACCACCCTTGGACAGATAAGCTCATTGTCTTGCTTGTTAAAAACACTCTGATCTGTATTTGTTTTTAATGTCGCCTACGTGGCATGTCTCCACTCTAACTGTAAATCACTCCTTGCCCCAGAAACACTGTGTGTTGAAAATGTTGCCATAAAAGTGAATTATATGAATATTAGCTTGTATGTATTTTTCTGCGCTCAACTAATTAATTACCACCAAACAAGCCACAATTAAAGAAGCTCTCCTTTAAGGAATCTAGCCTCAAGCAATTGCGTACAAACCTTTTGTTGTGCATGCCGTTTATTTCAAGTATGTTGAATTATAAAAAATGTGGAAATTGTTTGACCCTGCTGAAGAATTGTGGCATTTGATGCACTTGTATTACATGGCCACTGTTTGCAAGATGTTTTACAGTTCAATTTCAGTTTCACTCTGTCAACAGCCTTTCTATATCATAGTTGTTTGTTTAGCTCGGAGAAGGATCCTCTATCTTGTTTGACATCAGACATATTTTTTCAGCCTACCCTAAAAAAAATACATAAATAATAAAAATCGGGTCCTCTCTGATGTCAGCACCCATTTTGACATGGGATGTAACCTGAACCACTATCTAATTTGATGCCCGTGTTTTGCAGACTTTGCTTTGTTTACTAAAGTTTCTTAGTCTTGTCTATCTCCTCTTGTTTATATATTTATATATGTATATATACCTCGATATCTACTGGTCTGACCTCTCTCAGCCCCTCATGCAATCTTGACCAGGGGGTGGTCTGGCAGGTTGCTAAACTACTGTATACTGCATGCTGATTTAAGAGGGAGATTGAGGGAGGCTGAGGCCAAGTCGACTGCAGGTAACCTTGGGACTTGAGGCTATATAGGCTTCCTACACAATTTTATTAGTCTCACTGAGCATTGCCATTTCATTACACAGCATAGGTGGGCTTTTTTTTGCTCAATATTTTACACTCTTCAATGCTTTTATTTCTGTATTTGTTTCAACATCCTGGTTGAACCCCTGCTGGTAATTTTAAAGTTATTAGCCCTGTCGCCATAATAAAGCCTCTTTTCTGTCACACATTATTGTATTCAGTCGATCCGATGTCAATAATACTACATGATTAACTGTAATTAGCCACCTCAGCAATCATTTAGCCACACTGACTTTCTAAAGGTGCACATTAGGTGGTAATCTAATGACATGGTTTGGTAAACAAGCTGTAGGGGAGAGCAGAAAATAACTACACACAGCAAGGACCGCATGACTCTCAGCAGGACCCAGTCCAAATGTAGAAGTAGAGTGGTGTGTTTTTTTTTTTTTAATGAAGAGATAAAGTTAGTGAATGATGATGGTGCAAGTCTCTCACGGAATTTAGCTGTGGCCAGTTGAGTCTTCATAACGTCTGGTAACAAGTCAAAGATTAGCATCTCATTGAATGTATCTTTTTACAAAGAACTGCAAATTGGATTGGATTGGATTGGATTGGATAAACTTTATTGTCAAATGTACTGTATGTGTAACATACAGCACAGATGAAATTTCTTCCCTCTCAACATGAAACAAGAGGAGCCGCTGCGGGTGTCCGCGCCGCCATCAAAAGAAAAGTTAACCAAAAAAAAAAAAAGACAAAATAATACAAAACAACACATGAGACACAGACAATCGTGCACTCTTAACCACTTTCCTGCATACACTTTGTTGTCTGAAGCAGTTATAGATGAAAGAGGAGCAAATCAAAGTGTCCTTTTCACTTATGTGGTGTAATTTCACTTAAATTATGACCCATATTGTAGATTTTTACAGTTTTGCATGTCTAATATACCGTACTCTCAATTTTTCAGCCGTAATAATTATGTGTCCATATTTTAAATACATAACCTCTGCCAAGGAGCCTTTGTTAATGTGATTATGGTGTGAAGAATAAGAGGTGGTATCCAGCTGGATATTCTCCAATGGAAATCGATACTTACTACAGTATCTGCAACAACTTCTGTATTTCCATTATATTAAATTATTAATTGTGAGAATCAATCAATTAGACAAGATTTGATGTTTGCTTCTTTAAACCTTTGTTCTCATGGAGAAATATTTCTGATGTCCATAACTAACAACACAGCCGCATGCCCTCCAGAGAAGTCACCCGAGTTCATCATCTGAGGAGAGAAAGAGTAAAATATTCATTAGCCCAGTCTCTGGCTTTGCATGTTTGATATGCCTAAAAGGTATTTACAGCCACCAGGTAGATGAGCAGCTTAACTGTCCTGGCCGTGGCCCATATTTCTCTAAATGTCCTCAAAATATGTATCCACAAAGCCATACTAAAAGAGCGGAGTGTTATTTACAGTCAGGGATGCATCCTTTTGCCTGCAGTAGTTAAACTGTATTTTTACTACCGCAACATTGTTAACGCTGAATTGACCTTAAGTACACAATTAAGGCCATGATCGTCAATCTGCTTTGTTCTAATATTGCATTAGGTGCCCAACATGATCCAGTAGCTTATGTTTGAGTAAATAGCAAAGTGATGGTCTGTACAATTTTAAAAACAAGCTCATAATCTTTACATGATTTTTTTTTTTTTTTTTTTGCTTGAGTCCGTGTCTATGTGACTCTAATTCTGTCCAGTTTCCTTGTCCTTTTCCTAATAGGTGGAGCCCCTTGCCTGCTATTGTTAAGAAAATCATACTGGGCGTGAATAGTGTACAGTATGTTAAGGCAAAATGAAATGTCATACACCAGGGGTGCCCATTACATTGATCGCGATCAACCGTTAGATCGGTAGATGTGCGTGCGCGTGTGGGGTAACGGGTCGATTGGGGAAGTTGGTTGATCGAAAAGTCGATCTTCGGTCCAAAAAGTGTGGGCACCTGTCATACACAAACTATTGTCAAGCAAAAATATTACCCCCAAAAAAGCAATGTTGATGTTAATGTTCTGTATTTTGTTGTTCCTACTTGGAGCAGCTGGTTGCATTGATTGATTTCCTTCATTGCATTCACTGCAATAGAAATGACAAGGACAAGAGTTTGCCACTGCTGCTCGCCTTGAGATTTGTGTTCCCTTCTCATGCCCTGTGGCCTGATGTTGCCTCTCACAGGTCAGTCGGGAACTGCACCAGATCTCTGGTTTTGTGATGAGAATACTGATCATCGATTGAAACATCATTCGGTGTGTTGTGTGCTGTGTCCGTCTTGTTGACTACACCACAAGCCGTATGAGCAGCGAGAACAAACGGCGATTTGTATTGCCATGCGTTGGGTCTCACACATGAAAAAAAAATAGTTAAGATCATGCACGTCATTTTTTTGTCAACCAGGCTTCCAGATTTCAAACAAATTCTACCTCGTCAACCTTTGTCCAGCATGCTCTTGGTGTGTAACCTTTTTTTGGTTTTGTTTTAAAATCAAATTTAATTTGAGCTCTTTTTGATAAATTAAAGGTGTCAAAATTGATGAATCAAGTAATTTCATCTGTGCTCTATGTTGCACACAGAGCATATTTGACAGTAACGCTTGACTTGACTTTAACAACTAATCAATTGTCGAATTCATTGGTAACTATTTTCATAATCAAGTCATTGTTTTGCTTAAAATTGTCCTAATCTCCTGATTTCACCCTCTGTGCTGTATTTATTTTCCGATTTCTGCAGTTCTTCATGAAAGGAGTCTTGTATTTTCTGAATAATCAAAATAACACATTTGCAAACATCTGCTTTTACTTTCGAAAACAGTGACCGAACAAGTGACTGAATCAGTTTCAAAAGGTTTGGGGAGTTCAACATCAATCCCTCTCATGCAATTTTGCTTTTTGTTGTTTAGTTGTTCCTTTTTTAATCAATAAACAATACCAAATAAATAACAATTATTGGTTGATAAACAGTCATTGGGGAAAACAACAGTTTTTGTAATATACTAATGCAAATTAAAATGTTATCTGATTATTCAATTTAGCGATAGAATAACTTATTTGAAAAATATGTGACCGTGACAACTCAATAATAAATATAATTCTAATCGAGAATCAGTAGTTTTGAAAAATGTTAATATGATCCATGCAAATAATCTGTCTCTCACCCAACATCAGCTGTGATAGGCTGCAGCTCACCGGTGAAGTCTAATGAGGACAAACGAAAATGGATGGCTGGATGGATGAATGGATAAAATGCTCCTGCAGCCATGAATGTTGTTTATGCATTAATAATCCTAACAATAGTAGTAATAATAATAATAAATAAGAAACGCCTGACAGGTGAAAATGCAAAAAGTGATTGCTGCCCCATACATTCGGTCACATCTTCAGATCTGTGTAGTCCCCACACCAATTGAATCTTTTCGGTGAAGAGATTTGCCCAATTCTGTAAAACCGCCTTATTTCATTGGCACCGTGTATTTTTTTCCCCTGATTTATTTGTGCTACTTGTCACATTTGTCGTGCTCATTTCGGAAGCAGCCTGCCTGCTGTGCGTCTTTATCATAACAGACTGCTTGAACTAACCTGTAATCATAAATTTAGAGTGGAAATGGGCAATTCGCTGGGCCGCATCCCCGGGTCCTGCTGATTTCTCCCCTTTCAAGTCGGTGACAATACATTGAAGCGTTGTTCCCTTTGTGCAGAAATGAATCAAGGTAATGGGCTGTCGTAGATCCGGACTGTCGACTCGGTGGCCATATTTATGTCTTTAACGCCATTAGACATTGGTTTGGTGTCACTGTTGCCTGACAAAGTGCCACGCTGATTTCACAGGAGGAGGACAGGTCGTATCCTCGAGAAAAAGAACTCGGTGAGACTCGCTGAGTTTCCGCAAATTACACGTCATCTCCAGCGTTGTGTGCCTTGGCACTCCGACTTGCTTCAAGCTGTTTATTTTTGTTTTGTCTCGGTAGGCATTGTTGTAAATGAGGGCACATGTCAGTGGGAATTGGCTCTCTAATAGTGTAGTGCTGATAGCTGCTGGTGAGGGTCATTTGGATGTGAAGTCGTGTCCTTCATCATGAGTGCTAAGCCATCATTGTCCCTCAGAAGTTTGCTTGTGCTTCCTGAGATGAAAGCGCTTGTCCGCGCTTATCATTATCTTCAAAATCCACCTCCTCAGTTAGGACTTTGATGGCTGTACTCTACGTTCTCTTGAAAATTGTGATTTAGATATGCTATCGATGGGTCATATTGTATGGGTCTAAATGGGGACAGTACTTAACGTTCAATTTAAAGCATCATCGCCGATCCACATTTCCTTTTCTTACCACTCTGGTCAATATACCTCTGACAAGCTGCATTGATGTACAGTATTGCCATGTCGGTCTCATTTCTCTTTGACAGTGGCCCGCTGTGAAGAAATCAGTACATAACAAATATTAGACATTCCTATCAGCGAGCCACATTTATTTCTGTCATCTACTGAAACCAGTGTTCCATTGTTTCTTTAGTTCTACTTGAGATTTTCTCTACAATAGCAGGAGGTATTTCCAATACACAGTCATACGCAGTTTTCATATTGTATTCCTGCAGGAAACATCTCGAAGAAATCAATGCAAAAGGGAACAGTGATGGGTCATTATTTCACACTCGCTTCACCTTTTATCACTCAGCCTTGTGAACTTCTCTGTTCCTCACGGGGAAATAACAGAGAGTGTTGGAGCAATGAAATGCTCGGGCAGTGGAGGAAAACTCGGATTGGTCCCAGTGGTTGAGTTTGACATGGCTCTGCAATGACCTTAATACTGGACCTGATTGCAGCACAACAATAGCACGTTTTCTATCCTAGTCTGGTACAAAATAAAAACTAAGTAAATGCTGTTCCCAGTTTAACTCTATTGTTCTCAAAGCAAGTATGATTTTATGAAGGGTGAAACTTTTTGGGCTCCAACTATTGTAAACAAAAGTCTTGCTCAGTCTTAAAGATGATTTAAACCTTATGTGCCAACAGCGTACTGTTGGCACTTGCTGTTCCAGTCACCGGTGTGGTTGACTGTGTGTGTTATAGTAGGAGAGACAAGACCATATGTTTAAAAAAATAATAATAAATATGTATTTAATTTAAAGTTGCACAGTGCTCTCATGTGCTTGAGGTGTTTAACCTCACACATTGGTTCTTTTAGCGATAACAGCATGCCAAATTGACAGCCTTAATGAGCAGACCTGCATTTTTGCGGCCATTGTATAATGAAATATGCTCAAGGCAGAACAGACCATCGAAGCTTGGCAGAACACTGAGGCATATGGCGGAAACAGCCGTCATTTTCATGGCAGGTGGCTGGACGTTGCAGATAGGTAAAAGGCCTCGTCACCTTAGGCTGTGGTCCTGATGGAGAGCGCTGAGGAAGGCCTCAACAGAAAGTAGCACACAGAGCAGCTTTCTTTCAGTTCTCCCAGAAATTGTTCCAGCGCATCACTGGGCATTTGTATCAGCCATAATAAAGACGATCGGGTCAGATAAGACGGTCAGTGTCTGCCTAACCTTCATAGTTGACATTAACAACAACAAAAAAAAATCATACAGGATTGGCGACACTGAGTCAACTGCGAGGTCAGTCAGATCCAGACGGGATCTTGTTGGGGCTCCTTCACACTCTCAGCCAAGTCCCATTAAGGAATGATATTACCTGAGGTGAATGACTGTTTAGCTAAAGTCACGATTAATGTTCTGTGAAATCAATGGGTGCATCACAGTTTATTTTGTGGAACCTTGTTTGATGTGTCTTGTTTGACTGGGATTATGACAATGGATGTTTAATTGAATGTGACTAAGTAAAGAGGTAGAAGCATGTCTGTCCTATCTTTAGAAGGAGTTCAAAATGTTCCTTATAATGTATTTACAGCAAGACAAGAAGCTGTGTTGTTATTGCTGCCGAGCTGGTGGCTTGCAGCTCCTCCATTAAACTTCATTAGAAGCGTGAAGAAACACGTTCTAGACCAATTTAGTGTCCCACTACTAATCGTTGGAGTACACTTGTGAGGAATAAAAACAAAACAAAACAAAATACATATCCCTTGAATAAATATGTTTTAGACTTTACCTGGGGAAAATTGTCATTTTATGCGTGGCAACATCCAAATGTGCATGTTTTTGTTGGGAGTTTGAATCTGCCAATTGTTACCATCTCATGTTTGAATGCAGGTGAAGTGAAATGAATCCTGTTCAAAATTATGGAATCATTCCATTCTTATTTTAATCAAACAAATACATTCCCTTGAATCCTTTACAGCAGTGATTCCCAACCAAGGTGTCCTAAAAAAACAGCATGGGTGATGTAGGAAATTATTCAACACTCGCCCCCATGTGTGCCTGTCTGTGGTCAGCTGCGCACAGCCCAATTTTGGGGCAGCAAATCAAGCGCAGTGACCATGCATGGGGCGTGTACGTGAACCCTGAAATGTAATATGAATGGAACCGTGTGCATATCCGCAGTCCACGTACAGTCTCCAGACTCATATAAAAGTAGGAATTGGGTTTAAGGTTGCAGAAGGTACTATAAACCTCAATGTCCACTTGTTCTCATTCATACAAAAGTACTTTTGTTGCTGGCCACATTGCAGTTATGGTTTCCTTCTATTATCGCTGTGAACAAAAGCATAATTGCCTCATACATATACACGTGTTTTCAAATAACTTGTTTTATTATTATTATTATTGGTTTTTCCAAATGTTATGTTTATTGTAAAAGCGGAATCCCCAAAAAATGCTTGCAACATCGCAACATTTTTAACAGTGAAGACAATTTGCCAATTTTGTATTTTCACAAGAAACATGAAGTCAATGCACATAATTTACTTTGAGTGGCCACATTAAATCCCAAATAAAGCCAAAATCTGGCCCCTGGGCCTTGAATTTGACACGTGTCAGGTACAGTATACCAGCTTTATGTTCAATTAAACTTTCCCGCATTCCACACAGTCAGTAAATTGAGATAATATCATCATTATTTTGCCATTTATACTTTTTGTGATGTTTCTGTTCGATGTGCCATGAGACTATTCACATGCTATGTGCCTTGGCCTAATAAATCTTTGAAAACACTGCTTTAAATTATAAGATTCTTTTTGTGCAAAGGTTTTGAACCAGGCAGAGCCGTCCTTGGATTTACCGTAAATACATTTTCCTAATGCCTCCCAACTCAATCGTTCCCATCCATGTGGGATGTGTGGAAACTGTTGTTGTAATTGCTAAACCTGTGAAAAAATATGTAATCCCTAAATCAAGCCTGATTCTAAACCCCCCACACACAGAGCAAATTGACAAATGAGAAGTCTTCTTGTTTTGGCCGAAAAGCTGAACACATTTGCATACATTACAAAAGCATGCGGAGAAGAAACAAACAAAAAAATACACTCAAGGCATTATCCATTCTTTATTTTATTATGTGTTGAGCTCACTGTTGCCCTAGATATACAATTTCACACCATTGCCAGTCTTGGTGTGGTGAAGCAAGATTTTGACACATCTACCACAGATTTATCGGACTTTTGAATATTTTCATTACACTCACCAAATCTCTGCCATATGTACATGTGACCTATATTGCATGTGAATTATTTTCCTTTCAGAAACTTTTTCCTGCCATTGCTCAATATAAATCTGAACTTTGGAAACGATTCATGCAAAACCAGACACTTTTAATCTACCTTCACATTTGTATTGCATGAGTCACACTGATGGATGTGCACACCACGACTGATCAATTTGTAGGAGCGACAAGATTGACAGGGACCAGAGAAAAAGCTGAAACTTGATACTGCTCAGCGTATTGTTGCGCTGTGATGACTGCGCTTGCCAATCAAGTTCATTTATTCCTGTGCCGTGGCTGTTGCAGCTCACAGCAGAATGCAAAACAGAGTGGTCTCTGCAGATGCAAGCCGCCAACCATATCTATTTGTCCTCGTGAAAGAAAAGGGTGAAAATGCAAGATCATCTTTTTTTTTTCTTTTATCCTTCCTTGATGGTTTCCCTTGTCATACAAGCTGATCTTTATCATGCTCCTATAGCCTTGACTCCTGTCACCGTGACTGGCTACGCTCTCACTCCGGCCGAGTGACAGCAGACTGACAGTTGGACAAGCCATTATGAAATGACCTTGGTCAAGTGTCAGTAGGGCCATAGCATTGCTGAAACAGTAACACCACGAAGTGAGCAATTTTCCCTCCACACTAGCATCTTTGCTGACAAGGTGAGGAAGGCGTCCTGGCGTGAGCTATTGAGCAGCGGGGAAGTGCGTTTAGACAACCCTTTGTAGAGGGGTCAAAAAACAAAAACAACAAAAAAGAATCAATTTAATTATTGAAATATACAGCCTGTTCAGCAAAACTGAGCAATAGATTAACAAAAGCAAAGTTGTGACTCACTTTGCATTCCCTTGCACGGCAGTTTAATTAGTCTACATGTGTATTCATCCTCGGAGCAGAGTGGATTTCATTAAAGACTTCAGAGAGCTATTTGTTCTGAGGCTGAGCTGATTCTCTGACACCTGTAAAGTGAAAATGCCGTGCCGAAGCCGTAATTATTTTGGGAACAATATCGGTGAGGCGTTTTAGGCTTTTGAAGTAGCGAGGTGACACAATGATTGCTACTCTTGTTGTAATCAGGTTTTCCACTCGTCGCCGTTTTTCATCTCCACCGCCGCAGACTGTTTTGCCTATTGGTGCAAACACTTGCGCCTCTGGTTCTCCGCTGATGATGACACCTTCGTGTGATCACAGCTGCGAGGCTCTGTATGAGCCGGCGAATGGAATGCAGTGCCTTCCCCTTCTCTACAGTGCAGGCTTTACAAACCCCCGTACAGGGGTAATGCCTCAGGTTATGTCATCACAGAACATCACATGACTTCCAAAAAGCAGCGATCCTGTGTTGATTTGAGAATGTGGTCTCGAGAGACCACAATTTGCTTGTCATATTTTTGTTTGAGGTAGCGTGATTTACATTAAGCAAATGAATCTGAAATAAATATTACAATGGAGTAGAAATCATAAAAAAGGAAAGGAAGAAGGAAAAAACCCAACACTGATGTTGGTGACCTTGCAACAACTCAGTGAGGTGAGGCTGGGATTCTGTCAGGCTTCACTATCCTGCAGCCATTTGTTCACTGGAGCACAGTTTTAAACATGCAATGATGATGCTCAACGTGCTGTGCAAACCTCAGTCGAGTGACCACTATAAATCTGACAACAAAATGCATAACGAAAACATAAAAAAAATAAACAAAAAAAAAAGACAGAGGGCGGGGGAAAGCTGCACACAGCAACCCACTGCAGGCATCTTTGCTCACTTTTTCCTGTCTGAGTGGTCGAGCCGACATGCTGGGAAGATAGTGTTTGAATTCAGGATACATTTATCTCAAGTTCAGCTCACTGCACCCTGAAAGAACTGGTCCTGACAGACAGGCCACTTCGCCAGTGTCAGAGTATGAAAGGCATGACTGAACAATCTGAAGTCATTATGTTGACTTTTGGAACCGAAAGAACAAAATTGCACAACTGGGAAACATCTTGCACTATTGGCCCAACGCAAAATCAGTTTGGAAACCTTGCCCCGAACACATTTGTGAATAAATCGATGACTGATCTAAACATCAAAGCTAATCTTTCAGGGAGGAGGCTGCAAAATCATAAAATAATGATCATGGAGACTACTAAATCAAGATGGCGCTACCAGCATGCCTTTAACAGAGCAAACAGATGTAACCATGCAGATGAAAAGATGTCTTTGCAGATGTGTCTGGTCCCTATCAAGGAATCAAGCTGTGTCTGATATATAGACTGCGCTGAGGAGCTGCAAAGACAAGAACGTCTCTGTCCAGAACTCATCCCGAGATACACTACAGCAAAGTAATTAGCACATGAATTATTTCTGTGCAATGACACGCCTCGGTGCCTTTCGACTTTGCTCTTGTCTGAGCGATGTCTCCCATGTCTGAGGCCCAAATTAGATATCTGACAAATGTCAGTCCTCCACAGTCAGATGCCACTTTAGCTACCCCCCACCCCAACCCCCAATCAAAATGCGACAGCCTAGCGCTATTGCCATGCAAGCTTTAGCTTTGTTTGCTAACAACCTTGACAAGGTTAGTCCCTAATTGAGCAGCTTGTTAAGATGCTTAGCTGAGATTTATCAGTCTGCGGCTCATTAAGAGGGAAAAGCAGCAGCAAACTTTACTACACACCTGCCAATGCAAGTCATTGCATTTGAAAACAATCACTTCAACAGGATCATCTCTCTCTGCAACAAATTAGTGCTGATGGTTTTTTGGTGTGTCTGATTGAAAGCAAACAATAATTTGAATAGTCCACTAAAGTTAAGTAAACAAATATATTATTAGGGAAAAAAAGCTTCTCTTTTGATGAGGATTTTGATGATGCTCAATCCCCCCCCCACAGCCCCAACCCCACCCTACCATCCCCAATCCCCCCTGGGTTTACATTATTATCCCCTGGATTTACTAAATCAAAAAGGATTGGGTTTTTGCAGATTAGTATTCAACACATTACTCTCCCTCTTCACTGTAATGCTGTTTTGATTCAGTAATGGGCTGAGAGCAAATGAGAGCCTTGCAGCAAGAAGTGGGCCATTGAGTTTGTGCATTCACACAGTTTGCTTGTTCTCAGGAAGATTTCACAGTCGGTTAGGAATTGTCTACATAATTTTTCTTTGGTTTGAATTTCTTAATGGAAGTATTTGCTGCTTTTACATTTTTACATTCACCACCCATGCTACCAAACTACAGGGTAACCAGTCTCGTTGGAAAAGTGAGGGCCGATCTAAAGGTCAATGATTTCAAGTGGCTCTTAAAATGGGAGCATAGAATCATCATTATTACAGTAAATCCCCCGCCCATCTCGGATGTTATGTTCCAGATCACCTCAGCAATAAGTGAAATCAGCAATATAGAAATACACCCTAAGCATTTTAAAACACTTTTAAAATGATCCAAACATTTTAAATATATACAATATTTTAATATTGTACAGACACGGTCACAATTTGTACTCGTGATGACGATGGTAATGATGATGAAGCTGCCGTAATACTGTAATTGCTGTTTCCATGACAATATAAAGGTGTGTTCTTTGCAAAAAAATTACAAACCTGTCATGTGTTGAAATTGAGTGTCTAAAATCTTCCGCCTGCATGAACATATATTACAATTGTGCATTAACATGGTCACAGCCCTTCTACAATGCATGGTGACATTTTTTTTTTTTTTTCTTAAACGAACGTGGTTTATGGGCAGTTGCTGGCTGTCTGGCTGTGTTTTGTCTTTTGTGTACCTGGGTGGCTCCACCAATGCTGTTTTGTGCACCGCACCACATGTCAGGACACTACCCTGCTAACTTTACATTCCGTTCGGAAAGGAAAAAAAACGTGGAAGTGATCAGCAAGACGAGCAGCACGCTATGAGTCCACTGACAAAACATCATGGTTTATCAATGGCCGACAAAATGATAACTACACTCTGATTGGCTGAATCAATAGATACACATTTTTGGGAGACATGTGGGATTTAAACTCAAAATAATGCCCCAAAATGCTGGCGAATGGTGAAAGTACAAATTAACAACGCTTTTAGAAACAACTAAAATGGCAAATTCCGGAGGAGGAAATTTTAATGTATATCTTTCTAATATCATACCATGATCAAGCGGTTGCAATTTACACTTTAGGCATGCACTGTATGGAATATACACAGATACCTCACTGAGTGCTAATTTGTACCACACCACCCGACTGCATGGACAAAAGTGGTGAGATTGGTGAAGGTGCTTCATTCTTATGCTTTATGGAAACATATTAACTGTTTTAAAGTCTTTTTTTTTCCTCATGGCATTAAGCCTGAACAGTTCCTTTTGATTCTATTTGTCCAGCATCATTTAGCTAATACAATTCGCCAACCTTATTGATCATACCCATATAACCATCGAACATCTTATTGTATTTATAACTCTTTATATTTGCTCACATGTATTAAATAATGTAGATAAGAATGTGATAAGAGCATTACATGCCTGGAAAAAAATGAGCATTTTTGTGGTTTTTGAGATTATTTTTGCAGTACTTGATTTGGAACGCATGCTATGGCCCGCTTTGATATCATTTTATGGTTCCCCAATTTCCTGAGGAGGCAAATTGCTTTTATCTTCTTCGCACTGTCCACCTCCAAAATGTCTGTGGTGGATTGTGTCTGATTGAATACCCGTTTCCCTGCCAGTCCTATTAAGTCCTCAAGGTGCTACTTTTGTTAAATCCACTCCACAAAATGTTCTCCCCAGTTGGGAACAGCACAAAAAGATTTATTTTAATAGCTGCCAGCTATAAATGGCGGTATGTTTTCATCTCGCATACGCATAGACGTTATTTGATCTTGAGTATCTCCTGCAGTTTTAGACAAGAGGTTTTCGCTGCTTCTCTTGCAAACCCTCCAGGGAAGCCCATTCAATCTTTTTGAAACAATATCTCAAGCTCAGGCACCCACAGGTATATTAAAAAAATCTTACATAATTGTGTGATTTTTTTTATATGGATATTTTGTATGAATAGTGAGTCGTAAGGGCTAAGTTTGGTCTGAACAATTGTGCTTGAAGCACCATGAAATATCTTCCTACTGAGATCACTACAGTACAATCACTGCTTAGATAATATTGAATATTTTTTGAATGCTGATTCTAAACTTTAGAAACTCTTTAAAACCTGCCTTCTGTTGATATTGTTCTGTCATTGATTGTCACTGCACAGGTATACATCTTTAACATCTCATGTAATGCCTTTCAAATTGGTCATTGAATTGTTATTTCGACACACTGGATTATCCATTTACAGGATGGCCAGCGTGATTGTGGAGGCCGCCATACTAAGTAAGGATCTTTCAATTGGACAGTACAATGACCCATAGGGATTGAAATAATTGATGTAGCACTGTCAGGTCAGTGTCTATGAAGAACAGATGTTACTAAGCTTTGGGATGTCAGTGGGCATCTTTGATCTTCATTAAGCTTTGTGTCAGCAATTGCCATACACACCATGTTGGCCAAAACGTGGACTGTAATGACTCACATCTGTAGTGACCACAATACTTGGACTATTTAGAATGAGGCTAATGAGGCATGTGCATCTGGCTGGGATTCTGGAGAATACCCTCAGCCTGAAATGCCTGTTGCCAGCTGCCCAACATGGTGTGATGTGTGATGGTGTTGGCAGCAGCTCTGTGGAAATCACAAATCAACGTGCCGATTGGAATGCACAGCTGTAGTCTAATAAAATGTATATGACTGAGACAAGTACACCGTGTGAGCCGACAGAACATTTGCCAGGATGACATTCGTGATGATGTGGATCATCACCCCATTTTTTTTCTCTAATCACTGCTGTTTTTGTTAATTAGGAGCACCCAAAATAATTCAGTCGGCTGTCAGTTTGTTCATGATCAATTTCTTTGTTATATATGTTTAAAAAAAGAGCCACAATTAACTGCACATCTTAGATTCTATCTTAGCAAGACTAACATATTAAATCATTATCACGTAATTTGCCTTAACATCACGACTCTGAACTAGTGACTGTTGATGATGCATATTGGTGTCGTTTTAAAGGAAAAGGGAACTGTACAACCCTTCAAACTTTATGATTGCATTGTAATACATTAATGTGTTTTTAGAATGACTTGTATCTTCTAGGATGTTTTAAAAAAGTGATAAATGGTCATGCACATCAACTTTAATGGAGATGGGATGTGCGTGTTTTTTTGGCTAAATACTCAATAGCTCACTCACAGGAATAGGCGACTCGCAAAGATTTACCGGTACTTGGTTGTATAATTTCATACCTGATGGATGCGCAGACACTCCAGAGACCAAACTATGAGTAGAAAAGCAATGAAAAAAATGAATGTTCCATCATATATCCCCTTTGACAGGAGTGATGCTGAAATGATACATTTTGGTTTGGAGTCAATAGGATAAACATTACGTGCATCAAGTTTTGCTGCAGTTCTCCCCATTCAAATGATGCAAGCTAGTTTTATATAGGCAAGTACATACCTCTATATGTCAAGCTGTTAAAGGCACAAAAATGTTGCAAACAAACAAAATTATGTTCATCCAAGAATTGGCATGTAAAATGTCACAACATCTAGCGTGCACAGTTAAAAAGTGAAGTATTGGGTGTGTGGTATTGAGGTAGCGGAGAAAATATCCATAGAGAGCCCATCAGGGGGTTTGTCAAAGCATAGAAATGCCAACCACAGGAACTAAGATCCAAAAAGAGCCCATCAGGAGGTTTGCCAAACCATAGAAATGCCAACCACAGGAACTAAGATCCAAAAAGAGCCCATCAGGGGGTTTGGTAAACCATAGAAATGCCAACCGCATGAACTAAGGATAAATCGTAATGGGATGATCCTGCAGGCTCCGCTACACTGTGGCCACACCACTACTCACTCTGATGACAGTTTACTGGATGGTTTTAATGGTCGGAAATGTAGACCTGCCACGGTTGGCATGCTTGGTTGGAGCAGTCTTGAGTTTTGAGGGAGCTGGAGGGATGTGCCCTGGAGGGCTGTGGCTTTTTGGGGAAGTGGAGCAGGCCAACTCATTGCTGAATGGCAACAGCTGTAGTGAGCACTAAATTGCAAATGTAAAAATTAATGAAACAGTTTGAGGATGGGTGGGACGGTGCAGGAGTAGTTAGCATAACCGCCTCATAGTCGACCCAAATTTCCAAAACATGCCTGATAGGTTCATTGGAGACTCAAAGTTATCTGTGGGTATGAGTTTGAATGGTTGTTTGTCTAAATGTGGCTGGTGACCAGTCCAGGTTGTAGGCCCACACCGGACTCGCCCAAAGAATTCTGTCACTTGTTGAACAGATTTTTTTCCCGCGGTCATTAATTCTAAAATATTTGTTCAGAGAACTTGCAGGATGTCACGCACTAGCTTTTATTCTCATCAAAATGAGCAACACTGGTTTTGATACAGTGGTTAAGAACAATAAGAAAGATTCTCCCAACCTATTAAAAACAATTAAGAAAAAGGCTATAACTCTCATAAGTAATTTTTAATTGTGTTCATCGTCGATAAATGAAATTTTGTTAACAGGCAATTACGGTACCAGCCCAGAGATGGCATTGCGCTAAATTTGCTAGCCAAAGTCATTATTCACTTAATTTAATCTCATTCGCTTGAAGAAGTGATCGATCCACAATTGGCAGAAGTTTTAGCACCCATCCTCATTCAGATTCTCAAATATTTTGATGACTTTGACAGCATAGCTTCTCTCGAGAATTAAAATTGGTCTGTGGGGTACAGACTTTTCTTTGTGCAACCACTGTGGTTAGACTCTTTTATAATGTGGATAGCATGTTCTGATAAATACTAATTGATGCCTGCCTCCGTATTTAATGACACACTGAATGGATCCATCAGATGAGTTTCTACAATCTGACTTTTGGACTCTCTCTCCCCCACTCTCTCTCTCTGAACTCAGCAAGACATCCATCATACTGTGCAACTAAATGACAGAGTGTCTAACAGCAGTTGGAATGTGTAATCTCGCACCCATCCACACATGCTGACTCTTTCTGTCAAATATCCGCATGCATCCAACAGAGCGTGCAGTAACAACACATCCATCTCCCAGTTGTTGTAAGCGAAGAAGTGAATTACACTGTATGGTAGAGTACGTCCGCCTCACAGTGCACAGGTGTTCAATTCCAACTCCGGCCTTCCTGTGTGGAGTTTGCACGTTCTCCCTGTGTCTTTGTGGGTTTTCTCCATGCACCCTGAATTCTCAACTCAACTCAACTCAACTCAACTCAACTCACGCAACAATAATTTGGGACCTGCTGGGTCAAATGCCATAGAATACAAGTGAGTTTTGAGGCGGGTTTTAAAGATGGGCAGCGAGGAGGCTTGCCGAATGTTCAGTGGGAGGTCATTCCAGAGAGAGGGACTAGCAGCAAAAAAGGCTCCTCCCACATTTCAAAAACATGCATGGTAGGTTAACTGAATAGAGTGGTACCTCTACTCATGAATTTAATTGGTTCTGGAAGAAATTTCTCAACTACCTACATTTTGTAGGTAGAGACGCGTTTTCCATGTAAATGCCCTAATCTGTTCTAGGCCCCCCCAAAATTCAGATATAAATGTTTTCTAAAGCATAAAAAAGCATCAAAATATATAACAAATAAAAATAGATTATTACACAATAAATGAGAGTTGTGTATAATGTAAAAAAACACACACAAATAAAGTAAAGAATAAAAATGATGGCCGCTTAACTTTTAACTGGGTCCTCATCATTTGTTCTCCTTTTTAGTCCATGTTGTCTCTTTGAAGTGGTTTTTGCCTGGCATTTTGTGAAGAACTGATCCAAGGGCATTTGCTTTTATTGGCTTTTAACAATCCTTCAAAAATGTCCAAGGCAAACATTAGCATAGTGAGCGATCGCCCGACTAGTGAACACTTTTACTGAGTGATTCACATTTACGTAAAACGAACACCTCATGGCCCGAGGGGCGAATGACGGGGACGCTGCACAGACACACATCTATGTAGAAACATACGGTAGAAGTCCGTCTTAGCCAATGGGATGCCAGGATGATGCTCAGTCATAGCCAATGGTAGGGCAGCTATAAGTATTTTGCATTCAAGAAACTCGGAGCTGCGAGCAGCGGGCCATACTATAATTTTACCTTTCGTATCTTGAAATTTCCTTCGTAACAAGAGGCAGTATTTTCCTGTTGAGGCGTTTTGTAACTTGAACATTTTGTATGAACAGATGTTCATAGGTATAGGTGCCACTGTACTCTAAATTGTCCCTAGGTGTGATTGTGATTGTGAGTGGTTGTTCGTCTGTGTGTGCCGTGCGATTGGCTAACAACTAGTTCAGGGTGTACCCCACCTACTGCCCGAAGACAGCCGATGTAGCCTCCAGCACAACCACGACCCTCATGAGGATAAGAGGATTAGGAAATGGATGGATGGATGGATGGATGGTACAGCTCCTTATATTTGATGTCTCTTACAGCATATTGAAAGGCCAGTTTGATTTTAGGTCTTTTCAAGGGTGTGCTGATAATGTAATAAATATGTTTTTCTAGAATGCAGAGCTTCAGAAAAGTCCTGTATCAAACCCCTAAGAGGCTAAGAGTGGTTTCATGACGCTAACTTGCGACTATTTCAAAAGAGTGCCAGACACTCATGTCTGCATGCTGTTAATAGGCTGCCAGAGGAAAGAAGTTGAATGGAAAGGGACTGAAATCCAATGTCAGTAATTTGCCAGGCGATGAAATTGCTTGGTCTTCAATGGATGGTTTTAAACATATTTATGGTTGAGCTGGTCCTTTTCAAGTGTTGTGGTAGCGGTGGTGTTATGTGATCCATCCTATTTAAGCTGTGAACTTCTTGTGAACCTGATGAAAAGTCTTCCAAAGTGTGCTTGTCACTGAAAGCTGAAAATAAACATTTCTCATTTTACAACGGATGGGGCTGATAGTGTGATCTCCTACTGACACAATGATGCAGCGGGCTATAGTCAAAGTCTCTATTTGGCTAGAAAATTGAAAAAACGCCATGTGGGTCTGTTAAGTTTACAAATGAGTCACCCATCTAACGTTTGAAACTGGTTTGCTCTCTTGGACGATGTATGGTAATGGCTCATCAAACATGCGATTTAATTTTTTTCCCTGAAAAGTGATGGTGTTGGAGTTGAAAGAATTCTGCCCTAAAGCAGCGATATTTATCAAGTATGATAAACATTGCCTAAAAAAAGGACTCCATTAAAAATAAGGTTGCCAACACTTGATTGGCATGACCAAAGCATTGTTAGTTCAACAATAGGTTACAATTAATCTACAGTTAAATATAAAACATACTCATAACCATTGCATGTTAACTACATCATATGGGTAAATCAAAATGAATCATTCTTGTCTTTTGCAATGTCCACATTTTTGTTACAGTTCTGACGTTGGATTACATTCGAGTGTAGACAAATTTGACCTGCAGGTGTGCATGTATTGAAGCTACCAGATAATGATGCATTCCCATCATCATTATTTAAGATTTTATTTCAAATTATACAGTAAAGACAATAACAGAATGAAGACAATTAAAGTCAAGGCCTTTACACTAGTGTTCATTTTCTAATCCCCTGCCAAGTCTGGTTTAGAGTCACGGTGTCCTGATTTGATGTTGACGGGCAGTGTGCTCCCCTGGGTGCAAGCTAATTTAAAATCAGCCATAGAGCAGCAGATGCCAGATTAGTGTCAGACCAAATTGACTGATGAGGAGTCTCCTGGCCGCACTGTCGTAGACATCCGAGAGTCCTGCTTGTTGCCCCGCTTTACAATACAACAACAGTTTGGCTTCTAAACTGTCCGTTTTGTTTAACGGTTGTTGAAACGTTACTTTCTAGTATTCATGCAACCATATGTACAGTATTACGGCATTTATATATCTTTTTGTGTTGTGAGTGGCATACTTAGCATCGTATCTGTGGCACTAATTTAATTGGAGTGGTGAATAACTGTATCACTGGCATCGATATTGCCAGCTTGCTCTGCACTGCAACCGCAAATGCAATGTGACGAGAGATCCCCAATTGTGGAAGCATTTACGTCTTGCTGATTCATCAACACATATTTCACCTGCTAGAACAGTGCGGGACGAAATGAATGGTGTCAAAAAGTGTACTACACTTTTATGTAACTCGGTGGGTGTTAAAGATCTGTTGCTAATGACTCAAAACAACTCCCTCCCAATTTCAAGTCTCAATCTATTTATGGCCTCGCTTGGGAGCACATTTTCACTCTGTTCTAGTCTTTTTTTGTCCTCTCTTGTCTGGAAAAAGACTAAAGGCGCTAGCTTTTATCCCTGTTCCCAGTTGGTGTCATGACTCAAGGGCAAGAAGGTGCCGGCAGCTTGCAGGGCTTTGATTGACTCAAGACCACGGGACACACCCAAAGACACCAAAGAACACAGCGACGGAACAACAGCCTTCAAATAGCTATTTTTTTTCCCCCTGCAGAAATGCGACAGTTTTGTGACACATCAACAGTCAAGTGTTAACGGTGACGGTTACAATTCCTTTCTGCGAACTATACCTAAAAGTGGAGCACGACAGTTCCAAGAAATGTTGTAGGAGTCAGCCTCAGGTATATGTAAGAGGATAATTGCCACAAATGTCAAATAACACTCTACAAACATAATTCACCTTGTGAAGTAGGTGGATTAGTCAACATAAGAACGACACTGATTTGACATGATCCTATTTTAGTATGCAGGATGTTTGCGGCAGGCTTTAGGTCCAGCTGTGTGTTGACTGATGTTGTTGATGCTATTTTGCCTGATGTACGGCATTAAACTCAGGCTTTAAAGTTCAGTTTACTTCAACAACTTTTTATCTTTGCTTTCCTACTTTTTGACACATTCAGTTTATTGTTTTCACTGGCACCTCTGATAAAATAAGTCAATTTACGCTAATGCAGCCTATTAGAATTTGGATTGGGGATTATTATTTTTGTCACTTAATACTTGCCAGTTTTCAGGCATAATGAAGTAAATTCTGTGCTCTGCTAGTGTAATTTTTTAAGAGTCATTTGCCCCAAAAATCATCGTCAAAGGTGGGGAGTGCGACCATCATGCGGTGACAAGTAGTCATCGATGCGCTGTAATGCCCCAGAACTTACCGATGGTTAGACATGAGGGTCATTACATGCTAATACATATTTTTTTTCCACAATCAAGTACACCGTTGTTGTTTTGTTTTGTTTTTTTCAACAAATTATTGACTGATATAATGTTTTGAAAATAGCTTGCACGCTTTGATGATGCAGTGTTCACAATTCAACACATTTATAGGTATCCTGAAAAGTGCGATATTTTTTAACATTTTCTTTGGGCCATGTGAAGTTTTCACCTGACAACAGTGATGTGTTATTTGAATGGAGACTTTTTTATGTTTTGCGAATCCCCTGGACTCAGTGGTGCTGGATTGTTATCTTGCTAACAATGATGAAACACACCTGACATCCCATTTTGACATTTCTATTATGATTAATTATACTATTGGTTTTATATGCATTCAGCGAAAATAAACTCACCGTGTTTTGGAAGATGGAAGCTTGAAGGCAAGTTTAGCGTCACATTTGACTTGACAGAAAGATGGTGAAATGCTTCCAAATGTCGATCAGTGAACAGACACATTTTGTCATATTTTGCCACAGTCTGTATTTATAAAAACAACCCCAACACCATATAATTGGTTGCCCGCGCTATTCTAAAAGTACTAATGGGATGAGTCCACACATATAGCTGTACAAAGAAGTGTATAAACACACACATACTTATTCCACGCCCCACACTCACAATTCATTCTTCATCATTTTGGGGAATTAACAGTGAATTGTTGGTTTGGCAATGTATGATGAAGGCACGAGATGAGAATGACCACCAACCAGTGGCCTTATTTGTTATGTCATCTTGAGCTTGTTCTGGTGAACAGAAGTAGGGGTCTCTCATTCTCACTGATAGGGTTCACAGACATGGAGGGGTGTTTAAAAAAAAACTCCAGTCAACTTCAATTACGGCCTCATGTAGTTCTCCCAGAGGCGCTGTATAGGGCCTTTAAGGGTGAATCAATGAGGTGACAAATTGTTGTGGACAGCAACCCCTTTTTATTTGTTACGCTGTTGTAGCATGCCTGAACGCTGCTCACCCATTTATATTGCTGTGGCTTATTTTCTGCTAGTGATTTTAATAGCTTGTTATCTGTCTAAACTAGTTTTTAAATGCTTGGCATCGGCTATTCACGTACACGCCGTCTTTGAGATGTTGATGAGTTCCTTGTTCCTACGTGTCATTGTAATACTTTTTTTCATCTCTGCATTGTCTGATTCTTGATTTGTAGATATACACAATATAACGCAACATTTGTTTGACTATTTACTAGTCTCCATTATAAAAGCTAGGGACAAGGTAGAGTGTTCCATTAACCTGCCATGCATGTTTTTGGAATGCGGGAGGAAACTGGAGTACCCGGATAAAATCCACACAGGGAAGAATATGCAAACTCCACAAAGGAGCGCCAGTGCCAGAATCGAACCCTGCACCTCTGCACTGTGGGGGCGACGTGTACCATAATAGTGTAATTCACTTCTTCAGTTACAACAATTGGGAAATGGATGTGTTGTGACTGCACGCTCTGTTAGATGTACTGTATGCTGATATCTGACTGAAAGAGTCAGCATGAGTGGATGGGTGTGAGATTACACATTCCAAGTGCTGTTAGACACAGTGTAATTTAGTTCCAAAGTATGATGGATGTCTTGCTGAGTTTAGACAGTTTTTTTTTTTTATTATTTACATTTATTTGGCAATAAGTCTATAACATAACAAAATACTGAAACAATGGAGTACTTCCCGAATGCGCTGTCAAATCAGAATTAGAATCTTTTTGTCATTGCACAGCAACACAACGAAATTAAAAGATAAATGCATAAACAAGACACACAACAAACAATGATAATGACCAGTTAGTGCCGACATATGGCTGTGTGTGTTATAGGTACAGTATGGTCCTTGCTATGCATATGAATTAAGTGTCAGTGCAAATGGAGCTAGCTGTGGGCTGTCTGTTCATATTTACATTCAGGAAGGTAAAGGCTTTGGGATAAAAGCGGTTCTTGAGTCTGTTTGTTTTAGTGATGACACACCTGTAGCACCGTCTGGAAGGAAGCAGGTTGAACAGGTGATAGCCTGGGTGTAAACTGTCCCGAACAATTTTTCTAGCACTGTTTAAACAGCGAGGTGTACTGTGTAGTGTCCAGGAAGGGCAGCCGTTGGCCAATATCCTTTTGTTGATATGATTTTTTTTTCTCTGTAAGCTAATATAACTGCTGCATCAGAGAACAGGATGGAGAGTCCATTTGGGTTCTTATTTTTTCTGAGAGTATTCGTTCTTTTCTTTCTGTTCTGTCAGTCGTTTCAATGCAGTAGCTCATATGCTCTGTGCACTGTCAATCTGGTTGATGGCATTGAGTCTCTGCAAAACAGTACATAACGTAGTATTGTCATGTTTGGTATGGAGACAACAGCCATTTTCCCACTGCTCAGTTTTGATGATCATGAAACAAAGTACATCCAGTTCACAGAATGATCCCTTCATTTGCCCTGAAATGCTCACTTTTCAGGATGGGGATTACAATTGCACTTTCCCTCCTTTTTATAGGCAGCATGGATGAGTGAGTCAAGTGGGTGTCTTGTAACAGGGGGGCTGTCGCTTTGACTCCTTTGGTTCACTTGAGACCTGTCGTGTCCTTGAGGACAATGTTGAACGCTCAGTGGCTCCTTATGCCGTCACTAAACCTTGCTAACTGGGGAGACGTGTAAAAAAAGAACCAAATGAAACAAAGAGACACAATTGAAGAAATCCTCTTTTATGATGTATTTATTAAATATAAATGCATTTCCACTCAGCATGTAATTTTGAGTCACAAAATGCAGTACCATACTCACCTGTGGTCCTGGGCCGTGGTAGGTATTTGTCGAATCTTTATGTTGATTATTAATCAAACTACTCTGAGATGTTTTTTTTTTCTCTCTCGCTCATTCTTTTTCCTTTCTGACAGCATTCCAATAGGCACCCACTCGGGCACGTTATTAACTCAACACATTTTCTCTCTTCGTCTCTGCAGGGAAAGAAGAGTATGTTGCAACCTTCAAAGGATCTGAGTTCTTCTGTTACGACTTGTCCTTGAACCCAATTCAAAGCAGCAGCGATGAAATCACATTGTCATTCAAAACCCTCCAGAGGAATGGACTGATGCTGCACACCGGCAAATCGGCCGACTACGTCAACCTGGCATTGAAAAATGGGGCCGTGTCACTCGTCATTAATTTGGGGTCTGGAGCCTTTGAAGCTCTGGTGGAGCCAGTCAATGGGAAATTTAATGACAATGATTGGCATGATGTCAAAGTAACAAGGAATCTACGTCAGGTAACAGTACAGAGGATGAACAAGATACCTAAATGAATTACAACATTCACTTAAATCATTACCATCATACTGTTTCGTACGGTATAATTTTCCCAGACGTTGTAATTAGATTGCAAAATCAAAACTTTGCCAACGGCAGGTCGAGATATAAAACGGAAAACAACAATTTGAAAGCATGAAGATGAAAATTGCTTTAGATTTTTGACAAGGGTTATGGGTTTCAGCTTTATCATCTCATGTTTGAATGAAATTAACTGCAAAATATGACTTCATGGTTATTATAAGTGATTGCCGACCTTTAATGTTTAATGATTTAATGAATTGGGTGAGAAAGCAGATCAGTGGAAGAAACAACAGATTTTTTTTCATAGCAAGTCAACTTTTTTCACTCACTTACTGTAATTAGTATAATATGGATCTCTTATAAACATATATGAACAATACAAATAAATGATATACAGTGGTGCATTGAGATACTTATGACCCGACTTAAACTTAGTATTAAGAGAATATGAGCCGTTATTTGGCAGATTTTTTTTTTTTTTTGCTTTGACTTGCAAACACACACTTGAGAGTTCAGCACTGTAGGTGTTAATGAATCCAACTCTTCTTCCTTTATAATAAGCAGCAATATGTCAGATAGTGGGGCGGCCCGGTAGTCTAGTGGTTAGCATGTCGGCTTCACAGTGCAGAGGTACCGGGTTCAATTCCAGCTCCGGCCTCCCTGTGTGGAGTTTGCATGTTCTCCCCGGGCTTGTGTGGGTTTTCTCCGGGTGCTCCGGTTTCCTCCCACATTCCAAAGACATGCATGGTAGGCTGATTGAGCGCTCTAAATTCTCCCTAGGTGTGAGTGTGGATGGTTGTTCGTCTCTGTGTGCCCTGCGATTGGCTGGCAACCGATTCAGGGTGTCCCCCGCCTACTGCCCGGAGACAGCTGGGATAGGCTCCAGCACCCACCGCGACCCTAGTGAGGATCAAGCAGTTCGGAAGATGGATGAATGAATGAATGTCAAATAGTGAGCTATTCTTCAAAAAAGAAGCATCAAGCTATTTGCCACTCCTGGTTGAGGTGTACTGTCAAACTAAATATATAAGTTTCATTTTAAAAACAATCACAGAATGTTGCTTTAAGAATACCCCAATAGCTTAATGCCGAACACATGATGAAGAAATTTCATTGGCAGGCTACTGGATGGCATCGACATTTATGGTGATACAACCCTTTATCAAGGGATATTTTAAAACAAATGTGGCGCAGCACATGTAAACAGACAGTACCGAATATCAAAGGCTTATATGTATTCAGTTTCATCTGCCAAAAACAAACATGATGGCTTCGGAGTGAGTCTCTAAGAATTGTAATGAGTGACTTTTATTTGTTTGTGTCTGTATGACTATCTCAACTCAACTCAATTCAACTGTTTTATTGCCCCTTGTGGCTAAGACAGGCACAACAGAAGGATCAGCACCCATCCATCCATGATCCGATTTGCTTATCCTCACGAGGGTCGCAGGCGTGCTGTAGCTTATCCGAGCTGTCTTCAGACAACAGGCTGAAAATGAATGCAATTGAAGCATTAACTCACAAACTGTTTGATTCTTTTCATACTTTTTAATTGAGTCATTACATTGGTTTTATCAAGCGCAACAATATCGAATGTTATTTTCCTGACAAACACACCTTTTGGGAGGCGGGGGGGAGACTGAAACAGATTGATAGCATTTCCATGGTGATTTGAGATACAATGTCTTGAGTTGAGAGCGTCCTCGTGGAATGGATCAAGTTCGTATCTCCAGGCACCACTGTATTGGAATGCCAACTTAAGCCCCTGTCACACCTTGACGATTTAGCCAGCGTATGCCGACGTAGGAAAAATTTGGCAAATACGGCTGGCGTCGTCGAATAAGTTATGGGTAAGTTTTGTATACGTAACAGCACGCTGAAGCACGTTGGTATACGTCGGCACGTCGAGGTCGTCGAGAAATTTTAAGCATGCTTAAAATTGCTCGTCGTATGTCAGCGTATGGCTATCGTCCCGTATCACGAGGCCATAAGTAATAGGTAAGTTATGCGATCGTTGCACACGTTCAAACACGTTAAGTGTAGGTTACTCATAAGTCCAAATACGTCGAGAATACCTACTAGCTGTTCTCCAACATCCGTGCCTTTCGGAACTGCAATACGCTGCTGCATAGAGTGCAGCAGTGTATTGCCGACGATCACGTGACGTAGTCTATAAAAAGGCTGGCGCTCGACGTTTCAAATCATAACTGCACTAGACATTGCAGTACCAACATCTGTTTGGGGACTATCCCCCCTGCCCCGGTCTAGTTAAAATGGTATAACCTAAGAGGCAAGGTGCGGCTTGCCATCGTTACTGTGAGTTGCTATTCACGCTATTAAAGCAGCAATCAAACGCCATTACGACTTGTGTCATTAATAAACCAAACAACATCAGCGTCATGGCAAAGAAAAGTCTGGGGAGCTCATCAAAGGTCTCGCAGAGGCTCAGCCCATCACAGCCACTGCAGCCTTCGCCAACTACGTGCGTGAAAGTTCCGAAAGGCACGGATGTTGGAGAACAGCTAGTAGGTATTCTCGATGTATTTGGACTTATGAGTAACCTACACTTAACGTGTTTGAACGTGTGCAACGATCGCATAACTTACCTATTACTTATGGCCTGCGTATACGGGACGTATAGCCATACGCTGACATACGTCGAGAAATTTTAAGCATGCTTAAAATTTCTCGACGTACTTCGACGTATACCAACGTGCTTCAGCGTGCTGTTACGTATACAAAACTTACCCATAACTTATTCGACGTACGCCAGCGTATTTGCCAAATTTTTCCTACGTCGGCATACGCTGGCTAAATCGTCAAGGTGTGACAGGGGCTTGAAACGTCGAGCGCCAGCCTTTTTATAGACTACGTCACGTGATCGTCGGCAATACGCTGCTGCACGCTATGCATAAATTAGACTATCGTTGGGCATAAGTTGTGTACGCCGGCAACACGCTAGGCATTCGTTGGAATAAGTTATCTATAAGTTATCGAAACGTTCTATATAATTTACTGATACGTTATGTATACGTCCAGCCCGTTATGAATGCGCTATGTATACGCCCAAAATTGAAAAAAAAAATTGATAATTCAGCGTATGCCAGCGTTTTAGGGAAAATCTGAACGTCGGCATACGCTGGCTGAATCGTCAAGGTGTGACAGGGCCTTTACAGTGCAACACTTGTTAGCTGGGAATGCAGGAGGTCTGTTTTATTTTATGTTGTCTTTTTTGGGTTTGTTTGTTTTGTATTACTCTAAGGGATACATTTTAGATCAGGGGTCTCCAAGTCCAGTCCTCGGGAGCCTATTTTCAATATTGCACTCTGTTTTTGATATTTCCCTTGCTCCAACACATTATTCAAATGAGTGATTGTTACTAGGCTTGTGCAAAGCTTGTTTATGAGCTGCCCCTTTGAATCAAGTGTGTTGGAGCAGGGACACTTGCTGGATAGGGGCCCCTGAGGACCGGACTTGGAGGTTTTATTGCAAACTCCGCTGATGCTTTAAATGGTATGAAAATCAATCAAACTCAAGTATGGGAACTAATCAAAAAATATTGTATGATGACAAAAGATTGAAATGTTAGTGTGTCAGGTATATCCTAAGTGTATTGCAGGTACTTTGTACAAAAGTTGCATTCCTTCTCATGTATTAGGCAGATTTATTAGTCTTTCAGAGGAAGGTAAATGTTCCCATGCAGTCAGCAGGATGCGAAAGATAAACTTTATACCACATGGCTGAGGAGCTTACTTCCAGGCAAACACTTCATCAGACAGAAGAACATAATCAACTCTTCCTTGAATAAAATCAATTCACGCATTATCTGGAAAGAAAAAAAAATCACACTGAATCACCTCAGGCTGTCGCAGGGTCTTCTTTCTTTCTCCCTCAGCAGTCAAGTGGTTCTACAAAGTAAATTGAAGTCAATAAGACAGAGAAGAGGTCCAGTTGTGCGTGAGTCTTCGAGGGGAAGCCTGAGACACAGTCCCCAAAACTTACTCTCAGGACACAAACAAAACACATATTACCACTAATAAGATATGACATTTGACAAAGAATTGATAAGAAATGTCAACTGAATGTCAACACCAGCCATGTAGAACTTCATTGGCTGAGATCTTAAACCTCGTTGAGAACCTTCTTGATTTTTTTAATAACGTAGGTCTAGGTCTGCTTTTTTCTTGTTAAACTTATTTTGCCCTACTTCCTCTCTGTTACTAACATGCTTTCAAAACAAACTAACATCATCCATGGAATGTGTCATTCTACTAACCAGTATGGTCGTTGCCGTTTTAACAATGTACTAACAGTATTGACCATCATATATGATTTGAGTAACAATCGTTATTCTGTTCACAGTTTTTAATTTCCTTTCTCCCCCCTTTTCCACAAAGCACTCAGGCATTGGACACGCTATGGTAAACAAACTACATTGTTCGGTAGATATACTAATTGTTTCTTAGTTTGGGTTTGCCGTGTGTTTCTTTTTCCCTTTTATTTTCTTTTTTTTTTTTTGGAACTGTAGACGTCATTTACAAAAACAGGGAATTAGCAGTTGGTACTCTTCTGGTTACTTTTCAGATTTGTTTTACACTTTGATTTTTTTTTCATCATCTCCTAATTGTATTTACTTTGTACTTGTTTCCTGTCCAATTTTGTTTGAGACACTCATTTAAGAGCCTCAATTTGAATAGATTAAATGTTAGGGGCTCTTTGCCGTCTGGCTGGGCTTCCTTTGGCTCCTCACTCATTTGGCATAGCATGCATTTTTACTTCATGTTGCGACACATAAGCCATTTGTCAACATGAATGTGACGGTTGAGCTGTGGTTGTCTTATCTGGTGCTTTCTCATGCCTTGTTGTGGTTTGGCAGTGTCCATAAGTTTTTGCATGCATCTAATGCACTGGCAAGTGTTACTGATGTTCGTAACCCAGTCACTTTCTTTTTGTATGAAAATTATCAAAAAGAAAAGAGTGACGCGCATGCTTATTTTTTTTGTCTTTGGCCATTCTTCAAACACTAATTGTGCCTTACACAGCATGTACTCCATCACTACCATCTGACTTCTTTTTAGACCAGTTAGTCGTACCGGTACTAATATTTGAGTTAAACTAGCCCAGCTAACATTCTACTAACACCATTTTTGTGTCTGCTAAATAATTTTACGTTGCATTCGGGGGAATACTAACACTCTATCCTGGACAGTTCACTAACTCTTTAAAACAGCACTTCTTTTGAGGGCATGGGGTCCTCCAACTAATCATTTGGACAAAATAACAGTACAAGAAAAAAGACATGAACAGACATGAAAATGGGTTTTTGGAAAAGTAGAGGAAAACACATCTCAGACGGGAAGGAAGAAAGGTAATTGCACCTAACGTAGGCTGAGTATAGTATTTCTTTTCGCTGTGCTTTGTTGTCTAGGTAACAATATCTGTTGACGGAATTCTGACGACTACGGGGTATACGCAAGAAGACTACACCATGCTTGGCTCCGATGACTTTTTCTACGTTGGAGGGAGTCCGAGCACAGCGGACCTGCCTGGATCTCCAGTTAGCAACAACTTCATGGGCTGCCTCAAAGAGGTAAATACCACTTTTGGCTGCAATTTGAAGCTATTGGGGAGTCAGGATATCACTTAAGGACTCAACAAACCATACTTTCATTTTGTGGAGGCTTTTTGTTGTCCTCACATGCATACACATAGACACATACCTGCACACGCACACAAGCTTTATTTTGCCTCCACTAGCTCGACATTTCTCCATGTCCTAGACGCCCGACCAGCGCGAAGGGCTCCATTTGAAAAGATCAGTACCCACACTTCAATTATGTTATGCTATTTTTTTTTTTGTTACACATGCTCCAGTTAAAAATGCCTATCTATTTTCTATAACACACATCAGGGTCGTAGCAGAACTGAAGGCTATTCCTGCATACTTTGGACTGGTCGTCAGCCAATCGCTAAGTAGTTAAAAATTTTAACACAAAAAACTTTACATTTAACAATCTCATTGTGGCCCGTTGTTTATTATTTGATACTCATAGCAACCATGAGATTGATCCATTTAAATCAGATTTTTTTCCATAAGGTTGATAGTCTATGTTCTTCATTTTTTTACTGCAGCTGTCATTTTAATACACTGCGTCACAGAGTTTTTGACCAAATGCATTTTATTTGCGAATACTTCAGGGATACATAGAGGTACATGCCTAGAAAAACTTTCAGACAATGATCCATCCATACATCCTTTTCATTATTATTGTCACAGATGAGAAATTTTCAAAATTCATTCGTCACCGGTCCTTCATTCATCTTTCGTGCACCGTCCTTCATTGTCAGTTTGTCTTTTTTTCAAGCTGAGCCAAACTGCAATCGTCAGTCGGTTAGTTATTTTAATTTATTAGTTTATTTAAGTTATTTTAATCGTGTTTGCATCAGAAAATTTGTTGTTGAGGCGTTTTAGGATGCCCAAGGAAAATGGGCTACGATAAAAATCACAAACAATAATAAGAACAAATTAAAAGCTCAAGTTAGATGGAGCTAGTGTCCACTAAAGCTCATCGTAGCTGGATGACTTAGCCATCCTCGTTGTCACTTTTCACATTGAAGTTTAGTTAATTAAAGCACATTAACTTACCTAATATGACCATAGCAAACACGATAATGTCCTCGTTCCAGTCTGTGTTCGATAATGTGCACCTCTGATGTTTTTGAAATGGCATGTTTTCTCTTTTCCACTTGCACACCCATACATGCAATATTGAGGCAGGTTGTTATTTGAAACTATTCAAAAACTATAACAAGGCCATACTAAAAATATATATTCACATCTACACATCATGTGTCCCTCTTTTTCTATTTTTTTCTTTCTTTTTTTGCAACAGTGCACAACCTTCGATGACGTAGAACAGAAAGGAGTCTATTCAGCCTAGCAAACAAATACACGAGACAAGCGGGGCATGTTTTTTTTCAGTCGTGAGTAAGATGGGCGTCCACCAGTGACAGACTCAGACATCCCTTGGTACTTTTGACCCAGTACGTGATGATTACACTTATGATGAAAACCCACCTCCGTCAGTCCTTAGTCCATCATTTTTTTTTCAAGTTTCCCGTCATTTGTCAATCATCAGCTAAATGGACATTGAAGGGATTTTCATTCACAGTATAGGCTTTCATATTGCTGTATTGCGGTTTTTCATATAGTCACAAAATACTTGCTGTTGTTACAGTGCTGTTTTCATGGTTGTAAATGATTTGGGTGGAGGATCGGAATGTGTGACTGCAAATAATGATGTTTTTCTGAGTGTAAATGAGAGACTGTTTGCATTCATGGGTGGTTGAGGAAGAGGGGGTGCCAAGGTGCCATGAGCAAAGGGGGGAGGCCGGTTGGACCCCTGGAATGGAGATCGCAATCGGCACTAGAAAAGTCCTCACAGCAGGATGACCGACTCCAACAACAAAAGATGGCCAAATGTTGGAGACCATATACACATCAAAGGAAGATTCACAATAGGACAACACACACACACACGCACACACACACATACACACGCACACACACAGACACACCTTTTCGGGAAATTGTATTAAAGGTGGGTCAAGGGAAAAGCGTCTTGGTCACTCTGCCTCGCTACCTTCGCGGTTAGGAGAAGTTGATGACCCAGAGCTCTGTTTAGAATAATTGGCTTGATCTATGCTGTATTAGACTATTTGTTAGGGATTAAATACTTTTCTGTGTTACTGACTCAAAAGACGTGTGCATCAGATCATTCCTGAGCCCATCAACGAGCACCCCGGAAGTCCGCCAAGGATTTGATTATTGGTCAAATAGTATGGTGGAAATTCCGCCTTCAACATCCATCAGTAACGGACTGATATACCTTCTGTCAGTACTAACGGAATGCACTACTATGCGATACAATTCCTTAGAGAATACATGGAAATACGCTACTCACTCTTGAGTAGTGGCCTCCAATGTAGGTGGCAGATCTTGTTACTTTGTATGATAGAAGCTAACATGATGATTCCTCTTCAATCCCATTAATTTCATATTTTGCAGAACAACAAAGCTGACATATTTTAAAGCACAACATAAAACATCCCAAAGCTAATCAGATTCAGTATTAGCATGTGACCTTTAAAGGCCAAAATTGCAGCATTGAACGAACCCTCACAAGAATAATTCTCTACATGCGCGCATACTTGCAAACCTTCGCGCTCAGTGAGATACCTACTTAATGAACCGGTATGTACAATGACTGTTTGATGTATTGCTCACAAGTGAGTTGATTAAATGTTATAATGTAGTTTCCATGGCAATACTGCTACTAGTAAAACAAACACTTGATTGTCACCGATCTACCTTGATGACAAATTAGTGCTGCTCTATTGCATCGATAGGTGCCCTTCACTTCAAGCAAGTAATGTTTGGGTTTGTTGACTGTTCCCTGTATAATACCGTAACTTAAAATCTACCACCACATCCTTGTTGGTAAAATCAGACTCATTGTCCTCTGAGGTCCACATCCATTCGTTGTGGAAATAATCTGCTGTTTTAATTTGATGATATTAAAATTGTGTTTGTCCTTGATTGAGCTCTATGAGCATAATGATATCTCGTCTTTTAATTTTGTTGAAGGGAGGACGTTCTCAATCCAAAATGCAAGCCAGTTTGCTCAAATCAGTGTGAAACATTTGGTTGAACACATTATGTTAGATACAGTATCATGGATAATTGTTAGGATACCTGGTCAAAATCGTCATACATGGTGACTGCTTGCGACCATGCATTTCCAATTGCGACCAGGCATTTTCAGTATAGCAGCAAGATGCGATGCCTCACTAGCATGTCTGCCTCGTAGTACAGAGGTCCAGGATTCGAATCCAGGCTGCGGCCTTCCATTGTAGAGTTTGCATGTTCTCCCCATGTCTGTGTGGGTTTTCTCCAGGTACTCCAATTTTGTTCCTAAGTGGAACTGGGAATGTGAATGGTTGATGTTTGTCTTTGTGTGCCCTGTGATTGGGTGGTAACAAGTTCAGTGTACCCCGCCATGCTGCACTAAAACAGCTGAGATAGGCTCCAGCATGCTTACCCTTGTGAGGGTATGCAGTTCGGATAACTGAAGTATGCATTTTAAATACGTAAGCACATACACAAGCACACTCATCACCGCTCCGATCTACTCATGAAAACCAATCCGCGACCCCACCCTAAATTAGGGCTATCAGTTTGATTTAACAAAGCCCACCTATTACCTGCTCTTTTGACAATTACTAATTTCTACAAAAAAAAATGCATAAAAGTATGAGTACTGTACAGCCCTCAAAAGTGGAAAATTACAGGGTCAACTCTGTCTTCCCATGACATGTCATTGATGATTATACCAAACAACAGCATGGAAAGCTTTTACAGGATGTGTAAAAGGCATTACTAATACAAGCAGAACCCACTATGGTAATAGTAAAAGGCTCTTGCTGGAATATACATAGTGTCTTGTTTCTTGTGTATAGTAGTTCCATTCATCATATCAGTCACATTGTAGGTCACATCGCATCTCGTATTGCAGTTAGACATTAGCCATGGCTCAGTAATAATCACAATATTCCATGCACATACAATCATCACATCTGAAGTGTCCTCGTTGTCTAGTACAGTATATTCTTGTGCTGTAATTGTCACCAAATAAGATGCAGTGCTTTCCACAGCTGTAACTCTTACGTGCATATATGTAGCAAAAGTAGTCGTTTTGTGACAATGCAGTGCATATGAATCAGGTCAAATATGATCGTCCAAATAGAAGTCTTCTATAATGTTGTGGGGGAATTAATTTACTTGCATGCTTGGCCTGTTCCACTTTTGCTGGATGTGTTTTTTTTTCCTCCCCCTACCGCATAGCACTAGCTATTAATTACTTTCAGTTTTCTATGTGGCTAGTATTTGTTTCACTGGGCCTCATCGAAATACTCGAGTCACATTCACCTTGCCAAAGTTGTTTTAATTCCCAAATGAGGCCTATTTAGAATAACCCCAGTCATTTTTTATCGAAAAATCCTTCTCTAAAATTAGCTAGTAAATGTCTCATTATAAAATGCATTATTGGACTGTACAAAGGAACCCTGTCATTACTGCTACTCTTACTCTAGCGATGCTGTCATTATGCAGATTGGATAATAATGTGGTTATTGCTGTGTCTAATTTGTTTAAGCCCCATTACAGCTGCACTTTTCTTTCGGCAAAGTGGTCCTCGCAGTGCCCCCTCTTGACACAGTGTAGCTGCTATTTGTCTAGCAGAGACGTTGTCATCCATAGATTGTTGATTTTCATTCAGGGCATGCATTAGCTTCTGCCAGCTTACCTGTTTATGAACTGACACACACCACTTATAAACTAAACATAATGACACTTGACGCAACGGTTAAGTGGGGCAGCAGTGGGTGTTTCTTTACGGTTGTGAAACGAAGTTCATGAACACTACACTACTCTCAATGCATTTGTAACTGAAATAAGATACTCTGTGTTTATCTGAACTTTCAGGGTCAACCTAGAGGTGAACTGAATTTGACCTTCCCTAAACTTTTTAATGCTCACATCCAGCTGATCAGGGCTTCAGTACTTTTTGAACAACTTGATGTTCTGTGACAAGAAGCTGAAAGGCAAAATTCACAAAAGGTGTTTGACAAAGACATTTCCGAGAATGTCCAATTTTATGCCATTCTGTGATGTTTCCAGTCTATCTCTGTTGCAACATTCTGACAGTACACTGTGACACTCTACGATTAGTGGCAAGTGCCCTCTGAGATAATCTCTTTTGACACCTTGCACAGGCCAGTAGTGTATTGTTGGGTGTATTCTATCCAGAATGTGAGCACTGTTTAAAAAAAATGTCATTGCACAGGGGAACGTATTATTCGATCGATGGAATAAAGACTCCTTGTGAATTTTGTTATTCAGCTCCTTGTTAGAGCAAGGCAAGCTATGGAAAGAAAAATAAAATAAAACCATAACTACTGGACTTTCCTGGTTGCCTTTCAAAATCAAAATTAACAGCTCAGTTGCGATGGGTTCAGTCCCTTGAGTATACAATGACCTGGATGAATGAGAATATTAACAGGCCATGCTTCCAGGAGTACACGTCTTTGGCAGAGAAAGTTGGAAAAGTGTCTTTGATTCTCGGGGGATTACTTGGAAAGGGAACACTTGTAGTTTTGATTTGAAACCTATAGTAAGAGTTTTTGTTAGATCAATTAAACCCAATCAGCCAGTGGGTTCAACTTTACTCCACAAAACATCCTTTAAACCCTGATAAGGGGACTCGGTAAACCTTTAAATAGTGCATAGTCCTTCAGACTTCTCACTTAGACTCCGTGTAGGCAGCATCAGATCTTTTTTTGATACAGAGTACAAAGAGGAGGTAAACAAACAAAAAAATAATGTCGCATGGCAGATTTCCTGATTCTCATTACTGAAAGTCTCAGCTAAACCGACCTGTAAGTTGTAAACCCACAGTGTATTTACAAAAAGGTACCTATATTTTTAAAAATGGATACATTTGCCAAGCTACATTTTCTGTTTTTCCTCTTTCTCATCAGGTTGTGTATAAAAACAATGATGTAAGACTTGAGCTGTCAAGGCTGGCTAAGCAAGGAGATCCCAAGATGAAGCTACATGGTACTGTGGCCTTCAAGTGTGAGAATGTGGCCACTTTGGACCCCATTACGTTTGAGACACCTGAGTCTTTCATCGTCCTCAACAAGTGGAATGCGAAGAAGACAGGCTCCATCTCATTTGACTTCCGTACCACAGAGCCAAACGGACTCCTCCTCTTCAGCCATGGCAAGCCAAAGCAGCAACAGAAGGATTCCAAAAGTCCCCAGATCCTCAAAGTGGACTTCTTTGCCATTGAGATGCTGGATGGCCACCTGTATCTGCTTCTCGACATGGGCTCAGGGACTACAAAGACCAAGGCAGTCAACAAGAAGGTCAATGATGGCGAGTGGTACCACGTGGACTTCCAACGAGACGGAAGATCTGGTAAGACCACTTCATGAAGCTATGCATATGTCTTCAAAAATATTGGCACAGTAAAAATATTTAGAAAGAACCAAAGCAAAGTATGAAACCTCTTTTGGATCTTTTTTTTTTAATAAAAATGTTAAATGGTATGAAATATAATTACTCAATGAAAATAGACGACATACCTGTATATTGTGGTTGCAACAACATGCATGTCCCTTTGGAATTACCGACTTAGCATTTGCGTTCATTGGTCATAAAATGTGATCTGGCAAATATTTTCCCACCCTGCAATGTGAATGTTTACATTGGGAATCCAATATGTCAAATGTTTTTGTGTTAAAGCAGACTCTGTGTGTCTATTGTTGTGATTAGGCTCAAAATCAGATCACATTTTATGAACCTTTTATGTAAATTTCCGGGTCAGGTTCACTGTTTTTATTTATTTATTTATTTATTTATTTATTTATTTATTTATTTATTTATTTATTTATGAATGCTTTTAAATCCCTACTTGGCTTTGCTGTTTGCTTCTCTTAAAATAGGTCTTCGACCATTCTCCATACGTCAGACTTCCAGTCATGTTTGCCTCAATATATTTTTGACTCCTCTTCTGACGTGTCCCCTGAGCTCAGATTTGCTGTTGAATTCCCTTTTGATTTGATTATCTAGACAGCATCTTATTAGTATGTCCATCGAGCCAAGCCCTTGCAATGTCAGGCTGTAAATTAGATGTGCTCTTTGTCAGTTTCTACTCCCCATCTCAAAAGCTGCAATTGAGAATTCATTGTAGCCTAAAGCAAAACTAGGTTTTGGTCCAGAGTAGAGCTACAATGTGCACAATTATACATAACTTTGGGTGAGAATTCTGCATTCCTTTTTTTTTTCTCTCACACTTTCTCCATCCCTCCATAGCATTGAGTGTCATGAAGTCAAAGTTGTATTTTAAAATGAAATATTCCGACTTTTATTAATGGCGGGTCAAACAAAAGATATTTCCTGTCTTAGGTGGTGCTCATTATCTGTCTTGTCCCCACATACATGCTACAGAACATCTTGTTGAGCTTTTGCGAATCACTGTTCTGTCTACCCTGTCGAAGTTTCCATGGAAACAGGAGATGGTCTCTCCCAGGACCAAGATAGTTGCTACACAGCGCTGTGCTGAGATGTGCACTAATGGCATTTAAGAATAATTTATATTTTTTCTATATATTCATATAATCAATTCTTCCATGCTATAAAAAAAGGGACACAAGGATCTGAAATTGCACACAAGTGAGAAGATTTACAGAACTGTTACAATTAGGCCTTGAAGCATCTACATGTATGTTTTCAACCACACGTTTCCAATTTTTGGGTCATCTTAGCAGTAATATTAATATGCAAGTAGGAAACCTCACTGCATCTTGCATTTTCTGTCTTGAAATTCATTTGAATGGCAAAATACAGAACAATAGTGTTTGATAAACTGCTGAATGCACTGCACCTCAAATTGAAGCATTAAAGTCTGAGGACTATTTCATTCATTCAGAAGTAACCCAGGCGTCTCTCATTGAATACATTTTACAGTACATTTAGTTGCAATTTTTGTGAGTGGCATGCTGTACAATTCTGAGATCACCTTTAATATATACATATATATTAAGGAAAGCATAAATCAGAACCTCCAAATGCCCCAAAAGTACCGTATTTTCTGCACTACAAGGCACTTTGGATTATAAGGCGCGCTTTCAATGAATGGCCTATTTCAAAACTGTCACTGCCGGCCATTTGAGTCGGTAATGTACTTAACGGTACTAATGTGGCTTAAAAATAAAAAAATAAAAAAGGAAGGCAACATTCAACCAGGGTCATTGAAGAGGTTGTGTTCTATTACTTTGTTTAAATAGTTGAGAACGCCGCACTGTGATAAGAGTTCCAATTTTCAGTTAATATTGCAATTTAATATTTCATGAAATTAAAGCAGTATTTTATAATACAGTAAACATTCACAAATCAAGTGGGAGCGATAAACCTGAAGCATATGGTGCAATTTGCCACTCGTCAAATGTTCTATTAATACTCAAGACTGACTCAAAACTCAAGTGCACCACAAGAGCCCAACGTAATTATCCCGCAGCCGGGTCTTCTATGAGCAACGCTTGAGCTGCATCCTTGACAATAGTGGGAAATGATCTCGACCGCATTCAGGCTCTTCCTACAGGAAAAGATATGTGAATAGACTCCGGCTGCATCTTGTAACCTCAACACATTAGAGACGTTAAGTGACACTCATCTTTTAAGTGAGGGCTTCTGGGCATGAGAGTGGTGTTGGTCACAGATATATGGACATCGCTCCATTGTGAATCCCTCTTCCTTCCACAGTGTGCGCACCTTTGCCACACACGCACCTGTTCGAATATGACCACACGCGCATCCACACTGACAGAGGCAACACATCTCTGGAGCTCTCTCCCTACTGAGAATCCAATCACATAGAGAGATTTGGCCGTATCGTCCTAACTGGATTGTAGTAATCCTCGGTTTAACACATTTTGGGGATGTGTGAGTGGGGTTAGGAGGTATCATTCAAGTTGCGGCCGACTGCTGATGCAGAAAGTATGAGAGCCCTACTTTCTCGTTTAATAATAGGGGAAGGGTCAACCCTCTTGAGGCCTTTGAAATTTAGGAGCTTCATCATCATTATTCACCGAGCTATACGGTGTGCATTGTTAGTTTGATCAAGTGCCGTCGTTTATCCTCTGCTTATTTCATTGTTCATCTTTTCTTTCATTGTTCTCTCCTCCTCCATTCTCTTTACAGAGACATCTTTATCTCCATGTTCCCATCTTGTACTAGATCCATCTCCTCCTCATTTATGCTCTGCAGCATTCACACACGCACATGCCTCAACCCTTTTGGCGATGAATGATGTTCCAAACATAGTCCTAAATTGTGCATATGTGTTACGGTCCATGTGCTATTTTCCTGGTGATGGCACACATCCCCAAAGGATTCTCTAGTGCCTTTCGACAATGTAGTAAGACTGTGTTTGCACACGTCCTTTGCGGGACTGTGACAAGAAAGCAGAGCACTCGGAACCCATCTTTTAAATATGCTTACAACCTCTTGTCTCCCACTTGCATCAATTTAGAAAACCTACCTCTGAGAAAAAAAACATCCTTGTTTGATTATTCATAAAATAATAGCATTCACATGTAGATGTAATGAATTGTAAAGTCATCAAGTGATGGTGTGGATGTAAGAAACAAAGGATGCGGATCGTTGGCCATGCAATGGGAATGGGCATTTGACCCCCAAAAAAAAAATTATAATAATAATTAACAATAATGATTTACTGTTGGTAAAATCTATGGTCAATTGATCAAATGTCACTTCAGCTAATACACAGCATGCAGAAGGATCCTTTTGCATTTTTTGAACTGAATTATGTAGTGTGCTCCATTTTTTTCCTAATTGTTTTCACGACATGATTAGTTAACAGTCAATTTTACACAATTGAAGAATGTTTATTTCGTGGTTACATTCTGACCATGCCATCCTGAGCTTGTCACACAGTTTAATGGGGTCAGGCACAAACATGAAGGTGGATACTCCCATCACTAACCACATTGACCACACTAATGTTGACGCTTGAGTTAAGTACCTGCTCTAGGATGTGGAAAAACTTTTTTTCACTAATGAGTTTGATATAGTGTGCTCATTAGCTGTAACCTGAAAGGAGCTGTTCTGGCGATGTAACGGGTGGCCCTTGCCAAGTCTGCAAAGCTTGGAAGTCACAACAGATGTGGCTAGACAGAGCAGGGACAGTCACGGTGGCGGGGAAGCGTTGGAACAGATGTCTGGGGCCAAGACCCTGGAAACGGGCTACAACATGTTGGTGGGATGAGGTTAATAATTCCACCACTGGTCCCCCAATGTTCTCTCAGTCATTGCAATTGTTTGCAAAACAGTGCTGACTCATGTTGAATAAAGAGAAATATTTAATACACATGTAGAAATTTAACAAGATACTGTGCATATTTCTCATACATACAATTAATATGATACAGTATTCACATATGTGCATGCTAATGGTAGGTGTAATAAAATGTGAAAGGCCTCATTTAGTGTTTAGTGTGTCCATAAAATGCCATACAGCCCTGAAGAAAATTAATATGGGTTTCAGGGCTTCCAAATCCCCCAACCCAACACAAACAGTTTGAGAAGAAAAGTAACTTAAACGCTCGGCTCCCATTTCACAACAAACGGTGAAGACATTTGGCCAGAGGCAATAGACTATTACCCCCTCATATCTTCAATTGCAAGCATCAGCCACTCAAAATGCAAATTATTATTTTATGGCTATATTATTGTGTAGCATCCTTAGCCGATTTCTCCGCTGTTTTCTCCAGGCAGAAACCTGCTGTATAGATTACTGCATGCGGGAAGTGCAGGCAGTGGTTATTAATTAAAGATCCACAATGGCACCTAAACTAAGAGTAACAGATTTGTGTACAAATTAATCACGCAAACCAATTTTCACAGTAAGGCCTTTCTTTCCTAAACTTAACAGTCCAGTCATGTCCGCTGTTGTTTACCGTTCTCCAGATCGAGAATTAAACCTGAATGAGAGCAATAAATCATGGTGGAGCAACACACAAACCTCTTGTTGTAGGTTTATGTTGGAGAGGGTAACAGAAGGAGAGACTGAGTGAAAAAACTCTGCAGACCGTTAATCAAGTCCAAAAAGATGGCTTTTTTTTTGAGTGGCTAAAATGATTGAAGGGGTGCCACATTTTTATTCACCTCTGCGCTCTCTCACACACTTTTTTTATTTATTTTTTTTTTAATGACAGCTCCTTTAAGATAAATGAGATGTGTTATGAGGAATCCAGGGAAAATTGAGAGGAGGATGCTAGGGATACGGGATTAAGCAGTTAATAGACTAGCTGCCTCATGATGAATATATCTTATCAACATTCATCAGTCTTTCTAAATGAAGAAAGCCCTGACCCTGTCTCAACAGATAACACCTATTAAGCTAACGTCTCCATTGGATGCCTTTCCTTGAGTTTTCTGGATTTCACACCTGACTTAAAAATATCCATCTGTCTCTGTTTTTAGGTACCATCTCTATCAACACCCTCCGAACTGCCTATACAGCCCCTGGAGAGAGTGAAATTCTGGACTTGGATGATAATCTTTATCTTGGGGGCCTGCCGGAGAACAAAATGGGCCTGGTGTTCCCCACTGAGGTGTGGACAGCTCTGCTTAACTATGGCTACGTCGGCTGCATTCGGGATCTATTTATTGATGGACAGAGTAAAGATGTGCGGCGTCTGGCTGAAAATCAGAAGGCTACTGGAGTCAAGCCTTCATGCTCCAAGGAGCCTCCCAAACAGTGTTTGAGCAATCCTTGCCAAAACAACGGCATCTGTAGGGAAGGCTGGAACCGATATGTGTGCGACTGCTCTGGAACTGGATACCTGGGTCGCTCTTGTGAAAGAGGTAGGATGTCTTTCCTAGCTGCGGTTGAAATGTTGTCAGCACTGAACAATGAGCCAATCATTTTTCTCTGTAAGGTTCCGAGACATTTCTTTTTTTTTTTTCTGGCATGCGACTGTTATTGTTTTTTTTTGTTTTCAAAACTATGAATTACCCACCAAAATAATGGCAATTTAACTAATTAAAAAGTCAAAATTATGTCAAACATTTTAACATTTTTAATTGTGATACAAGTGTAAAAAGAGTTTTCACTTATGGAAAAAAACCCACGTAATTACGATCAATAATAATGAGATGTGTGACTAAATCGTAACGACCACGGGAGTGAAGAGACGGGGTTGGGAGTCGTGTGTCTTACACTGCGGTACTTGAAGGTGACAGCAAACTTCACCATATACATTCATGCGGTGACCTTGAAGGGAAAGTGCAGGTATCTTGTGTTTTGTGGTTGAATTTTGTGTTTTGTGTGCAGGTATTTTGCAGAGTGTGCCCCACAATCTGGTACTGGTACAGATGGCTCCGTGAGATGGTGTTTCCTCACGAGATGCCCTGTCCCTAGCCTCAGGTCCTTAGGTCATTGCTCTTTTCGTTTTATATTGTGTTTGCTTATGCTTGTTTTCACCCTTGTGGACAGTGGTGCTGGGGGGGTTGATTTTAATTGTGTGACATTCTCATGTATGAAAAGCACTTCATAAATAAAGTTTGATTGATTGAGGTGCATACCACTGTCCATGACAAGAGGAGGAGGACCAAAGAGCCAACATGGGATGACAGGCAGATTGTCGTGACAATGTTTTATTTAGTCCACTGATGAATGGGGCCAAGGGAGCCTAATGCGGACAGACTTTACCAGATGAGGAGCGCAGGTGTGGGGTTCTCGTAGGTGACAGGTGAGGTGAACAAAGCAAGAGCACACATGAGGATGCTGGTGCAGAAACTCTGATAGGAATATGGTTCAGATAAAAGCAAGAGTGCATTCATGCGGTTTGGAGGCGACTGACTCAAGTCGATCTAAGTTCAGGACTGGCTTTGGATTGCTGTAGACGATTATGACGATTGTCTGAAGCTGGGTCCCTGCTCCAACACTCCTATCTCCAAACTTATGCAGTATACACAGAACTGATAAAGAAAAATAGTTCATTTCTTTCAGTTTCATTTTATTTAGACAGTACAATACTGTACATTACTACTTGTCCTGTTAAAAAAAAATCAAGTGGCATTTTTTTGGGGGGCCTGGAACTGATTAACGGCATTTCCATTCATTGCAATGGCATAAGTTGATTTGAGATTTGATTGATTTGAATTACAAGCATCTTCACAGAACTAATTACATTTAAAAGCCAAGGTATGATTGTGTGCCACTATGCTGCCAAAAAGTCTTGTGGAACACTTCCCTATGCCGTAAAACCATATTTGGATGGATGGTTATTATCTCTTTTTTTTGTCATCAATTGTGTCCATCTGTGCAGGCGTCAAACACGAAAAAGCCAAAGCAAAATTGGATCATACAGCAGTATTGCAAGTTTTGCTGAACTCTGCAACTATAAACTGCCCAGTGTATGAAGCAGAATGAATGTTATGCCTTTAATGTATAATTCTTTTGGTAGCGGAACGTTTGGTGTTGTTTTATTTTTTTAAATCAATGATCTTGATTTTGGAACATGGACAAAAACAGATTTATTTGAAGAAAAGATAATTTTTACATGCCGCTGCAAGGCACACATAAGGAGTCAGTTTTTGTAAGTGTGTTCAGTGTAGGACTTGAATGGCAGGTGACGGATGCACTGCTAAGGCACACTGGCGGTCATCTCTAGCATGCACAATAGCCTGCAAATTGGCTGTCTTCTGCTAACCTTTTAACTCATCAGACCACTCAGCTGTGGCCAGACCTGGCACAGAATACTCATAATTTTTTCTTCGGAAGAAAGACATAAGAGAAGTGAGCGAAGTCTTCAAGTTCAGACTCATGGCTCCCTATGCAACGCTCTGGAGGCTATATTGCATTCAAACAGCAGTACAAACGCTTCTACTGGGAACACATTCATTTTCTCTTGTGTTATGGATTTATAGTTTTGATAGATCTCTCTGAATTACAGAGATGCTGTGTGTGTTTGGCTTGTCCTGAGTGCAAAGCTCAGCAAGGTTGTGGCAGTGCGTTTTTGCCTACATCAGCTTGTTGGCCTTTGACCAGCAGATTAGTTTTAGTCTGACATGCTTGATCAAAATGTAGCTCGATCAAAATAACAACCATCACCTTGTGAGTGGGCCAAATCTTTCTGCTGCTAATATAATTTGCAGAAAGTCTGTAATAAAATATTTTGGCTTATTTATGTAAATAGAGTGCGCAATTAAAATTGGAGTACCGGTATAGTTTTGATTGCGATTTTAGACGTATAGTTTGCATTATGATAATCTGCTTTGGGGGCTATGAGTATTTCCATAGTATATTTCTCTTGTGCAATAGCAACAAAAGCATTGGGAATGAGGATCATTAATAACAGCACCAATTCATACAATACAACTGTACAGAAGTTATTTTCTACTTTTTACATCAACTGTGCAATGCATATTCATGCACAAATTAAAATATGAATAATCAAGGCAAATGTCGAAAAGAGGTGAAGCATGTGACAACGTTATCATGGTGCAATACACTTCAGGTTTCCTCACTGGAAACCATTCTGCATCATTATCATAGATTGCATGACAAACAACATGGTTGTACTGACACTTCCAGGTCAAAGACAGACTGGCGTGATTTCGCATTTTGTTTTTGCGTTTGTGCTTTCAAGTCTCATTACCCATAAATCATCCAATTTCATTTTTTCCCCTTCTTGCTCTCATTCTTGTAGCCATCCTTTGCTCTCAAAATGTAAAGCTAGTTTAAGTTGCGCTGTTGAAATGTGGCTAGTATGAGAACGTAAATCGGAGATGGATGGGCACTCATTGCCTCTTTGCTCTCAAATCTTTTTGCCGTGGATATCAAACCTGCGAGCATACAGCCACAAACAGCCGTGTTCACCATTGAAATATCTCCAAAACAACGTGTGACGTCACACCTTACATCATCTGCAGCTGCGGAACAATCACGCTGAATTACAATGGCACTTGTAACATGAAACATGAAAATAGCAGTCAGTGGTAATAACGTGACCCAAAGGGAAGGAGCATTAATGCTGTGCCAGCACAACATGATATATTTAATAGAAGTGTTTTGGAAGCAAACATTAGACATTTCTTTTGAATGTGCCAGTTGAGGTTTGCTCGTCTCTGCTCTGCACTGCTCCGCTCTGCCTTTCCTCCACATGTGTGCTCCACTTTTGACTAATCAGATGACAGGAATATGGGTATTGTACATGAGGGAAATGGAACGACCCCTGCATTCAGATTATTTTCTTACTTCTGAAAGATAATAGCTTTTCCGGAGAGTGTTTTTTGGGCTAACAAAAGCGGAGTCCGCTTTTACTTCAATGGGAAATTCCGGCAAATGGAAAAGAAAGTGTCACATCTTCACAGCCAACAGTTTATTGCCACAGTTATTCCTTTTCTTCTCACATTCAAGTGTCTTGCTGTTTTGTCCAGGATGCTCATCTCTCGTGTTCTGGCTGTGTCGGCTCAGACACTGGCATTAGTGTGGCAGTGAGTGGGAACAGAGGAGCACAGGCCTGCTGCCAGCTGTTTTGATGGCTCCAGATTGCCGTGATGTTTGTCGGATCCAGCAGGCACCAGTAGGCAGAGGAGCTGTCAAAAGAATTACTCCGGCTCTCACTTTGCTGAGCATGGTGTACCCCCCGGTGGCAAAGTACAGCAATTACATATGGTGTCGTTGGAGGACTACTCCGACGACGATTCAGCTGCAGGAGCAGGGGGTGGGGCTTCTCGAGTGAGGCATGAAGCTATTTGCCCTGTTTTGAGAGATTTTAATTAAGCAGACAAAGCAATTTTGCTCTTGCCTCCTAAATGTCTACCCTTCCATTGTTAATCCAGTTGCTAATTAGCACAAATATTTGTGTAAAACCGAGGCAGGCTACCAGATGGCTTGTTGCAGGACACGCACATATTCCCTAATGAGATATGACACTCCCTATTGCCGAGTGGAGCAAACGTCAAAAACGTAGGTTTTTGATCAGTCAGAGCAGAAGCAGGTCACATAGGTAAATTACTGCAGGAATAGAATTTACTAATCTGCAATAAGCAATTAATTCCAGCTATAGATGCATTAGGTTGACATATATATAAATTAGCCATAATAATGTAAATTAATCTGCCAGAAAGCTCACAGGTGCACCATCAACAGTAATTTACGATGTCAATGAGTATAATACAGTATGTAAACCTATCTAGGCAAAATCTAAATTGAGGGTCCACATAAGACATAAAGTAATTGTTAGTCACTATTCAAACTGCTTGACTACTTATAGTGTAAGGGGCTTAAGTGGCTATGAATGAGAATAGTTGTAATATTCATTCTCCATCTGCCCAACGTTGCTCTTTGTCCAAATTTAAGAATTTGAGATTCAAGTTCCAGATTCAGAAAGAGGGACCGAATAATCCAGTGATTCCCAACCAGTATGCACACTGTTTTTTCCGTGAGAGGTGATTAAGTGTGTCGTAGAAAATTGTCCGTTGTCAATTATTTGGACAAATTATTCATTCATTCATTTTACGAACCGCTTTATCCTCACTTGGATCGCGGGGGGTGCTGGAGCCTATCCCAGCTGTCTTCAGGCAGTAGGCGGGTGGACACCCTGAACCGGTTGCCAGCCAATCGCAGGGCACACAGAGACGAACAACCATCCACGCCCACACTCACACCCAGGGACAATTTAGAGTGTTCAATCAGCCTGCCATGCATATTTTTGGAATGTGGGAGGAAACCGGAGTACCCGGAGAAAACCCACACATGCCCGGGGAGAACATGCAAACTCCACACAGCGAGGCCGCAGCTAGAATCAAACCCGGTACCACTGCACTGTGTCGATGTGCTAACCACTGGCCTTGGACAAATTATTATTACTATTTTTTAATCGTTAATCGACCTATGCCAATCTTATATCGTAACAGGCAGAAAAATCTAAAGTTCTTCCACTAGAGTAGCTGACAGAAGGTACATGTTAAACCTATGTGTCTACTTTGTGTCAATTGTGTCAAGTAGTGTGCTGTTAATTTTTCTCCAATGTGAAATATGTGCCTTGGCTCAGTAAAGGTTGGAAAACACTGGAATAATTCATGACGACAGTGCAGCAACCTAGATTGTGCAACAAACTCTACATGGCCATCTACATATAGGTGGCCATGCAGAGACAAATCTGTGCCAGCGACTGTAAAGATATACAGACTCTGCAGGAGTCATGTCGTGTTGCCGATGTTTCTTTGTGCATATTGAATCATTAGAAGTCTACTTATTTGATTGGGCATGTTTCAAGAATGCTGTGCTAAGGAGGACACCGTTTTTAAATTGTTTATGGTATCCTATTGTCATTTCCTTCTTTTTATCCTGAACATAGTTTCCCAAAGCCTTTGGCAGTTGTTCCCCAGTAAAATGTAAATTGGATTCGACCTGGTGCCCCGGTACCTTGGCATGCACATCACAATCCTGTGACATGCAGTTGACAGCTCCCCTTCCTGCAGAGCGTCTTCTCCTGAGGGGAGAATGGAATGGAAGGGGGAAAAAAAAACTGTGTAGTGTCTGCCATTCCTTCCCCTTGTTAGTATCAAAGCCTAATTTGTCACATCACACGGGATGCAGACACATGCTGACTCCTCTGAAAAGCACACACAACAATGGCGTTTTGTGTTTTACATGTGAGAGAAGGAATGCTTGGTTATTTTGGTGGCTTCCATTCAGGCCTGTGACAGTCTCCTGTCGGACACGATGACAGCCTCATTCCCTTCAATTTATTTACAACGGAAGGGCCACGGAAAACAACTGCACTTCAGTATTGGATTTTTGAGTGGTGCTCACTTTGGATAATGCCGTCATTTCCCCATATTATACTCCATCCAAATCTTGACATATATTTGGACTTTGCTCGTCTATGCCTCTTGACTGGTTGAAAGGTGACGTAAAGGGTTGGAGTGATTAAAAACACCAATTTCATGGGCCGAGTCGCAGATGGTTTCCGGCATAATCGCAACCACTTGTGGTAATAAAGTGTGAATTAAAAAGGGAGACAAGGCTGTTCTATGTCAAAGCCATTGCTCCAAAGATTTTGGATTGTATGTTCTTGAGTTGTTTTTGTACGATACACTGAGGTGTATGAAACGGTGTACAGTATTCGATACATCCTATTTTTACAGATTTAGCATAAGCCGAAGAAGGACTGACAATGGAACTAACGATAATACATCAAATACCGTGAGCAAGCATGTAGTATGTATAAAGCGGAGCAAACAACAGTAAATGTCTTCCGGGAGCAAGCATTTTCCAAGTGTTAGGACTTTGAACTCTGTATTTCCCATCATTTCCCCGACAGTTTTCAAACGCTACTCTCTGCTGTGTCAGCTTGTTAGGAAGCAGCGTGACTCGTTTGTCACACACCCCTGTCATCTGCAGGGTACCCCAGGAGGGGCGTGGAGAAATTGGATTTGGGTGAGAAATGTGACTGAGTCACTCCAGAAGGGATGGATGTGACATGTGCCTTTGTGTAACTGGGAAGTGATGATGAGGTGGTGTGTGAGACAGTGATACCCTATAACCCCCAAACTCTCAATCTCCCTCCCCTTTGAACTGTGCGGTTCAGCACCGCAAAAGCAATAATGGCTTTGTTATTGGGTTGTGGTTTAGTTACATTCTCGGAAATGCTGTTACAAATTCCTGCCAGCGTTCAACAATCTCCCTGACATCTCTCCAGACAGCGGCAATGAGCAGACGCTCAATATTTAAGGTTCACAGACAAACACAGATCATGTTGATCCTAATATATTGTGTCTCCATCGATGTCGCTATGCAGTTTTGTCGCTGTGACGCACAAAACGTGTGGATACAAGGCTTCAGTCATTTGATTTGATTTGAGTTCCCATGATTTCCTTTACTATGCTAGTTCAAGGAACATGATTCTGTCGTCGCCAGTTCTGAATGTGTTTCCCCATTTCATAACGGCTTGCTTCCACCCACGGAGACAAATACCGCGTGTCAGAATTTCAATACCTATTCAAATTTACTGTCTGTTTAGACACCATTTTTTGAGACAATGAGTAATCCTGAGCAATGGCGATCTATTATTCTGTGCTGTGAGTCACAAATGTCTTTCGAAGCAAGTCGCTTTCGGCAGAGTGGCACATGTAGAAGGCCACATTCTTATTCAGGTTTGAGCTGTACACGCTTTATATACAAGTAAACAACATTGTTTCCTTGGCATTACTTTCATCAAGATGCTTTTGAACAAAATGCCATGCTAAAATAAATGAATGGATAAAATGTATGACTGCGATACTGGTCAGTACATCACAGCTTCCTAGGGCAGGGAAATTGTACACTTTCACTTACCGGCAATTGTGCAGAAAATGTATTTCTAGCAAATATTGTATCTTTGTTCACCTGTCTATGCAATCAACGTATATTGACAGGCAGAGCAATCAATATCATTCACTTTTGCTCATTTTTAATTTATCAAGAGTGTCTAAAATGAGATGATGTTATTTCAGTATATACTTCTAATGCCACTTTTGTTTTGTGGTGTTCTGTGAAATTTTGCCAATGTTTCTATGACTCAACAAAGGTTGGCAACACGTTCCTTGGATAAAGATTGGGAAAAAATGCAAGAGGGTCCGTGAGCATTTGGGAATAACAACAGTGAAAACAGATTGGATTGCAAAGTGCTTGTATTGTAGCCCCTTCAGCCGGACTCGGAGACCAGATTTGTGATAAAACTGCCCCATTTTGTATCACTGATCCTACATTTCTTTTTGGCCCTCTCATTTGCAGAGGCGACGGTCCTCAGCTACGACGGCAGCAAGTTTATGAAGGTCCAGCTGCCGTTGGTGATGCACACCGAAGCTGAAGATGTTTCGATGCGCTTCCGATCCCAGCGAGCCTATGGTATCCTAATCGCCACCACCTCTCGGGACTCTGCCGACACTCTGCGTCTGGAGCTGGAGAGCGGCCGCGTCCGGCTGACTGTCAATTTAGGTAGCGACCCAAGCGTGTATCCTCTCTGCAGCAGCAATGTCATGCGTCAAATTGAGCTAAATTACGCCTGACAACTCTTTCAAAGGAACTGTACATCACACAGATTCCATTATTATTACACATTCACAATATTGAATAGAAGGAGATGGTGTAAAGCTTTCAATGGCAAGAGTCTGCGGCTCTCTGCTTACTGCCACTTGAACTCACAGCTGCCTTTGCCCAGCAAGGAAATGCTCGCCACTTATTCCAGCAACGTATTCCTCATTGGCATGTTTGTCTGAGACCCATTATGGTGCAATTTTATTTGCAGTTAAACCTTAAGCATGGATTGATGGATAGATCGGTCGATGGATGGATGGATGAATGGGTAGATTCCAAAACAAAGGAAGTAACGCAGTTGGTCAAATCAATGAAATTACAAAAAGCTATGACAAAGAAAATAGGCCACTGCCCAACCAAACAGATAAACTAACAATAAGCATATATCACTTGGTGGACTTTTATGCCCTTCTTTCAAATTGGTGCATTTCCTGTAGGGCAGGCAAGTGTCGGTCTCTGGCTGTTTGCTCCCACTTTTCTGCTGCGGTTGACAACACACGACAGGCAGGGCCAGAAAAGACGGCAGGGAGGGGGTTTTCGAACTGGGTCACCTATCGCAGAGCGCAACATGAGCTGAGCTTTTGCAACCAGGGAGGTAAAAAGGAAACGTAAGATAAAGCCTGTGTGCCCGCGGCTTACTGTAAGTCAGTCATGGAAGTTGACAACTAGAGCTGCTGTGGTAGAATTAAGACCACAATCCAGCACGCTGGAAAAGGAACTACAAAAAGTCAGGTTATTTCTTTTGTACACTTTTGTCTTTTACAGCTTTAGAACACAGACACACATAGACGTTATTGTTACCTTGAATTCCAGTCATTGGTGTAAGAATGGGCTCGTGCTATCCAGTGTTCATTACATTGAGGCAGAAAACCAAGATGACGGTAAATTTAATGTGCTGTAATAAAATGGCTGAACTATATATCAGAACTGCTTCAAATGTAGATGGTTATTTCATCATAAAATCGCTATTCCAGTATACAACTCATGTTTCGTTAGGAAAGGATGGACATAGCTGCCTGGCTGGCTCTGTCTGACTCTGACCAAAAATCTCATGCTCTCATAATATGTACTGTAATTTCAAATGATCCACCTAAAATACAAAGACTAAACAATCATACATATTCTTATTCGGCATGAAAAACTATTGTTCCCGTTTGTTTTGGCTAATCCCATAGACCATGTTTTGCTCCTCTGTCATGACTACTGCAGCACTTAAGTGGTCATGTTGCAGCTGGAGGCCATGGGCGAGAGCATCAGAGGAAGGTCGGCGTCCGTGTGTATGTCCCCAGAGAGGTGGACTGTATACTTTACTGATGTCTGCAGCTGCAATGTTGAAAGATGAATTTATCTCTCATCTATTCTTCCCCATCTAGATTGTGTCAGGATAAACTGTACCTCCAGTAAGTTACTGCTCACATTTAATTTCTTCTATAGCTCTTCTATCACAGTACTCTACTTCTCTCGGCATTCATGTACTAGAGTCGTGGTGATATAGCAACCCGGTTATAAAGGACATACTATTTCTTTTCTGCAGCCACTATAAATGACATTCAAAAGTCCTCATAAGATGTATCTGACTTGCATCTTGCGTTGCAATTATTATTAGAACAAGAGGTTCACCAGAACGGAGAAAAGGGTGAGGTTGTAATCAAAGAGAACCATGCAGTATTGTGCCTTTCTATTGATATTCTGTTAGTGATATTTAACACAAACAAACAAACCCCCAAAAACCCACTTTTATTTCAGTTGTTTTAGCCATGCAGAAGGTACATGTCACCTTTTTCTTTTCTTTTCCTTTGACTCCAGTCTGACCAACTGGTTGTAAATTGATGAAGCTATACATGGCACATATACAGGAAATACAGTGTGTGGTTTTATTGTTCTCATTAACTCGGCTCACGGAGCAGAAAGACATTTCTGAAGACGAAGGTGCAAGAATAGATCATTGCCATGTGTGCATCTGTGAGCATGTGTGTTTCAACAAAGAAGTAACATATTGCAATAATGTATGACCTGTTTAATGATTCCAAGAAATGTACATGCTATCAATATCATCGATAATAATGAATGAAATCAAATCCTAGCCTGTCCCCACAAATACTCTACAGAGGTTTAATGTTCTTGAATTCGGTCGTCCGTATTCCAAAGGTCATCAGAATCAGAATCAGAATCATCTTTATTGGCCAAGTATGTAGAACACACAAGGAATTTGTCTCCGGTATACACGCTGCATTAGTATCATCATAAACAAGAACATGACAAATAGGTATGGAAGGACATTTCATAATGTAAGTGAACCATAGTTTCAAGCAGAGCTAAAGTGATCAGTGGTAGAATACAATACTATTACAGTTTGTACAGTTGGTGCAGAAAATCATTGAAACATTTTAGAGTGACCAGTAACAATATTTGTTGTTCAAGAAGAGTGACTAAGTCAGTGACTGTTTAGGGAGTTAATGGCTAGAGGGAAGAAGCTGTTTAAGTGTCTGCTGGATTTGGTGCACATGGATCTGTAGCGCCTGCCTGAGGGGAGTAGCTGGAAAATATGGTGGGCAGGATGCGGGGGATCCAGGAGGATTTTCCGTGCCCTTGTCTTGATTCTTGCAGTGTGCAAGTCCTCAAGAGTGGGTAGGACGGTGCCAATGATTTTTTCCGCCGTCCTAATTGTCCGTTGAAGTTGGATTTTGCCCTTCTTTGTGGCGGCCCCAAACCAAACCGTGATGGAAGAACACAGGATTGATTCGATGACTGCCGTGTAGAACTGACGTAGCACCTCCTGTGGCGGGCCATGCTTCCTCAGCAGCCTCAGGAAGTACATCCTCTGCTGGGCCCTTTTCAGGATGGAGATGGTGTTGACTTCCCACTTCATGTCCTGGGAGACTGTGATTCCCAGGAACTTGAAGGTCTCGACGGTTGACACAGGGCAGTTGGATAGTGTGAGGGGCAACTCTGGAGAAGGATGTTTCCTGAAGTCACCGATCATCTCTACAGTCTTGAGCGTGTTCAGTCCGAGGTTGTGTCGGCTGCACCAAAGCTCCAGCTGCTCCACTTGTTGTCGGTACGCAGACTCGTCGCCGACTTTGATGAGACCGATGACCGTGGTGTCGTCTGCGAACTTTATGAGTTTGACAGCTGGACTTGTTGAGGTGCAATCGTTTGTGTAGAGGGAGAAGAGCAGTGGAGAGAGGACACATCCCTGTGGGGCTCCAGTGCTAGTGGTGCGTGTTGATGATGTTGTCGCTCCCAGTCTCACCTGTTGTGTCCGTCCCGTCAGGAAGCTGAGGATCCACTGGCAGATCGTAGGGGACACACCGAGGTGGAGAAGTTTGGGGGTGAGGAGTTCCGGTATGATGGTGTTGAACGCAGAGCTGAAATCCACAAACAGGATCCTTGCGTAGGTCCCTGTGCTGTCGAGGTGCTCGAGGATGTAGTGCAGACCTATGTTGACTGCGTCCTCCACAGACCTGTTTGCCCGGTAGGCAAACTGAAGAGGGTCCAGCAGGGGTCCGGTGACGTTCTTTAGGTGGTTCAGCACAAGGCGTTCAAAGGATTTCATGACCACAGACATCAGAGCGACAGGCCTATAGTCGTTCAGTTCCGATGTTGCCGATTTCTTGGGAACTGGGATGATGGTAGACTGTTTGAAGCAGGATGGGACCTCACACAGCTCCAGGGATCTGTTGAAGATTTGTGTGAAGACCGGAGCCAGCTGGTCAGCGCAGACTTTCAGGCAGGAGGGGGACACTTTGTCGGGCCCCGCAGCTTTCTTGATCTTCTGCTGCTTGAAGAGCCATCTCACGTCCTGTTTGTGGATCTGTAGTGGAGAAAAAGAGGGTGCGGGGGTAGATAGAGTAGTATCTGGTAGAGGTGGGTGAGTGTGGGAAATGGGGGTGTCCTTTTCAAATCGGCAGAAAAACGTGTTTAGTTCATCAGCAAGACCCTTATTGTTCACTGTTTGGGGGGATGGCGTTCTATAGTTTGTGATTGCTTTCAGGCCATTCCACACAGATGCAGAGTCGTTAGCAGAGAACTGGTTTTTCAGCCTCTCTGCATAGCTTCTCTTTGCGATGTTAATTTCCTTTGTCAATTGGTTTCGGGCGTGATTGTACAGTGCCCGATCTCCACTTCTAAATGCGGCCTCTTTCTCTTTCCTGAGTTGCCTGAGTTTGGGAGTAAACCATGGCTTGTTATTGTTGAAGGAGCGGAAGGACTTCGTTGGTACACACATGTCCTCACAGAAACTGATGTATGATGTTACAGTGTCTGTGTATTCATCCAGTGTGCCCGTTGAAGTTTCAAAGACGCCCCAATCAGTGCAGTCTAAGCATTCTAAGCATTCTTTCAGGTCATGATGAGAAAGTGGCCCTTACACAACAAACGTTGCATCATGTGAAGTGACCTCTAGACACGCCTTTGCGGGCCAGCCACTCTTACCACCTTTCTAAATGCTAAATAGCATCGCTCATGCCTCCTGGATGCCTCCCTTGTTTGTGTATGCAAATGAAAAGCTCACAGCTCTAATTCCCCGTTTCAATGCTTTAAAAGGTCATTCTTGGTTTATGATGATACCGTGAAGGCATACTGTCTCCACACAAAATCAGGGTTATTCTTTGCTAGCAGCATTTGGACAAATAGTAGGATTTTGTTTTTTAATACCATAAGTGTTATTGTCATACATCAATGAAACTTGAAATAAAACAATATTCTTCATGGATTGTCTAGCTTTGTAGTGTGCATCATAAATAAAAACAAAATGCAAAGTATATATTTTTTCAGAATGGCTATTCTAGGGGAAATAACTAATGGTGGAATGACGCCAAGAAAAATTGAAGAGCCATACCAAATTATGTCCCAGGACATAGGAAATTGAAATTTGGGGAGATTGCCATTTTTATTTAGTTCTTATCAAATTCATTTCTTTTCCACGGTTATTAGCTTCGCTGTTATTTTTCAGCCTCTTCTTTCTCCCACTTGTTAATTAATGTGCAGTGTCAGGCGCTGCGGTTCTGGTCAGCTTGGTAGTTGAGAAAAATTCAGCTGCAACTCCCTGTCAATTAAGGACTCCCTGGGGCTGCTGAGAGCTGTCGGAAGAAAACGCTGCCATTTTGACTTACGTAAACACTCAGAACGTGTACCAAGCCAGAGCAAACCAAAACAACATAGAAGCTTAAATTGTCTGGCTACAGATGGTCTCCTGCTTCCATGCTTCACCAACATTGCAAGGCAAGAGGTTATTATATTGGGCACTGTTGGCTCATACAATAAGCTCTTTATAGTACACCAAAGTGCCCCTGACAACCTCCTATACGACTGATCTTTGGTGCAATATATGATATACCGGTATACAATATTGGTCAAATGCAGAAAAATATGAAAGAAGGAAAGAAAATCTGAATTTCTGGTTAATAAGTTAAAATTCACAGGTTTGTGATAGCCTCAAGTACATAAACGTTATGCCTGTCATTTAAATGGGATAACGTGTCTGAACCTCTTGCTCAGTGTATGAGCTGAATATATAAATCAGTCATTGTTTGTTCAAAACACATTAGATTTATTAGGTATTTTTACATCACTCTCTATTTCTTAATTATTTCCTTTACATTTGATGGAGGAATATACAGAACATAATGTTTATTGGCCTGGTTATGTTGAATTCTAAGTCATTCAAATGCATGGAAATTTTGTTTGCAATTGAAAGACATAAATCTTGCGACTTAGCCCTAAAAATGTCTGCATGTTTGTCATTATGGGGAAATTGTGCCTTTTGGAGACACTCCGTTTTCAGTGACATAATGACAGATGGCATTTTGTCTTATTGAGGCTCAACCAGAAGATAGTTTCAGGATAAATATTCTCTCTTAGGTCGCATGATTTCATATTTTGTGTGTCGTTAGATGTTGCCAATCTTAACATGCCCACGCTGTCATTGCAAAATATTGATTGATAGGAATGGTTTTTTTCAAAATTCTTAACATATTTGTTGGACAGTACATTGTCCAACATGCTTTTAAATGCTAACGTTAGCAAAAATGACAAATAATTTTGCTCTTTGTTTTTACCGTACAAAAAAAAAGGTGGGAGCTCGACCAATATGCATTTCGAACAGCATAACATCTACTCAATATAATCAATATGAAGTTCAAATGAAAATGTCATATTTGGGGGGAATGAAATTACTTTTCAAAGGCCGCTTATGGTGATATATACTGTATTGACTCACATGCCTGATGAGTAAAAACAAACAAAAGATTTCATGGACCAAATGTCCAACGAGACTTTGTTGTAATTAACGTCAGTGGCACTTGCTTTAATGAGCAAGTTCTTTTTGAGTACTAATTCACTAAAGAGAATTTAATAGACTGATTGGCCATGTTTGGCGACCTTTGCGTGATGGAACATTTTCACAATGCATCTTAACATTTATCAGACAAGTAGGTTGCCTGGTGTGACCCACTAGGCTTTCCTCGCCACCCGCACAGACTTTGATATCTGCTTTTGACAGCAATCCAGCGGTTGCTGATCAGTCAGCCTCTTTCCCCACCTGAACGAGTAGCGATGTAGGGCCAAGCAGCACCAGCGTCTGGCTTGTCATTTTGCCAGCCCGAGTTGATTGACTGGATAATCACATGTTCTCTTGGTGCCCTTGTACCATACTTCTCTGCTGCTCCCTTGGGCACGGAAGCCAACGAGGCGGCAAGAGATCGCTGTGGGTCCATCACTGCAGATAGATCACCATAAGTGAAGATTCCTTGTGGCTGGATGCCGCACACACATTGGCCTTTAATGTCAGACGCACAACCACACAGAAAGGCAGGGGATGCAGTGTGGTGTCATGTAAATTGGCCTCTTTGCCTGCTTCCTTTTTTCTCCCCCTGGAGAGCAACAAGGGCAGAAAGATGGAAGACAACGATCAAGTACACTTTCAAGTCCTACCCTATTCCATTATTTCATATCTCTGGCCGTTAATCCCTCTCCAGTTCCAATCCTGCCTGTGTGTTTAGTGCTTACAAAGCAGAACTGGGCCTCTAAGATTGAATGTGTCCCAGAACTTTGGCATCCTCACATTTGCATATGCATTGCATCAGGGGTTTAAAACTTGCTGAAAAAGAGAGCATAAATAGCCATAAAAGGAGTTGAAGAGAATGAACCTGGCACCTATCTAAAATAAGCCTCACAGTGGGCACAGCCTAGAGATTTAATTCTGTCACAATGGGATATTGTCATCCGCGTGTTTGGTTGTGTGGGCGCAGCGGGAGAACACTGGAGCGGGATATGAATTCCAAGATCTTCGAAGAGGTTGCTTGCTTCTCTCGTCAGATCAATTCAGGGATTTCTGTGACTTGTGAGTGGTAATTGCAGAGAGGCTCTTGAAGGATTTTTAAAAATGTTCCTGCTGTTTGCAGTGTTGCTCTAATTTATCCGATTTTAAATTAGATTATGCTTGAGGTGTTTGCCACCTTGAATCTATGTAACTTCTCATGTACAGCCTGCCTGATAGCGGTCACACACTTCATGCAATATTAGAATGCCAGTTTTCAGGATTCGCTGAAGGCATGAATCAGAGGACCGTCGTATTATTTTAATTCATGTCAGTTTCACTCATTATTAAAACACTTCATGGTCACACAACTTTCTTGTTCAATTAGCATGTAACCAACATCAGATAACCAATGCTGTGTTTTGCCCCCTAATATGTGTTCTCGCATGTATTAGTGGGAGAATGTATTGAAAATAGAACCACACTCTGTGTTTTCTTGTTTTCAGTTGATTTGACAGCAACATTGGTTTTGCTGTACGTGAGCCATTCTGCAACCGTGTACAATGCTTATGTTTCACGTCACTGTTGTTACCCCTTTTATAAATTGTTTACTGGAAAGAATTGAAGAGACACAAAAAATTGAGAGTGCAAGGAGAAGCCCAGTTGGTGAGGTGCGATATCAGTCATTTGCTGCCATCTGCTGGTGGGATTTAATTTGCTTTGATACTGTCTCGCAAGCTACAATTGTCCATATTTTTTAGTTAAAAGCACTAACAAGGCCGATTTCCAGCGCGATAGTGATTAAAATATGGGCCCTCGATTACATCCTCTCTCCTTTTCGAAAATCTGAGTTCCTTAAGCGTTCTGATGTATTTCTTTGTCTCATAGTGCACAGCAAACTGCAAGTCAGAATCATGTGTTTTTATGGACCATTAACTATGTCAACCTTCATGTTTTATGCTTTTGCTGGGAAAAAAAATGAACTCATCCACTCTGTCCCCCTTTTATTTTTTCTTTCCTTTTATCTTCTTTACTATTTTCTCCAAGGATTTCTTTAGTGTATGCCTTCCTTGCAGATGTCTATGCTTGTTAACCATTTTCGGACTGTCCTGCAGGCAAAGGTCCAGAAACTATTTTTGCGGGTCAGAATCTGAACGATAATGAGTGGCACACAGTGCGTGTCTTCAGGAGGGGAAAGAATTTGACACTGACCGTCGATGATCTGACACCAGTGGAAGGTACTTCTTAACCAGCATTCCTGTGGGGGCCTTGGGGGTGGTATGGTTTTCGTCCATCCTTATTTTTTATATATACAGTTAAACCCCAATTTATTCAGATCCTAGCCACGTTTTGAGTCAAAGTTGATATGGATTTGGTGAATGAATATATTTGAGCTTGAAATGAAAGTGATGTTTGTTTTACCATTTGAAAATCATAAAATGTTCATACCCTTTCCGGATACAGACATATAATATTATAAATATAGTTCATGAGATGACTAATATATTAATAGATTATGCTAAAAACTTGTACTTGTTTATACTGGAGCTTTGGGTCCTGTTTTTCTTTTCTTTTTTTATTCTCCTTATTTAAAATGTTATCTTAACAAATAAATGGCATTGAAACAAGCTAAAAAAGAAACTATTTCGTCTCTGTAAGGCCATTCTTGTACATGTAACGATGACATTTACCGTAGCCGTTCTCCTTTTTCATTCTGTCCATTGGAAATACAAATAATACTCACACAAATAACAATAACATTATTATTATTATGTTGGATTAGTTTTGGTGTTGATTCTGTTTCTGTACATTTCTACTGAATTATTTCTATTTTTCTATTTCTATCATGTATTATTTTGACTCCTATGAACAGCACTGTTGGTTCAAATTAAGAGGTTGAAGAAAAAGCAAATTAGTGTACTTTCAGCCCAGTGTTGAACAAAGTCCCAGAGAGAGAACAAAATACAACTGGTTCATGAAGCAAATTTGAAGCTCCATTTTCCCATCACTAGATATGTATTTGTTTATTTATTTATTTAGTATTTTTACTAAAACCACTATCTACTAGATAGTAACTAGGGCCATTTTTGCTAATATTTGGTCAAATGAGCATTTATTTTAATGAATTGTACTGGTAGCAGGTCTGCCTCACAGTGACAGGCTTTGAATTAAACAACATTTTGCATGGCTTTTCTCAGGGTCCTCCAACTTCCTTCCACATTCCACAAATACATGCTTGATAGGTTAAGTTTTGACTCTTCAATCTTCATAGGGTGTAATTTTGTATTTTTGGTTTGTTTGTTTGTTTGTTTGTTGTTGGGATGCCCCCTGCCATTAACAGGGGATCTGTGTTGTGTGTACCCCTCTTACCCAAAGTCTTTTGAAATATTCTCCAATTCACCTGTGACCCTAATGAGAGAAAATGGATGGGTGGATTAATTTTGTTGGTGTAGTCTTAAAAAAATATGAGATCATATGCACCCTCAAGAATACAGTAGTTTGCTTGCAAATGTAGAACATTCTAGCTCACTTCTTGTGTTTTAGACATTTTAAGGAAGTTGTGTTGCCATCGCAATAATTGTCCCACTCCCCAAAAACACAACCTCTATTTTCTCCATCTGTGCGATCAAGGTCAAATGGCCGGTGACCACACCCAACTGGAGTTCCACAACATTGAGACGGGCATCGTGACGGAGAAGCGCTTCATGTCCATGGTGCCGTCCAATTTCATTGGTCACCTTCAAAGCCTGTCTTTCAATGGCATGGCCTACATAGACTTGTGTAAAAATGGCGACATCGACTACTGCGAGCTCAACGCCATGATCGGCTTCAAGAACATCATCGCTGATCCTGTCACCTTCAAGTCGCGCTCCAGCTTCGTGACCCTCACTGCTCTGCAGGCTTACTATTCCATGCACCTTTTCTTTCAGTTTAAGACCACCTCTTCCGATGGCCTCATCCTCTATAACAGTGGGGATGGGAATGACTTCATTGTGGTGGAGCTGGTCAAAGGGTATGTTCACACTCTACAAAGTTCCAGTGCAGTGTGCACTTTCTGATTTTCTCAGAGATGTATTAATTTGACAATGTGGCAATGATTGGATTTGTAGTTTATTGTGGTCTAGAACTGCTCTTCACCACGATGAGCGCTTTTTCTAATACTGTATTCCAATGATCTAATGAAGTGATATGAGTCAAACTCAGAGTGTTGCAGTGTATTCTCAAGAGGGAATTTGAAATAAACCGAAATAATGTTGTTGCACAAGCGTGCACACCCTTTTATAATTAGGAATGTGGCCGTGGTCAGAATTGGATCAGTTTAACCACATTTTCCAAAGTGTTTTTGGAGATTTCTAGTGTTCTTTGCAAAACGTAGCTGGGCTCAAATGTCTTTCTTTTTAAGATAAGGCGTCCACCTTTCCACTATAACCAATCGCACAGACATATAAAGATGAGAAATTGTTCCATTAAAAAAAAAAAAGAGAGAAAAAAGAAAAAAAATACTGCAGCTCTTTCAGTGTTTCTGTCGGCCACTTCTAAGCCTCCCTGGCTAGTTTTATTTTCGTCTCTTCATCAATTTCTAGAGACATCTTCAAAGGTTATTTCACTTTTGTGCCATATCTTCTCACTTGATTTTAATGGTCTTCATTGCTTTCCATGATATATTAATACAATACAGGTTATACTGTATGAACAGTGACACGTGAACATTTTATATCCACTGTATGGGAAGCATATTGTGATTATTTTTTTCCCCACCGTGCAATTTTGACAACTAATGTGTCCTTCCCCTTCTAGTCAGTGTGCCTGCAGCTGAAGAGACCTGCAAATGAAAACTAAATGTTTACTACTCTGCTGCTTGTACAAAAATGAATAACGGCTATTTTCGTGAAACTATTCATACCTCGTAACAGTTTCTCAAGTGAATGAAATTCTTGACAGTTTTTATCTACTAAAAGACTTCAAATTTTGTTTTTATCACCTTTGTGCCAGAATTGTTACCTCGAGTTTTGGCTATTAGTCTTCTTTTTAATCCTCACAAAGGCACACAAGGACCCAAAATAAAAAAGGAATCAACAGAAGAGTGTATTTCTCAAAGCTCAAATGATGCTATAGAATGGCCTCCTTTCAAGTAAAGCTTGAAGTTATACATTCTATTCTACTTGCGGGAACATGAAACAGTCATATATAGATTTTAATTAAATTGAACACACAGACTGCCTTCAAAACGCAGAATTAAAGACTGGTTTGTTCAGCCACAGAGCCTTTGGTAATTCTGCAGACTGACTGAAATTAATTATTTTCTTTGTACCTGCACTGCTTTATGCTTAAAATAAAAAGGAAGGAAAAATGTAAACATGCACACATTTGCTCCATGTTTTACAACAAAATAGCAAATGATGAAACTTTATTGCGCTGTTTTCTTGTCAAAAGTCATTTCCTGTGAATGTTTCTTCCATTGTCTGATTATAGATACCTGCACTATGTGTCTGACCTGGGAAATGGAGCCCATTTGATTAAAGGCAACTCCAACAGGCCTCTCAATGACAACAACTGGCACAGCGTCATCATCTCCAGAGATGCCAACAACCTCCACACGGTCAAGATTGATACCAAGATTACCACCCAGACCACCACAGGCGCCAAAAACCTGGATTTAAAGGGTACCTAATCTACTCTTCATTGTCTTAAGATCATCATCATCATCATCACATGTGCAGTGATCTCCTCATGGAACGGAAGTAAACGAAGATGAGTTTCATTTACATTGAAACATGCAAGTATGAAATCTAAACACGTTGAACAATAATCAGAATTTTGGAAATGTATGCCTTCTTTATTTATAAACATATGTACCAGTAGGTCTCATGAAGGTGTACAGTGAGCTGGGGCTGATTGACATTTTTCAAATTGTGCACTCATTGGAGTAGTGTTTCGCAGGCTATTCGTTTTTCCATTAAAGTTGACACATACATTCACCCGTCTGAAAATTCCAAATAAGTCTTAAAAATTCACTCATCTCACAATGGCAAAGCTGCTTTTTATTCTCTTCCCTCAGGGTACTTTATAGGGTATTGCCATTTTTTTTCACTAGGGGACAGTATTGTATTTTTCTTCTCATATCATTCAGGTAACCTTTACATTGGTGGAGTTGCCAAGGAGATGTACAAAGAACTGCCCAAACTGGTGCACGCCAAGGAGGGCTTTCAAGGTTGTTTGGCATCAGTGGATCTGAATGGCCGCCTCCCGACCTGATGTCTGATGCTTTGGAATGTGTGGGACAAATTGAACGGGGATGTGAAGGTGAGGTTTGAGTCTCAATGTTTTTTTGAGCTTCCTGATTTTATAATTGTCATGCCAGCATATCTATAGGAATGAGTAAAACTCTGATTCTTCTTCTTCTTCTTCTCATGATTATTATTATTACGTTAGCTGCAATGCTTAATTGATTCATCACATTTTATCCAAGTAAAAGCCATATTAATATAAAATGATCTAAGGTGTACATTGACTAAAAAAAAGATGTAAGTGAAATAAATTAGCTCTGGACCGGCACAGAGGTCGACTGGTTTGCATGTCACCTCACAGGTGGGTTCAATTTCAGGCCCTACCCTTCCGGTGTGGAGTTTGCTTGTTCTTTTTTCACAAGTTGAATTTTGGGGTTTATCTACATTCTTGACAATTGACAGCATAGGCTCACTATTGCTGCAAAACTAATAACTCATGCTTAGACACGGTGCACTTTCTCTCTCTGAATTGAAACAAAATCAAAGATCAATACAGACCCATTCTTTAAAACGGACACTTAAAAATGGCTATCAAATTACTGTCATGATATGGTGGATCACTCATCATTCGTTTTTTTTTTTTCAAATACCCATCCCTCGTCTTGATGTGCAACATACACTATTTCCATATTATCTATTTTCTGGTATTTTATTGTATCTGTGACATAATACAAATTCTTCTAGAGTTTCTGATAGTTATCAATTAGGTACTCTACACACTGAATCGTATACAGTATCCTGAGACACCCACACTGCCAACACCTATCATGAGTGTCACATAACACGAATGAACTATTCAATGCCACTTCGCCTTGCACAATTGTTAGTTTCATTTGGCCCTAATCTGATTATTCCCTCAACCCGTTCTTTTTTTTGTTTTGTTTTCGTTTTTTTTTGCACGGTGCACATTTATTGGATCTAAGAATTTGCCAGAAGCAATCATTGTGAATGATGTATGAATCCTTTGTCGCATGAATGATTTGCATGAGTACCGCAGCCAAAGATAATACTGTATTGGATTTACTTTTCAGCATCCGAGTTTAATTTCACAATTCATTCACACGCCTCAACTGAGTTTACAAATTGTGATCTTTTTAATAGGTTGGTTCAACATTATATACACAATCAAATTCAGCACCTTGTGCGATTCTGTCATACTCAGTGTTCTTTTTTTGCCGTATTGGTTCAATGGTTCCTCAAAGAGCACTGTTTGTACTTGTTTGATTGGTTACTGCAAGTGTAGGTAATCCGTATTTTCCTCATGACACCACTGATGTCATTTGAATGTTTTTAGTGCTCTTCCAACCTTCCTTTGGCCAATTCAAGCAGCCACTTCAATCATCTTTACACACACCTTCTCTCCGCCTTACGTCGTCTGTACAAGTCATTCCACCTGCCATCCTCCTGTTTTACTAACAACTGCTACTTTGCTTCTTCCTCCTACTGGTTTGCTGTCAAAAGTTGCATTGATGAAAGCTGATTTGCAAGGTAGATGCAGAAGATATGTCTGTTTAATATGGCGTGTGACAATCATTCCCTTTTTTAAAAAAATATTTTTATTATGATTTTTTTTTTTTTGCACTGACAATGCCTGTCCGCCCCCACTCCTCCAAAAACTCACAGTTTCCACATCTCACATTGCAGCACACAAATTCTGGTTGACATTTTGATCCTGCCGCACACATACCAAATACAGTACAGTATATGTGAATTGTAAATACACTTGGTATGTAAAATTATTAATATTATGAGGTTTGTCTCTGCTGAATATATTGAAAAATGTTTGTCCTGTTATGCAGTGGACTGTTTTGAAATGTGCTGGCACACTAAATTTGTTTTTTGGATATGTCACTTTTGCAGAAAGATATTTAACGCCATGTTAGTGACATTTTCACTATAGAGTGAAATGAGATTACTGTTAGTCAACTCACTCTGTGTTATAATTCTGTTGTGCTCAGGCCCCAGCACCACATGCCAGGAAGACTCCTGCGCCAACCAGGGAGTGTGTCTTCAACAGTGGGAGGGCTTCAGCTGTGACTGCAGCATGACGACGTTCGGTGGACCTCTGTGTAATGACGGTAGGAGTCGAGAAATCCTTCAAGTCTGTTTGTGTTTCTGCACACATACAGGGTAAAAAAAATAGGATGCAATTGCAGTCCTGGGTAGAGTTTCTATTTTCCTTTCTCTCTCAGAGAGAGAGAGAGAGAGAGAGAGAGAGAGAGAGAGAGGAAAAGTTCATTTAGAGCAATGAAAGTCGACTGGCTCACAGGACATGTAAGAATATATATTTCATTTGGACTAAAAGATTCTGCCTGCTGAGCCTTGTTACTGTAGCCATACACATTGTTCCTGCAGACCTAATAAAACAATAGCCCAGCTCAATATCTTGGCCCTTGGGAGGCAATATGCAGGACATAGAAATTATTTCCTAGAAGTATGACGAGCTTGAGTCGGTGGGATAAAGATGTGAGTCAGCTTCTCTTTGCCCAGAAAATCTGAGTGTGAGAAACGGAGCTGAAGTTTTATCTGTGTTGATGGATTGTCATGGGGACACATTTGGGGTGACATCAAAAATGAGAAAGTGTTTCAGCAAAATGTTTTTGTTGTTGTTGTTGTTTTTTGGGGGGAAAGAGCAGGCAATTTAGAACACAGTGGATGGATTCAGGAAAATCACGTGGAGCTTAATGATTTATCTTACATGTAGCTTTACTACCTTGCCTACTACCTCGATATTACTCATTAACATAATGTGGAATTGCTGTTGTGTTGTACCAGCAAAATATAATAAGCCTACTCAAGCTCTGCGTGCGATTAATTACGCTATGGGCAAAACTCCAAGATGGCAGCATGTATTTACATTACTTATTAACATTTACAGCTGCTCTGTGATGTAAAGCATGATATACCGCTGGCGTTTGTGGATATTTGTCAACTACTTGCAGTGCCTATTAGCCTGAGACAGGTTCCCTTAAATATTGTTTGTTTGTGGTTTGAGGTTTGAAGTTGTTTAGTCATCAATATTGAACCACAAACACAAACAAAAAAAATAATCAGGTGATCCACCAAAAGGACAGTATGGTCAAGAACTGGTTTGACACTTAATATTTTCTGTTGTTGATCTTTTCCTTTGTCCTGGGCTTTTAAAAATCCCAGTTTGAAAGAAGAATCAGTGTTTGAATATGTGGATGTGTGTGTTTGCGTGTGTGTGCATGTGCGTGCATGAATACATCATTGGCATGTGGATGGGCTAAATGTCCAGTCTAGACCTCCTCAGGGAGTTTGCCTGCAGGGCTCAAGTGTCTGAAGGTAATGTTTCAAGACAAGCAGAATGCTGTTTGCTATTGAGCTTAAGTGGGTTGAGAAAAGGCGACTAAGTACAGTCCGCCTGAGCTTCACGCAACTTTTGCCTTGCTTGGTTGCTCATTCACCCCTTCATGTATTCTAAGCTATTACTGCTATGTCAATATTGGAGCAACAATGGAAGTAGTGCACTCGTATCGCCATTCTATCCGCCCAAGGGGCAAAGACAGGGCTTACCCCATGAGTTTCTAATGTGGCTGACCCAGTATATACTCGGTCACAAGTAAATGTTTTGTTTTGTTTTTCTCTATATTGCTGTACGTTCGTACAGCAAAAGGAAGGTCCGTTTTGTGAATTGTAGTTTACTTTATTATGCAGTGACCTAATATTTTCGTGTTACATTTGACAAACACTCCATCAATTAAAAACAAAACTAATTGTAAAATGAATCCAAACAAATTAAAACAAAGTATATTTAAAACATTAAAATTAATAAAAGCTAACAAACTTGTTCTAAACACGATTTAAAACACAGCAAAATAATAATAATAATAATAATAATAATAATAATAATAATAATAATAATAATAATAATAATACAAGAAAAATAAAAAGACAAAATAAAAACTAACCTTAATGAAAAATCCCAAAGTATTATAACTGTGCTTCACACATGCCTGGAGAAAGCTATGGAAATGTACAGGTGTATAATATATAGTCAAATATGACATAAAACCTGTTAAGATAATAATATATGTTTAATAGTATCACAAATGTGCACTTTCATCAAGATGGAAGCAAAGTTGTACCACATACACAGATAAGCATGGCAGGATTACAATAAATAAATATATACATTAAAAAGATTTAGTATTGGTGAGAATTTGGATATAAGTGCACGAACTGGAATTTAGTGTCACCATTTTGCATAATTATGACATCAGCGGAGCCACATAACGATCAGAAGGATCTAATAATGATCTGAATGATACAAAATTCCAGCTATGACAGTTCGGGAAGACATTTACCAAGCATCAAAGATGGTTGTGTCATGACCCATTGATTGACTTAATACTCACGTAATAATGTCAAGACTTTAGAGAACCCATGAAATAGTATTGTAATTACTATTGAGTACTCCTGATTTAGAAAGTCAATATGTTGTTGATGTTAAGGGTGAAGTAGGGAACTTGGGTTTCATTGAAGACATACATAAAGGCAAGCGAGTGCTTACCCTCGCATGCAGGCAATCAAGCGGTCAATAGAATACAGTGGACGGGTTAAACCACTTAATTTGTTTCAAGGGGATAACCAGGCCAGCTCGGTGGCCATGGGGGGTTTTAGCCACTTGCCTTTGCTATCACAACAAAGTAATATTCTATTTACTCTATATGTGGCCCCATTTGATTGCACGCACCAGAAAATATATGGCCTCAGCATGTATTGAAAGCCTACGCTGGGTTTTAACAAACAATGCAACATATAAGAGGGCCCTTTTGTTTAGTTTTGTGTGTGGGGGTTGGAGAGGTCCCTCACTTTAGCAGCTATAACCTCCTTTTCCTATTTCCACGCCTGCAAAAAATACAACACAACCAAGGGTATCGTAATTTCATATCAGTAGAATTATTCTTGTCAAGTTTGGCTGATTAATATTTAGTTAAGACTGTTACTGAAACAAAAATGTGGCTTGTGTGGGCCTTATTATTGGTTCAATTACCCTCAGATCGCACCCAAACTCCAAGTAAGTTGTCACTACACAGCACACTTATTTTCAGTTATTTCCTTATGCTGTTGGAGATCCTCAATTCAAATGGGTATCTGTGTCAGATCAGTGACTTCAACTGATGGCATTTAAACCAGACACAGAGAGTGTCTTTCTTGTGAAATCTGGATGGCTGCTAAAACTTTTCCCAAAGTTTTTAGTGGAATCATTAACATATTTTAGCTGACCTTGCAAATAGGTTAAGCACATCATACTGAATTAAGTGTGATTACCGAATCTGTTCTTTGGTGGTGACATAATTGCTGGTGTCACTGGTTTTTGCTTGGATTATACCATTTGATGGCTTATGTGTTCTTTTCCAGACCTCAGGGTTGTGCACGGGGGACTTAGACCTGATCATTAAATATGCAGTTCTTTGTTCGCAACCCAGGAGAAATTAAGATGTTGTGAAGTACGTGTTGAACTGCCCTGGTGGGTTTTCACACGTTTGTCAATTAAACATCTCACTAAACGAAAAAGTATTGCACTTAGCATCACTGTAAAGCAAAAACTGCACTATTGTGGCATTGCCTAGCATGGACACTGTGTTTGGTGGAAGTCGTCTGTAAACAAGGCAGTGTTTCATATCATACTGAATGAGAACCTACAATTAGGACAGTGAGTAAATCAGATCAGATTTATTGCCTTTTTTGGTCAACAGGATTTGCACGAAAGAGCTCAATAAATGTCAGTAAACTAAATAAATAAGCAAAAACATGTTCTTGAGTAGGGCAGCATGCGCTGAACTGGAGTTTAGCACATATGCCTCACAGTTCTGAGTTTCAGGGTTTCATGCAGATCCTAAATTTCCTATAGGTGTCAGTATGAGGTTGATGAGAAGTGTCAGATGGGATAGTCTAACTAATCCTTGACCTTAATGAGGACAGGTGGTAGAGAAGATGGATGGATGGATGTTCTTGTATACATATAGGCTTAAATACATCTCCAAAGCTAATGAAACAAGCGTTTCAGTGAACAGCAAACAGGCGTCTGTCCCCCATGGCCCATGGACCTTTCATTCCAAGCACCCAGGGATTAGATGAAAGCCATCCCTCTCTTTCTCCGTTGCAGAAAGTCAGTCTCCTTCGAGAGTCTCCTTGACTTCACGCAGTCTCATGTTTTTCATTTAAGGAGGATAGACTTCATAGGTTTCACGGGTCCCTATCTGTAGAAAGCAGCAAGCTGGCACATGCGATCGCTTACTATCTTGGGGAAAATTCATTTCCACCTATACCGCCGTCTTGATTTAAGTGGTTTAAGTAAGAGTCCTGCTTAATAGGGATTTAGGATATCCTCAGCCAAAACATTTGGTGCATTGGCTGCCACTCCCAAGCAGCCTGGCGGGATATATAGCATCGGATGGTTCTCGCTTTCTGTAGTTGGATGGGGATGAAGCTGGGTGGGGGAAAGCTATTAACCTTTCTTAGAGCAGTGATTCCAAACCAGTGCATCAGAGCATATGAGTGTGCTGTAGGAGATCATCAAGTTAGCTGTGGGAAAGTCTTCCATTTCAGTGAATTGGTCCAAAAAGAATGTATATCGATAAATAAGGTATCTTTGTGTTTAGCTATCCATGCCAGGAATTACATAACAGGCAGAACAATTAATTGCTCTTCCAATACATGGCAGAAGGCACATAATAAACCTATATAATCTCTTTTTGGGGACATTTTTGTTTGGTTGCAGTGGATTGTTTTTTTTTTTGCTCATGTAGAATATAATAAAACATTAGGAAACACAGTTTTCAAGAGCTCTTGGGCCATAGGTGTCAGATGTGAAGGTACAGTGGCCCTATAATGACAGTCTGACCTACAAAATACATGAAAAACACTCTTTTTATCCCATATGTCTTATTTTGCGACCCTCTCATCATGCGTACAGCACTTTTCACTTGGCTCTACTATACAACTACAGTACTGTACATTTATGGTCAGCTATTTATAAGAGAGCCTCATCTGAGCGCTTACCAGAAAACAACATTTTTCAACACCTTCTGACCTTGTGTTTCAAGATAAAAACACAGCACTTGTTCTTGTATCACGTCAACATACAATTCGAATGCGATATCCACATGTGTCACTCTGTAGTGAAGTCCAACCTCTACATTGTGTATTCCCCCATTTTATATGAAGTCAACTGAGCTTTATGCCACTATTGTTTCCCACTACTAGGGGAATATGAATCGAAAATACTCCAGATATGAAGTTCCACTGAAAGTGAAGAGCAAGAGACATGGAGAGAAGTGCAGAACTAATACTGGCCCCATAAACCCTATGTCTGAAGGAAATTCTTTTATAGAACACTCCTTGAAATCAGTTCTTCTCTTCACTATCATTACTGGAGAATGGCCTTGCATTTGTCTTGAAAGAAAAGTATTTACATTTGTCTGCGAGCTATTTTGCAAAGATTTTCTTTAATTCAGGAGACAATGCATGAGTATTTTATTTTATTTTATTTATTTAGGGTTTTTTTTGTCATTGGAAAGGGGCTACTTCAATTAGTGAGTTCATTGTTCTAGTTAACACAGTTCTTTGACAAAGGTGTTCTCCTCAAGTGGGAGGCGGACCGTCCTTGACCTGTTTAAGATGGGGAGCTCTGAGAAGAGAAGTGATGGACTGGGCTTTCGGGAGAGACAGATAGACAGAGATGGACAGACCGCAGTGCCTCGGCAACCCACTGCATCTTGGGAACTGTCAGACAAGATAGAGGGAAAGCCTCCAGAAAGCTGATGACCTACGACCCCTATCTCTCTCACTGACAGTCAGGATTTAGTTTATGCATTTGCGGACACATTTTCTCTGCATATCCACGCACACGCTAAGCTACGCTAAACAGACAGAAGCAAGAGGGATGTACCAATGCACACATCCAACTATAACCTCAATTTGCATTTATGTGCAAGGTTGTTTTAATGTTATTGACTAAGTACAGGCTCAATATATATTTTGGGGGGATTTAGGAAATGATTAGCGCTGTGATGTCATCGCTCATGTGGAAATCGGATGTATTTTGTGTACCTAAGGTCATCCCTTGAATACACATTTTTGGCAATGACCAAACTTTATGTACTAAATATTAAGAACTAACGTTATATATTATGAGGTCAAACGTTTTTCTTTTCCCTACAAGTACACTGTATACTGTCATGCATTAGCTCAAGTCTCTTGTTCTATTTTGTTGGATAATTTATTGAGGACTGAAAAGGTACCTTCTTTAATTCTTTATAGTCATGTTTTCCTGAGATAGCCAACTGTCCGCTAAATCTTACACGTGGGTGCCTCTGTCAGTTTGATGTACCTAAGTGTCAAGTTGTTCTTTTCAGGTGTGCAGGACTCACCGCATGCATAATAATTAGCGTTTTCAATGGCAGAACTTTGTTTTACAAAAGCCTAGACGTTGGTTCCTATTGTCGCTTGTGTACAGGTATGCGTCGCGACTTCAATACATTCCATTCCATTAGAATGCTGCACGTTGATCGGAAGATGAGAGGGTTTGTTTCCTATTGGCAAAGATTGTCGTGGCTGTGGTGATAACTGAGAGTGAAGGCAGCTGATGTGCATGTGGATTGAAACTGAACAAGCTGATGGCCTTGTGACCTGTGTAACTCCAAAGTGACAACCTTCACTCTGAGATCTAGAGTTGAACGCCTCTCCAGAACCAATCCAAACAGACACTCCCGAGACTCGAGTTGAAATACTACACGCGTTCAATTGAAATGTGGCAAAATGGAATTTTCCTACCTTATTGACACATTATACTCCCTTACCCTGCTGCTCTTGCTCATTGTTGTCCAGATGTGTCTAGCACTGCATCACAAAGCAGGTGCACCTAGTAAATGCATGGCTTGGCGTTCATGCTTGAGCTACCCTATGTCAACAGTGGCATCGTATAAATGAAGCTACACCGGCTTAAAAGAAGTTACGCTCGATTACATCCTATTTCACCTCCGGTGGCTATCGAGGAGGGTGGTAGTTTGTCAGCATTTGTGGTTTTGTTGTAGATGTCCAATTCAAAAATGTGAATGCATTTGTCTCAGTGGGGTTCAGGCATACTTTCTTGTCTTTCTGCATCCCGCTGTTTCTCCTAGAGCATTGTTATGCCATGGTCAGTTTGTGAATGATAACGACTGCTTTACACTCAGTCAAAGGGGCGTTTTAGTGTGGAGTCAGCAGCCGAACGTGATATCTCCTGTGTCTGGGGAGCCTTTCTCTCATCAACCTGCACAAACACAACCTTCATGCACTTTCCTTAGTCACCACTTGGGGGCACAAATGAACAAGCAACTAACAATGAACCTGATTATTAGAGCGTTACTAGTGAGATGATGTCATTAAATGTAGATGCTGCACAACGCAGCATTTCTGCTACTGTACAAACCAAAAATTATGCTGTTCTGGGTACATTTTTTTTCACTGTTTGTGTATTAATTATTGGTACTTGGCAAGCAGCCATTATATATATTTTCTGACTGGGCATTGTTATGCCGATTGTAATTTATAATTACCAGAGTACAAACACATTCCTTTTTGCAAGAAGGACTGCACCACGCTGTAGAGGCTATTGAAATTATGTAAAGTCACAAACACACAGTCACAAGACCTTGTCCCCTGGGCCGAAGAAAACCTGCTCTCCAATGCATCGAGGATTTCCTTTTTAAATGCTCATTACTTTTCAGTGGCGAGCAGGCTGGGCAGTGGCAGAAACAGTGCGAGTGTGAGTCTTGTCTGCTTCCAGTCTGAACTTTAAACACTTAAGCAACCTTCCCAGCTGAACCCGATCGGGTTTGTCAGCGGGGCTTTAATGTCCACATGTTCTCTCCGCTTCTGCGGCACACACTGTGCACCATGTCTGCCATCTGCAGACCCTCTCTTGTGACTAATGGCCCTTTGGTAACAGGCAGAGCGGACCTTAGCACAGTACAAAGTGTACTGTATACAATCGTATAGCGTTGTGTATGAACTGCCTTTGTGTGCTGAAGCAGGATCACGCTTGTTAAATTGTGCCTGCAGTAAAGAGCAAACTATCAAGGCTGAACGATTTTTAAAAATAAGCAAGGAATAAATGGAATATTGATCTAGTTGTTGATTATGGGCAATAACATCAAGTTTCCTCTCAAAATCAACAGGGATGAAAGTGAGTGGGTTATGGAGCAGAACAAGAGAGTGTTTGAAAAAGAGAGTAAAAATGAATGTAGCTGTCCCTTAATTTTTTTCCCTCCAGTATCCGTATTGAAGAGAGTGTTGAAGAGAGGGGGTCGTTGTGGAAAACGGAATCAGAGCTTGGGGGCATAGCTCCAATTCCTGCAATGCTCTTAGGCTCCAGTGATTCACTATGTGCATGCTCCCCATTTGCATAGCCACTCTCGCCTTTCGCTTCCTGGCTGGCTGCTGAGCACCCCCTCCCTTCAGTCCTACTCCTCCCCTGCTCTTTCCCTTTCTCTCTCCCCGAGTCCTCCTGCGCACATCTTCTGGAACAGCGCGGTTGATGCTGCCTGCGAGTGAGCGTGTGTTTCCTGCACAGGGCTTTTTGTTTGTTTTCTTCTCCCAGGTGCGACAGTTTCATTGAGAGCTCACATCTCTGGATGGAGAGCGACTGTGCTACCTGACTAACCCACAGGTGCACTAAAAGCCGCATAGCAACCGTCCAACACATGCAAAAGAGACTCGGATTTAACTATGTTTCCATTCCTCTGGACAACCCTTGAGAGCACAGGAGGAGAAGAATGAAGGAACTATGGGTTTTGCTTTTCTGAAGCCTTCCACTTTGTACTGTGCCATTGAAGCTGGTTTATTTTTCCAGTTGCATCTTTTGGAATACAGTGTCTTAGTTGTAAGATGTTACTAGTTTCATAAGAAAAAAAAGCAGATCAGTGTGGGATTCAAGGAGGGGATTTCCATCGCTTTTTGAGGTTGTCCTAAATTTTTGATTTTGCTTTAGTTTGTTTTTTACTTTTTTGATCTTTTCATCCTGATGTGGATTCCTTAACTCGACATAAACCAACAAGAAGTATAAATAACATAAAAGACATTTTTGTGGTGTACACTTTCTCCCCTGTGGATCTGTCCGTCAATCTCTGTACACTGAGAATTCGTGAGGTGAGAACTATGGGCTTTAAAGATAACTGAAGTTCCATCTGAAATCTAAAACCTCAACAAGCCACTCAAGAAAGATGCTGGTGGGATGGACCACTCCCCTGGTACCTCTGGAAGAGCCCCTTCACCACAATTGGGCTTCCCTTGCCCACCTGGTGTTGTGGATCACTGCTTTGGCTCTGGGCTCTGTGGCAGGGTCAGAACCAGGTGCAGTGGAGAGTCTCCACCATGTTCCACTCTCCCAAGAGAACAAACGTCAACATATTGTGCCTATTGCTATCCACAGATCCCCTGCGTCCCTAAGGGCTGGGCACAGTGAGTATTCAGTTCAGTTTTGAATAGTGTTACTCCTTGAAAAAAATTTGAATTTGTTGTGAACGTGCATCGACCTTTTTTCATCTTTGCACTATATATAATATTGTGTGTGCATATATATATATATATATATATATATATATATATATATATATATATATATATATACACACACACACATCATCAGGTTTAGAGTCTATCCTTTCTTTGTCTGCCTCAGCAAAGTGCCCTTTATGTCTCTATGACTGAGATTAGCCATATCCCTTTCTCCAAATGCTCCACTGTGTCCAGATTAGACAGGATTAGAACATTGTGGCTCTCCGTGTTGCCCAAGGGTGTTTGGGACGGACAAACATGTCGTTTCCAGCTCTGCAAGGTGTTAAGCCTCTTCTTTAGGCCCATCTTGAGTGCAAAAAGGACCTTTATATCCTCATGGGGCCGCATTCATACTACACTGACAGACCAGGATACTTCAGCAATACAAGCGTGAGTTGACACAATCACTACTGTTGTGAAGATGATGTCATCAGATACACCCACTTCACATATATGCTCCACTGCAGTGGTCCTCAACCATTTTACAACTCAAACAATTTTCAGGTAACTTTTTTTTTTCTGTCTGTGCATAACTAAACATACAAAATGCATAGTGAATACAAATCACCCCAAAGTAGAATTCATGGGCGCTCTGAGCCGTATCTCTATGTGGCGAAGCAGTTTGAAATAAATCCAATCCTCATTAGAGAGCTAATAGCCACAGTAAGAAGGTGTTCTGGTATTATTATCATTCTTATGATTAATGTTATTATTATTATTATTTCTTGACAGTGTATTGTTTTACTTTGTCATCACCCAGTGTCCCTCTGCTGAAACATATTTGAATTACAGAGTTAGTAATTACTTGTAAACCTACTTCGCCAGAACACCAGAAGACACAGATGCTCGTGATAAAACAAAACAACTCCGACTCTGACAATCCAACATTTTTTTAATTGAATATATTCCGGAAAGATAACTGAGAACAGATTCTCATTTGCAAGGCCAAACTGGCTCCAGACAGCAGAGTAAAACAATTTGTAACCTGTAACTTGCACAACTCAATTGAAAAGAAAAATCCATTGTCCCATCCGCTTATCCTTACAAAGGTCGCGGCGGGTGCTGGAGCCTATCCCAGCTGTCTTCGGGCAGTAGGCGGTAGACACCCTGAACCGGTTGCCAGCCAATCACAGGGCACACAGAGACGAACAACCATCCGCGCTCACACTCACACATCGGGACAATTTAGATTGGTCAATCAGCCTGCCAAGCATGTTTTTGGAACGTGGGAGGAAACCGGAGTACCCGGAGAAAACCCACGCAAGCATGCAAACTCCACACAGGGAGGCCGAAGCTGGAATTGAACCCAGTACCTCTGCACTGTGAGGTTACAACGCCCCCCCTCCCCCGCCCCATCTCAAAAACACGCTGTCAAGGTCACATTAATCGTTGAAAAACACAGGCAATTGAACAGGGATGTAATGTTAACCTTCTATATAAACTGTATATGCAAGTAATTTTTTTTTTATTAAAAGAAAGAAAAAGTATACATTTTTAAGACAGTATGGTGAGCATGTGGTTAGCATGTCTACTTCACAGTTCAAAAACATGCATGTTGGGTTCAATGAAGACTCTGAATTGGCCGTAAGTGTGAATGTAAGTACTGGCATGGAACGTACTGATCAACAGCCGAGTGTCAGCCCACAGTCTGGCTGTTTGGGTACTGCTGCACTAATGCCCGTTTCTCGATCAGGAAATAAGAGTAGCGCAAGCCATGGTATTTTGAGAGTATTATCGGACAATGGAGTTGTTAAAAGCAAGGTGAGGTACACTACCATACAGAGCCCCTCGGAAATGATCAGTTTAACTCTTACGGGGTGTTTGCTGGCCATGAATGACCGGTCTTTGGTTGACAACGCTCAGTTCTCCCCAAAGATCCCGGGGGCATATTTCATGACCTAATATTGAAGAATCTCCTCTGAGCCGTTATTAAGAGTTTACTAAGGCACAGAGTGAAGATAAGCTCTCTCGCTAATGTGATTACATTTCAGGTCGAGCAGCATGTGGAGGGGTACATAAAAACAAAATGGAAGTCATGTTAATCAACATGGTACCTGGCTCTAGGATAAAGCCTGCTGTTGTGTTTGCTGTGATGCAAATTACTTGATTTTCATGGGGTTTGTCTTCTCTCAGGCGTGTCTGTTTACAGCTGCAAATAACTACTAACAGTTGTTTTGATTATATTCGAAATTCTTGTGCAACCGTCAATGATTTTGACATTTTTTTTCTCCATGTGCAAAACAGACACTTGTGTCGAGATGTTAAAGTCCACTCATATCCACCGTGTTCACATACAGTATATCCACATGCCTTTCACTGTTGTTCCAATACATTTAACTATGATTATGATTTTTTTAACTTGACTTGCATTGCTATGATTAAATTTGGCCATTTTGTTTTTTAATCTACTGTATATCATTTCTATCTGCCCATTTCACCAGCAGGAATTGAAAATTTAATGTAAAATGGGTTTCAACATAACTTTGTAATTTTAAATGTATTTTGGCTCCTGTGTGAACACTTTATTCATCTAAAAACAGCATTTGTGAGGTCAATGGTTACCAGTGTTACAGGAGATACGTTTTCTGACTCATCATAAACATGCTTAAGGTATTTGATAGAATTGTGCCTTCATGGACATTGCTCTCTGCACATGCTCAAACAGAACAGTGTCTTACGTAAAATGTCCTCAGATTTAGAACAATACAATTGTCCAAATTGTTTGGTTATGATGATGAATGAAGATTCGTTTGGAACTAAGGAGAATTTTAGCAAAATATCGGATTGATGAATCAATGTACACTTTCCTCTCAATTGGTCTCCGTGTATTGTATTAAAGAGGCTTGAGTCAGTTTTATATGTTACAACTAACATTCAGTTGGAGGGCATACATTTCTGTCATATCACTATATGGCAGAATAACAGATGAAGTGGGGTTGAATGAAGCCTAGAGAAGTAAAAATAAGATGTTTGAGTCTTGGGAAAAGGAAAAATTCTTCTGAGGTGGAAGACGAGAGAAGGGAGGATCTGTGATGTTGTTCTACTTGCCGGTATGTTGTGGGCTTGTTTAATATAATTACTTCCATGTCTCTGAGTTGATGCGATAGTGTGAAGATGACAGTATCTGTGCTTCTGTGAGGCAGTGGTGGTGATAGCTGTGCTGATAGGGATCTGGGTACATGTTACTGTAATCTAAAGGGGGCCTAGATGGTTACTGACCCATGGATAAGGGACTGAAGGCAATACTAGTATTCTTTTTTCCATGTGATGGACAGCATTTCCCTCTACGTATGCACATAGGTTTCAGCTCTTTAACCTATTGCATCTGACGGTAACCTATGGAGAGTGCCTCCTCTCATCTCCTCTTTGCTAGCCTTTGTTCCCACAACCCTCTTATCTTCCTTTTCCCCTGCCCAAACCACCTTCTTGTTGGTGTGCAGAGCCCAGCCAAGCCGACTGAGTGGGTAGTGTTTTTGTGCCTGCAGTGGTCGGTGTGGTTCCAGCGGGGACCACACTATAGATGGCATGAAGGGAAATGAGACCCGACTGTGCGTGTGGTGAGCAGGGAAGGTTGATCTGAGTAATGTGTCCGGTTTCAGATTAGAAACTTGGAAGATGAGAGCATGAACGAGGCAGAGAAAGAGACCCCCTCCATTGGTACTCAAGAGGATATTTGCCCCTTGAATGCCTGGGTCCTGCCTGAGTTTGAGTCAGAGAGTTATGTCGGCTTGAGACATGGTGTAATCATCAGCAACATGTTTTGTGCCCTCTGACATCCCGACAATCTGTTTAGACATTCTGGCTCATGTACTTTAAGGTAAAGAAATCTATGATCTAAAATTATTGGAGAGCAAATGGCAAATTGTTAAATACATTTGAATACTGAAATTGAACATACAGTACAGAATACTGAATTGTGACAAAGAATAGGTTGAAGTGAATTCAATTTGGACATGAGTAGTGCTTTGCGGCCATCTTTGGGAATGCCGGGGTGTCAGTTAAAAATTATTTTGGATGGGCATTTTTAACTATGGGAAAAATCATCAGTTCATCTCACCTTTTAAGTGTTATTTTTGAATGGGTAGTATATTCTCGCGGCCCGGTAGTCCAGTGGTTAGCACGTCGACTTCACAGTGCGGAGGTACTGGGTTCAATTCCAGCTCCAGCCTCCCTGTGTGGAGTTTGCATGTTCTCCCCGGGCCTGTGTGGGTTTTCTCCGGGTACTCCGGTTTCCTCCCACATTCCAAAAACATGCATGGCAGGCTGATTGATCACTCTAAATTGTCCCTAGGTGTGGGTGTGGGCGTGCATGGTTGTTCGTCTCTGTGTGCCCTGCGATTGGCTGGCAACCAATTCGGGGTGTCCCCCGCCTACTGCCCGAAGACAGCTGGGATAGGCTCCAGCACCCCCCGCGACCCTAGTGAGGATAAAGCGGTTCGGAAGATGAATGAATGAATAGTATATTCTCAACTTTACGATCTGATCAGCGATATCTCACCGGCTTATATTATGCAGACGTTATTCTTTTTTTACTGGCCGTCATATCGTAATTCAATGATCCAACCAATAATGCGATTGATTGGATCGATTCAGCCACAGTGTGTCCCACATATACATTTATCCGCGGTGGATTGCCACAAATGAATTTTGTCCACTACTGATAGATTTTAGCATTCCCTGTGAATATGTAACCATAACCATCTGCTCATCAATACCCATACCGCTTGCCTTTGTGATACAGTACCAAGCCTACGTACTGTAAAGTCGTCAGGATATTCATAGTTTATCATTACGCTGCTAAAAGACGTTTACAGGAAGCGAACCAAAGCTTCAGCACTTGACTCCGCGCAGTGATTAATTGTATTTCTGACACAAACACAATTGAGAGAGTGTAATTCCACTGCATTGTCCACAATAATACCGTTTTAAAGTTTGCAAATTAACTTGGTGAGACAAATTAAAGTATATAAAACTGTTTAGTCACATGTCGACAATAATAAATTTGCTGACCTGCTTACTCAAGGGATTTGTGTTGTGTCACAAAGGAGGTCTGCATGGATGGCAGCTCAATCTTGTTGTTTTTGTCAACTAGTTGAGACAGAATCAGTAATGTCCCTGCTGGTTGCAGTCAACAAGGGAACTGCATTTTCCCCCAGAATCATTTCTTGCATTTCCACTGAGTCATCAAAAGACTTAATGTTCATTGCTTAATCAGTCAGCCATCACAACTTATGCAGTTAAATTGTATGAATGACTAGATGTGTTAAAGCATTACAGTGCTGCAGGCTTAGATAAAGTGCTCAAGAAAAGCATGAAAAAAATAAAATGTGTTTTCGATGTTTTGCTGTCATGGGGCAAAAAAAACCCCACACACATGCACATTCACCTCCCACTTAGCCTACAGTAATTGACTGCAGAAATGGAAAATTGATCAGCACACGCAGGGCGCCTCTCAGGAAATTACAATTTAGTAAGAGAAAGAGGAATTATTATGGCTATCCTTTGCACAAATTGTGGGCCTCGGGATGTGGGTTGTCATAACTCGTTTTTTTGCAGTATACAATTGCTCACCTGCAGTCGAGTGACTGGCCCCTAATCCACTGTAATAGGATTGAGTGGGATTTAAGCAACCTCATTGCTCCTTCCATCTCTTCGAGACTCCAGTCTCCTGGGAATGACTGATAAAAAAAAAACACGCTTGCTGAACAGCAAGGTGCACGCTAATATTAGCATATATTGAAACACAGTGTAGGAATACAATGCAAACCCACACACATTTGTTCACTTCTTCTTGTTTTCTATTTATTTGTTGGCAGCTGTGTGGTTTCCCCCGCATGTGGTAAATATTGGGAAGGCAAATGTTGCATGTGCTTAAATATAGCCATGAATATAAACAATACATTTTTGCTGTCTGAAAACTGTGTACACCACAAGCAAAACATTGTTTTACAGCAAATTATAAAATGAACACATCATAAACCTATCGCCTGAAAACTGTTGTATGTGTAAACGGAATAATAGTTTGCTAATCTTTAGTTTACGATTGGTAACATGATAAAACAACAGGCTTCCACAAAACTCACAAATGATATTTTACATTGGATTCAGCAGCATTTATAGTTTAATGACCATTTCGGCCATCCGATTTTGACCTGGATGCAGTAATCTGTTCAATACTACCTTTAATATTAAGCTCAGGACATTGCACTGAATATCCAATGTTGTTTTCACTTATTAAAAGTAAACGTTTTACAGAATGTGTTTCCCAGAATTAACTGTGTTATCATTTAAATCTCCCTGCTGTTTGAGGCTAAGCAAGAAGCAAAGCGGATGTCAAATTCTGCAATTAAGGCCAAGGCATGCTTGCTATCTCTTGGGCATGACTTACAAAGGGAGCAAACATTGAATATGAAACAGGATGACATTAAAACTGTACATTTGCAAATAGGTGTTTGTTTGGAGAGCCTTCCACAAATGCCTCAAACATACTATATGTATACTATGCTGATTATGATCTACTTTTGAGCTTTGCGTCAAATGTTGTCTCAAGCTACTACCGGGTAAATGAATATACTTGGACGAGTGGAACTCGTTTTCTTGTTATGTGTGAAATATATAGGATGAGCGGTCCATGGTAACCTTTTATAAAACATGTACATGGTCATACTTGTACATGGTCCGACGCCCCATTTTGAGATATTGATGGGGGAAACGGAGCAATATTTTCAACTTCATATCTGGTGTTCCTATCTTTGTGTCTCATCTTGTATTCGCCGAAACAATACGCCCGAACTCCCCCTGGTTAATTTTAGTGCAAGGTGCCATGATAGGAACGGATGTGACGTCACGCCGCCTTCCCTGGCACCCACGAGTTGCCATCGAGTGACACGCCGGATCGTTGTTGTTGTCTTCACATTGTCATACAGTACATACGTCATACAGACGTCTCTGCTAAAAATAGTCAAACAGCCTATTTGCTACACAATCCGATTCACCACCAATGTGTGTATTGCCCTATTTCTTGCGCTTCTTCTTTCGCTTGTTACATCCATACGCTTTGCATTCCCTCATGATTGCTTTTTCATAGACCATTTATTGGTCCAGATTTGCCTTTCAGTGACGCTGTGTCACATCTCCACTTCCTGCAGACCAAGAAGGAGCAAGTATGTCTGTGTGCGTTAGCTGCCGTGTTGTCTCGGAGAACCACATGTACCCTTTAACAGAATTGAAACAATGTGGTAGAGTTGTACTGACTATTCCTAATGAAGAGATGAACTCTTTCTTTAAAGCGCAGTTGCTCCTTGTGATCCGAAAGCATTTTTTTTTCTGCGGGCTACATCCATGCTGACGCAGGTTGGGCTGCACATGGTGCACAAGCAGCGAGTCGAGTCTCATATCAGAGCCCTGACCCTGGACTCTGTTTTCTGCCTCCCCTTCACTGTATAATTATCTCTTGCACTTTTTTCACGAATGAGAGCTGCAGACATGCACCACATCTGCTTGCTCTCTATAAAGAAGATAGCAGAGATGTTTAGAGTCCGGGATGTTTGGTTCATGCTCGCACACAGGCTCACTGAACCCAAATAATGATGACACTAATGTCTCATGGCACACGATTCTCCATACAGGCTTTTTTAAAGCAGAGAATCAAACGATGCTTCATTTTCTCTCAGTCTATTTTTTGAAATGTGCAAATTAAACGTTGGATGCAGAAAAATCTAATCAACGTTTGCTGGCGAACGAGAAGGCTGATCTGAGCCGAGTGAAAGAGTGCATTGTGTATTTGCTGCAAACCAGGCAAGGTGATGATGAGAGAGTAAATTAGAAGCTGTCAATACTGTGGGACACCTCTATGAGCGCCAAGGCGGTTGGCCGGGATGCCAGATATGCAGCTGGTCGGAGCAACAAAGGGCCCGTTGGATGTAGTGCTCCGTTAGGACACTGGGTCTTGTCAGCTCAGCCTGGATGGGCCATTCTGCTCCACAAGGCTCGTGTTTCACTTTGGGCTTAGAGCAAGTGAGCATGGCAGCGGAGGGGGCGGACTGCTTCAAGGGACACTGGCTGACTGAGCACTCATGGCACAATGTTACCAGCCCAGGGGCGACTGCTTTATCCTCAGCCTTGAATTGATGGGCCCTTACCATGAAGAGCATGATGAGGTGGTCAGTATGGCTACCCTGAGGCCAGTTTCTGTGAGGTAAAGCTTATCTGAGCAAAGCAGTGCGAGGATAAATGCCAGACATGTACCACAACTGTATTGGGTGGAAGATTTCACAGTATTAGCCATTTGACAGTCGATAAAGTGATTGTTGAAGAAATCCATCATGCCTTGAACCATGATGATTTGAGCTACATCAAAACAAATCTTCTCCTGACAGCATTTTTCTTCTTACTGGTATCAAGCAGGAGTTCAGAAAATTCATAGAGCGATTCTTCTATTTCCAAAGTATTACATCACCAATATCCCAAGTGACATTTTTTCAAGGAAATTGAATGAAATTCTCATATAAATCAATATCATACTTATATTATACCCTATATGTACAGCACATTAAAAAAAAGCCATTGTCTTGATGCTCCTGTTGCTACACCGAGTTCAGACTACTTTCTTTTACCAAATTGTCAGATGAGTCAGGGGCCAGGCAACTCAGTGCACCAGAATGCCCAGACAGGCGTAACAAAACCTTAAACACGCTACACAAGACCTGCGCTGGCGCGAAAATGAAATTCCACCCGTTGTTACGTTGAGTGCACGGGCGCCAGTCTACCAAAATAGCACGCCTGATGTTCGTGCAGTAAAGATTAGCTCTAGGCAATGAAGTGTTTAAGTATATATTATTGGCTGTGTGATACAGTATATATGCCAAAATGCCCAGACATAAGATAGCACAAGGTGAGCAAGCTGCCTGCTCCCTGAATATACAGTCTTCAGAGCGTGCGTGTTGCATAGTGTTTTCTGCTGAGGTACAAAGAGAATAACTCAATTTCTGCTCACCTCGATGAAAGTGTAACAGGGAGATTTATCACATGAAATAAAGAAAAAATGAGTAAATAAGTGAAGCTGATACTTTAAGTGCATTAATAGGTTATTGTAATAGCAGAACAGGAGCAGTTAAGGAATTGTCTTCAACACTCAGTGCTGCACACTTAGCAAGACTGCTGTGATATAGTTTAGCAATTTACAACTAGCAATTTACAGAGAAATTGTCAACATTCCTGTCACAGCATCATCTTTTATTGGAGCTTTGCATACATTGCCACATTAACCATAACCTACTGTTCATTCATATTGTAAAAGGGCAAAAAGAAACTCACTGCACCATACCCTCTGGAACTGAGCTATACCATATTGAATCGAATCGTGATCCCACTGAATCAAACAAAATCAAATTGTTTCACTGAAGTGGCTCCCCTCATTCCTTTTGAATTCAGCGCAGACAGACGCCCGCGGTCTACATCTCATGTAGATGCAGGAGATTGGTCCGCACAAAGTACATTCAAAAGAAAGTACAAGATCTCTACTTGCAGATGATGTAAAGTTGGCTGCTGCAAAGTGGGCACTCTGAGACCCGCCTTCTACCCCCGATCGTGCGTCCCTGCGGCGGTGCATGTCATAAGACGTGTGGCATAAAGTGGCATAGACACGTCTAGAGTGCATGCCGAGTCACCGAACACAAAGCAGCTCGAGTCATTGGACTCACGTTTGTCATTATGTTGATACATGGAGTTCAAAAGACAATTAAATAGCTATGAAGCCAATCATTAGCGCTTATAATGCCCCATCGTATTTGCCATCTTGTCAACTGAGCTATAAGGCTATCTAATTGTCGACACCGGAATGAGGCAAACGGTGCATGTGGGTGTGCATGCAGTGATTGTTTCTGATGTCGGTAAATCCTAAAGAACGTTAATTGGAGGTAACTGCTTCACAGACACTAAAAGTGTTTGAATGGGAAATGGTCTCCTCATAAATCGTTTTAACGACTTCACAAGTATCAGGAATAGTAATCCAATAGAAATCATGATGACACTTAATTGTTTGCCCACCGTGAGGAGGCCTGAAGAAAAGCCTTTTATTTCTTTTTATGGTATACATAACTGCGTCGTCGGTTACAAATGTGAACCAATTCATTTATGTCACACTCAATGGCCCACTGATTTGGTGGCTGTTTCTCCTATTAAGCTCATTTCCATTGTAAAGACATTGTGTATTGCTTTGATGCCACCTTCAGTATCTACTACGTATACTATTATGTATGGGTATACTGTATACAGTACCGGGATAGTCGATCCCATTTTGAAATGGTATATAGATTTATGAAAATGATCAATAAGTAAACAAAAAAAACCCCCACACATGTCGGGTAATCTATTTTTGCACGGCCAGATATTACAGGAAGGTAGCAAAAGGAGAAAGATGTGTGAGGTGCTGATGGAAAGCGGATCTATAAAGCCTTGTCTCCTTTTCATATTTCCATCACATCTATGTAGTTATGATTGGATTCTTTCCTACTTTCTCGGAAGAAGTGGTAATATGAGGCTCCTTATGATCGTGGTGTTAGAGGTCAGCAGAAAGGCGTCCTGTGTGGCTTTGATCTTTAGCCAATCATACCAAGGCATGGATGGACCACAGCCAGTGGACTCGAGGGGCCGTCACTGACAATTCAGGATTACCTCTTCAGCACACAAGTAAAACGCTCTCATACTTACTAATAAATTACTTTCACACACACTATGAAACACTTTCACACATGGGACTGTTTTTTTCTTTCTCTCATACATTTGCAATTGAAACACTCTAAATACACACAATTAAAGTGGTCTGACACACACTGCGGACGTTTTTTTGCTCATTTCCAGAAATGCTCTCACCCACCACTAAAACATTCTCATACACATCACTGAAAGATGGAAGCTTTCTTTTTTCATTTTTACTTGTTTTTAATAATTTGGGTCATTTTTCAACAGTCCCTTGAGGAGCGTATCTTTTAAGACCGTTGATGGAATTTTAGATGTTCATTTTAAGACCATTATTTTTTTTTTTTTATTTTGTATGATCTGCCGTTATTAGGTTTGTTAACCTTCTTATCCCTTGACTTGCTGTTGATTAACCAATGTCAGCGGCAAGATTTACTCCGTACAGTCCTCTAAAATAAGCACCGTTTTAGTATTTTTCCTCTGAGATCACAATATAATGTCATCCAGTTCATGTGAGTGTCACATCATTTAGAGAGACAGAGAGAGGACACAGTTGCTTGAGGGTGATGTGTGCGCAAACCCTGACATGATTTAGAAGAGCTTAATTGTAATAATGTGTAACATGGAGCAAGTGTTTGGTAGCTCCGAGGAAAACTCTCAGACAGTGCTAGCATGAAATTGCTCTGTTAAGAGGACGATATCCGTCATGCAGTTGTGGAACAACAGCCCCTAGACTTCATGGGAACAAAGTATGCTGGCCTCACAAACCTATTACACAACGTATTTTCATTTGGTGAATACATCAAAACGCTAAATCCATGTGGTGAACATGACTGCTCAGTCTGATTTAATTTTACTTCATAAATTGTATGCTGTTCAACAAAATACAACAAATCCTGCCACGGATCTTCTGGCATAACATTTGTTAATCACATTATTGTTAATTAATGTTGCAATTTGTTTTGGGGTTTTTTGGGTGGGGGGGTCACTAACGCATGACCATGTTTTGACCAAAATGAGAACAAAGCAGTCAGCGGAATGGCATTCTCATATCACTGCACTATGGAGAAAAGCCAGAGGAAAGGAAATGTAATAGAGGGATAAATGCGACATTTACTGATAGCCTTATATCCTTGTGAACTAGTTTACAAGAAAATATTGGAATTACAGTCAGAATGATTTATAATCAATTGTTCAAACTCAGGCTGTAAACTTCCTATCGCCATGAATATTAACACACTCCCTCGCTTGTACTGTACCAGCTTTCTCCTCCTTACTCTCACAGGCAGATGACACCTCACAGCACTATTTGTAATTATTGATGGGGAAATTTAGGATTTTTTTTTGCCATCTCCATAGATGCATGTCCTTTCTCAATCACCATCACACATACAATAGTTAGATACATTATGTTAGTGCAGTCTTAGGTTGTTCTTACTGTACATTTGCAGTTTTGTACCCAGGTTTGGACAAAATAAAAAGGCTCATGGGGACTCTCCAAAGTTGTTCTGTAAAAAAACATAATGAATAACAATTGTCAACCAAAATGTCCAAAAGCTTCAGTTCATTGACTATTTTAAAAGCTGAGATGTTTCGTCAGCGTGTACGCTTGTAAAATGTTTTTAAAATGTGCTGATCCAATAAACCGAACGGGCAGCAAAATCACACCAGAGTTCATTTTAACCGAGCGAACGTGACAAGTGTGATCATAATCTCATTGTGCTTCTTTATGTCCTAACAAAGGAACAAACTCGCACCACCAGGCAAAACAGACGTACAATGGTATGCTGGCAAGCATTAAAACTACTCTGTTTCCATTCATGCACAGACTCCCATTTTTAATTGACCACTTCCTTCATCATTTGAGAAAGCATCACACACCCACTATTAGAGGCATCGTGCCGCAGGGGTCTCTCTCACTGAGTAGCAAGGTAATTAGAATGACTCCACTATCTTCCTGGTCGTGTCCATGGTCTCCTAAAGACAACAATGTAATTTGTGGAGACAGGAAATAGCCGGTGCGGAGGTCACCAAAAGCCATAATTGGACCAGTCAGTCAATAATGCTGCAGCCTATGAGGCTCCTAATGAAGCACAAGAGACATGACCGTGCATGCCAGTTTCTTGGGCAACGGAGACATGACTGCACACTCACCAGCATTCAGATGCATTGCTGTAGTGCTGAAGCTGAGTTAGTGAGCAGTATGATTTGGAAAGCCGCAGCTGTCCAACCCTGAGAAGAAAATGAAGGCGCGTCTTGCTTCTTCAACTATCTCAAATAGCACAAGATTGAGTAGGAGTGCACTGTATTAATATGTTGTGTTTGTCGTTGTCTTGTTTTTCCTCCAGCTGGAACAACGTACATATTCGGGCGAGATGGCGGTATCATCACATACACGTGGCCGCCAAACGACCGGCCCAGCACAAGGGCAGACCGGCTAGCAATTGGCTTCAGCACTCACCTAAAGGACGCTGTCCTGGTGAGGGTGGATAGCTCCTCTGGTCTTGGAGACTTCTTGAAACTGCACATCGTAAGTGGAGAAATATACTCACTCGCTACTGAGCAGTGTTTAATTTGCTGTCATAAGAAAAGGTCCCTCCTAGATTCCAATGTCTTTTCCAAATGTTACGGCTTTTTCGGGTGTTCGTTTTCAAATAAGGGTAGTTCGTTTTCGTCCATCCCTGACTTGGATATAATTCAGCTGGCTACCACATTACCTGAAGCTAAAACGCTCTTACTGATAACACTAATGCTAAAAGGAATAGGGCTCCCCCCGCCACCCATATGTAAAAACATGCCTGTAACACAGGAAACCCCAACACACAAATGTGTAATTGGTTGTGCCTTAGCCCCAAGTGTCTACACACTAGCTACACAAAGTCATTGTGTCTTGATATAAGCAGGCCTGTTCTGAGGAAACGGAACATCTGTCTCTGTGTCTCACTGATGTGGAAATGCATTCTGGGCATTTTTCTATCCAAGCCTTAGGTATTTTTGACGCACGGCTCATCATCCGAGTGTAACTAGCCAGTTTAAAAGGCGACAACCTGTTATATACACGCCGTTAATTTCCAAATGTCATGCCGGCACTCTAACAAGACACTAAGAAGAATGTGAATTAGAGTACATGCGCAGAAACAAGATCAGTCAGATGTGCCAATGCTGTGATTCAGTGTTTTTAAATGATCTTGCAGACAATTTGACAATTTTTAGGGGAGTGGGGGGTGTAGACTCCTTAAATTACTATAATTGTGCATTACCCCTTTTACATTCAGGAGCTTGTGGTTGCTTGTTATATGCTTCACAAACCTTTGCAGCACATTTGAAAACTGAGTGCAAGTGATAACCGTTTCTCCATTGCACACACAATAGACAACTGTCGTATAAAAGTATGTTAACAGAGTCCAAAAAAGACCTCCAACTGATGAGCAGACATTTTTCAAAGTAAAAACCATAGTGGTGTAGGTGATATCTAAATAGTAGATATTCATAATGTAAAAGAAAAGATGACATACAGAGGCCAGTGGGAAGTCTTGGTGGGTAAAAATTAGACAGGAAAGCTCCTGCGGCTCACAGCAAATTCATGTGTTGCCTTGTTGTTGCAACATCCGATTGACAGGGAGAAATTGTTGATAAGGCTTGCTCTACAGGCGGGGGCAGTGGGTTGTGAGAATTCCTTCCCCTCTCGCATCACCAGTCACTCCATTTGCCTCCTCATAATTACTTATTCATTAATGCACAATATTTTGGCAGGCTCTGAGACTGCCGCATTTTGTTAGAGAAAATGAGAAAAGGAACTTTTTAAATTGCCCCAAAGAGACGTGAAGTAACAGAATCCCAAGTTGGTGTATTTCAATGATCCGGTTTGGACATTAAATTAAAAAAAAAAAAAAAAAAGGAACTCTGCAGCTACTCTGTGTGTTTTATTGACTATGAAAACAATCCTATCTGCTGCTGGTGTTCATTACAATGCATTCTTACCAACCAACATACTGAAGAATGATTCCCACAGATACCCCCGCCCCCTCACTCCTCTTACTCCCTCATGTTGCTTCGACTCCTCTTTAGAGGAAGAGTGTATCTTTAGCTCTATGAGATGGGATTAGACCAGATTTCTCTATATACACTCACCCACACCGCCTTTCCCCCCCAGCCTCACATACCTAATCGCAGCCTCCCATTTCATGATGACAGCAAAATCATCGGGCCTTGAAGGACACAATCTCAGTTTGCACTTTTTTTTAAAGGAGGAATATGTGGAGACTGTGATTTAAATGCAGCTCAACAGAGTTGTGATCCCTCCCCCTGCTACTCCTTCTTCATTGCAGAAAAAGACAATGACAGTGAAATCAGTGAACCGTCACCTGTACGGCGATTACTCTCCTCTAGCTCATCATTGTAGCACATATGGAAGGAGGACTCCATTTCTAATCATTTTCGTCTCTTATTATAACGCTGCTCAATTTATTCGCCGTGGCGCTGCGCTATTTTCATTAGGCTGTTGGAACTAGTCTGCGACCATATAATAACACTTGTCTGTACATGATAAAAAAGCCCTCGCAGGTAGATGTTTAAATAATAAATCTCTGCAGTGACATTATGCATTCGGGGTGTACTGGAAACTGACTATAATCACGATGTCTTGTTTGGAGAATGCAATTAAGATTATTTCCCTGGATGCAACTCTAGTTTAATTGAAGAATACCACCGTGCAAGTCTACATTGTTAAAATGACTCAAGCACTTAGTAATTGTGCCATGTGCAGTCTTAAGATTCTTGGTGTGTCTATAGTTCAACTTCGACTTCAAAATAAAAGTCGTCCTTGAAGTATTTGTAGAGTTTGGTCCAGACCTTGACCCAAACGCCTTTTCAAACAGACCCAGATCTGTTTTTGTTTTTTTTTATATTATTTTGGCCATTAAGAGTAATATAACCGGGGTAATGTTTTGGAACCTGACGTTAGTCGCGGATCATTAAAGTTGTAAATATAAACACCAATATGCATTCCAACACCCACATGACACAACTCAGTCAGTTTAATTGTTTATCCCGAGCAGTTTTGCAGGTGAAAGTGAGTGGGTGTGTGAGGCAGGCAAAATGAGGAGAGAGACTCCAAGTCCAAGGGTGGATTTCAAGGTTAACAGGTAATGATGTGCTTGAAACCCCCCCCAAAAAACAGCATTTAAAAAACAGCATTTAAAGCAACAGTAAATAAATACATATAGTTGCCCACTTACACTCTTCTTTTTATTTTTGATTCATTCATTTTTTGCTCCAGGGTTACAGTTCATTTTCAAATTGTATCTGCTTTGGCATTTGGTTGGTAACCTCCTACAGTTTATGCACCGGTTTACAAAAGAACACTGGTCAACACACTGAAAAGTGGACTTTTCTTTGTCAAATTTAGCCCTGTGTGCATGAACACATTTTCCCATGGACTTAAACACTTTTGCTCTTTCACACTCCGGAGACTGTGGTAGGTCCAGCGTCCCGTGAAGGTGAAACATTGTACTTGTGCATTTTGATGCAGTTAGCTGGCCTGCGATGGCTCAACCACAGCTGACTGGTGCTGACAGTGCGGGACATACCTGGCCCATAATACTCATCTACACTCACCGACTCCCCAACAGGCCTAATGTGTCCTTATTTCACAGAAGGTCTAATATCACTATCCAGAGCGATGCAAGTAAACTTTTTTTGGATTCATTTTACACTGGTTCCGAATCTGCCCTCCAGCACATCTGGTTTTCATAGTAATGTACCGTGTGGTCGTAACAATGATACAATGTGTGATACAGTGATATATTGAGTGATATTTATCGATTAACGGTTAGCTTCAGCCACAGGTAGATTTTGTTTGCTGAACGTCACAGCTATGAATTGCAAGCATGGTGAAATCTGTTTTGCGCAAGATTTTATAGGTCCAAATTAAAAAAAAAAAAAAAAAAAAAAAAGAAAATATATCAAAAACATAGAAAAACCCCAGACATTTTTAGGGACACATAAAGCCATCTCTGATTAAAATAAATGCTGTGGACCGGTGTATTATATCATATTAATTGGCAAAAAATATCCACGCCAGCAGATATTTTTCTTTTCACCTGCAAGGAGCTTTTCTGCTGTGTGTGTGTGGTTTTTTTTGTTTGTTTAAAACGCTGAGCTCACACTTCTACAACTGTTACAGTCAGTAATGACATAATGGCGAGTACTATTGAGTCATTTGTCTTGATGTGCTTCATTGTCGGTCGTCAAATACGTTAACGCTACTGTCTGTTTCTTTTCGCTCGGGAGCCACTGCTTTATTGATGGACCGCCAAACATGCAAATTAGTTTTATTGATTTTATTTTATTCAGAATAAAAAATGTATGCTCTCCTTACAAGTGTTGTGTGTTAGACGGAAGAGTGCATATCCGATGATGGCACAAATGTTATTTGAGGTATTTTTATATTGAAACTATGCTATGATTTTCAAATGGATTGGAATGACATTCTTAAATTTAAGGAAAACGGCACACTCAGTGATTTACAGCCTGCCTCGGACTAGAATGAATCATGCTTATTTGATGGTTGTGCACAAATTGGCAAATTATGCATGGTGGTTGGATGTGTCAGAAGTCTGGACAGTAGAATGTGTGTAGGTGAAAGGTGCACAAAGCCAAAGAATATGACCCTATGTGCTCAACTGGTACTACATTTTTTGAGGTATCATTCGTGTTTTTCATCCCAAGCAACAGTTCTCTCCATCTTAAAACAATTTGTCTATTTTTAGGAAGCCATTCACTCTGTAAAATGGTGGCTTCTCAGTTGTTTTCGTAGTTTGCTATCAATGAGCAACGATATGCAGCACCATTGGAGGCTCTCCTCATTCTCCTGCAAGGTCCCTAGAGGTCCACTGAGCTTGTATTGTGCCTGCTCTCAAATCTCTGTGTGGGGGGTTGGGGACAATTCAAAGTACTGCCTTCGATCCCTTTCTTCTAATTGCCAACAAGACTTTAAAAAAAAAAAAAAAGACTGGCAATGAAGGCACTCAGGCTAAGACAATGTACTGTGAAGTTAATGTATTCCACAGATGAGAGAGGATCTTGGAGAAATAATGACTTCTCTGCTGGAGCATTGCTCCCCTTGGTTCTGTTTAGCTGTCTACTAGAAAGAGGATTTTCTCCCTCTTGTGGATCACAATTTTACTGTAATTTCAACTCTCACTCCGTATCCTAATAAGGAAAAATAGCTCGAGGACAACGCATAGCCATGAGTAATGTATGAGAAGTTCTATTTGTAAGATAGAAATGTTTTGGTTTCTGAATACAGTGTGCACAATTTTGTGCTGAATGATGACAGCAGGTTCGGATATGATGCTGAGATGAGACTTAGACCTGGGAGAGGAGCTGTGAGCCTCTAGAGGCAGACTTTGTCACACTATCCCCCATGCACTTATTAAACACACCTGCAAAGGGAATGTATCTTACACCTATTTTCTACTCCTGTTAACGCCTCAGAGCCAGTAATTACCTTCCCATACTCACTGCAGACCTGCATGCGATAGCCGCTAAATTTATAGTATGCACTGTCCTTGTGCTATTTGTTTGCTCAGGGCACACCCCTCAGCCATTCTTCCTCTATTCCACTTCCTATCACCCACCATTCCACTCTAAATCATTTTAATGCGTTCCTTATTGCCACAGTTGCTACCTCCCCGTTTGCTAGCCCGTTTTCTCGGGAAACAGAAACATACTTCAGAGAGATTGCACTTCATTGTAAGTCATTTATTCTATTATTAATTGTTTTACATTATTTATCATAAAATTATACTTTTTTTTGTTACAACAACATAAACATTACATTGTTGTTATTGCGTCTCTATTTAATGTTCTGAATAATCACACACACACACACACACACACACACACACACACACACACACACACACGGGGCTTCAAAAAGTCATTTCCAATATATGAACATTAGAGTTTGCTTTTTCTCCGTTGTAGAGGGTTGGCATTGATTCAAAGACCAATCACTTCGTGTTCAGGTCAGAGTTGCGATTTTTTTTTCCCCAGGATTTTCCATTGTACTCACATTCAGTCAGTATTTTTCACTAACAATTGCTAATACTCCCGCTTGTCATTAGACATTGCGTGTTTAAGATTGTTTGGGTTTCAATGATGTAGCATTCTTGAGTCTTTCTTTTGTGAGCCCATCCTCAAGAGTAAATCATAAAAATCAATATAACCAATCGCCAACCAGATGGGGGTTTTTTTTCCTTTTAATCCCTGATTTCATCTCATTTCACAGTGACCAGTTTCAGCAGAATGGCTGTGTGTTGGTCATTATCATTTGCAGAGAAGGACCTTATGAGACCATGCTAATGCCACCAAAATGGCAAGTTTAAAGCTGACCATGTTGAAGAGACAGCAGTGAAAGAAGCGGATGGGGGAGTTTCACTGACCTCATTTAGTCCCTCTGTGATGATTCACTCACACAAACCAGGCAGACGACACTTGTACTCATACACTGGTGATGTGCTTCATATACAATACAGTCTTTGAACCGTAATGTTATGCCTTAGCATTTAAGGGTTTTTTTTTTGAAATGGCACATGTATTGCATTGATTTTTGTAGCAGTAAGCGTAAGCGATCGTGGTAAAAGCCTGAGTGTGACAGCGAATCGCATCCCATCCCTTTCGTCACAGTCAGAGCAGCCACTTACCTCGGATGATGTTACCTGACCTCAAAGAATCAAATCTCATCATCTCCATATTGCGAGGGGACAGCGTTAGAATCGCCATTACTCATCTTTCAATTCCAATCATTTCTCAATTTGTTCAAGCTCTTTGCCACGATGAAGCCAAGTGGTCCATGAAAAGGGATGACTGAGTGTGTGTGTGTGTGTGTGTGTGTGTGTGTGTGTGTGTGTGTGTGTGTGTGTGTGTGTGAAAAAGACAGAGAGTGATGTGTATGTGTTTCAGAGTGCAGGACGTTGATGTGCCTTCTCTTTTATTAGTGTTACAAATCACAGTTGGGAGTACAATGTCATTCTCAAAGCTGAGCATCAATACGTTACGGGCTCGGCAATATTGCCACGGATAACATGAAGGAAATTTGATTTCATCATCTGTCCTCATAACACTGTTAGCCTGTTGGTCGTTCTCTCATGTATGGGTTACAAGGTTAAAAACATTGACATTCCATTTATTTTTTACAAATTGAAGAACAAAATTGGTTTGTATCGACACAGCCCTCCGCACAGATCACGGATCCTTTTCTGTAAATTTAACTACGGATAAATTGTATGATCCATTGTCATGATGTCTTTGTTTTTTTTTTTATGAAAATTGAAGCACCACAGCATGAAATGGACATAGTTGTTGACTTTTGACACAGCTGCCCCACCCTCGGGGTGAGATAAATATAGCCTCCTTTATTTTGCTCCATTGCATTAGACCAGACTGAAAAACAGCTACATGCTAACTGCAAATAATTTTTTAAAAATTGTATTTGCAGTTAGCCTGCAAAATGCAATTTTTCATGATATTCTGTAAAAGGTGTAGACATAATAACTTCATTTATTTATTTTTTTCATGTTTTGGAATAAATTCACCATTTGTTCTTACATCTAGAAGCCCCGTAGGGCAAACTGGATGGTAGCAAGCGATAGATCTAACTCTTATCCAACTAATTGAATTCTTAACTGGGCTGCTGTGGAGCTAAAATGGTAAAAACAAATGGAGAGACGGTAATTTTTTTTTTGTGTTTTTTTGTACTAGCAATTTTTCCATTAATGATGGAAATGAAAATGCATCCCGGTGAAACAGGACACTGTCTGCACGGTGGACTTCGCAGAACATTTGTGCTGTGAAGTGGTTACTGAGTCACAGACTGTCACTTATTTATCTGCTCAAGTTTGAGATTCTGATCTTTTTTTTCCCCATTTGTAAGTGATATGTTGTGGAAACTTTACTTTCTTGTTTGTAGACAAATAATCGGGAGTCTAAGGGCCTGTGCACTCATTCAGTATAATTGTAAAGATTCAAGGGAATCTTTTGTTATCTGCCTTTTTCTGGAAATTGTGTCTGTGAGCGCAGCAAATGAGACACTGCTCATCTCACCCACTCTACCAAAATGTGTGCTTAACCGTATTCGGATCCCTCTGCTGATTGTTTTTTCCAAAAAAGCAACTCACAACATATGAAGCATCTCTTTTTGGTGTAGTTTGAATGCCCAAGACCGCCCCCCTTGCTACAATCAGAGTAGGATATATTCACATCCCTGCAAACCAGTTACACTTGCTGGAAGCCACTGCTGTGTGATTTTCACTTGTGGAAGCAGCACTTCATCAGCACCAAGCCATCAAATTACAGTCTTTAGTTTAGTTTGAGTGAAGGTCTATGTTTTGCATGCAGCACACATTCCACCAAATAACACCAAATGCAGTAACGTGAAAAAAAAAAAGAAAAAGCTTCTTCAGACTGTTTTATGGAGCAGATTAATTTGTTTGTATAATTTCACAGTTGATGGGTGACTGGGTACTGCAGACGATATATTTAAAAAACAGTTTTCCATCCTATGTCCTCTTGGATGAATATTTTTACTGTTGCAACATCATCAAACTGTCAAAACATACAATCATGCTTGAATTACCTGGGGAGATTCTTGGGGAAATATTTGAATCATGTCACAGTGAGTGTTTTTTGTTGTTGTTTCTGGTTCCCCCTGAGGCTGTATCTTCTTGCAAACATCCAGTACCAAGCGACCATTTTCTATTGTTACAAATTGCCTTCGCCCAGAAACCGCACAAGCTCATAATACATCAAGACTAAATGAGCAGCAGGATGAAGCTTATAGATCTGAAAGGCAAAGACGCAATGCTGTGTGGATATGTAGAAATCTAAAATGAAGCCGGTCTTTGCCAGGGTTTGGTGACCTGGGAAATATACCAGATCTTAAAACATACCAAGCTCCTGGAAGAGCATCTTTCATTGCCAGCAGAAATTCCCCTTTTATGAATAATGGATTTAATGGCCCTGTTCATATCCTCAAAGCAACCAGTTAATACAAATTAGGTCCCCTTTAGGAACAAAAGATTTGAACTCCACTTTTACGCTGCACCTGTGATTTAGGCCATGTGATTCCTCACTTTTATCAATCGATTACAGTTTGTCAGGACAACTTATTTGTGTAACATGTATTTATTTAAATATAGCAAGGATCTAAAAGGCTAAAATCATTGGTATTGGGGAAAACCTAATTTTAACCTGGATTTAAAAGCATTTACATTGGGGGATAATTTTTGATCTATTGTCAATTTATTGCATTTGCATGCAGCTTAACACCTAAATGCTGATGCACCATGTCTACTTTGAACTCTGAGCTCCACTGATTGACCCTAGTCTGCTGACCCCCAGACAACAGTGTGGGACAAGCCCCCTGAATCATGGAAGAAATAAATTATTGAAAAGCATTTGCTAATAATTACCTTCACTATATTTTTTTATATCAACCCCTTAACTCTAGACCCGGATGTTGGGTGTGGGTGGATGTTACACAAGGACGCATGATGGGGCATGGAAGGTGGTCACTAAGTGCTGCTCCTCAGCGGCTGACTTGACATCATCCGCAAGTGGAAATCTTCTTGCAGTTCTTTTTACTGTGGGAAATACTGTGGCTCAGCGTTTACTGTAAATGCACTTAGCGCGCCGATCTCCTGCATGGACTCAAGCAAGTCCTTCCACCAGCACTGAATTTAAAAAGATTGAGCTGGGAGCTGGTTCACTTGACCAGGAGTGAGCTGCATTCCCCCCGATAATGGCGCAAATGCCTCTTTAACCTGCACTAATCTAGCACAATACCAAAAGAAAGAGAACTCTACATGTGCACACATTTAGACTGTGCTTTGTCGCTAAATGTTTACTAACAGCAATTCTCTTTTCTTTATTGTCAAAATCTATTACCTCAGGTTTGTTTAGGTTTAGTTGAAGGAAATGTCACTTCATCCAGTTATTAATTTATTTTAGCCAGTGGCAAAAAACCTTACTTGAACTTTTGTCACATGGGGACATTGCTAACTAGCACTATGTATCATCTGCACAGCTATGACAGCCAACATTGGCATTCTGAACAATTTGACCAAAGGGTAGCATACATCTTTACAGTATTTCCCCGCCACTTGACTTCTCTCGGCTTCCTTACACGAGGAAGTGGCGCTTAATTGTGAGCAGACATGTTTGTTGTGATTTACGCCAATCTGACTGTTTTAATGTTATTTCTGCCTAGTGTCCTAGCCCCTAATCATGGGCTAATAAAATAGCTTCCGATTTCAAATAAATCGCTTTTCGAACAGCCTTCTGGAACGGATTATGTTCAAAAACCAAGGTGTACAAAAACACAGTCAGTGTTGCCAAATCAGCAATTTTCTCACTCCGTTCAGTAACTGCCGAGATATGCTTTAAGCACTGATTGCAGCCATTTTTTTGATAGATTGTTGTTGCCTCATCAAAACAACATATTTTATATTCACATGTCTTTTGAGTGCATGAGCTCGTGAAAATAAGCATCTGCTATAGATGCTGCAGAACAGCTCATTGTAGGATGATGAAAGTACAACAAAAGGCTTTCTTTATCCTCTTTAATCCCTCAGATGAGAGGTGAGAGGAGCACCCAGGGATGTGTGACCTCTTTAAAATCAGTTTGTCAACCATGCTTTGCTCCATGTCCCTGGACACAAGAGAAATGCTGAAGTTGTCTTTCATATTGCAGTAAATGCTTCACCGTGTAATAAGTATTAAGCTTTATGACTTCATTTGCTACTTCATATGACTTGATTTGAAAGATCTTTTGCTCTGTTTTCCCGACAAGGGCAAAGTAAACACCTTGACAACAGTAATTAAAAGAGCAAGTGGGCCTAATTCATTTTAATGTCACCCTTCTCCTCCCTTCACTTGGCCTCTTAAATCAGTTATGCTTGGAGTAGCTGCCTCTGCTCGACTCTTTAATTTAGCAGTATAGTTTGTGAAATGGTCTCGTTTCTTATGAGAGGGGCTATAAAAGATGTCGAAAATTGTGGTGGGAATACCGTGGCCTCAGCTGAATCTCCCTTGAAGTTAACACAGATTAAAACAAGTCACATTTTAAATCTGTCCTAACCACGGCTAGTCAGTCAGTCATCTCCACCGTGTTTGCGTTTGAAACCGCAAACATCCGACCGTAAACCCACAAAACTTGTCAAACAAGCCATTTTAATGTCATTACAACTTCATGAAATTTTAATAGCCGCTGTGGATGTGAAACAAAGTAATGTCATAAGCCGGGAACGTTTGAATCCATGAGTCGTAAAACAGATGGCAGGCAAAGTTGTGTACCTCTCCAGGCAGTAATATCTGCTAGCTGAGGATAACCGAGTTAATCGTGTATGACAGGAAAGCAACAATCATCCAAATGGTCTTTAATAAATGCACAGTTGCGTACGTTGTGTGACTGTGTGTATGAACTCTTACTACGTGTAAAGCTGTAAGATTTTTGGCATTTTTTAAAAATATATCTCTTTGCCTCTTTGGGAGGTTTCCAGCTCGCAGGAAGGAGAGGAAGCAAGTGACAAGTAGCACTGTACTACTCTCTGACAGTCATATTATTTCACCACAAAGAGCCATTAGGGGCTATTTTTGGGGCCATCTCCTTAGAAAGGCACAAATAAAAGAAACATTAACAGACAAATATAATGGGTGGGAATGAAACACAATGAGAAAGGGGCACTGGGCTCCTTCGCTGTGTTTGACTTTTATGACTGGTACCTTGCTGCGATTGGCTGGCAACCAGTTCAGGGTATCCCCGCCTACTGCCCGAAGACAGCTGGGATAGGCTCCAGCACCCCCGCGACACTTGTGAAGATAAGCAGATTGGAAAATGAATGGATGGATGGATACTGGTACACTTTCCTGTGAGAAAACTGATATTGACCCAACGACAATGAAAGAGTGAAAGGCAAATGATAAGTTGAAGACATAAGAAAAGATCAAGTGTGAGGATGGGGTCAGGATTTAATTTATTAAAAGCATGTGGTGGCACAGAGTTCTGAGAGGCAAATGCCATGAAATTAAGTGGAAAGAGTGATTTCGAAAAGAACACAAGTGCACACATTAATTACTGTTGTTGTTGATGGAGTACTGACAAGTTGTACATCCTACACATCTCTGATCATTTTTATTCAGGTTGTTCAACAAAAAGTCAAATTTAAATGAAATGTGTGTCAAACACAATTTGCTCTACGATACCGGTCAACCACCAATTTATTTGGATTTAGGAACTCTTTTTCTCAGAAGAAATGATGGAAATAGAACTCATCCAATCCAGGTTCATCCTGTCGTCACGATGAACCTTCTTGACTATAGACACATTTTTGACAGTTTTTATTATTCTGAACAAATGTGGAGTCAAAGTTAAAAGCTACAAAAATGAAACATAGCTTGAAAAAAAAAGGATAGTCACCTGAACCCTTCTGACAAGTGATGGATTTGTATAAGGATGTGGGATGGATTCTCGCTCAGAAGGCATTAGCCTTCATGCATTTCACTTTGATATGCACAATATCAACTTTGGTAATAGGTAACAGATTTGCAGCTGAATGTTGGGACAGACATTACAGCTTGTGCTTCGAAGGTTCTCCACATAACGGCTAAATACAACATATTGGTTTATTTCTGTTCCTTTCTTATTGTCGCCTTCAGCTATATTGTATGGTGCACCTCTTTACATCAATGCCATAGGATCTATTGTCAGTTTTATGGTTATTATTATTATATGTTTCCATGTTACCATCACACATACCCTTGGGTGGTAGTATAAGAACAAAAAAGATTATAGATTCTCATTGATCTGAAGTCTAGTTTAAATGTTCTTGGATCAAATTCTGACTCCAATTTTGTGGTGGCTTCACTTTATAGTGCTTAACTGAATTATTTTTTAATTCTCACTTATTTTTTTTTTTTTTTTTAGATAGACGTGCAGATGTGTAGAATTGTCTATGGCCAAGGGGCAATAATATTACAATCAGCCTAAATGTAAGGAGATAAACAAAAAAAAAACCCCAACAAATTTTACCAACTTTGTCCTTCCCATCCCTGGCTTGCGAGAGTATTTTGCATCAAAGTTATAGTAATTAAGCTCCGATCACTCGACCATGTTATAACACTTGGCTAGAAGTGTAAACCTGGGACAAGACCATTCAGGACAACTACAATTTGAAGCCATGCTGCTTTGTTCTTTTGATTCCCACAATTTAGACACAAACTCATTGGAATGGCTTAAATGACTGTATTAATGGTTACGTTAGAGGGTTTTTTTCTCTTCATATGCTTTAAAGCAGCTCAAATTGGCAGGGGCTCAGTGATAGGACACGGTTTCCATGAAGCCTAACAGTCCATAAGGCTTAACAGGGAGCAATATCAGTCCCCATGAAATCCTTATTTGTGGTGGTTCCATCGAGGGTGATGGGCTCTCATTCCATCCACCCATGTGGGCCTTGAATTTCCAGTGGATGCTCCGAAATCAAAGTCAATTTCGCCTGTGAAGGCATATCTTACGGCAGGGTATGCATGCATGTGCAATGAACACTTGTGTGTGTGTGTGTGTGTGTGTGTGTGTGTGTGTGTGTGTGTGTGTGTGTGTGCGTGTGTGTGTGTGTGAATGAGTATGACCTGTTCAATAAACCCATCACCGGCCTCGTAAAGAAAGCTGACATTTACAGCAAAGGACAAAGGTCAAGGATTGAGGGCTGATGAGATCATGATGGAGGAAAGCGGTTTTACACAAAAGCCTTTCGATAAATAGGTAGAAACGTGTCAGGTACAAATCGAAAAGGAAAGGAAAAATGAAATCTGCAGAATGTAGGCAGTGATCAAGCTGATCAATCAGATAAACAAATACAAGCTCAGCACTATAAATGTAAAAGTAAATAGCATGTGAAGATCAATGCACGCGCTTAAAGTCTGGAGAGTGAATGGATCTTAAGTGATCGATTAAAACGGATTCATAATTCATCCATCACTTGTAAGACCAATGTGGACAACAGTCGGATGTGCGTGCACCTCATTGAAACGCTCATGGCATGGAGTGGAGACTGTCTCTGTCTATCCACACGCACCGGACTGTGGCGTCCTCATTAGTAACCGCAATGTCATTAAATACATCTCCTGAAAAGATTTCACATCATAAAACGTTACTTTGCTCTGTGTGTACTCTACAAATGTGAGTCTATTCCCATTTCTGAAAAACAAAAACAAAAAAACAAGGTTTACCAGAGATGTTGACAGACAATTTTAATGATGACATTACAATGAAGCGTGGGGACAAGCCTTTAGAAGTAAAGTCTGTTTGGGCCAAACGTGTTGCCAGTTTGGCAGCTTATTCATTTGATCAAACACTAAAAACCCCTTTCTCTCTCTCCCTGGTGGCAAGGTCTTTGCCGTTTTCTGTCATGTGTCATATCTGGGAATTTTCAGGTTTTGCCTCTGCTAAATTTAAGAACAAGAGTATGGAGATAAATGGGAGAAAGAGACCCTCATGTGTGTTTTCTTTGTCGGATCTGGATGAGCAGTCATGCAATGAGCTGCCTTGCGCGCGATCCGTCCAGCGTGGTGAGATCCTGCTGCTGCTGCTGCTGTTGTTGTTTTGGTCAACGTCGCTCTTCCCAAGCACCACAACTCACAGGGCGGCAGTAAGATGTTGGCAGACCATAATGGAAATGTCATCTTTTCAGATAAAATATGTGGACGCATATTTGAGAAGGGGAGTAATGGAAGTTGTGTTGTAAAAGATTCATTTCCAATCGGTTCTGAAGCCGATTTCAGACAGCTGAATGAAGATGGACGCTGTCATCGAAAAACAGAAAAGCCAATATTCACTTAGAGCACCTCAGCAATTTGTCAAAGGCCCGTCAATAAAATGCTTTGTATTCCCACCTCAAATGGGGAAGCCAAGAAATCAATGACAAAGTTTTTTTTTTGGCGAACTAAATCCCAGCGTGCAGGGCATAAAAATGCACGTGTCTGTGCAAGTTTAAACCATTGCACTGGAGTGGATTTCCCCATTCAGAGTCCAGTTGGAAATGTGCTTCGGTCAGACAAATTATTTTGTGCACATCAAACCTAACTTTCTTTTAACCTTTAAGATCCTACATAAGCACACAATTATAAAGTGGGTTGAATTTGGAGCACCTTCAGTAAATGACAGCAATCTAACATAGGTGTGAAAAGTACATTTTATATTATTATATTTGATATTCAATGTTACACTTTGAATGGAAACATTTAGTTTGAGAAAGACATGGAAGAAAGGCAGGTAAGAAACAAAAGAGTGATTTAAAACTCAAGTACAACCATTAAAAAACAAAAGCAGTTATATATTTTATGAAAAACATTTTTACTCACGATATGGCTGAATATAGCTGCGGTTATATTATGTGTATGCTGTTTGAGGAACTCCCCCTCGATGTAGTTATGTAATGAAATGTGGTGTAGAATAGTGGGTGGATGAAAAATAATGTGAAGAGTTGTGAGGCACAGCACCATTCAAAAAAAGGGAATCTACTCCACCCTTTAATCACAGGCTTTCATATTTATTTTTGTCACTATGTCACACCACAGGGAGCCTGAAAACGAGCAATGATACCAAGTCCAAATATTTGCCCTACAGCTCCCTGGTGGAAGGACGCTTGACATTTGAAGCAAACTGGTGAAATTACGTTAGCAATACGGCCTGAATAAACAAGCACTATCCTGTACTGCACATATTTACCATGTGGCAAATGTTGTGCAATGTATTGTTGCAAAAGGTGATGTTATGTGGCACATTAAATTATTTGCCTTTAATTAACAAATTTGCCTGTTTCATTTATCTCCATTTGCCTCCAAAGAACAAACAGTAATATTTTGACGAGCCAATCTTAGCCGTTATTGTGGCTTGAATACCGTGTTATTCTTCTATTCATCATTTTAAATGAACTAAATGAACGTTTTTATCTGTTTACAATGATCCCTGTAGTCACTTTGTTGGTCAATCGGTGGGCTTATTGACTCTAGTTACTTTCAATTACTTAAGTTAAAGTCTTCAGCCTCTCTGCTTCAAAATGCCATTATCCATCACTGACTCCAAAGATAAGTGACAGTAACAGCGTTTACGTCTTATGTTGATCTGTGTTACATATTTATGATATCTGTTTGACAGTTATGATGCTGTCAAGTAGGAGTTTGTCAGAGACAAAGAAGGGCATGAAGAGATATTGCAGCGTGGTTCTTTCACTTTCTGCAGTTTGTCTTCTCTTAATAGAGCCACGCTATGCTCGCTTGGTTCTTAGATGTCATTTAATATCAGTTTTCCTCCATACGGGAGATTGCTCGGTATCAATATATATATATATATTTTTTTTTTGCATTTTGATCTGCAGAATGCAGCAGAAATTGTTTGCCACAGTTAGAAGTCAAAAGCCAAATCAGTTTTATTGAAAATATCCACTCAATAATCACCAGTCGCCTTCCTCTCTGATGTATGCTCTGCTATCATATCCACAAGACGATATATCGCCTTTGATTTGCTTCAGACACACACTTGCTCACTCAACATGGCTTGATGAGAAACTGCCATTGCAAATATGAGATAACGCGGATAAATAACGCCGTTATTTTTTTTTTATCAGGGATGGCTTTGTGTGTGTAAAGGTATTTTTTTATGCTTATGATGAAAAAAAAATACCTCTACTTTTATTCATGCACATCAGGTTTTTTGAGATATTTTCAGTTAATGTTTTTAGACCTATGAAGGGCTTGCGCAATACATTATTATATTATATTTTACCATGTATTGTAAATTATGGCTATGTTTCAGAAAAAAATCCAACCTCTTGCTGAACCGAATCCAATGTGCCCCAGAAAAAAACAAGCCCAGATTCATAATCAGCGCAAAACAAAATAGTGTAGACGTTTACTTGTATTTGATTTAAAAAAAAAAAAAGCTGTACAAATTTGGTGACCAGTGTAATTATTGTTTTTAATGAAATTGAATTACCCTGCCTTCGTAAATCTGATCAGTGAAAACGGGCTAGAAAAAGCTTGGACGTAAGGATTCATTTACCATCCGGTTTTACCCTCTGAGCTGAAATGAGGGTGAATAAACGCCCTGACACTAAAACGAGACGATGAAATTCAAATTCCATTACCATGATAAAGTGATTACATCACACACAGTGTGCATGTGCAGATTTGCCCTCAGCATGGATCTGGAGCACATGAAGTGTATCACTTGCACAATTCACATGCACACAAATACAAGCCCAAATAGACACTGATACAAAACAAATTAAGGTTTGGTCGAGTTGTCTTGGATCTGCTTTAATCAGGGCCCGGCATATCCCTTCTGCTGTATTTGTCTTGGCTACATTACACCTGAGTGGCTCTGTTTATTTCAGCTTCTTATCAGATTTGCATGCAGGAGACCCGACATGACCATCACTTTTTAATATTCATACAGCAGCTGTTTCCCAATTCCATGCTGATTTTAGCCCTGTGACCCATCAGCAGTGCAAAAGCAACTCTTTAGCACACCCACCAATTAGTGAACACACACCTATGCATCCTCACAATGCACATTTCCCCAACGTGTCCTGGGACCACATGCATTGAATTATGTTTTTTTGTTAATCATTTCTTGTCATTTGCCATCACATTGACATTTATGTTAACCCTATAATGCCATTCGTATCATATTTGATACATGCATTTTCATTATGTAACTCATTCTTTGCAGTACCGGTACATTAAATCATCTGTATCAAATTTGATACTGCAGGTTTAAAATGTGATTCTCCCCAAATTTTCAGTTTTTGATGTAATCTACGTCATGCTTATAAATGCGATACAACAAATATCTAAAACAAAATAATATGGCAAAAATATTTTTGTGGATTTGGTTATAAGGGTTAAATTGGATGGGCAAATTGGTACCGTTGTTGAATCCAGCTTCTTTCATTTTAGGCAGCTGGCTAAATTAAAGCCTCTCCTTCTTCAAGAGCACTTTCAAACAGTCACATCTCGGCTGGCTGACTGTAATGCACTTTACTTTGAAGTCAGAAAATCCTCCATCAAGCGTCTCCAGTCGGATCAGAATGCTGCTGCTCACCTCTTGACTGGTACTCGTAAGAGGGAGCACATAACTGCGACCCTGGCATCCTTTCACTGACTTTCTATACATCTTAGAGTTCTTTTTTAAGATCCTATTATTTGTTCTCAAATCTTGAAACGGCCGTGCCCCCCTTTACTTCTTTGAGCTCCTGCGCCCCTAAAGCACCTGCCTGGGGCCTCAGGTCTGCAGGCCAGACACTATTAGAGGTGCCGAGAATTAAGTGGAGGATTAGAGGGGATCGAGCCTTTTCCGTTGCTGGTCCCTCTCTTTGGAATGACCTTGCGCTGAACGTTCGGCAAGCCCCCTCGCCGTGCATCTTTAAAACTCATCTTAAAACTCATTTTTATTCTTTGGCTTTTGACTCAGCATGAGACTTGAGTTTTAGTTTGACTGTTTTTGTGCTTTTTACTGTCTTTGTTATTGATTCATTGTTTTATTGTGTGTTGTTTGAATTATTTTTGCTCCATTGACCGCACTTTGTATTCAGCGGTGGTTGTTTTAAAGTCCTCTATAAATACAGTTGATTTGCGCCTTGATTTGAATCTGCAGCCATAAATTTCCAGAGTTTTCACTTGGAAAACAGATTACCCCTCACAGCTTCTAGGAGAACATGTCATTGCTCTGATAAGTGTTGAGAAACACTTTGAGGTTGCTTCTGAATCTTGGATTGCACACGGCACTTGAACGCACCGCACGTTATGTTTTTGAGATAGATTACATCAAACCACCACTTAAAGTACACTGAATAAATTTGCTGTGTGTAACTGGGGCCTCCAGCGTTCTCCAGCTTGATGTGCTCTTTGTGCTTGCATATGTATGTCTTTTTCTTGAACAGCTGGAAGAAAGCGCCGCATTAGCATAAGTCACAAGTGCGCTGTCCTCCTGTAGAAATGCTCTCAGCACCAAAACGTCACAGTATACGGTGAGAAAGCAGCCATGATTTCTTTAAGACGTGTTTTTTTTAATCAATTTTAGGTTTCTCATTATGGCCTGGACAGGATATTGACGACAGAGCTGTCTTTGCGTGGAATTCTTTCGAGGCACAACATACTGTAGCAGGAGGAAACCTGTAAATCTTTCATGAGAAATAGAACGTTGTTTCTCTTGAGGCATTGCTTATTATCATTGATCTGACGTCTGATAAGCTAATTTGAGGGGAACCCCGTTTATGATAAGTTAGCACTAAAAAGAGTCAGCATTCAAGTTTCAGTATGTCATGCAAACACCTAATCCCATTTTCAGGGGTTGGGGTTGCTTGTTTTTGGTTGTTTTATGATGCCAACATACCATATTCCAGAAAAAACTGCGAACTACTTTCAAGATAGATTCTTTTTTTTACATCAAATCAACATAAAATCCCAATTCCATACTTATAGGCATTCTTTTTTTTACTTGGGTATCTATCCCAGTGTGTAGTATTCTTATATTTTTTTCGAGCTACGTAGCTAACTTTATGTTTTGGTTTTCCTCACCGCTTTCTATTTTCTCGCTTTCTGTATTTCTTAGACGTAATAGGATAAAGCTTTCATTGTGTGAAGCCCGGTTCACACGGTAGGATAATTAGTCTGCTTTTAACACAAATTCTATTCTCCTGACAATCGTACGGATGCCCCGATTATCGGAAAGGCTCCATAGATCATCTAATCAGATATTCCTGACGTGTATGGTGTGTTCACACTGATCTCGACCGCTCAGAAGAATGTTTTTTTCTCTCCAATTTGAAGTCAGGGATATTGAACATGTTGGATTGTTTAAATCTAACTACTCGCCACATATAGTGTACCCTAAGACAAAGCACACAGCCTGTTGACAGTGACGTGCAGCCAATCAGAAAGCGAGATGACAAAGCAGAGAGGATGCTCGGTGGGGAATCAAAAAACAAAACAGTTATGGCGCCACAAAAAAATCCGTTGCCTCCCCCGTGTCTGCCAAGTTTGTTTAATCGGAAGTCATGTTTAACCTTGAGAGGTTTTGCAAGATGTTCCGCCAAACGTGTGAATATTCATGAATAAAATTGTTTATTGTTTGATGTGTTGATTTTGCCGTGTGGCTGCCCACCTCGCGCGGTATGTTCAAATGTGTTACACCCGGGAATTTTCATCATTAAGTGTTTCGGAAGTCTGACGACAATTTTATAACCTTGTCGTGTTAACCAGGCTTTGCTGACAGATATGGAAATGTTTTCTTTCCCCAGATCGTGGGTATATAAATGCAGTATTCTACTTTAGCTGAGTACATCTGTGATTAGTATACTCATCTTAATGGTGCATTTTTACTGGTCTTGTTGTGCTACCCTCCTGAAGGCTTTCAGAGAAGCACATGATCGGTATTAGAGTGCTGACCAGGACCACTCTAAATGTCCTGTGACACAGCAGAGAAACAGGTAAAATTACTGAAGTGCTAAAAATAGAATGGGTGTAAAACCCTGTAATAATGCAAGGTCAAATCCAATGTACAACATCGTTTTAAGCAATATACATTCGTGTACAGTATATTATACCATTTAGCCACAAATGTGGACATTTTTTCTACCATTTTTTCTTCAAATGTAAAGATCGAGAAGTGACGCTTGCTGTAATTATTCTGGTTCTGTTGATGTTTCGCACCGAACAGAAAACTAGATGGATATGACCCCGAACCGAGGCACGGCAGTGGGATCAACACCTTTAAAAAAAAGATAAAAGACATCCCTGGAGTGCAAACAAATGCCTCAGTTCCCTCCATCTAACTGCTTACTTCATCTGAATACTTGTGAGAGGCTGAGAGTTTGCATTGTGTATGCGCATTCATGGGCGTCGTGGGGAAGCGGTGCGCTGCGTGAATAGAAATGGAGGGAAAGAGACTGGCGGCAGAGGCAGTGATGTATGCTGGGCTGGAGAGGTTAATAAAATTGAAGTTGTGTTATGATGAATAAGAAAGTGCCATGAAAGAGAACGTGCATAGTGAATCTCCTTGGCGAGAAGTAGTGAACAGCCTGGTGAGCGCACCCATGGGAGGGATTTTGATTTCGACAGCCCTCCCATCACCTCGCACCGCACGGCAAAAGGGACCCACGATCTCTTTGAGTCGGACTGAAACAAAGACAAGAGCCCTCCGTTCATTGTGCTGGAAAATGAGGACGAGGGTGACGTGATTTTCCTCGGGGTGATTTTGGACATTGTGAAACCACCAGTTCAGAAGGATGCAGCCCTGGGAAAACCTCATTTCCCTTCTAGTTATAAAACCTAATAAAAAGGAGTCCACATCATGGGTTCCCAGAAAATCAATGTCATATATGGTATGGGGTGCTGTACATGGAGCCCTTGTAAGTCCCTCATGAAAAGCGAACACTGTCTCATGAAGAGGGTCCGTGTATCTAGTTTTTGATATCAACCTTGTTTTCTAGGAAATGGTACAGGCCTTTTCCTTCCTGTCTGTGTCTTGCCTATAATACATCACTCCTGCATTTTCATTTGTTTTGTGTCGTGTACGGTGTAGTATTAGAATGACATTATGTCTGACTGGTTTCCTGTTGCTGGAAAGCACGGTTGGCGAAAGGCAGAAAGAATGGCGCAGTCTTTGTAAGCGCAAGGCATGGCAGCTGTTCATTTTTCGCCTGAGTTGCTTCGAGAAAACCCGCTTACCTTGCTGATGATAAATGCCTCCCTGCTCTCGCCCTGTCTCCAGCAACATTTGAAAGCTGACAGCAGCACCACAACCTCAGGCCTTTAACTTCAGCCCGCCCATCCTCCTCCTGGTCAGTGGCTTTTCCAACAGCAGGCTCACTATGCTAAAAGCTTACTGAGTCATATGTGTGGTTATGATTTAATGCTCATGTTTACTGACAGGTAAAACCTTTGTGACACTAGGATGCCCGGCACATTATCACCGAGCCCCAGAAAGCAAAGAGCTGTGGTTGAACAAGAGAGTAATAGCTTGTAATGGGCCTACATTTGGACGACTTATATCGATCTGACTTGGTGAGCAGCCAGACATCGGATACATTATAATATCTGATAATGTGCTGAGTTTGACTTCATTCTTATGGTCCTAAGGTTTCCCTCCCCAACATCTCCTTTTGATAGCCTCAATTCATTGATTTTTGTTGTTGTTGTTGTTCTTTCTTTACCCTCTAATTAAGTCCACCAGCTTTGGATTTTCCACCCTTCATTTTTCTACATTCAAGGTTTTCCTTGTTCTTCTAGCCCTGCTTGCAGCAGCTTTACCCTCAAATACTCTCTCATTCACACAAATCAAGTCTCTTCTCCTCCTTTCCACCATCAATCACTCAGGTGCTAGGGTGAGAGATTAATGACAGCAAAGTCACTGTCTGATTCTCTATTATCTAAACTGAACTGTCGCAGTTAGCTGTATTTTATCTTTAGGTGCCCAAGAGATGGCAGCTAGAATTTGAATGGATATATGATTACAGAATAAAATGCATTTCAGTCCTGAGGTGTGCAAAACGGAACTGAAAAAAATACCTCATCGGTCAAATGTAAAAGGTTTTTTTTTTCTTTTTTCATTGTCAACATATACTATATTGTTCACTATCCTCATTCTCAATACTGTACTACCGAATACATCCATCTGCCTATCCCAGCTGACTGGTCACCAGCCATTCGGAGAAAAAAAACAAAAAGATCCACAGTGTGAATTTTTGTTGAGTGTCAATGCTCATTAGGGTTAATAGAGTTGACAGCAACATACTTCAAACATAATTTATACTATTATTCTGATTGATAGTAGGGAAGGCCCTGGCTGTTTTAAGTTCTCTGAAGGAAGTCTACAGTCGTACACGTTGAGATCTCCATAGCGTATTCGGAATTAATTTGCCAAATAGGATGGCTTTAGTGAAAGACATCACAAAAACAAATTAGAATTGACATTTATGCACCTATCAAATTTGTATTGGTGAAATCGTTAGCAAGAAGACTGCTTTAGATTTGACATGAAGACAAGAATTGAGACATGTTTTAAGACAGATACTGTACAAAAGAATCAATAATTTTAGTCAGTGGAAAAGCTGGACCCATCATATCAATGCTCTTTTATGCGTTGATACACATCAAATTCCCTGCAACTTTGCTCCACGATCATAGCCAGTCATCTGTTTAATCAGATCAATATAATGTATGATGAAAAATTACAGCCGAGTGTTGCAATTAATTTGCATCATTCATACCCGATTCTCTTCCAGTGTTTTAGTACATTCAGATTATACCTCTGGCATCATAAGAGAGACTTTTGTATATCAGAGGAGACAACCGAAGTTCAAATGTCTGTGTAAGTGGCTGTTTCAACATATGAAGTGAGTGTGCCACATGCATGTCTGTTTCTCAAGACTAAAGAGGTTAAAAAAACAAACAGAGGAAAATGTCATTGAAAATTCTGGAAAGGGATTTGAGCAGGAGACAAAAAAAGGAGTAGGTACAGTGAGGAGAGTCATAAATAGGGTGTTCAAATCAAAGCAAAATGAGAGAGCGCAGAAACTGGTGGAAAGAGTCGGAGCCGCAGGCTGCGTGCGAGGCACCAGCCCAAGTATCATTGTCAATTAACATTGCGACCTAGTAAAAATGTTCAGTCTATTTCAGACCATTAATGATGTGCATCATCGGTTCCAACTCACTCGGCCTGACACGACTCTGCATCACATTAGTGTGCCACCCAGGGTTCCTTTTTTTTTTTTTAAACCACAGAAGAAGATGTATGCAGAAGGGGACCAGTTCGATTGCCATCTTAACATGTTTCGAGACGAATGACTTGATATTTTGTAAAAAGGGAAAATGTAAATGGTTGCCGGCTTGCCATTTATCACCAATTACTACTGCAGTATAAAATGGACCAAATACTGTAAAAGGCGAGACGTGGCTTTTTTGAGGCTAGTTACTAATGCTAAAAGTGATATTTGTTTATTTGTTTGTTTTTGATAAATGAACATTATCTTGTGATCAGTTGTGTTTTAAGTATTGTATTTTTATTTAGTGAAATCCTTCAACAGGGTCGCCACGTTACATTGCAACACTGCAGGATGGAAATTGGCATCGTTTCACTCGACTAGGAAATTGCTAAAAAGACAGCAGTCCGAGGATCGGGCTGTCCTCTTCCATCAATCCCGTCTTGATTAAGGCCACGTACCTGCCTTGATAATCAATTTCCTCTCATTAGTGCAAGTATAATTGGCGTCCTCATTATGCACCAATTAAAATGTGTCAATAGCTCGTCTAGTTAACCATTCAATTGCTACAAGGTGCATGGTAATAAGGTCCAGTCAGTAATGATTAACAATGCATGAACTATCAAATAATCAACTCCGTGGCCTCAGCGGCATCCTGTTGAAGTCCCAGCTTTTTTTTTTCCTTTAAACAATGCTTGAGACTTTTCAAAATCAGCTTCGATATAACACCAAAACTGACATGCCCCAGCAATCTATCCTGCTGTTTGAGACTTGTTCTTTTCAATCATTATTTTTTTTCAGGCTGTCAGCTTCTGAATATGAGAGGAAAGGAGAACGAGAGTCAAAGGCTATAGCAAATGAAAGTGCCTAGTCGGTCTGTCACTTGGAGCCCACATGCCGTCACCTTTCAGAGTGTTGTTGATGTGGGCACTGGCATGTTGCTTTGTGCCATTTAAATGAATTACCAGTAAAATACATTTCAAAAAAATAAAATGAAAAAAAATCTTCACTCCCAAAAGTAAAATGTTATTTGGTAGTTTTAAATATGTGCGGGAAAAAATACATAGATTTGGGTTCACTTTGTTTAAATGGCAGCTCTGGCAAGCCGTGTCACGCTGCTCTCGGTGGCCCTAACAAGGATTTTCTTTGACACTGCGCTGTCACCCTGGCAGTGCAGAGGCGGGTGACGCATGCTTGTATGGTGTGTCAAGGGAAGCTGGCATGGTGTTGATGGCTGTTCACTCAGCTTTTGAAGCAAAAATTTGGGCTTCATTACCAATAAGGAAGTAATGCACATCTTGTCTTTGGCTTGTTTGCTTTCGAACTTGTAATATGAAGTTGTTGTATTTTTAATACGTTGGATTGATATTTTCCAAGGATTTTTTTTGTTTTGTTTTTTTTGTTTGTGAAGTTTATGCAGGGTCAGGAAACTGTGCGTTGGTTGTTCAGTGGTGCAGTTTATCAGCAGTGCGGTGTGTATGCAACCATCAGCACAGAATTATGTACAGAGACAGTCACCCCTTATCTTTTTTTGGGGGTGTCTAAATACATTTCTAGCCGTGAAAGATATAGCTACAAGCAAACAGGCATGTGCTACCTAAAAAAAAGTAAAGGTAAATATTTCTTTCACTTTGGGAACAGGAGTCTTAGTGCCTACCCTAACCGAAGCATTTAATTATAGATTGGGACCCTGAATGCCCCTGATTCCAATTTGAACTACACAAAAAATGTTCATAGAAAGATTACATCTACGTACTATTTCAGGAACACACTTCTATCCTTGGCTTGGCGAGCAGATAGATCGGTGTTTTGCTGCTTCTCGTGCTGTGTAACCATTGTTGGCAACATGCACATTAGGCATTGCTGGAGATTGAAAACTATTTGGATGCCTCAGATTTTAAAAATTCTATTTTATAGTATATATATTTATTATATAGTCTGTTTTCACTTAATTCTATATTGCACTACATTTATTTTTAACCACACACACAAAAATGTTTACATCATAGTTTTAAGCAAGTGTGACAGCACTGCTTAGCAAAAGTTTGCTATTGATTTTAACGTGTGAGAAGTTGTAGAATGTCAAATATTAAGAATTATGTATAAATGCATCTTTTTTGTATGTGTTTCAAGATGTATTTGTGTTTTTTTCCCACCTGACATTTCAGAACACTTGTCACCACTTATCTAGGCTTGCTGGCAGACAAAGCTTGATCCTCAATTGCAAATACAGTGACTGATATATGCCTCATTTTTTTTAATCTGTCAACTACTTCACACTCATCAAATCCCTCCTTGAGAAAGGCCTTGAGACATTCGAGCACCAACAGCAAAGTAAGAAATTCTGTATTTAATGTAAAAGGAGGAAAGAAAACCCCAGCCGCTGCTATTCAGTGTATATACCAGTAGTTCTTAACCTGGGTTCGATCGAACCCCAGGGGTTCGGTGAATCGGTCTCAGGGGTTCGACGGAGCCTCTGCCATGGAGGTTAAGACACACTTGACTCAACATGTCAATTAGTTAGGACACGCCCGGAAATTCTATTTTCCCCCAAAATGGTGTGAAATGCATGAGTAGAGATTAAAATGACACTGGTCGTGAGTATCGCAGAACATGATAAACCACAAATCCTACACAGATATTCTAGCAGTGTTCACTGTGGACAATCTGAGTGGATACTGGAATGAAGGGCTTAGAAAAGTAAAAATTCCAACCTCCCCAATGATACAGTAGGCTACACCACCTACCTAGAGTCACGGCACCATAAATGCTATGTATATGAATGGGTAGATGTTGTTCCTCTGAATTCGCTCTTCTATTTATTTATTTTAGCCACTGATCATAGAGGATGAGCACTGTTTTCCAATCGAAGCAACACATTTGCTTCTTCTTTGCAGGCAAGATATATGTATTTAATAAGAATAAGTGGGCGAAAGGAAGTGATATTGATTTTTGGTTTTCCAATAAAGAAGCGAGATTAGAGCGGATATGTGAGATGAATTGAGAGACGCATCTGTTTTTTTGGGCTCAGTGTCTCACGTCAGCCTTACAAAAAGCACATGATACTTCAGAATCATATCTTTGAAGATTTAAAGATCAAATCTTTACAGAAGCTGGAAAATTTTGTTTTAGGTTTTATAAGATGTATCATTAATGTAACACCAATGTTCACCATGTTTTTATTGTGAAATTTTACACCAAAATTTCAAGGTACAATATTGTCCCAGTTTCAAGACCATATCGTATAATCGTATACTACTAATAATAATAATAATAACTTGGGAAAAATGCCATAGTGTAGAAAATTAAGTGCCCGTAATGGTGTTTTTTATTTTTTTATTTTTTTAACATCAACACCACAATGAAAAAGTCTAATAAACACAATGTTTAATATAATATAATTTAATAAATGCTTATGTGACTGATACCAAGCTTTCTGACACTGGGCAGCACGACACATTGCTCATATTTTTCTTTCTTTTGCGGGAGGGGATATGTCCAAAATGTAATAATTTCAAAGAGGTAGAAGATGTAATATCTTCGCTATGGTTTTAGTGCATTCTAAATTGACATTGGGAACATCCATGTCTGAATGGTTTGACAAGATAAGCGAACTTGTCACATAATTACTTGAGGAGTTCAAACATTAACCAAATCTAGCGGAACAGAGCTCAGTAGAACAAGAGAGAACTACATATTTATGAGCAGAGAGACCTGATTATTGCAGGGTTTCTCATGCAAAGCACGGACCTGGAATATCCAAGTCATTGAATTTGATTCTGAAAATAAGACATTGTCATCTGTGTGATTTTTTTCTCATACTCTAAGTCAACTCTGATTATTATTATTTATTTTTTATTTATTTATTTATGTTTTATTGTTATTATTATTATTATTATGTTTGATCTTACGATGGTGGATAGGGGTTCATACTGTCATATACAGCTAAGTGAGGCATGCTGGCTTGCCCGTGGGGAAGGGGGAGGAAATCCCGGTGGAGAGGACAGAACTGAAGGTCGACTCACCCCGACTGCTCGCCAGCTGTCACAAGTGGACAGACAGCAGAATCACCTTAAACCTGAATTGATTTCTTTGAGTGAGACAGAATGAAATTTCAGATATATGTTGACCTCTCTTGATGGGATATGTCACTGCAGAGCTGAAGATGGAGCAAAAGAAAAGGCTTATAAGATAGCAAATGACATTTTAGGAAGAGATGAGCAGTTCCTGGCTTTTTTCCTCCAACTTCTGTTATCGGCTCTCTCCTTTATTTCTGTATTTCGTTTGTGTATGTTGTTGCTACATCTCTTTAGCGATGCTTCATGATTTATACATAGACTGTAGATAATAGTGTATAAATCTTCTGTTATTCTCTTTGAGTCTTCATTTAGGGGCTGATGCAGCTGGAGCGATGATTTATCAACTCTCAGATACTCAAAAGATATTTGATGAAGCCCTCCTGCAGAAAAGTTGTTTGATGAAGTCTGCTAGCAATGGAAGTAATTTCAGGCCAACTTCACAGATAATTAGGCACTTTAGCCGGTGGCTTTGATTTTGAAATGAGCTGCGCTCACAGCACTCTTACCTCAGCACACTGGAGATACCATTGCGATGAGAAGCAGGTTTGGTTTCCATTTTCAGAATCTAAACTTTGCTCCACGAGGATCCCTTTTTTGTTTGATTTCAATAATCTCATGACCAAAGCAGTAAATAAGATAGTTTTGCTTTGCAAAATGACTATTTTTTTAAAGTAATTGTTGAAATTAATTATGGCATTTCTGAAGCAGCAAATCTAATGGCAGACGACAACTGATGCACAGGACTCTCAGCGCTACCCATCGATTCGACTTGTCTTTTTGTCAGTGCTCTTTGGTCGCCCAAATGCATGAGGAGAGCTGCTTTGTTGATGCAGTCGCGTGTGATGACGCCATATTGAGACTCGATCCCATGTGCCAACATGATGTCTTGATCATATGCTCACCAGAATGTTGAAGAGTGATGAGACAGCACATGCCCACATATAAAGTGTTGCTTCATTGAATAGAAAAGTTGAAAATGGTCATTATTATTATTATTATTATTATTATTATTACTATCATTACTATATGGCACTTTTGTGGCTTGTGGATGAAACAATACAATAGTAGACAGACTTCCAGTTTACACTGTCATATAAAACATTTTGGTGGAGCCATCAATGCTGCGTTATGGATGATGCATACTGTACAGTTCCTGGAGCAGAAATACATCCCGCAAAAAAAGGAGTCGTTTTCTTGTAGCTAATTCTCCCATTAGCTCTGTAATTTCATTAACAAAGCTTAAAGGGGAGAAGGAGAAGACCGTCAGGGGTAATTAAAAGATAAGGTGGAGAGAATAGCCTGCATGTCCTTGCTACACGAAGACATTTACCCTCTGTAGTGAGATCATAATATTCCCTCAAGTCAGCCTGCTCGTGTGCACATACATTAGATGCACACAAAGACGTACTTAAGGGATGGCAGAGGTGCTCCTCCAACTGCCAACCGAGCCTTAGAGGCTCGTGCAGTGTAGAATGATGGGTTGCAGTCCTGTGGCGTTGGGCTGACGAGCTATAAAATATGTCTCAAGCATAGCCGTGGTCATCATAAACGACTTCCAAATGAGCACCGACATAGGCTATTCATATTTTACAGGAAATGGGGAGAACACTATGGCCACTTACATTTCCATCTTCTTTGCAGAATGGGCAAAACAATGGGTCCAGTAAACAGTTCATGGTTTAAATCGTGCTTTGTTTGACCTTTTACATCTACCACTTGTATGTGCATTACCTTTAATAAAGAGTAGGATGCAGTAGTTCTGGTATGCTTTTGTTGGCATCGGCGGAAGAAAGAAACACCACTACTCCAGCATTTGGTCTGCAGTGTCTGTTTTAGCAGCTTTATTACTACTAAAACAACGATGCCTAGGGTTGTATAATGACTGCAGACGGGTACATTTAACGAGCGACTGACACCCCCAAGATTACGGCAGCTAGTCCACCCTCCAGCTGCGAGGATAAGAAGCATTAAGAAACAGAGACGAGATTAGAGGAGAATGGTGGACCAGCTTCGTCAGTTAATTAAACTCTATTGCGGCTTGATGAGCAATTAATCAAGACGCCTTGAAGAATGTGTCAGGCAAGGCTAAATTTTCTGGGTGTGGTATGTATGCGCCATACAGTATGCTCCCATGAGGCAGCACAAGTGAGCAGCCCTGATTTTGCAGTATGGCCGTGGTTTATATAAGCAGCTATCAATCACTTTGACATTAGCCCATGAGATATTTAAGCTCCAGAATCAGGATCCTCTCAGCAGATGATGGAACTGCATGTTTAAGTCCAAGCAATTTGAAGATTTTTTTTTTTTACATTATGATATAAATAGAGAATGTTTTTAATGTACTTTGCACGTCATGTGTAGGCTTCTCTGTAAGGATAAGCAGCATAATAGATGAGCATTGTCTCTAAATATATGTTCTGGGCAAAAGTTGAAGGACAATTGCTGTAATTGGAAAAAAAAATGAAATGTGGAGTCAGCCCTGCACATCTTCCACTCTTCTGGCAAGACTTTCAACAATAATTTGGAGCATGTTGTTTTGTGAGGTCAGAGATTAACTAGCATGTGCTTACCTGTTCCGTCGCTCATCCTCAAGCGTTTAGCTTTCATCTTAAAATATGTCTCGATATCAGATGTCAGTCTTCTGTTGTATGAAGGACATTTAAGTAGTAAATCTTAACAAGGCCACAGGAAGCATTCAAATTACATTGGAGGGAGCTATTTAAAGCAGGATTTTAATTGAGTTCATCCCTGAAGACTGTCGGTTACTAAGAAGTTCAGTATGAATATGTCTGGATTTTGAAGGTCTCAGAAGGATCCCTTGTTGTTATCTCTTACAGATACTTGTCTTGGACTAAATTTTTTAAATGATAATATGCGGGAGAGTGCTGCTCACTGCACAGCTGCTGTCTCAGGAGATATTTTCTGAAGGGTTTTGCGGAGCAAATCACTCAACCTGACGCAAATTAACTCATCGGCAAGGTTTAACTGCCACATCAATGTCTGACAATCATCCTCCCACACTTCTCACACACTCCACTAGCATGACACGAGGCCTACTACGTTAGCCTTTGTGAATTATTTTTCCTCGAATGAGACAGTGAATCATACAAGTACCATATTTTTCGCACTATAAGGCACACCTAAAAGCATTCAATTTTCTCAAACGCCGACAGGGTGCCTTATAATCCGATGCACCTTATATATGGATCAATTTTCTGATTTCTTGGACGAGGTATTTTAAATGTTCTGTAGAGCGCCACAAGCGCTATATAAATAAAGCTGTATTGTATTGTATTCCCTTTAGTACCTCCATCTAGTGGATGGATAACGCAACCACAATTGTAGCTTCTCTTCTCATGCACCTTATAATGCGCAGTGTGCCCTATATTTGAAAACAGTTTTAAAATAGGCCATACATTGAAAGTGTGCCTTATACTCCAAAGCGCCTCATGGTCCGGAAAATGCGGCGCTCCATAAGGTTAGACAACCTGGACATTACCATGAATGGAATTAAAGACATTGATTGCACTCTCTTTTTTTTTTTTTTTTTTTGCCTTTTTAGAAAAGGTCTGAATTGTCCCAACGTGAAGAGAACAAAGAGCAAAGGGTGTTGGAAAGTAGTTGTTTTTTTTAATTTGAGAGAGTTATGGCAAGAGACTGAGATGCAGAGCTGTGTTGCCTGTGCTGACTGGATAATGACATGCAGAGTGCTGCAGCTCTACGATAGGTTGAGCTTCCAACCAGATGCTCATTTCATCGAATCTCCAAAGAGGAGAGAAGGGCTTGCACTCGCATGCACACTCATTGAAAATTGATTAAGCAGTAAATATTAACAACTTGGAATCATAAATTGTTCAAGCGTCTTGCCTCATGTAGAGATCAGCAGGCTGAAGTTAAACATCATTGAGACTTACTTTTCCTCTTAATTCTCAGCAGTGTCTCGTTTCACCCCAAATAGACAAAAGCCAGACAAAAACAAAAGTGATTCCATTCGTATTGCACAAATTATAGGCATGACAGCCATGTTTTCTTTTTTCCACAGCATGTATTTATGTCTATTTGAATTTTTAAAGTTTTTTTGTTTTGTTTTTATTTTGTTTTTTAAAAGCTTTCCCACTGAATATAAATAACAAGGCAAATACGAGCTGAGGTGCACACTACACTATACAAAATAGACCTTGTATTATTTTGGGCTAAAACATTACTTTCCATTGTAAGAACTTTAAAGTATAAATAATTGACATTTATGGCACAACAAAGCAAGAAAGTTGTTTGCTTCTCTTATTTCTTTGCTGTGAAATACGGGAAAGCCAATTTTCATAACAGCAAAACTTATTTTGAGTTTACTCAGCAATTTTTTTTAAACAACACAAGATTATTAACTGCCCATTTACAACTCTATTATTTGTGTGTGAAGTTGATTATTGATAATAATTATGTTAATAATCGGGCAGCATTTGGCTTAATTCAAGTAAACAGTCAAGCTAAACTCACCAAAACCTCCTCTGGGCAGCATCATTCTGCTCAATACAATGCTGACAGAATTTCAGAAGAAAGAGAGAGAGAGAGAGAGAGAGAGAGATTTTCACATCTTTCAACACTAAATACTAAAAAAGAAATGATTAATTGATCGTTAATTTTCCCTATAGACGAACAAGGAAATGTAATCAAAAGTCCATCGTAGTGGACACTTTAGTGGCCACTTGCATTTTATTGTTTGAGAGGACAGAATACAAGCCATTCCTGATTTTTGTGATGTTATATTATCCAATTAAAACAGTGATTACAGTATATATGAATAACATAACATGACATAGAGTAGAGGGCATTTTGTAGAACTGAAATCTCTCTAACCTGTTGCATTTTGGTGTTCTTCTTGTTCCAGGAAAGAGGAAACATTGCTGTTGTGTTTAATGTTGGAACAGATGACATTAATATAGAGGAGACGTCAAAGTTTGTAAACGATGGAAAATACCACATAGTCAAGTTTACAAGGAGTGGGGGTAATGCCACTCTCCAGTTGGACGATCTACCTGTCATTGAGCGCTACCCCCAAGGTGAGTGACCCACTCTCCCTTTAGTCGCATGTATTTGCTAATTCAGGTTGACTAAAATACAATCAAGCAAATGATTTCAAACTGCACTTATGATTATGTAATCTTTTTGGTTATTCTCTTTCCAGCAGCTGTGTAGAATAATACCAGTATTTTCATACATGCCTTAATCACCTTCTGCATATCAATGTTTCTTAACATTGTTTTTTTTCCCCTTATCAAATACAACTTTGCTCAAACGCCACCCACGCTCTTGACAGTGGAACTAATAAGAGTATGTAGATTAAAATCTGCCTACATGCTACGTTCGGTGTGTTACCAATGCTTAAATGTTAATCGAGAGTTTATAGTGCAACAGTACGATTAAATGAAATTGAATTCTATGTTTATAGTTGCTGAACCTGTTGTGTGTTTTGCATGACGTTGACATAATTTGAATGGATTCCTTAGCTAAGGAAGGAGCCAGCAACACTGGTATTTTTCTGTGAAGTCTGTACATGTCAATAACATGAATGCATTTATTGAAAATTTTTTTAAATGTCACAGTCTTGATAATTGTACTAAATGAACTGCATAAGGCTTTGACAAAAGCTACTGTGGATAAATGAATGTCAAATTCTGAGTTTGCGCCAAAATACAGTGGACGCATCCTGATGCTATACTTCAAATTATGAATCGAAATATGAGCACCCAAAGAATGTGCTCTCCAGCTCCAAATCAAGATGTCTGAGTCTGAGCGTGAATTAAATGCCTGGGCAGTAGGACAATTTTTTGTTGTTGTTGTTCCCCCCCCCCCCTCCTAGAATGTTTACTGACCTTTTTAGCAATGAAAGTGGCATCCATCCAAAAGCAAGATGGTCAAATGTACTCATTCCATCCTGCTCGCCTCGGGTAAAACATGGACGGAAATACTTTTGACATGTTGCAGATGGGGAGAAAGCACGGCAGGGTGAATAGTCAATACTGGAACAGCAAACATTGTACAGGCGGCTCGATTCTGAGCCCCTTCCACATTGCTGACTTTCTCACCTTACTTCTAAGGTATAGCCCAGACACCCTGCGGAGTAAACTCGTTTCGGCCGCTTGTCTCCGGGATCTGTCAGCTGCTTCCAGAGTCTGGCCAAAAAAGGCCGATAGGAATCTTTCTTCTGCTCGAGGGTATCCCTTACCTTTGGGCCCTCCCACAGGTGATGAGCCAATGGGAAGAAGGAACCATGTTGTCTTTTTGGGCTGTGCCCGGTCAGGCCTCATGGGCGCAGACACAGCCACCGGCCGCTCGCCAGTAAGCCCCACCTTCAGGCCTGGCTCCAGAGGGGGGACCCGCTGACCTATATCTGGGCAAGGGAAAATCAGTTTCAATGTCATTACTCATCGTGAGGGATCTGTGAGCCGTGCTTTGTCTGGTCCCTCGCCTCGGACCTGTTTCCTGTGGGTAATCCTGCCCGGAGTATTAAGTCCCACACAACTTAGCCCCTAGCATCGTTCGGACACTCAAACGCCTCCACCACGGTAACGTGACGGCTCACGGAGGGGCATCCACTTTCCAAATCCTGAACTACTCCACCTTTGAGACAGTCAAATTAAGAGTTTCCACAGTGGTCCAAATTTGTGGCTATCAACTGACAACTACTTTTTGTCATTTAAAATTTTAGCCAAGTGTTTTGAAACATGCTGGTGACCTATGGTTCTCTTTTTTTAAATCTCGAAATTAGCAAGTTCATTCGGTTCATTGCACACTAAGTGCATGAAATAGCAATTGCTGTCCAGTTCCCCCTTCACCTCCAGCACAGAAAGCCTATATTCACTCAGCCCGCCTTTCGTTTGACAAGTATCCACGTATGCCACTAATACACTCATAATAGTAGCCCTTGGCCTTGGCCACTGACAGATCAACAGTTCCCACAATAGCTGACAGCACAAATGATGTTTGGAAAGCTCAACAAGAGAAAGGTGCAGATTGCATCTGAGTGAGCAATCATTGAAAGTAAGGCAATAATTGTCCCACCAGGACTTATATTGCTGTCATTGAAATCTCATTAACAACTCTCATCCTCCATACTTAAGAGGGCCCATTAAAAATCTTTTGCGTAATTATTCTAATCTAAAATTCAATGCTCACGCGCAGACGCGTAACTACCCTTCTGTTTGCTGTAGTTCTTGCTTTTATTCTTGCTCTGCTTTACGCCACACACAAAAGGCTGGGCTGCAACCAAAACAAGAAAGGGGGGGGGGGGGGCTTCTTCTCCAGAGTATTGGCCATGAAAGTAATACCAACACAATGGTGTTGCCATGCCCGTGGGGCACCATGCAGCATCCTATTACGGTACCCACTGAGCATGCAGTGCACACAAAGATAATAGAGAAGTCCCAGCCTGGCCTTATTCTTTTTACTGTTATCAGTACACAGTGCACTTACATGACTCCCACTGCATTCAGTTCCCACTCACCCTGTACCTTTTACGTCAAGCTGACCACCTCTGCCACCTCTGTCCATCTTACCCACTGTCCGATTTTTTTCCCCCCACCTTGCAGTGGGGAGTCTGATTTGCAGAATACAGAGTGGGTTGGAGGTGGAGGTTATTTTTTTCCCCCCTTCAAAGAATAAAAGCTGTACTTTTTTCTGTCTCTCTTCTGTCCATGATACTGCTCAGGCTGCGTGCAAGACAGTACAATGGACACCATGGGCAAAAATGGCAATTGATTAATCAAAAAAAATTAATTGTGAGATTTGTCTGGCTTTGCCTTTCACGTGTTCTGGTTCCACTGATGGAGGAAATGTCCCAGTATCTGTATAGTACTGACAACTTTGTTCCGAAAGACAAAAAGAAACGAATCAGACCAAATCAGGTCATTTGGGATGGATCAGCTGAATCGCCGCTGTCTGGAAGAATAGATAAGCTTGGCCATCTCATACAAAACCAAATCATCACTCGGCAACAGTCACAGGCTCTCTGTGGTGGCCTAATGAATGGACTCTACTGCAGCCCTGCGGATGGCATTGTTCATGTGCCACAGTAGGGATCAATACATTATCATAACGTGATTATGTTCTCTTAATTGACCCTTGTATGAGACAGACCACATTTGGCACCCAGCCACACTGGTAGTGTGCCGAACAGAGAACGTGATTTTGCACACAAGTAGAGATTATCTGCGTGCATGGCTAAGAGTGTGTCTGTGTGTTACTGTCTGCGTCTGTCTTTATTTTTGTTTGCTTAAGTGTGAGTTATCCTTTTTTCTCTCTCGCGCAATAGATGTTTCATTTCTGCGTATTTGCTCAATTGTAATTGTATCGTTATTGTTGCTGAAATAAACATTGCGAGTTAGTCTGTGATCCCCGGCCCCAAACTCATAACATTTTCAAATTTGGAAATAGCGAAATTCTAAATACAGTAGACTAAATAGACATGTTGTTAAAGAGACTCAGAATTAAACTGATTATTTCATCAACTTTCATCCATTTGCGGGGACGTGTTATCCACATACAGTCTGCTGTCGACTGAAATTAACATCACAGTGATTTAAACTGTGCTTGTTATGATTATGACATGATCATCAACCCATAGTTATGCTAGTTGTTGCACCATAACACCGCCACCCTGTTTTCCGGATTTGGTCACATGACATTTGCAATGGAAGCACGATAGCAGTTGTGCTGTTAATTTCCGTCAACAGCAGACAGAGGGCGTAGAATACGGTCTACCGGGGTGGACGAAAATGAATGACTTTATCTCTTTTTTTATTTCACAAGTGCAATATTAATCACAATAAACATTTTAGATTATGATGTACAGTATATAGGATGCACACCAGCATTTAACAACTAACACCAATGTATCCATGTTATTTATTTATGTATTTATTTAAGCCACATAAGAATTAAATTCTTTGGTAGCTCAGCATTAACTATAATAACGAAGGTACCTCTTAAAAACAACAACCATTCCAATAAATAACCGGTGACAACTTGACACAATCGGCTGCCAAATTCAATGAACTCAATCCACAAGTTTTAAATGGCTTTCACCTTTGTAGTCATTCAAGCTGATGTGATGAAAAATGTATTTTTTTTTTTTTAACCACCAAGCCCTCCCTTTCTCCCAGGTCTCTGTGTTCCAGTCTCCTCAGAGGCTATTCACCTCCAAGCATTGTTAGCTACCAGATCTTTAATCTGCACAGAGTGAATTAATATAGTTGATGGAACAAACATTGTCAATCTGCAAGAAGAATGACGCCGACTGAATTCAATCTCGGCAGACAATAGCAAAGGGGAAAGCACTCACTCTTTAGCTCGAGTGGAGTGAGCGGCCCTGACAAAAGGTTGATGCAGTTTGTCCTCATTTATGCCCAATGGTCCTCCAAAGTAAAAGTGGAGGTTGCTTCAGGATATTGCTTCTCCTCCCGTGGCACTTCTTTACCGAATGACCCTTTTCGATCGGCAACAACTGTGACCCAACATCTGACTGTCACTTGTCCACGTAGCTTTTTTGTCAAATCCATTGCATTGACCAACTATGCAATACTGATCTCTCAACATTTATTTTCTCTGACTGAATAGTTTTATGATTCAATGCACTACAAGTTGTCAATAGACATTTATTTTTGTCAATCAGGCTATTCATTACAAGATTGGTTTTACAATGTGTTAGATGTATCTTTTCTTTTACAACCACGATCTAAGGGTGACATAAATTCAAGAGCTGTTTATTTTGAAAGTGGTACGTACATAACTAGCAAAAAGCATTTTAAAATGTACAGACAAATGTGTTGGAGATAAGACAGTGAAATGTGTTGGTTTATTTTTTTATTTTTTTTTAACATAGATTTATTGATCCAAAGGATGAAACCATTTAATTTCAACTAATGTAGTCCTAATTTGTTGGATAAAATAAATTAAATGTTGGTTTAAATAATGGTTTATTAAATATTTGTGACGAATACATTAAACATTTTCAATATAAAACATGTAAATGTGCAGTTGTTTCGCTATACCAGTATGAACCTTTAACCTTTGACCTGACAGATTGTAACCACTGAAATGTCTCTTTAAACTTTAAAGGCAACAATGATAACGAACGCCTGGCGATTGCTAGACAGCGAATCCCATTCCGACTTGGTCGAGTAGTTGACGAATGGCTACTCGACAAAGGTAAAATCACTGGTTAAAATTTCAAATAGAGTAATTTGATCATAACTAAGTTGTTGCAATATTTTGTAAACACTAAACCTAAAATAAAACATGAATAAAATAAATGATTTGAATAGTCAATATAATGTTACTGTTCAATAATGTATTTATTTTATAGTCAGTTTTTTTTAATACGTGTGAAATTATGGTTAAAGGGACTATAAATATGAATTTAAATCTCAACATTGTTAAAATGTCTATAAATTGTAGTAGCCTTTTGCTGTAAACTTCTAAATGATAACTATAAATTTAGTATTTAGTATTTAGTATAATTGTTTGTTTTTACAATGTGATTTTTTTACAAATATATTTTTGATAGATTTTGCCTTTTCATTTTTTTGTGTGATGAAAGTGCAAGAAATTATAAATAGTGAACAAGATGAATTGGCGGCAGAATTTTGAAGTCCCTTTAACATATTTTGTTAAGATGTATAGGTGCTTTATAGCAGTGAACTGTAACATTAAAACAAAGTGTGTGCATGCTTTGATTTTACAATGTAATAACCAATTCATATTTTTCACATAAAATGTGAAATGACCCCCTTTATGTTTTATTTCTTTGGTCATTTTGCTCTAATCACCTGTCATAGCACATTTTTCTTTTTGGTATGTACTTTTGTGTTTTTCTCCATGCTTAATTAACCTTATTCAGTTGACTATTCTTTCTCGCGTTTGCTAAAAGGAGTCTGGATGCCTCCTACTGGAATGCCACTAATAATTTCCATGCTTGCGCCCTTCCAAGTTCTTAAATCTTAAAACTTGAAGTAAAAACCTGCTTATAGAAACAAATATGAATGCATTATTTGTTTCTATAAACGATTATATTATATATATTTCATATAGATTTCGTATAGTATTCCTTAGTATATAGCAGTAATATTTCACGTTTTTTACATGGGACTAACCTTTTAGCAAAGCTGCTTTTTTGTATTTTTTGTATATTTTTTTTTCATAAGGCAGGCATGTCATCATAGTAACTGCAATAAATTGCTAGGGTTTGCTTCTACAACCCGTAATTTATTGGTCTCATTAGCCACTGGCGAGTAATTTGTCTCCTTGTCTTTTTTATTTTATTTTATTACTGTTTTTGTTTTTTGTTATTTTTTGTGTCCTTAAAATGTCTACACTTCAACAGATTTGTATATTTAACGTTGTTTTCCCACAGGGCGGCAGCTTACTATCTTCAACAGCCAAACTACTATACAGATTGGTGGCTGGGAACGAGACCGGACTAGATCCTTTCAGGGCCAGCTTTCAGGCCTCTACTATAATGGCCTGAAAGTGTTCAACATGGCCGCAGAGGGAGACCCCAACATTAAGATCCAAGGCAGTGCGCGGCTTGTAGGGGAGTCGCCTTCCCCTATAACTCCGCAGTCAAGTACTACAGCCAATCGATCCGAAACATCCACAACTATAATGGAGCTCACCACCACCACTGCATCCAGTCGCCGAGTCAAACAGACGACACCACGAGAGCCTCAGCAAGTAAGTTGGTCTTTAAGTTATTCTTTTTAAATAGCTGTTCAGACACCAAGTGCACCCAACGTGCGCATCAAGTCCATTTGCCATGTGATGGCAGAATACTGTATATTCGCAAATTTTGCACTCCACCTGAGAGAAATAAGCACCTTCCTCAAGCAGACGGCTCTTTTTCCCCTTCAGGAAAGAAAACAGCTACTGTTATTATCATATTTTCCACACTATAAGGTGCACCACATTATAAGGCGCATGGAATAGAACCTCAATAGTGGCTGAGGTTACGTTATGCATCCACTAGATGGAGCTATGCTAAAGGGAATACAATACAATACAGCTTTGTTTATATAGCGCTTTTACAACCGCTGCAGCTGCAAGAATTCGCTTTACAGAACGTCTAAAATACTACGTCCAAGAAATCAGAATATTGATCCATATATAAGGCGCATCAGATTATAAGGCGCGCTGTCGGCTTTTGAGAAAGTTGAATGCTTGTAGGTGTGCCTTATGGTGTGGAAATTATGGTATCTCAGTTCATACTGTCAGTACAACTGCAACGTTAACTCCTGGGCCCTTTTGGACTGCCTGACCCAATCCTAACCAAAGCACCAGCTCCTACTAAGCTACGTTAACAGTGTCTCAGATATTATGTTCACGACTCATTATTGTTTATTTATGAAGTGTCATTGTGAATGTCTTAATTGCGAGACAGATATGATATTAGAAAATTTTGAGAACGACGGAAAGCCACCGCTTTAAAGCAATGTGATTTTCTGTCAAATCAAAGTAACAGTGTTTACAGATTTGACTATATTTTCCTTAATTGTGAACGTGAGGAGGCTGCTGTGAATTTCTGGTTCTCTTAATGTGCCGTGTGATTGGCTCGTGAGCAGTACAGGGGGCCGCCCGTTCTCACCCCAAGTCAGCAAAAATACTCCTCAGCTCACCTGCAATTCAAGATAAATGGAATAGAAATTGACTGGAGGAATAAATGAACGGGTGATGCGATAACAGCAATTCATTAGATTAATTTGATTAATTTAGAAAAGAAAGATTATATAATGATCTTTTTTTGGTCCAGTATGTGAAACACACAAGCAATATGTCTCCGATAGTATGAGCTGCACTAGTATTGCGGTAACAAGCAACTTCGACAAACAAAGACATGACACATAAGTACATTCGTAATGTAAAGGCCTCATTTGTGCAGTACTAGCACCCAATTACAGCTGTGCAACAATGCAGAAAGTCATCAAGTAAAGATAAAGTGAACTGTGGTGCAGATGATGTAGATCATTGTGCCACCTTTTAAAGTGACCAGTAGCAGGAGGCTAATTATGATGCAACTTTGGGTGTGCGGTGATGCATAAAGGCTTTGAGCATTTTAACGTGTCTAGCGCTGTGGAATATTGATAAATAACAGTTCAACACCTTTGTTGAGAGCTGAAGCTACCTTGATAAGTACAAAATTGGCAAACATTTGGAAAGTGCCACAATGGTATTTGAGTCACCTGCTTTCGTAGTTGATGGCAAGATGGAAGAAGCTGTTTTTCATATCTGCTGATTTTGGAGTGCATGGTTCGATAATGCCTACCTGAGGAGAGGAGCTGGACGAGGCGGTGATCTTTTCCCTGCCCTTGTCCGAAGGTGTATGTGAGGTACTTGCTGGTGTGGAGGTGGGCCGGTGTGGAGAGTGGAGGTGTCATTTTCAAATATGCAGTAGAACATGTCTAGGTCATCAGCCAGTCCCTGATCTGTTCTCTGCTTGGTGGGATGGTCTCCTCTAACTGGTGATATCGCCATTTGATGTAGATTTATCATGTTGTAATATTAAAGGCCGAACCCACAAATCAGTTTACGGAATCCCGTTTTGGTACTGTTAGAAAATTAATTTTCAGTTTATTTCATGACTCCAATGTCCTCTAAGGGTATTACCCATTTTGTAATATCCAAAGTATTATATCCACAATGGTTAATGGGTTGAAATTGACAGACTATTGAGGTTTAAAATACGGATTCTGGTGCATCACTGTTACAAGGCTGAGTATTCTTCATTAATTCATTCTAGACACCATGCATATGAAGTTACAGATCGGGGTTTGATTGATCAATAAAACCAAATTAGGATAATGGTGTTGTCTGTTTGTACTAAAGAGAGCGTTGAGTTGATTCATTTGATTAAAGAGGTGTTCTGCAATGATGGCAGCGAGATGAATGAGGCATACAAAAAAAATGTGCAGTGGGAGATGTCATTGTCTGTGCTTTGATTCTACCCGACGACCTTTCCGCTGAGAGCTCCTGCAGTGGGACGTTTCAGTCTCAGGACATTGCATTGTGTCTGGCTTGTGTACAAAGAGATGCATTCAGAGTCCTTACTCAAGAATGGGTCTCATTTTAGCATTGTCCAACTGGTTCAACCCTCCTCTGATGGCCATTCCAATTCACAAATTTTTGGTCCTTAAACAATCTTCACATGACACAGTTTTTATCATCACTGGCCCCAATGAGAATATGGCAACAGTTAATACGTTTCACTCTCAGTTAAGGGATTGTTGCATTCATTCATTTGCCCACCAATGTATTATATTTCTTGCCTTTAAATGTTAGATGCAATTACAGCAACTTTTCACTCTTCCTGTCACAAAACCTTGGATCTCTGTAGTCACAATACATCCAACAATCCTTGAGAGAAATCACATTACAGGAACAATTAAATGACAGAAACAAAAACCAATAGTACATTATTATTTAAATGTCAATGATCTTTTAGGTTAAACCTTGCATCATTACATCACTGTGTGTGTGTGTGTGTGTGTGTGTGTGTGTGTGTGTGTGTGTGTGTGTGTGTGTGTGTGTGTGTGTGTGTGTGTGTGCGTGCGTGCGTGCGTGCGTGCGTGCGTGCGTGCGTGCGTGCGTGCGTGCGTGCGTGCGTGCGTGCGTGCGTGCGTGTGTGTGTGTTTTATTTGCCTAAGAAAAATTCCAGTGCCACTTTATTTATGGTCAGATTTTAATCAAATCATAACAAACAAAGAAAAAAGCAACAACAACATGAGAATGCTCTTATTTGGTGCAGCCAGTGAGAGCCCTTGACAGTGAGTGATCATCATCGCTGAGATGAACGGCAGAGTCCTGGCCTGTACACAAGTCCCAGGAATAGACAAGATTTAAAATACTGCAAGAATTTTTGTATTCTGTTTTCTCCTTTGATCAAATCTGACACCACGGGGCTCTATTTCCGTGTCCACTGCAAGTCTGGTATGTGCCGCAGTGGCAACCTCCACAGGAGTGGGAGAAACAAAGTTTTTTTTTTCTCAGATCTGTGCAAGCCGGTGCAGCATGGCGCATTCTAAAAAGGGCATTTTACACCGTTGTGGGTGTGAACACAGCCAACTTAAATGCCACTTGTGAGAGGCACGTTGATAGTCCTCAGCCTGGCAGCAGAAGACACTGATTTGCTTGAGTCCTGCGGCAAGTCGAAGTGCGCAATGTCCGTTCATAAAGAACGGCAAGCAGATCTTCATGAGCGGATGATATAAAGTAAACACTTGGAGACCGCCTTGTACCCTAATTGTATGTATTGTGTGTGAACCAAATTCCAAAACAAGGATGCGCCCCTTTTGACACTCGAGTGCAGCTGCGCTGTTTACAAATGTGCATAGATCCCCATGTGTCAATAATCTTTTATTGTGGATAATCAGAATCAGAATCATCTTTATTGGCCAAGTATGTAGAACACACAAGGAATTTGTCTCCGGTATAACATGCTGCATTAGTATCATCATAAACAAGAACATGACAAATAGGTATGGAAGGACATTTCGTAATGTAAGTGAACCGTAGTTTCAAGCAGAGCTAAAGTGATCAGTGGTAGAATACAATACTATTACAGTTTGTACAGTTGGTGCAAAAAATCATTGAAACATTTTAGAGTGACCAGTAACAATATTTGTTGTACAAGAAGAGTGACTAAGTCAGTGACTGTTTAGGGAGTTAATGGCTAGAGGGAAGAAGCTGTTTAAGTGTCTGCTAGATTTGGTGCGCATGGATCTGTAGCGCCTGCCTGAGGGGAGTAACTGGAAAAGGTGGTGGGCAGGATGCGGGGGATCCAGGAGGATTTTCCGTGCCCTTGTCTTGATTCTTGCTGTGTGCAAGTCCTCAAGAGTGGGTAGGGCGGTGCCAATGATTTTTTCCGCCGTCCTAATTGTCCATTGAAGTCGGATTTTGTCCTTTTTTGTGGCGGCCCCAAACCAAACCGTGATGGAAGAACACTGGATTGATTCGATGACTGCCGTGTAGAACTGACGTAGCACCTCCTGTGGCGGGCCATGCTTCCTCAGCAGCCTCAGGAAGTACATCCTCTGCTGGGCCCTTTTCAGGATCGAGTTGGTGTTGACCTCCCACTTCATGTCCTGGGAGACTGTGATTCCCAGGAACTTGAAGGTCTCGACAGTTGACACAGGGCAGTTGGATAGTGTGAGGGGCAACTGTGGAGAAGGATGTTTCCTGAAGTCCACGATCATCTCTACAGTCTTGAGCGTGTTCAGCCCGAGGTTGTGTTGGCTGCACCAAAGCTCCAGCTGCTCCACTTGTTGTCGGTACGCAGACTCGTCGCCGTCTTTGATGAGACCGATGACCGTGGTGTCGTCTGCGAACTTTATGAGTTTGACAGCTGGACTTGTTGAGGTGCAATCGTTTGTGTAGAGGGAACCTGGTAAATGGAGTGTGTTGCACCCATCCTTTCTTATAATCATCTATGCACTTCTTGTACCCAATACCTACAGTATCTGCCCTTAGGCATCATTCTGATTGTCTTGGTCCTGGATTGGATTATTGTTTTATAAGTGAAGGCTGCAATCTTAGATTTAATACTAATCCTGCATGCTCTGGTTTTCAGACCCGAGCTTTATCTGAGTTTGAATCACTCCTCAAGCAACTGAACCTCTGCAGTGCAGACTCTTCAAATGCAGATTTATAAGATAAGATCTGCGGATTATTTGGTCTTAATATTGCCTGAGATCAAATCTGACATCATGTTTTTAAACATAATAGTCACTCTTAGCTATTGCCACTTGAAAGCGAACTATTACGTATGGATTGAATGTATTTCAGGATGTTTTTGTTTTGTTTTTTTTGGGGGTTCGTGATCTTGGTACAATGGCACAAAAACTGCAAGACCTGAACTGGACAACTGAGATATATATTGTCACTTCAGACATGACATGACTAATATATGTTTTTGTCTCTGTACATCTTTAAACCAACTTTGCCTCATATGGTATACACTCACATCTGACAATTATATTGTAGTACTTCAAAACTCTATCCAATCTGCCCATCCATTTTCAATAGCACTTGTCCTAACTATGGTCGTGCTATGCCAGTTGACTGGTCAAGAACCATTATACACCTTTGACTATTTGCCAGCCAATCACATAGGATACAGACACTCCCGAGTTACTGAACATCCGAGTTACAAACAAACGGTACATACGAACATTTTCACGGGTCTGTCGGAAAAAAAAAAGTTAGATTTTGTATTGCGCGCTTTTTCCGAGTGCCGAACGGGCGGAGGAGGACGGCGGAGGCGACGTTCAGCGACGCGGAGAGGCGTGGGGCGGGCGTGTGATGGTGGAACGGGCGGGGGCGTCGGTGCGCCGGTCGACGACCGGTCGTCTACTCTCCCCGCTGAAGCTGCTGCTAGTTTAGCGGGCAGCTAACCCTCAAGCCCTGAAGAACGTGACGAAAAGCTCTCTCCCGTTATATGGATGTCAATATAAGCCTTAAACATACATTCCAGACAAAATATAGCACTGAAGCAACTTACGAACGAATTCACCTTATGAACAATCGTCCGGAACGTAACTCGTTCGTAACCTGGGGAGCGTCTGTACTCTGTAGTAAAATGTTTTTGATCGTCAGCTATGGCATGACTTGTAATCGGTAATCTTGCCTCAGTGTGCCTAAGGCCCGGTCACACCCTCTTGCCCACTCAGGGCTAACATATGGCAGGGGAGCTGCGACGGTCCCTGGCCTGCAGCATGCGCTCCCCATGACAGACTAGATCCATCATCTTGGTGTCACCAGAGGCACTTATGGAAACTAGCCTTTACTATGATGCTGGACACACAGTGAGGCACATGAGTGCATTACTAACAGCGTTGAACACACACACACATCACCACGCATTGACGTGTTTTCATGACTTGATATATATACGCCGTTCAATCAGAGCAATCAGCAGGGTGAATAGGATTGCATTTGCTTTGCTCGAAGATTTGCTGTTTTTTCTTTTTTTGAGCTTTTCCTGTAATTATTCAAAGAAACCAAAATTGAAATCTTCCTTTGGGTTTTCGCACGGTAGCGAATCAGAGGCCAAGAGATTGTCCTACTTAAAATGTTTGAATGGCAAGAAAGAAACTTAAGTGATTTTGTGTGTGATGTTTTATAACAGAGCGATATTGACACTAACACTTTACAGCATGTTTTATTGACCATTTTGTCCTCTCACAGGGCACCGGCTCTTATGATTTGCAGAGAAAATGAGCATGAGAGAGCTCTTGTTAGAGAGGCTTATTTATTATGAATATGAGATTTGTGCCAACTACTCCACTGACACCCCTATCATTAAAAAAAAAAACAAAAGCTGATATACAGTACATTTTCAAAAGCTTATGTATACCCCTGCTGTCATATTTCAACATGTGCCACTCAAAGGAGAAATTAATGTTTTACTTAAACATTGGGTAAAGCCCATAATTAAATAAATCCCATGAGCTTTTTCACAAACAATCATTTAATGCACCATACCGACTGCATTACGAGCAGCATAGTAATTCAATCTATAAGAGCCCATTAGTTCATTGAACAGCACCTTGATTTCATGTTATTTGCACCGTCAGTTCAAGAGGTTATAAACATGGAAAATGGGTCACCATGTGCTGACATGGTCATGAATCAGATCCTAAATCAGGTGAAAAATCACGGTCTTCACGCAGCTCTTAATTTGACAATGCATGTTGATGAAATACTGGTCAAAAGTATTTTTAATTTTGCCAGGAAGTATTCCTTCCTTTTATTAATATGATTACGGCATTGATTTGGCTGTCAGTGTTGATTCGCAATTTTCAAGACTATAATGCTTTAATATATTAATAAGTGTCTTCTTACAGCTTGTCATTGGTAAATGAGGCAGAAGAATTCATGTCTTGGTAAATTAAAATGAATAAATGATTTTTTTTTTATAAAAGGAAATCAAGATCTGCCATGGTGCACAGTCAAAGATCTGTTTGGGAAGTGGTGCCTGAAAATGCACATTGTCTTGCCTTTGTGCTGCTGACTGACAAAGTTGCTCATTCTTGTTTTTGGTGTTCATTCTATGAAGAAGAAAACCTTGGAGGCAGGGATCTGATTAGATGAATGCTCTGTGGGAGCCACATAAGACCCAACCTACTGTTGGAGGGCAAAACAGCTTTTCCGTTTCTTTGTTTTCTTTTTTTGGTCTGGTTTCTCTGTTGTTTTTTTGTTCTTTGTTTTTTTTAACATTACACATGGGACTTGAGCCTTCAGTAGATTTATCTCCGTCATGGAGGAATCTATATTAGGATGACAAATTTGTTTGTGTCACCTGATGAGGGACTGAGACTGCATGTCAAGAAGCAACCCAAGTCAGAAAGACAATGATTTGTATCCAAGTGGCACATTCCTCTCTTTTTCTCTCTCCTAAAACTCACTTGTGCATGTTTGGGTTTATCTTCTATTTTTAGCTTTCGACACTGAACTAGATTCCTAAAACGACATGAGTTTGTTCGACGTGATTATAAGCCAATCCTTTCTTTCTTTCTTTCTTACATTTCTTCACATATCCTTAATTTGTGACTCCAACTAGGTACTTCTCTTCTCTTGGAGGAGATTACAACCAAGGTGAGCGAGGGATTCACACAGAGCTCCAGATTCGATTTCAGATAAGGAAAAGTGCCCAAGCGTATTGCGGGGGAGGGACACTCCAGTGGAGATAGACTTTATCTGAGTCGTGTGTTACTGAGAGTAAGGGGGGCAAAATATCGCGTGTAATGTTTAATGTGCTATGCATTGCAAAGATGCAAATGATTAAAAAAATAGCTGGAGGTAGGCTTCATAAATTTGATGTAAAACATTTCTGCAACAGCCGCAATTAGCTAAGAAATGAGAAGTAATGATCTGCTTGAGGCTGTAATCAACATGCCGGAGGATCAATTTGCTCTGTCTGCGCTCAGCCATACGATGTTACATTCAAAGATGTTATTCAGGCAGTTAACACAAAAGTTATTCAACACACTTAGTAGACATACACTGACTAATCAAATTGAATTTAAGAGCTGGTTTGAAAATTCACCTTTAAGAATATTTCCAAACCATATCTCATACCGACATGGTGAATGGGATACGTTCTCTGTCCCGGAAATAGCCATTGATGTGGTTTCCACTCATATACAACCACACAAATTTGATAGATGTTGAGGAATTTACATTTACACTCTATAAGTGCCTCTTTCTAGATAATAGTTGATAAGGTTTCTGAGGAGGACTTTAGAATAGAATGCTATGAATAAAAATTTTGAAAAAGTTGTCCGTTCACAGTCGTGCTCTTGGGTTTTGAGGGGAAGCACGACTCATAAGCGCACACATGCATGCATCCCTGCAGTCCAAAAGAACAATGTTTGCTCATTCCATGCCTTTTTTTTCATTGTATCAGCAATATACTCCTGCTTTGAGCTCCTTTTTACTGCATTTATGTCACAAAACCAAGTGAATTGGAAGTGTGTGTGTTCCTCCACTGCTGCATGAAATTGGGTGTGCCGGGTGTATGAAGCTGCCTCCCAGCACCTTGTTAGCTTGTCTGGGAACAGTGACTTAAAAGGCCCAGAAAGATGTATGGCAAGACATGAGTGCAATGGTACCAAGGGATGAGATAGAGAGCCTCAAGCTATTTTTTTTTAATTTTGTTTATATCCTGCCCTGATACTCCGCCTGAAGTCCAGTTGAAGGAACTGCTGATTGGCTATAAATAAAGCAAAGTTCCCTAAAGGGACGATATCTCAAATTATACAGTGAAACGACATGTTATTACGTTGCCCACCTCGAGTTGAATGCTGCAAAAGGGAGAAGGCATCAAGATTAGACAGACTTTACTGTCTTTTGAGGAATGCTGGATTTTTGGATCAGTTCATTGGGCAGCACCAAGTATCTGATGATTTAGGCCCTATTTCCTCTAATAGTGGCTCATAGTCCAACAGACTTCAAGTGTGAATGAAACAAGTACTGTAAGTGTCTCTCTCCAATAGATGCCTCACTTTGTCCACTACACTGTTACATGGGCTGTTAAATTGGTTAGCAGCAGTGCTCAGCTATATATCAGCATCTAACAAACCATATATAAACAGTCATACCTCGGTTTTCGACCATAATCCGTTCCATATGGCTGTTCGAAACATGATTTGTTTGAAATCCGAAACTATTTTATCAGCCCATGATTAGGGGCTAAAACTCTATGCAGAAATAACACACAAAAAAACCCAGTCAGATTTGTGTGAATCACAATAAATGCGTTTGCTCACAATGAACGTTACATGAGGAAGTGACACTTCCTCATGTAAGGAAGTGTCACTCATGTAAGGAAGCCGAGAGGAGTCAAATGGCATATTCGGGTTGCTCAGTTTGGTCGAAAACCGGTTTTCGGTCATAATCCGAGGCGTAAAAATCTAACATTTCCTGGCCGAAATCCGATTTGGTCGATAATAGAGATGTTCGAAAACCGAGGTTTGACTGTATACGATAGCAAATGAGAGATTATCTTGTGAAATATGGACTGTTGATCATTCAAGATGGCGACCTCAGAGTCAGATTCAAGTGATCTTAAGGCTGAAGTGTTCCTGCAAGATAATGCATTGCGTTGTCCCATTTGTGCGTGTCCTTATATGATTAGGACCTGACAATCTAAAGGCAAGGCTAATTTTGCCAAAGATCGAATAATTTATCTTTCAGAATAGCCTCCAAAATGTACTGATAGGGCAGCGCCAAATTTCAAATCGCACAGTATCCAACAAATCACAGAGGTTTCAACATGTTGGATACTATGCGCCGATAACGCAGCACCATCCGCGCTCAAATAAACGCCCCCACACACGAGGCGCGAATGACTGAATACCAAGCGTGGATAGTGACGAGCATCGATGGCGCCTCGTGTGCGCCAGGCTTTATCAAACACAAGACTACACCCAATCATTCTGGCTGTCTACACATGGCTAGAACGCCGTGTATCTTGGTTAGCATAAACTAGCTGATAGCTTAGTTTTGAAGTATGCCTAGCGGCATTTTGAAACTATTTTAAAATAATTTCATGTTTATTTTTAGCATTGGTTGTTGTTTATTATTCCCCCGTGTTAACTTGGAAATTATGTTACGTTTTACCTCTTTGTTATGTTGGTATGTTGACTAGTTCTTCCCTAAATAAGTAGCCTCTTCTTTGAATGAGCTGATGCGTCTCTGATAGATGAATGTGTATTTCAGGATAATTTATTACACTGCCCGTTTAGATTTTGAAAAACTCATCCTGTTCGGCCCACCACCCTAAAGTGTTCTTTGAGCCCCCGCTCCGTGTGACTGAGTTTGACATGTGATATATAGGAAATGAGGACGATGAAAGTGACTAATGTTATATTTACCCTGATGGGTTTTCCCTATTGTTATTCACTCTGCCCTGAGCTATACAATGATTATCAGCCTGTAAACACCTTGCTTAGGCTATTTCTTTATTTGTCAAATGCGCTTTAGTCTAGCTTCTCGGTGATATGCTCTATATATAGATTATGTATTATTAACATGATGTATCAGCTATGAACTGCTGCGACAATGCGACTCATATCGTCTTGAATGTGTGGGTCTGTGATGTTGACAGCTTGGCAGCAGGAAGAGTGTGGGCGAAGGCCAGGCTTTTTGCACTGTACTAACCTCACAGTCTGAGAGGCTCTCTCGCCTTCATTATTCCGATGAAATCCATTGAGCATCTGGGACTAAATTATTCAACACCATCGACCCAGTTACAGGCTGCTAAGTTGTCATCAGGCGTTGTGATAGCTACAGTGGGCTTCATCGGTTATGGCCACAATTTACTGATATTAGCATTGAATTTTATTTGGTTTAGCACAGGTTCAGTTTTTACTATTCTGTATAAAAGTAAGTGGAAGAATAGATTTGTTCAGCCTCCAACTTAACAAAAGAAATTCGATTTTGCTGTACCAATCTCACTGGTGCACTAATGATGTGTTGCTGCCAACACAAAGCTCAAGATTCCAAGCCCATCCCGTTTAGTCCAGCCAACGCACTGTCACAACTGGACGCACAAACATTTCCAGCCGAGAGAAATAATAGCAAGCAAAAGCTTTGGTTTTGAGTGATTTTATCTATCTATCTATCTATCTATCTATCTATCTATCTATCTATCTATCTATCTATCTATCTATCTATCTATCTATCTATCTATCTATCTATCTATCTATCTATCTATCTATCTATCCATCTATCCATCTATCCATCTATCTATCTATTTATTTTGCCGTATCCGATTGGTGACATAGAACATTTTTTGAACTCGCAACATAGTAGATAGAACCTTGTGTGTCTTCAACTGAGCCGCACTACGTCAATTAAAAGAAACAGAGGGCGTATTCCTGTTGCCGCACTACAGGGTGTTTTAATCTGGTTTGGATGTGTTTTGTTTCCCTTCCCCTTTCCACCTCATTATAGTTATGAAAGGTAATTAGGCATATGCAAGCCCAAATGGTATTTTAAATTAGCCTTTCTAGTCATATTAAAAAGAAATGTTTGCATCTTCTTTGGGCGGTAGGGGTATTTTTTAAATGCAATATGTTAACACATGCCATCTGTGATAGAAATTCACACCTTGCCCGTATGCTTTGTAACACTGTAAAATCACTTGTGGTGATACTAACGCACTAAAAAGCACTCTGTTGGTGTCAAATGTGGATTTGTGGAAAACGCCATGCAAGATTACATATGAGTGTGAAATATATTATGGAAATAGGACCTTGTCTGGTTAGGGTTAAGGTCTCACTGACTATGATTACATGATTTGAAATAAGAAACAGCCCTGAGGAGTACGTGTTTATCCATTTTTTGGATTGTGTAAATGAGTGTGAGTTGTGGAACAGAAACCTGAGACAAAGATCAGTCTATAAGCCACATCTGCTCATGCGTTCCAGCCGTGGCATTTGTTAAAGTCTACCTACTGTATGTGTTTCATGTGGAAACTAGTAATAATTTGACTCAATGTATGTTTTTTTTTTTCATAAAACAACTGCCCTCGCAATGTAAGTGGCTGTAGAGTATGTGTCAGAGATTTTTCTCGGACAAAGTTAAAGAATGACTCGGCACACAGGGAAAATTGTCTTCAATATCGGCGGGAGGGGATCTCTGAGAGCGAACGACGGTTGTTGCCCCGATGATCACACCCTCTCCCTCCCTTCCCGCCAATTCGGACTTTTATTGTAACATACAAGAAAAACACTGCCCCCGATATTTGCATACCGCACCCCCGGTCCGGCCCCTCGGTAGTGATTGGTTACCTGTGTTTAAACTTTGAACCACCAGTACGTTGGCGCCTTTCTGTCTGGTCTACATTGAAACAACATGTCGCAGACTTTGCGGACGGCCAATGTCGCCTGGGCGCGACGGGTGTTCTCAAATCGTCTTTTGTTGTTCAACCGCTGTTCCCGAATTATTCATTCCCCTTTTGTGACCGAGTTTCGCCATCTCCCCTGTGATCGCCCACCTGCATTGACGTGCTAATTGTGGACTCCAACGGCCCTCCGGCCAGGTGGCCGGCGCCTTTGTGCACAGGCATTTGGGGATGCTGTATACGCACCCAAACGTATAGATGTGCTCAAATTAAATGAAACTTTAAACATGATACAATTTTGCTCATATATTTCTCTAACAGTATGTGTGGAATAATTGAACTACATAACTGAAATAATGTATCCTCCTTGAGTTAACACATTTTCCAGCTACGTACAAATATACAATCCGAGAGGTCCCTGCACAACAAGACCTTAGACTGGATTTAAAACAGGGTTTGCCAAGGGATACAAGAAAACAACAAGCATCCTCGGTGGAATACATTAGTAGGACAACACAAGCGTGCATCAGATAAACCCTTCAGATGCCTTTTGTGTCCTCCTGACTTTGAGCTTGTCTCCAAAGAGATGTGCCGGGTGCCAAAGAGTATTCATCAAATTAGACCACAAAGACAACAACGTGAAAAGCTATCATTCCTCACAGAGGTGCGCCAACAGGTTATCACCCTGAAAGTCTTTCTTGGTTCTGAGCACCAATGCATTGGAACACAAAATACCCTGAACAACAACTCTCGTTCCACGTGCAATACAAATGTGAACGAATTCATGGAAAGAAAGAAAGTCTAGTGTTCTGCAAAATAATGAAGTCACTTTGTTGAATAGATACTGAATGCTGACTAAGCTTCACAGAGGACATTCTGACCAGGGGCACATTCACGTCAGCAGAAACTACTGATTTGTTAAAAAAAAAAAAAAAAGGGAATGAAATAAAAAAGCACAAATAAATATTAAAAACACCCACCGTAAATTCAAACTTCGGCAAGAAGCATAGAGAATGAAATATGGTATATTAGAGGCAGGACCATCATTAAACAAGGAAATTAATTTCCATTTGCATTTATGCTCATTTATATTAATGGGTGGGAGGCCAGTTAAAAGTACGTGACAGTTAGTTAATGTTTGTATTCATTGTTTGCAATAATTGTTTACTTCTGGGTTGTCAAGTAATTGAGGTACAATTTGGGCAACCTGCAGGTTGTTTCATGTGCCACATTGGAAACACATTTGTAAAAGGCTGCATTCAAATCTGAGAAAATCGCATTCCATGCTTTCTTTTTTATCTCTATGTTGCCATCACAAATATGCCCCTTAAGAGCAAAAAATTGGCCAATTTCAAACATGTAGTGTAAATCAAGCCATGGTAATGGAAGACATTGCGCTAAGTCAGATTCGATTGCCCATATTCACTCCACACTTGCTTGCCTGTTCAGCGTCACCGTATAACCTTCTGTTGTTCGTATAGTTTTCATTCTGATCAATCTTGGCAATGTCCACCAACACCTAAATAATCTCACATGACAGTGTACTTAGAGACCGTGAAAATCTTCATGCATTTTACATGAACGCTAAAAGGGGATTCGATTCTTGTTTTGTTTTTTTATTGTGTGTGTGTGTGTGTGTGTGTGTGTGTGTGTGTGTGTGTGTGTGTGTGTGTGTGTGTGTGCGTGCGTGCGTGCGTGCGTGCGTGCGTGCGTGCGTGCGTGCGTGCGTGCGTGCGTGCGTGTGCGTCGTGTGTGTACATCCCACTGGAGTGTGCTTTCTGTTGCTAAGACTAGTGGCAATTAAATGAGCTACTCTCCTTGTTCCACCAGGGCTTCAGCACTTTGCTGCTGGAATAATAATACTTGCCGGAGTCTTTGATTTTAGCACTTTGGAAGTATAGGATCATTTCTCTTGTGTGAATTATGCTGCTTAGATTGGAAAAAATAACACAACTCAGCTAATGAACTAGAATAGAATAGTATTGTTGGAAAAGGGTTGGAAAAATTTCTGAATGTTTTTTGTGTGTGTCTGTGTGTGTGCGTGTGCGTGTGCGCGTGTGCGTGTGTGAGTGTGTGTGTGTTTTAATGCCTTTGTTTTTAAGATTTAGGTGTTCTTTTTTGGTAAATAAATATGTTACCCAATGGAAACTTGTATGCTTGTAGATGGATTGGACGTTAAGAAAAAAGAAAGAAAAGCTCCACTAAGGATGAGGAAATTAATGCTATTACAGTCACTATACTTGCCAGAATTGATAATAGATGAATAGAATGTGGTTGTGGCGGTGGTGTTACAGCCATACACCTCCACAAAAGCTTACTGTGCGGTGATTTAACCTACGTGGTAGACATCTTCCACTCCTCCTCTTACACATAAATCTCAAGAAAAGGAACACGAGAAAGGGAGGTGGAGAGAAGAGGGCTGTGATAAGTTAGGAAGAGGAGCGAGAGAGCATTGATTCCATGATTCCCCCAAACTTCTGCCAGTGAATGTAACATGTCAACATCCTACGCCAGGGAAGAAAAAAAAAATATGACGCTAAAGTGATGGATGTGGCACTCTTGAATCAGACTGCTACACCATCTGGATAGTCGACACTGTACGTCAGAAAATTACATTTACGTTTGGACGGACTTCCCCGGTCAGCCGCTCCAAGAACTGCTCTTCATCACATCTCCTTTGATAGATCATTCCCAGGGTTTTTATGATGTTCGTCTGCACTCCAAATGTCAAGATAATCCAAAATCAGATTCTTTGCATCCTAATGGACGTGAGACTAAATGACATCATCTTTCATTTCCTTAATTTCATCCAACTCGCAAACATATTGAGATGCAAAAATACAGCATGCCATGTACTTCCATGTACAGAGGGCCCAATTTTTTGGGACATTGTGATATAATACTGAAGCTTGATGGTAGTAGTGTGCCATCATTAAACATTTTAACCAACCATGGAGCGCCAATCAGGAAAATCTTCGGAAAATCAGGCTCAAACACGAAGTTTCAGACAAACATTACACAATAATGTGGAATGCCTCGGAAAGTGTTTACGGTGGAAGAATGATGATCCATCAATTTTGTTTAGTCTCTCGTTTTGAATCCAACAGACAGACACTGAGATTTAGAACTGATATTTTCGCACAGAACTGTCGCCTCTACTGTTCCACAATAATCCGATTTCGTGTTCATGGAGTATACAACAGGTTTGAATGTTTTGTCCTACCCCCTGTGCGATTCTGTGGCCTCACCGCTCAACTGTGAACGTATTGCTCTCTTTGCAGACAAGCGAGGACATGCTTGTGGCATCGGCAGAGTGTCCAAGCGATGATGAGGACATCGATCCCTGTGAGCCGAGCTCAGGTGGGTTAGGTTAGTCATCTTTTTTTTATTCTATTTCTCTATGGCCCGTACGGGTCAGTTTGTCTCTCTGTGCTGTATTTCGCCCACACCATGACACTCAGAACACGGCGCAAGTTCTCCTGAACAATAATTGCGCTTTACTCAATGTGTTAATAGTATTTCTTTCTTGTGACCATTCACCAACTTTGTACATATTTGGTCACACGATCACACTTTAGGCGTGCATGTTATAAGGAAGGCATGACTCAGTAGTAGAGTGGTCATATCCCAACCCAAAGGTTGGTGGTTTGATCCCTGGCCATTGCGACCATGTCCAAGTGTCTTTGAGCAAGATACTGAACCCCCAGTTTTGCTCCCGATCCTCTGTCATCAGTAGATGATTGCGGTAACAGTGTAAAGCGCTTTGAATAACTAAGGTAGAAAAGCCCTATCTAAGTGAGAGCCTATTTATCATCGACATGTGACATTGTATTGTGTTGGTAATTAACCTGCAAATTGTGATGAGAATTAATCCCGATGTTTTTCCATGCATAATTTTCTTGTTTTTTTGGGGGGGTTTCTGGCAATAAAGCTCATATGAGCTACAGTTCAAAGATGGATGCTCCACTCTAAATAGAAATAACAGCAGCATGGATCTAACAGCCTTTGTTAGACTGCCGGTAAACACAAACTTCAAGGAAAGATTTATTTACCACACAATGTTTTATATCAGCTTGCACTGCTGCCAAACGTTTAATCTTCTACCTTTCCAAGCAAGGAGAGGCGTTATAGCTAAACCTATGAATAGAGGGATTTTAAAGGCTTTCTGAACTGATGCGAAAGAAGTGGAAACAATTAAGTGCAGATGACCTACTCCATTTCGAGGTTCTATTGATCAGTGTGAGGTTATCAAACCACCGCTAAATTATTTTCAACTTTCCTTTCTGTCTTCTCCCAATAATGGGGTCTGGTGACAACAATAGCGCCATCCAATTTTCTTCTCATGCCGCACATCTCTTAGCCCCAGTTTTATCAGGGGTGCAAGATATGCAAAATGGCATCATCACATTTCTGCAAATCTTCACGCTCCAAAAAGGAAGCCATATTCTCACGTTTTTAGTATCACGCCAAGGCCTCACTATTCATGTATGCAGGGATTTTTGTTGGGGCCAAGAGCTAAACAATGACGAGAACGATCTGTTTTCAGAGGTCAGCACTAGATCGTTTTTCTGTCAGACTCGAGCAGTAAGTGGGGCATACCAGTTGTTTAAACGTAATCATTGCCCTATTTTATTCCTGTAACCTCCTGAAAACATGAAAACTCCTGAGCATCAGCAAAGGCTTATCACCTGTTAAGCCCACTGTGATTAGATCATGTACCAACAAATTGAATCCTTCTCTTGATTCCAAAACCCACAGAGGAATACTAACATGTGTACTATAATAGCAGGCTTATTTGACTAATTTGGGAAGCGCGCATTGGCAGAATGGGAGAGAGCAGTGTAAAGAATGCACATAAGTGTCTCTCTCCCTCTCTCTCTCCACTTTAAAAGACGACTGAAGCATTTACCCACGGGATTTAGTCACCTTGCAAGCATGTCCTGTTCTTCTTTGTCAGGTTTGAGACCAGCTGGTAATGCCGACAAAACCGGTACAGTAGTAATTGTTAGGGAACAAAGAACACCCACTCTGCATTATATTCGAAGAACAACATGATGTCTTCTTCAAAGTTTTATCTTCTTCAACTCAAAAGTTGAGATTTATGCAGCCTTCTACATATCATAAACGATCCCTTTTTGTCCGTATTCTTAGCTGAAGTGTTGCCAATTGGCAGGCCAAGGTTAATTACGTAATTTTGTTCTTCTGCACACTCATCTTTTTTCGTCCACAAGGTGCTATATTACGAACTACCTACAGTATGCGCTTGATGTTTACTTCAATAGACTCACTTATGTAAAGCGAACAGTCCAGTTTTAACTGATAAATCAAGTAACAAATGATTACTCTTCACCGATTGGTAAATTCATCAAGCCAGGAGGAATTATGGCACGGCATTGTTTTAAGAGAAAATTGAGCTTTATTTCATATCCTGTGCAATTTTGGTATTTTCCCCAATACTTTTTCATTGAGGATTATGCCATCTCAGGCTCATCCTGTGTGTTCTGAAAGAAAACAGGATTTCACACTCACTGTCAGGCTGCCTCTTTGCTGATCCCCCATATTTATATTTTCAATTATTTTCCTTTTTTCACCCACTCATCTTTAGAATGTGCTGACGTTGATGCTTACACAATGTGTCCGTTTATAAATCTAAGTAGGGCATAGAAGACTTTGCTTATCTGAGAGAAGACGCATAACCAAGGTCAATAATGGCTTAGAATGAATAAGGGAAATTCACATTTCAGTGTTTGATGCGATGATGAACATTATAGATGATACTGGTTCATTATCATATACACTGACCTGCCACTACAATGATGGGCATTTTTACAACATGATGACCATGTGCGTAGCCATTTTTGAGGGCTTATTTGACATGTGACAGAAATACATATGGGCTCACAATTGTATTAAATGGACATAACGGTAATGGCAGCAAATTGCATAAAGCACTTGACAATTTCTGCAATTCAACATTTAACGGTGCTTTCACTGAGTGTTATGTAATACCGGTTTGGTCAAACGATGCAGTAATAGGTAGTCTGCAAGTAGGCAGGGCTCTACTTTTTTTCCCCCCTAAATGGCACTTGCACTACTTTTGCATGTTTATTTATTTATTTATTTATTTTAAATACCAATTGTTACTTCACACTTTGACAGTCCACGAATTGTGTTGTGTCAAAAACCTCAGTAACACATCCGATTAGTCCATCTGACAAGAACTTGAGTCCAATATTCATCTTTTGTCATCATAGAATGAAAAACTACTCTTTGGCTTTCGAAGTAGCCTTTTGTTAAAAAAAAACAAAAAACCCTGCAAGCTTCTAATCTATTTTGTAAAAGTAATCAAGTGTCCCGTCACCAACCTTGTGCAATTAATGCCAAATAAATCATCCTCTTGTGGAAGATCCTCTGGACAGAGACTTAAATTACACCATACCTTTAGCGGGGCTAAATGAAACACCTTTAACTCATTTTCAGAAGGACCTCATTTCATGCTCGCTCAACTCTCTGTTCATCATCCGCCATTAGCGTGAGCTCAACCACTTCTCACTCACAAGCTCTCATCGGGCGTACTGCCAGCATGTCACAAGTACACTTCTCGAGGACACTCTGATAATTAAAGAGGGATTTAATAAGTGTTTTGGCTCCACTGCAGCTGATACAGTGACCTGTCAGCAGCTTGAGCTCTATCACCACTATGTGATGCTTTTGACAGTTCGTGATTATGATGGGATATGTGAAGTCAGATGCTCTAACGCTAATCTGACTAAATAACACCAATGTGTTGAAGAGCCAGCCAACAGAGCCCAGCTGACGGTGTGCTACTCCCACTTTTCCGTTAGCCAATACATTCTACAAGGCACATCTTATGTACAGGGTGACCCAAAAAGATGCGTACCCATGAAAATTTCAATTGTGTCTTTGATTAAAAAGCTATTTATTTCAAATTACAACCACACATTGTCAATTTTTAGTCAATTTATGGCTTTCCCAAGATGTGTTCCAAATGTCCACCATTCCGTTGCAAGCAAACCTGTACTCGTCTGACAAAGTTGTCAATCACTTTTACACACTCCTCTTTCGGGATGGCTCTTATTTTTGCTGTGATGGCAGTTTTCAGTTCCTCAATTGTTTGTGGATTTCCCTGGTATACATTGTCTTTGAGGAAACCCCACAGATAAAAATCTGGGTACGCATCTTTTTGGGTCACCCTCAAGCACCAGTACTGTATTCGAATTTTGTTTTCGCGCTTGCAGGCTCCATCTAGAAGTGTCAAGTTTTAGCTTCTAAATAACTTGCAACAAAAGGACGGAGAGGAGGTCACCTTTTACAGTCGGAGATGTGTCAGAAAAGTTCCAGGGCTGACGTCATCATAAATATATTTCAAACACAAAGTGTGTCCCAGATAATTAATTAGCACATCTACAAACCGACCCTGCTGTGTTTGCTTTGATCAATGAGTGAAAGCAATGAGAGTTGTGATGGTTAACTCGTAGCTGCTTCAATCTGACAAAAGAATGTTCCAGCTCCCAGTGCCGTGAGTATCCGATAGTTCCTGGCCAGGAAGACATTGCCGTGCTGCCACAATCTCCCTAATTATACAACCTGGCTCTGTCTGATGTTTTTCCTTTGTCACAAGCTCTCGCATTGAAGACATGGACAACAGGATACTGTAAGAATTCTTCAAGGATTGCATGAATTCTTAGACGAGACGACTTAGAAAGTGTGTTCGACTCCAGAGGGATTACTTCAATAGAGGAAGTCTGTTGTTTTGATTTAAATTACATCTGTAGTGACATCAGTCCCGGAGCTTTCTGACACCCCTCGTATAGCATTATTCAGTTATAATCAGCAAACCTATGAAGAGTCAATATTTAATTCAATGTGAAATAAAAGGAGTCTAATATATATTATATATTGTCACTAACAACCTGAACGATAAATATGTATTTGATCACGTACACTATTGCAACATACATGCACGCATGTTTGCTCTTTAAACTACAAACCCAACAAAAGGGGCGTCCTGGCTGGTCCACCAACTAAAAAAAGCAATACAGGGTTGCCATAGCATTAAAACAGGGGTATTCTCCCTATTATACTCATTGTAATCCTTCAAGGGGAAATTCAGTTTACATGCTGCTCTATATTTTGTGTTGCACAGTTGAACACCACAGAGAGAAGCAGATCAAGCACGTGGGCATAGAAGGAGTGATTCAAAGTGAAAGGGGTGCATAAACAGTCACTTGAGCTGTGGGTGAGAACAGTTCAAGGGCACATTGACACTAGCCAGCAAGTGCTTTCGCAACTATCTCACAGCGAGTTGTCATTTATACATTTTTGTCCCTTGACCTTCCGTCTTGAAGCCCAAATCCTTAAAAATTACCGACTATCGTACCATCCATTTTCTAATCCGTTTATCCTCAAGAGGGTCCCCACCTTTGGCCACTGCCCGGCTCACAATGCACCCGACCCCTTTGGGCCCACCCTCAGGTGGTGAGCCCATGGGAAAGGGAACCCCCGTTGTCCTTTCGGGCCAAGATACATGGGTGCAGGCCCGGCTGCCAGACGCTCACCTTTGAGCCCCACCTCCAGGCTTGGCTCCAGGGGGCGGCCCCAGTAATTTGCATCCGGGCAAGGGAAAACTGGATCAATTTTGCCATACGTGACCCTGCCAGAAGCACACAGTCAAACCCCAGACTACTTAGCTCTTCGGATCATTGGAACACTCCAACATCCTCCACCACAATAAAGTGATGGCTCATGGAAGGTACAAACACAACAAACCAACAAAATATATTTCTCTATTTCTACATATGCTTTTTTTAAGCAAAATGGTTATAGAGGAAAGTTGAGTCACCTTTCACCAGTTTATCAGCGATGTCATTTCATGCTGCCCCACTAAAGAGTGGCAGGCTAATGAAGACCACATCCACATAACATTTTCCCATGCAGCTCTTTTTGCCAAATCTCAATAGCTCTCAGAATTACACTACCAGTAGCTCTAACTCAGAACTTGATAGTGCATGCAATTGTCCATGTGTTCCCTGAACCCGTGCAGCCTATTATCATTCTAACTTTACGGTGCTGGTGTTTTCTGTGTGTGGGTGTGGGTGGAGGGGGGTAGTAATGTCGGGGGGAAAGCCCGCAGTGGCTGTTCAATAAATCCTAAGTAGTGTTGTTTGCTTCGTTACCTCAAGCACAGACCTGAAGCAACCGCCATGTTTTGCCTCATCCAGCTTTGTCACCCAGCAGACTCTTACCAATTACCCAACGAATGAGAGCATTGCCTGCTACAAATGAGGAAAAATAGGCTTTGTTGTGGGCCATTTGTTGTTGAAATTCTAGTTGACAGGAATCGGAGTCCTTTTGGCTTTTAACTCACCAAACAAGTGTGGCTCAAATAAGAGGAAATGCCAAACAGGCATTTTACTGTTAAAATTGGAATGTCTCGGTGAGGACCCTAGTAGAAGTAAGGATTGAATTGTGTGTCTTTCGGGCTTTAAATGCTATCGCATTTCAGTGCATCTTACTATTGATGACCCCAAAAAGTTTTTACCATTTTCTTCGCTGCCATTGTGCAGCTCTGATATTGTAGAATACCATTTAAGAATTGTCCCTGTGCACCCCATCTTTAGGAATCTCAGCATGCATGTGAGAAGAAACTCGCAATAACCTTGGGTGATCCAGTTAGTGTTATACTGTAATTATCAGTTATGTCCGTAACTACAGTGAAAGGATTCGGTTATGATGCAGCTTTTTCACAACATTTAACCCCCTTGAGTTTACTGTGAGTGCTTCACAAGTGCCCCCCATGCTATGCTGCAAAAAGCACTGTGTTTTAGGGTCATCTACTTCATGTTTGATTTTACACCTGGGTGAGTTGGAGGTGAGGGTGTTGACCCATTATTCTTAAATGGAGTCAATATTAGAGGGCTGATGAACAAACGGCCGGATGTTTTTTTTTGACTGAGGTCTATAAATGTCTGGAAGGCCTCGTGCTGGCTCGTGCTGGTGGCCAGCATGAGGGAAACAAAGCCCAAGGTTTACTGCCAAACACGCAGCTTCCAAAATCGTCCGTAACCATCATATCCGTCATTGATCTCATAGTCTTGGAATGAAATCCTCAATGCCTTCAGGTAGTTTGATAGACAACACTGAGAGCAAACGTAGTAATGAGCTGTAATGAATGCTAATCTTTTGGCAGAGAGCAAAGCTCCCCTTGCTGCACTAAACGCTGTATTAATCATTTAATTACTGAGCTCAACATAACATTCTTGTTTAAGATATTAAATGGGATATAACAGTGAGATGTTCGGGTTTCCCTATTGTTTGTGTTTAAGAGCATTTTCACCTGTGCCTTGTTCACTTGAATTGACGTGAGAGGGAAATAATTGACATTTTGTTGAAAGTAATGCTTTGTACAGTAGCTGCAGACATATAAAGTGATAATAAGATTGGGATTTCGAGAGTTTGGAAAATGTTTGTAATTGTTTTCTATTATTATCTTAAAATGGAAATCCTCCTTACAAGCTACTGAATATATGATAGCACGATGTTTGAGCGAATAGCATGTCCGCCTCACAGTGCAGAGGTGCAGGGTTCAATTCCGGCTCCGGCCTTCCTGTGTGGAATTTGCATGTTCTCCCAGTGTTTGTGTGGGTTTTCTCCGGGTATTACGGTTTCCTCCCACATTCCAAAAACGTGCGTGATAGGTGAATGGACCACTCTAAATTATTCCCCACTACCCTTGTGAGGATAAGCGTATCAGAAAATGAATGGATGGATAAATTGTCCCTAGGCGTGATTGTGAGTGCGAAAGGTTGTTTGTCTATGTGTGCCTTGCGATTGGCTGTCAACCAGTTCAGGGTGTCCCCGTGCTACCGCCCGAAGACAACTGGGATCGGCTCCAACATGCCTGCGACACTCGTGAGCATAAGCGGATTAGAAAATGAATGGATGAAAGAATGTATGATAGTTGTCGCTTGCCACACACAGAACCAAACCCCACATACGCAAGCAGGCAGGTATAGATAGATGTCACAGTAAAAAAAAACAAAAAACATTTCAATAATCCTTGATATGCTTCATTTATCATTTAAATTTACAACGCACACTGAATCTGTATTCTGGTATGCTAAAGAATCTAGTGTGGAATATAAGATAGGAATACAATCATAAACAAAGAATCCACACGAAAAAAGGCACAACAAGACTAAGTCGATTGATTTGCGCGATCGAAAGTTTGTACAGAAGCAGTCTGTTAGAAAGCAGTCTCATAAGCAGATCTAGACATAAATAAACTCTGAACTTTGGCCTCATTGCACAGGCCTTTAAAGTTCTCGTGTACTTTTTGACCCTAAGCAAAGGTTGATAGCAGATACAATAGAAAGCTAACCTGCAGCTAATGCTCATACGGTGGCTTCGTTGACTAGAGGCGTTTCAAACAGCAGCTTTTGTGCACAAAGTGAGAGCATTCTTCACACCTGTCCCACAGAATAAACGCCCATGTAAAGAGCAGAGCTAATCTGTTTGAACGCTCAGTCACACTCAGGACACCAAAGGAAATCGTTTCTTGCCCATGACTGTTGTATGGCACGAGAAGATTACATTGTCCAACCAGACAGCCCAGGGAACTTGTGCCCTCTCCGGTCTTCATTCCACATTTTTACTTTGGTAAAGATGAGCACTCCCTAAAATAGACATATCTGTTTGTCCTTTGTGTATTTGCTAGTGTTGAACCAGTCACAGCAGTGTTTTTGTGTGTGTTTGTTTTGTTTTTAAAGTTCAAGAGTGAAGTAATTTTAAAAAACTCCCAAATGAAATAAGTTTATGTCACAAGCAAAGTAATTAAACAAAATAACTTAAATAAAGCATGAAAAATCATTTCTATTTCGTAAATTTGCCAAAATAATATTTTTCCCCAAAGCGAGATCCTGACTAGGTATAAGTGTGAAACCGCGATCAAACAATCTGAGCACCTTCATAGTGGGCCACCTTTACTATATTGCATTGTATATTGAAACAGTAAGAGGAATAAAGTAGTTAATTATATTCATCATTCACCATCTCATATCTTATTTTTGTAATCCTGTATTTAAGTGTTTTTGCTTCTACAGAGGAGTTGCTGAATTTTTACTCCAACCAGGTGACACAAATATTTTACAACTAGTGAACATTAAAAAGCGCAGCTGTCCAGTCCAAGATGTTATTATTGGTTTGTGTACATCAGCAAAACTACACTGTGAACTGCTAATCCCTCATTTATGTGTTTTACACCTCAGTCTGGCAGACCCACAGTGCTTTCCTTTCCACATTTGGTACGTTTGAATTTCTCCAATGCAACAATGACAGCTTAAGCAGAACTGATGACTGCAACAAAACACACAGTGAGATGTGCCAGGAGGACTGAATGATATCAGGGGGCTGACGTGTTTTCAAAATATGCCTCATTGAGCTGTAACGGTTCAAAACACAGAGGAGGAGGACAGTCTTTGGAAAAATTTGCTGAGTCTATTGAGGAATTGTTTTTCACTGTCAGATTTGTTTTCAGTGAGTCATCTCGGTAGCATTTACGGAAGATGTTTAACGTCCCTCCGCTCATTCATGACTGTGCTGTAAAACACCTAATGAGCTGTGAGCTTAAACTGGCCTTTATTTTCTCAATCATTTACACGTAATTCTTGTCAGCTTTACGACTAAAATTAGCAAATCTCTACACTGAGATCGCACATCCTCCTTCTCTAGAATATCCCCTTCCGTATGCCATTTGTGAACAGTTATATTTGGGAAATATCATCGGGATAATGTGCTGCACGAATTAGATTGGAAAGGGAAATTGACATGCACATACATTGAAGGCAGCATCTGAAAGTATCTTCAGATCATACATTTGTAAAGGTCTTAAGGGATGCCGTCAATTTTCCGTGTGGAAGCAAGGTCTAAATCAAATGCCTCTCAGAGACATATGACATTCCCTTGTCGTTTAGTTATGAATCCTGTAAGATGTTTTGCCTTGCGCCATCAGATGTAAAATGTGACCTTTATCTCCTCACAGTTTGTCTAAACGCCGTCTGGGGTCCTTGTGAATCTTGTCATTTGTATAACTTGAATTGTTGACAAATGAAACAGTCCATAATAGTAATTTTGTCTTTGTCTCTTTTGACAGCCAATCCCACGGGTGCTGGACCAAAGGGTTTCCCGGACTCCTCCGAGGTCTTCCGCGAGTCCAGCAGTACTACAGGCATGGTGGTGGGCATCGTAGCAGCCGCGGCTCTGTGCATTCTCATCCTGCTCTACGCCATGTACAAGTACCGCAATCGAGACGAGGGTTCCTACCACGTGGACGAGAGTCGCAACTACATCAGCAACTCGGCTCAGTCAAACGGTTCGATTGTCAAAGAAAAAGCGGTCAACCCCGCAAAGACTTGCAGCAAGAACAAGAAGAACAAGGATAAGGAGTACTACGTGTGATTATCGAAGTGATGGTCTTTGTCAGACCAACTGGAACGCTGTTGGAAAATTCTAATCAAGACTTTATTGTGTACAGTATGATAACAAAATTGAACCTTATTTAGTCATTTTTCTCCCCCAAGAAGACATTGCTCTGCAAATCAACCAGAAGATATAACGAAGGAAGAACCATTCTCAAGACTATCTGGGAAAAGAATGTGGATGGAGAAATGTCTCTGGCATCCAAGTGGAAGCCAAACGAAAACAACCAAATAACATAATCCATCTGTGACTTGTTTCCAATAGCGGGATGATCCCACTCCTTTGTTGGTGGCCACCACAGGAGCACAGATGCACTTTGCAAAGACGGGTTATGAACTTAATGGTTTGATTTTAACATGTCTGTGTTTGTGGTGTTTTGTTTTGAGAGAACATGGCGCCATACATAAGTGTTGCAAACATTTTATTTGAAGAAGACAAAGGCAGGACTCTTGACAGCAAATCCATAGAGGGAAAAAAAAAAGAGTCAGGACAGATGTCCACAGACTTGCCAACGTGTCTCAGTTGAACATAACAGACCAAGAGCTGAATTGGCTGAAGTGCAGTGTCATTTACAAGGATTTTGATTCCAGAAGAACAAAATGTCCATTGTGCCGGTAAGAAATCTGGAGGCCTTTGTTTCTGCATCATGTGAAGTCTAAGGCAAGAAGTTTCCTCAGAAGTCTCAGACGTGACCGTGTGGGAGCCATGCACGCTGAATGATCCTATTCCACTACATATGTTTATATACAACCACATCTAAATGTGCTTTCTGAACTGTGATAATGTGGTGTTTTATAGCCTGTTGTATAGATGATGCAAACTATAACTCTGCTCCAAAACCATTTTTGGAATAAAACTCAAAAGACAAAAAAACAAACAAACAAAAAGAACGAAAATGTAAATGTTAAGTGTTGCTAGACATAGAGCATTTTATGAAGAAATCTGCATCATTTGTTTCCAGCCCCCTTCCTGTTTTTACATGTTCCTTTATAGTTTTTATACAAATGCTAACCAGGCCAAGTGTATCCTACCCGAAACTGCACAAAGGAGTTCAAAGCGGGAGAGGAATGAGCATGATGGCGTGCGTGGCTAGGAGAATCACTGCCTTCCTCCAGCAAAATGACCCGACTGACTCAAGTGTGCTGGAGAAAAGAAGATTCTAATGGGGAGATGATGACACCGATGAAGAACAATGAATTTTTGTGTTTCCAAGTGGCATTATAACATCGTCAAGTCTGTGCTCGATGCTCTTGCAAAGACCTAAAGATTTCACGAGCCCATTTCAACAGTTCTGTGTTTGTTCTGTCATTCTGTCAGTCAGTTCTGCTTACCAGAGACCTGTACTTGGAATGAGTATGAGGAAAATGACCATGAACTATAAATGATGATTATAACTTACCGTGGTCTGCTCTTTCATTTCTTCTTGAATGGTTGGCTGTCAATTATAATAGGTGAGTGTATTTTATTTTCAGTTGGCTCCATATAAATATAAATTGATAAAAAATAACCGATGCCTTAAACGTGTGTTAATGACATCTACCAATTTCCTGTCAACCAATACAATCACTGGCCACAATCATGAGTTCCGTTACACGTTCCGTAACAAAAATTCTGCCTCCATAAAGATTAGAGTGCTCAATTTTAATTCACGCTCATAGAGGTATTCATTTGTCTATTTTTACAGCTTTTTCTGAGTAAAAATACCTCACTCATCACATAAGGTGCCACTTCACTTGTGTGTCCAAATCAACACTCGGGACCGTGTTCGTGCTACCGGTAATCACGGAGTTGAGGTCACATTCTCTCAACATTACAGACAAAAGACTATTCTGGTGTCTAATGTTACTATGACATAGGCTCAGATACAGGACTTGAAACTGATGCATCACCAAACGCATTCTGGTTATTGCTTTAAATTTGTGTGGACAAGAAGCCTTGAAGCTTTGTCCTACCTTCAACTTCTGATAGAAAACTCCCAAACTTACATTCAGTGACATATTGTAAATACGCTCAAACACCATTGTTACTGCCAATATTTCCCGTTAAGCAGCGTCATCATCGGTGTTCTGATGCCATCTAGTGCCGATTGTTGGCCGGAACCATTTATCGCGAATGAAGGTCCACCGGACCTTAGTTGCCGTGCACATTTATTGGAGCACGTTAAAAGACACGTTTTGTAAGCTTTGTGTAGCCATTTGTAAGAAGACAAGAGTGCCGAGAACCTACCGTATGAGGCAAGTCGACGACGGGCAGGATTTCGGCCGAAGTTGAGCCCCTTATGGGTGTGAGCCCACGAGGTTTGTGTGTATTTATGTTAAATCAATTGTCTTCGTAGTTATGTCTTTTATTTGGTACGTAATGCCACTTGTTTGTATGTTTCATGTTCGTGGGACCAGTTGTCACGGGTTGCCAGGAATAAACCCTGTATTTTTATCGTGGACTTCATGTCGTCATTCATGCCGCATCCTGAGGGCGCTACAACCATAGATGTACAACAACTACAGTACACAAAGGGGCCAATCAAACCCCACCTAAACTGATTTTTTTAATTAAATGTACTCAATTTTATTTCATCCAGTCATGACACAAAGTAAGATAATGTGGATCAATGTTTAAGTATAGTATACATCTACTTAAAACATGTACAGTATCTGGATCCAGATGACTGTTTAACCGAAGGAAATTTTGGTTCATCCGATTGTTAATTTGCTTTAGAGGGTGACACAGCATATCAACTGAACAGCTGTCATTTGGAAGAAAAAAAAAAGATAAAGCTGCATGTCATAGGGCCAACGTTGGCATTTTGAAGCATTTGACCCAATGGTAAGATATACAGACTGAAAAAAATGAGTCCAAGGACTGACCCTTGAGGAACCCCACGTACTGCCATCCGGTCACAAAATAACACATTTTCTCCAAATACGACCTGTACCATTTTCGAACTGTTCTATGTAATCCTACCCAAGTTTCCAACCTGTTCAACAGAATATTATGATTAACTGTGTCAAACCAGCGTCATCATTTAGTAGGTTGAAGCACTGGAAAAGGACTGCAAATACATTAAAAGCCATGAAACAGGATTACATTTTAGAAAAGAATTAGATCATAAATTAATAATATTAATAATTATTTATTTAATGCTCTGTTTTAACACTTAACAATTTAATTTACTCACAAAAAGATGTTGGTATTATATTACCTTCCCATGTGGCCTCCCCTCACACTTTTTCTCTCCTTTGCCCACACATTCATGTTTTTAGAGAACATGCTCATAACCACCCACATATTGTACAGTACTGATAAAACTTATTATCCCTAAGTTAGCAACACAAGTTTGTTTAGCCTTTTCAATTCCCAGCTGGCTCCCACAAACATATTTACAGTAAAACACAAAATAGTTTGGGTTATTTTTATTATGTTGTAATATGAATCCTCGGTACAGTGTTCCGTAGGGGAAAGTGCCACACGTAAAGTCTAACATGAGTGAAGTGGAACTAAAGGAGATTTCATAATTCATCTCAGCAGCATATGGATAGAGAAACCATGAAGAAAACCTCTTTAACCTTTGCAGGCCACTGACACATACAATTAGTGCAAGTCACATTTCAATCATGCAACCCCCGCCATTTGATCCTACGTTAATTCAAGCGTCAACTTTCACAGTATAACACCATTTTTGGAGAATGAATCAGGGCAGCAGTCCCAGGAGATGATAAATGTAGTCCAGAACTATCTGCAGTTATTCTACAGATCAGATACGCCTGGTACACACAAAGATAATTGGACTGATTTTTTTGGGGGGGAGGGCAACAATTTCCACATTAGGCAGCAAAAGTCCAATTACTGGATGGCTCTAACGGTTTCCATTGTTGTTTTCATGAGCACTTTCTTGTATTTGGACCATTAGCTCTATTTCGGTCCACCGTACTCCAACATTTCAAACACAAATATGACGTCCTCTGGATTTTATGGCAACTGACAGTGTCCTGGGGGTATGTTATCAATTACTCTCTATCTGCTACTGCAGTGGCTGTAATGTTAGTGTCAACACCATAAAGATTTGGATTGTTTGTGAACACATCCAAGTGTATTGGCAATGGCTTTCTACTTCTGCATCACTGTCATTGCGGATTCATATAATCAGTTTCATAAAATAATCAACTAAAATTCTTCATGCCTTTAGGCTTGTCATAGTTTTCCTCTACGGCAGGGGTGCCCAAACATTTTAGACCGAAGATCGACTTTTCGATCAACCAACCTGCCGCGATTGACCCGTTACCACGCACGCGCACTCACATACACACGCACGCCATGCCACGCCAGGCACGCTCACACATACCGTTTTAAAGTGCTTCCCTCGGATCTCTAGATTCCTATTCTTTGCCCGTGCCCTCTGTGAATTGTACACAAAACAAACTGAATGAAAATAATGATAACGATAAAAGATAGAGCGCAACAGCTTACAAGCTGCAATTGCAGACTTCCGGTGACGCAGATCATGCGCCACCATAGGTTAAAGATTTACCTGCTTTATTTTATTTTATGTTTTTAATACTTTTTGTGAGAGACACCTTTTGTGTGAGACTGATAGAATGAATAGGGTGCATAAACACAAAAAATATGTATTACTAACATACACAAAGACACACAAATGTTTGTTAGTTTTTTTTTCCTCCCCTACACCCCTCGCGATCGACTTGGGACCAGTCCGCAATCTACCGGTCGATCGCGATCGACCTAATGGGCACCCCTGGTCTACGGTAATTCTACAAGGCAAAGTCTGTTTTGAAACTAGTTTATTCTGGTGTTTTTCATTTGAGATCGTCAATGATGTCATTTTGCATGTTGTTTTACTTGATTTGCTCTCAGCAGGTTGATTGTTCACTTGAGTTCTTTTCCAGTAGCCAACATCTCCCTCTACAGTATAGTTGCTCCCTCCCGGGGAGTGCATAACACTGGGAATAATGAAATAACAATAGGAGTCTCTCAGATTTCTTTCAGTGGGCATCCTCTTTGCCAATAGAAGAACACTCATGGGGTGGAGAGGTATTTTTAGCAAAATGTTTATCCCTCTCCTGTCGTCCTCCCTCTTCTGCATCGTTGTCCCTGTCTTTTGCATTCATTTTATGCCATTTCTCCTCCCTCTCTTAGCTCTCTCTCTCAGCTGGATATAGCAGACGCCCTTTTCATTCGACACACCAGTGTAATTCGTTCTCTCTATAATCATCCATTTTCCAATTTTCATGCCCTCTCCCCGAACTTGAGACACGCATTGTGGATTCTATTTCACAGCAGCACACTGGAGCATGCTGGTTTCCATTTCATTTGTTCACTATTTGTTTCAAAATCCCATAGTAGGCTGCTTCGAAGCAGTGTCGCTTAATGGGAGCTTCTCTGGCTGACCATGTTAAATAAAGCATAATTACTTATGAATGTGAATGTGCAATTTTATAATAAGGTTCTGGATCACCTAAAAACTGGAGTTGACATTCATGCACTCTTTATTGCTACCAACAGTAGATTAAAACTATGATCTTCTTCATCACGCTGTAGAAGCCTAAAATTCAAACACAATCCATTCTGTGGCATTAGTTGGAATTTGAAAATGTCCCCATCACAAAACTCGCAATTTTAAAAGTAATATTTTAACATAGCTAAGTATTGAAGTATAAAACAACATTAACCATTGTATAATAAAATGACATTACAGTAAAACTACTCACCCTTTGAAGACACCTGACCTGTAATGGAAAAAAAAACTGAAGATTTTGACTATGCTTTGGTAACATGCTATTTATGTTCTCATCTTTTTGAAAACAAATTAATTGATTGTTTGATCATATAGTACAGAGAAGAATATTATTTCATGCAAGTTGAATCTCCGGTTCTGTTGTCACACTCTCTGGGTCACTCCTACACGCATTGTACACTCTGTTGACTGATGGAACCAGCTATTATAATAATGGTGCCACTTGTGGGATGATGGCCTAAAATTCAAGTATTGAATACTGTAAGTATACCTTATTATATGTAACCTTTTATCTCAATTTATCCAATAATGCCTGCCGGTTTTTCAAGGAAAAGGTGATGTGGCAGCTTTATATGTATATATGGGTAAATCATTTAAAGCACCATTTCTTCTTCGTTGTTCTATAAAGTCTAACACGACAACGTTAGAGTGCACAATTTATGTGTGATCATTTGCACAATTGACTCCTCTTTGACTAGACTTTGTGAGGGCACACAAGGAGGCATGCAGTCTGGGAAGCTCGCGACACCTGAAACTGAGCATGAACATCAAGACAAGAGGCAAACTAATTACATGTCAAATAAACACATTTTGTCCGCTTACAGCTCTTAGAGACATTTTATGAGTTATAGAAATTATAAAGGTGACAAAGAGAGATATTTGTATCAGACTGTGTCAGAATCGAATTCCAAAGTGAAGGTTTCATGTTGGGAGCTACTGGCCACCCTTTACAGGGGGTGGAGTCAATGTGGCAAGGGCACCAAACACATTTAGGGTGCATCGGTGCCATTTATCATCTTTGACAAGTGCACTTCTCAGTGCCATTTGGCTTTATTACAGGTACATTTCTCCTCCACGTAATGATGTTTTCCTTCTCTATTGTCCTCTGAGGCCATGAAAACCTGCAGTGGAAAAACCAAGGTGATTTTTTTTTTTTTTTGCCTTTACAAAGTTTGTTTTTTAAATCATCATTTTACAATTATTCTAAGGGTTTGATGCATGCTCATGGTATATTTATGAATCAAATACAATGACATCCACCACGTCTATCAGCGGAGCTAATAGGTCTGTTACCCAAACACGGTAAGCCAGACTTGCCCTAACTAGAACTATACTACTACTACTACTACTATAGCCTGAAAAAATGGATACTACTTTGTCTCACAATTTTCTTATATGTTTGAGCCAACATAGGTAGAATCCAATTTTGGGCCAGAAGACACTGGCTTAGCTCTTACTTTCACCCATGTCCTTCTGACCTGTTTTTGTCACTTTATCAAGCATTTTTCTCATGTTTTGAAATAATGGAGAAGGGGAGAATCATGCCGGTCACCCAAGTTTTAACACACATCCCCCCCCAAAAAATCTAAAACATAGAAATGGTGTAAAATATTTTAAGGCTATGGTATGCAACAATTCGAGTCAGTGCAGTCATAGTTACGTTCCATACGTTAAAAATGTTTTCAAGAGCAGAAGACTGCGGTGAGTAAGATGTGCAGAAAAACGGATGGATTGGTGTGATTGACAACACATCCTTTCTCTCATGAGTGACACCAGTCCTCACGTGAATCTCATATAAGAATTGCATTGTGATGATTCATGTGGGGTGGCCCGGTAGTCCAGTGGTTAGCACGTCGATTTCACAGTGCAGAGGTTCAATTCCAGCTCCAATTCCAGCTCCGGCCTCCCTGTGTGGAGTTTGCATGTTCTCTTGCGTTGCCTGCGTGGGTTTTCTCCGGGTACTCCGGTTTCCTCCCATATTCCAAAAACATGCTTGGCAGGCTGATTGATCACTCCAAATTGTCCCTAGGTGTGAGTGTGGGCGTGCATGGTTGTTTGTCTCTGTGTGCCCTGCGATTGGCTGGCAACCAATTCGGGATGTCCCCCGCCTACTGCCCGAAGACAGCTGGGATAGGCTCCAGCACCCCCCGCGACCCTAGTGAGGATAAAGCGGTTCGGAAGATGAATGAATGAATGATTCATGTGATACGTTTGAAGGTGTTTTCGTAATTGTCTGCTAACAAATATTAACCCTGTAGGAAGGCTAGAATTATCGCAACGCTCCCCATCATCATGCGGGTGAGAGTCATGCAGCTGGTCATCAGCCTTGTTTTGATGAAGATGATGAGTGGGCTTGATTGCTTTGTACCAGAAGCTGAAATACTTGGTCTTACATGAAATTCATTTTCTGCATCTGGGATTCATCATGATGTGTGAATCAATATTTAATATCCTGGGATCAATGAATGTGCTTTGTTTTGTGAGCCGTCAAGTGATGAAGCACCATAGTGAATGATGAAGGCACTCCTCTGAGCTTGTGTTTGACTGATCGGATAACATTCCGACTAATAATGTTGATATTTGTTGAGAATAATATGTCAACCAAGTCAAATATTTGCACCCAGTAAAGCACGAATGCTCATCTACCAGTACAGTATTGATTTTTTTTTCCCACCCATCTGGGCTACTATATAGATGGATGGATGGGTCGATAGATAGACAGACAAGCAAACTTAGTAATGACTCAATTTTTATGTGAATAGAGAGAAAAAGGAAACTTTGTTCAATAGTCAGGACACAACAGCTCCCAACTGTGAACATGGTGACCCAAATAGAAGATTCAATATGCACAACCCCCATCCACACAAGAAATACGGCCCATCCATCATGTGACATTACTGAGTGAATTCATGTGAATCAAAGATTACAAAAAAACAAAATTTGGATTTCACTGATGTTTTGATCAAGAACGGCAGCTGTCACTAAAGGAGACTTAAAGGACCATTGTAACAGAGATCCAAATGGCTCAATCAAGTGCTGTTCAATGTTCTCTTGTTTTTATTTAAGCTTACCAAACAACATCTAGCAAAGGGATTGCGGATGAATATGAACCATTGCTGAGGTTCATTTACATTCTTATGAATGTTGATTAATACACAATGTCCCTTTTAATAAATAAATATTTGGAAAGTGAAATGAATAAATAAATGCGCTGAAGGTAACAGAGGGCAATATAAGAAGGCAGGTGAATCATATTACTGCTACATGTACTTTTTATTACAAACAGCAATGACACATTGTGTTTTCTCCCAGTTCTCGTCTTGATAAATGATTCATGGCTGCTGCTCTGTCCATGTCTTGAAAATGAGTAGAGCGCAGACGGGCTGATACCATTCAACACAGATACTTGAATAAGCGCAAGGTCTCCCTTTTTATTCGATAGCGGTCATATTTTCCTCTTTTGAACTCACTAGAAATTTAATTAGGGAAACCTGAAATCCAATACAAGAGCTGAAAGGAAATCTTTGCCAAATCTTACAATCACCCTTCAGTATGATGCACTGTAATATAAACTACAGCCACAATAACAAACACATTGTTATTGTCCTTACAAAGACAAGTCTTGTATTGGACCCAATTCAATTGTGCAAGTGTACCTAACGTGGTCAGTGTCTGCTCAGAAAAAGCTGCAAAGGAAATCTTTTTATAACATGGCTTGAAATGACCTCACAGCCTCACCTTTGGATGCACTCCGATTAATGAAGTACTTGACCTATTCGAGGTAACAATGCTCGAGCAACAATCAAGTGCCTCCAGTGTGGAGTGCTAACTCATTCTCTTGGTCCTTTGTGGACCATGTAGCCGTGTGTGCACGTGCGTTTGTGTGTGTGTGTGTGTGGTTGGAAGTGGTGCGGTATAATTTTAAAGAAATCCAACTGCAGCTCATAAAATAATGAGAAAAAAGAGGAGATGCGGTAACTAAATGAAGTGCTGTCTCAGCGATTTGCCAATGCTTTTTGGCCAAATAAAAAATGGAGAGGGATGTCAACATTGCTGACAAGTGTTTGTTTGGCAGATGCACAAGGGAAAACACAAGGGAAGAGGCGGGAGTAGCTCTACACCTTACAATGCAGTCAACGTAACAGTTGTCACTCTTGAAATACAGTGACATTCTCAAGGGATGCAGGACTCAGCAATGCTGTGTTTATAAAGAAGACTCACGTTCTCCTTCTTTTACTAAATAATTTGGAGTCGTTGAATGATCAAAAGGTAGAATAACACCCAGTAGAGTGCCACAAACTCCTAATTGACCTGCAGTGAAATTCAAAGAGATGCAAACGTCATGATTTAAAACTTTACCCTTAATATTGAACCTGTTAAACTTAAACATGGGTATGATTGAGACCACAATAAATTCACTTAGTCTGATCTGAACCTCAAATGATGATGCTGTGATAACTAATTATCATTGGAGGGACAGGATATTGATCCATATAGAAGGGGCATCGGATTATAAGACGTACTGTCGGTTTTTGGGGAAATGTAATGCTTTTAGGTGCGTCTTAGCGTGCATAAAATACAGTTCCCCAAGCTCCAGGTGCACAGGGAAAACTGGCCGGTCTTCCCCTGCCAGTAGACCATAATTACCCTTTACTCGAGGTTTGCATACCACATGCAACTATTACTAATTGTACTCAAACTGATATTTGGTGGAGGATATATTTTATGCACCAATTTAGACCCAATTAAAATGTGTTTAAAAAAAACAACTAAGATGCAAATGCAGGGAATGAATATTGTCTGATTTTTCAATAATTTCCTCAAAACCTCAAGTGCATAATGCATGAATGTTCTAAGAATATTTGGGCATAAAATAAGTGATTAATCAGCGAAAGGGTCTAATTTGGTGCTGCTTCAGATTGCAACTGTCTGTCCTTGGTGGAGGTACGTGCTCTCCTGAATGTCATTCTACTCTTCTCTATCACGGGATTGATCACCACCTACGTGTGAGAATCTAGGAGAATGTTATCATTTATGGCATTAAGAGGAAACATCTGTAGGCATCCAATCAAGAATTAAATTAAATTGAGTTCATGTAGCCAGTTGGACGTGACATCCTCACTGCTCCTGCAGTCATCACCTTTCATAGACGATGCAGGCTTTTCAATCAGCTGGGTTGCACTGAACTATCAAGTACTATGTGTATCCATTGTTCTAATTAAAATCCATGGTCATTCATCTTGCTAACTGATAGATTGCCCGCGGTATGATTCTGGCCTAAATACGCCTTTTTTGGCAGTCGGACATATTTGGAGTTATGACGCATTACATCGGATTTTTACTGAATTTTTCCACCCTGGTATACGCTCTTCACAAATAGTATCATCTTCTAAGTTATGCTGTGTACAATAAAACAATGTGCAATTTGTTTTAGTTGTAAAATTTGAAATTCACTGACTACATGTTGTCCAACACATTAAAGAAAAGATATGAGCATGTTGACACAAACTAATAAATAAATACAATGGGCACTAAGCTTCTCTGAATGATGCGACATGCCTCTGATGTTAATAAGGACAAATACCCATGTAGCACAAATGAACTTTGGATGAACCCTCAACGTAGAGATGATGAATTGAATCGTGCCTCTTTGAGCTTTGGGGAGCACATGCTAAGTTCATTTTAGGAATGGAATATGTATTTTTCATTTAGTGAAGCAAACTCGAGTGTGTGGCTGTGATGGTGGCAAGGATCTGACACCTTAAGTAATATTTTGTGTCTGGGCTCTCATCATATATTCAGGGTTCAACTCTTGTCAACCCAAATCTTCCTGGCAGATTTCATTTCTTTTGCATGCTTTTGGGGGGGGTCTGTTTGTTTGTTTGTTGTTTTTTGAGAGGGTCAGAGGGGCTTAGAGCACAGTTGCAAATAGATAATCTTGTCTGGATAAACAACATGAAAGCTGCTGAGAAGATAAATAGTGGGTCTTAGAAAGTCTGTTGATTATGCTTCAATGAGAAGTTGTGCGTTTTTCTCGGGAAGTGGAGCTGAACAATAACAGATTGTCAAAAGAAAATGCCATCCATATAGCCATGGTTGCAAAATACCAAGTCAGGCTTGAAAAAAGAAAAATACTTGAGTCACCTGTCATGTGAGGCCAGAAATAATAATTAGGTTTCAAGCTTTAAAACTGCATTGCTATGCTTTGTGAGCTTTTCGGTACATGCATATAACGCTTTAATCTTTAATACTAACACAATACAGTATATCACACTGCTTATTTTGGGTAAAAGTAATATGTAAAACGATGCAGCGCAGGGAAGTGAACTCCATGTAAAATGAAAAAACGATTGATTTCGAATATTATTGTTAGAGGGATGGAAGAACATCTTGGAATTTTGTGAACTGCTGTCAAAGCACCGGTAGTTGCACTTCAAGCACAGCAGCCCATCGTGCCTCATTTTCTTCTAGGTGCGCTGATAAACAATCAAATTCCATATAACTGACCAACCTCTTAAACTATTATTATGCTCGTCCTTTATAGAGACCATTTTCTCAACCTGGTGTACATGAAAAATTGTGGCAAGCTGAAGCTATGTTTCGCGTTGTTATACTTAGTATCACCATTTGTGTCATGTTTCAAAGCACAAGGACCAAGTTTTCTGAATCTCAATGGGAAACGTTGCCAGACTAAATGACACAATCATGGCATTGCATCCTGCCAAGATATTCTTTTTTTCTGTGGGGTATATTTGCACAGCAACTGCATCTTTCAAAAGTCAGGGAAGGGAAATGCAATACACAATTTAAATCAAACCATAAAATGCCTCTTCAGACGCACTTGTCGGATTGTGTTACAAACTAAGTGCTGACTGTTGCACATCATTTACTTGCAAATAAAGAGGAGGATCTCCAGTTCAGAGCCATTTTACTGACTTGGCTATTCAGTCAATAAATTGTCTTGGTTTAAAAAAAAAAATGTCATGACAGTGACATCAAGATAAATAGTAAACCAGTGCTTGAAATGTTTATATGCAGTGGCATTAATTTGGGATTATTCTTTTCTGTTGGTTATGGAAACCTGCCAACAAGCAGTTTGTCTTTTAGTGATCAACGAAGCACAGATCATCACACAGATTCATCTTTATTGGTCAATGTTTTTTTTTTTAATCTTGTACAGTCGCCAGCTTTTATTGGGTTTAACATCTGTCAGTCAGCTGCAGCTCAATATTGTATGTCACCTGGAAACAGCCATCTTGTTACCTCTGTGTCCCGCGTCCTAGACGCATAATTTTCCCGCGGGACGCACAGTTCCAAATAATGTGCATTTTTGGGACGCAAGGAAATTTCTCAGTCAAAACGGAAAAAAAACTACGGCGGGCCTGAGGATTTCAAGGTAATGTAGCGTGTCGTTTCCGTGGCGTCACTTTGACGGTACCGAAAAATCGTTTAACCCAGGGGTGTCAATCATACGGCCCGCGGGCCGGACGCAAAGAGGTTTGATCAGGCCCGCAGGATAATTTAGAAGTGGAAAAATGCATAAAAGACACGGAATGAATATTTTTAATAGGGTGCAATTCACGGAATACCCGCTAGGGGCACACACTGTTTTGATCAGAGGAAAAGACAGCATTGATTTGATCAGAGAAGAAGACAACAGCAGCCTCGGGCTGTCACTGAGACACACCCAACACAACAGACGCTATCAAGGACATGTGAATACTTTATTTTTTTACACATATAGCGATCTCCTTAGTTTGTAAGGTGTAGGCAGGGATTACATTTAGATTTTATATGCCCGTGTAAATGGTTTAAAAATTCCTTTCTCGTTTAATCTTAAAAGTGCATTACTGTACTCTATTTTTCAATACCAATTACTTGTTAAGGTTTTGTGCCTTTGTACAGTCGGTGGGATCAATTGCAATGCATATATGTGAATGATAAAAGTCAATTGCACATTTGTAAGGTGCTTCATGAAATGTTTTGTGAAAGATATGTTCATTACATTTCAACATTTTCCAAGTGTTCTTGTGCTTCTTTAGACCAAAACAAAGGGAAGACATATTATTTTGGTTATTTATAGCAGAGTATGGTATCATTTTAATGGTTCGGCCCACTTGACCTCTAGCGAGGCCGTATGTGGCCCACCATGTGAAATGAGTTTGACACCCCTTAACCATAAAAGTCACCGCACACGAGTTGACTGTACACGATCAAATCTCTCCTGTGTGATCAACGCGATTTCACTCTGCCTGTATGTGTGTTTGTGGTGTGGTGTGTGAGTGTGTTTCTTCTAATTTACTTTCGTTTTGTTTTCAGTGTTGGGGGGATGGAACAGATAACGTCATGTGCGCATGAGGATTGCTATTTTCGTCCGCAAACTGAGGAATCGCGCGAATGAAAGTTTGAGATAGTGATGGGATTTTCAGCTCTTTTTGGTGATCCGGTTCATTTGTATCGGCTCAGTGAAAAGAGCCGCCTCTTTTTGGCTCTCAAACGGCTCTTTTAACTTTAGCTTGTCTTTTCAATATTTCTGACAAATTTAGCATACATTTTGATAAATGACTTGGTGAACTAAATATTGCACTCTACTGACTGCAAATAGCAACAACTATCAAGCAAAGAAATGGCTTTTTACTTATTTTATTGAACATTAAAAAGGCTCCAAACAATAAACAAGCAACAAAATTAAACTTCAGCCAACAACAATCAAACATGCTGCATAAGCTACTCCTTGCTTTATTTTAACAAACATAATCTACCCCTTGCTTTATTTTAAATTTGCAGTCAACAAAACTAAATACGTCAACTTGGAATTCAGATTGCTTGCCAAACGCCTTTGTGGTTTCCCGGACAGTAGGGGGCAATATGAACTAAAGACATCCAATTCACCAAGAAGAAGAATAAGTACAAGCACAAGAACGGTACCACATCCGGTTCAATGAGAAGTTTTTTCGCTGTCCACAAGCCCTGTTCTCAGTGAATAATTTTAACATTTTAAACTGACTTCATAGTTGATCTCTGAGTGTTTAGATGTAGACAATTGGGGAGAGTTATTACGACACGTTGCTCATTTAATTTTGTTGTTGTGACTCAACGTAAAAAAACAACATCAGCAAAGGAGGCAATGAGCGAGCACGCCGCCGACAAGTAGAACTCAGCTGTCAATCAAAAAGCAATCGCGAACAATGTTTGACTTGAATACTATTCTGTATGTTTTCCACACCAAAGCTGCTATCAGCAGTGGAAGTGTGATGGCTTCACATCAGGGGGGGCAGATTTGTTTCAAAACTATTTCCACAAATGCACCCGTGACTTTGTTCATTTGTTTTTCGAAAGGAGGTTGCTCATTGTACTTTAGGTGTGGGGAGAGACCAGCGAGTGGATCGCTCAAACAGATGCATTGCGAGTGCGGGCACGTTTGGAAATGGACGGGTTGAAAGTAAAAGTCTGCCACTTTACGAATAATGACTCAAATTAAAAAGAAAAAAAAGAAACAATGTTTTTTATGGACTACAGTGTGTGACTTTCCACTTTTGTTTTGTTTTTCTGCCTGACCAGATTAGTCAGATGACTGGGCCAAAGGCGCAGCTGCCAGACTCGGAGGACATGCGGAAGGGACGCCAACCTGCATTTGGACACGCGTGAGTACTGAGCTGTGTGTTGTGCTTGAAGAGCTGATGTCTGCTATGTATGCATATATAAATAATATATACATACATATGACTAACTTGGCCCACTTCAATGTAATTTAAAAACTTCACCAGAAGAGTGTGATCATGTTGTGGAGTACACGGCAGTTAGTTTTGTCTCAGTGAGAGAAGTCGGACGTGCTTATGTCCCCCTTTGTGTGTCATGAGATGTCAGTGACATCACGCATGAGCTGGTCAAGCACATGCTCCCATCTCAGGCCTGTCGTCAGTGTTTGTGTGCGTGCAACTTGAACTGGCCCACACAAAGATTGACTGGTCAAATGCTTTCACATTGTCATGTTTCGCTTTTCTGTCCAATAAATTGTTCAACTTGAATCTCAGTCTTTGCCTTTCATGACTAAATCCATCCTCAACTCACTCGAAGCCTTTTCAAAGACTAACGTCTTAAGATAAGATAAGATATCCTTTATTTGTCCCACACTGGGGAAAAGCTCAAAACTCCAGAAATCGAGCTTTTGGTTCATGTGAAACCGACGGGAACAGTGAAATGGTCTGATGTGACCCAAGTGCAAGTCTGAGCTCAAGACTCAAGTAGGACTTTGAAAAAGTGCAATGCCCGCCCCAAACCACACCCAATTTCACATCCACCAATCGTGGTGAGGCCCTCATTTGCATAACCCTAGCCCATTCGCATAACCGTGCCCACTTTCCAAGTTCTGACCAATCAGATGGCTCCAAATTTGCATATCCACGCCCAAGTGCACACCAATCAGAGAGCATGTAATTTGCATAACCCCCTTTCCGCCAATCACAGCATATTATCGTCATGCTCCACCCACTTTCACAGCTATCAGCGAATCATCAGCCATCATTCCTGCCAGTCCACACCTACTTTTCTGGATTTTTCTGCCTGAGAAAACAGGAAAAACATTTTGGGGAAAATATTTTTTAAAAGTTTAGAAAAAAACAGAACATTTGTTAATTTTTTTTAAAAATTAGACTGTGGTGATGTGTTTAAAAATGAGGTTGAGGTGAAGTGTTCTTTGTAATCAAGCTTTATTTCTTTTGCAGAGTAGACAATCACAAAAGCAGAGGAAAAAGTTGCAAGTTGGATGGCAGTCTGCTTGTTGCTGGGCGGCGAAGTCGTCAGCTCTTGAGAAGAACGTGGGACAGGTGTGTTGACCTGAGAGGAAAGACATCCGTGAGTGACACATAAGTCAATTTCTTGTGCAGACAAAGATGTGTTGGGCATGAAACATGCCAGAAAGATAGACTGTTGGGTCTTTCGAGAGCAGGAAGCCGATCATGTTAAAAGCTGCCTGGGGTACAAAAAAAAAAAAAGTAGTCATGATGGTTCCTTGAACGAGTGTAAATGTCTCCTACTTTTCAGGCTGGCCCAAAGTTTGACTTCAGCACCTTGCGAATAACAGGAAGAAGAGCAAAAAGTGTTGCCTGCAGGTCTGTGCTCGTAGGTGGACTCTGGCGGTGAGCAGGTGACTCCCTCTTGTGGCACGGAGGACCCAAGAACAATCTTCCTTGAACTCTGAAAGATGAAATGAGGCTTGTCTTTTCTCTGATCAAAACAGTGTCTCCTCCTAGCGGATATTCCACGAATTGCACCATATTAAAATATTCATTCCGTGTCTTTTGTGCATTTTTTCACTTTTAAATTATCCTGCGGGCCTGATCAAACCTCCTTGCGGGCCGGTTCCGGCCGTATGTTATACACCCCTGATGAATAGTAAGGCGTTTTTAGCCGAAAAAAACGACTATGTAAAGTAAGGCGATTTAGGCCGAAAAAAACGACCATGTATAGTAAGGCGTTTTTAGCAAAAAAAAATGACCATGTATAGGAAGGCGTTTTTCGACGAATAAAATGACATAGTAAGGCGTTTTTAGCTGAAAAAAACAACTATGTAAAGTAAGGCGATTTAAGCCAATAAAAAACGACCATGTATAGTAAGGTGTTTTTAGCCAAAAAAAATGACCATGTATAGGAAGGCGTTTTTCGACGAATAAAATGACATAGTAAGGCGTTTTTAGCTGAAAAAAAAAGACGAAAAAAACGACATAGTATAGTAAGGCGTTTTTAGCTGAAAAAAATGACTATGTAAAGTAAGGCGATTTAAACCGAAAAAAATGACCATGTATAGTCAGGTGTTTTTAGCCGAAAAAAACGACTATGTATAGTAAGGCATTTTTAGCTGAAAAAAATGACCATGTATAGTAAGGCATTTGAACCCGGAAAAAACGATCATGTATAGTAAGGCGTTTTTAGCCGAAAAAAACGACATAGTATATATAGTAAGGCGTTTTTAGCCGAAAAAAACGACATAGTATGGTAAAGCGTTTTTAGCGAAAAAAACCGACATAGTGTAGTAAAGCGTTTTTAGCTGAAAAAACGGCCATGTATAGTAAGGCGTTTTTAACCGAAAAAAAAAAACGACATAGTATGGTAAAGCGTTTTTAGCGAAAAAAAAAAGACACAGTATATATATATATATAAGACGTTTTTAGCCGAAAAAAAACCGACATAGTATAGTAAGGCGTTTTTAGCCGAAAAAAATGACATAGTATAGTAAGGTGTTTTTAGCCGAAAAAAACTACATAGTATAATAAGGCGTTTTTAGCCGAAAAAAACCCGACATAGTATAGCAAGGCGTTTTTAGACGAAAAAAACAACGAAAAAAATGACATAGTATAGTAAGGCGTTTTTAGCCGAAAAAAACTACATAGTATAGTAAGGCGTTTTTAGCTGAAAAAAAAACGACATAGTATAGTAAGGCGTTTTTAGCCGAAAAAACGACATAGTATAGTAAGGCGTTTTTAGCCGAAAAAACGACATAGTATAGTAAGGGTTTTTTGGCCGAAAAAAACGACATAGTATATAGTAAGGCGTTTTTAGCCGAAAAAAATGACCAAAAAAGACAAAATATAGTAAGGTGTTTTTAGCTGAACAAAACAACATAGTATAGTAAGGCGTATTTAGCCGAAAAAACTACATAGTATAGTAAGGCGTTTTTAGCCGAAAAAACGACATAGTATAGTAAGGCATTTTTAGCCGAAAAAAAATGACGAAAACAACGACATAGTATAGTAAGGCGTTTTCAGCTGAAAAAAACGACCATGTATAGTAAGGCGTTTTTACCCCAAAAAAACGATGAAAAAACGACATAGTATAGTAATGCGTTTTTTGACGAATAAAATGACATAGTAAGGCGTTTTTAGCTGAAAAAAAACGACATAGTATAGTAAGGCGTTTTTTTAACGAAAACGACATAGTATAGTAAGGCGTTTTTTTAACGAAAACGACATAGTATAGTAAGGCGTTTTTAGACGAAAAAAAACGACATAGTATAGTAAGGCGTTTTTAGACGAAAAAAAACGACATAGTATAGTAAGGCGTTTTTAGCCGAAAAAACGACATAGTATAGTAAGGGTTTTTTGGCCGAAAAAAACGACATAGTATATAGTAAGGCGTTTTTAGCCGAAAAAAATGACCAAAAAAAAGACAAAATATAGTAAGGTGTTTTTAGCTGAACAAAACAACATAGTATAGTAAGGCGTATTTAGCCGAAAAAACTACATAGTATAGTAAGGCGTTTTAGCGAAAAACGACATAGTATAGTAAGGCATTTTTAGCCGAAAAAAAATGACGAAAACAACGACATAGTATAGTAAGGCGTTTTCAGCTGAAAAAAACGACCATGTATAGTAAGGCGTTTTTACCCCAAAAAAACGATGAAAAAACGACATAGTATAGTAATGCGTTTTTTGACGAATAAAATGACATAGTAAGGCGTTTTTAGCTGAAAAAAAACGACGAAAAAAACGACATAGTATAGTAAGGCGTTTTTAGCTGAAAAAAATGACTATGTAAACTAAGGCGATTTAAACCGAAAAAAATGACCATGTATAGTCAGGTGTTTTTAGCCGAAAAAAACGACTATGTATAGTAAGGCATTTTTAGCTGAAAAAAATGACCATGTATAGTAAGGCATTTGAACCCGGAAAAAACGATCATGTATAGTAAGGCGTTTTTAGCCGAAAAAAACGACATAGTATATATAGTAAGGCGTTTTTAGCCGAAAAAAACGACATAGTATGGTAAAGCGTTTTTAGCGAAAAAAAACGACATAGTGTAGTAAAGCGTTTTTAGCTGAAAAAACGGCCATGTATAGTAAGGCATTTTTAACCGAAAAAAACCGACATAGTATGGTAAAGCGTTTTTAGCGAAAAAAAACGACATAGTATATATATATATATAAGACGTTTTTAGCCGAAAAAAAGACGAAAAAATGACATAGTCTAGTAAGACGTTTTTAGACGAAAAAAAAACGACATAGTATAGTAAGGCGTTTTTAGCCGAAAAAAATGACATAGTATAGTAAGGTGTTTTTAGCCAAAAAAAACTACATAGTATAATAAGGCGTTTTTAGCCGAAAAAAACCCGACATAGTATAGTAAGGCGTTTTTAGACAAAAAAAACAACGAAAAAAATGACATAGTATAGTAAGGCGTTTTTAGCCGAAAAAAACTACATAGTATAGTAAGGCGTTTTTAGCTGAAAAAAAAACGACAAAGTATGGGAAGGTGTTTTTAGCTGAAAAAAAACGACATAGTATAGTAAGGCGTTTTTTTAACGAAAAAAACGACATAGTATAGTAAGGCGTTTTTAGCGAAAAACGACATAGTATAGTAAGGCGTTTTTAGCGAAAAACGACATAGTATAGTAAGGGTTTTGGCGAAAAAGCGACATAGTATATAGTAAGGCGTTTTAGCGAAAAAATAGACCAAAATAAAGACAAAATATAGTAAGGTGTTTTAGCTGAACAAAACAACATAGTATAGTAAGGCGTTTTTAGCGAAAAAACGACATAGTATAGTAAGGCGTTTTTAGCGAAAAAGCGACATAGTATAGTAAGGCGTTTTTAGCGAAAAAATGCGAAAACAACAACATAGTATAGTAAGGCGTTTTCAGCTGAAAAAACGACATAGTATAGTAAGGCGTTTTAGTATAAAAAGCGATGAAAAAAACGACATAGTATAGTAAGGCGTTTTTAGCGAAAAAACGAAAAAAAGGCGATCAAAAAACGACATAGTATAGTAAGGCGTTTTAGCGAAAAAACGATGAAAACAACGACATAGTATAGTAAGGCGTTTTCAGCTGAAAAAACGACATAGTATAGTAAGGCGTTTTAGTAAAAAACGATGAAAAACGACATAGTATAGTAAGGCGTTTTTAGCGAAAAAACGACATAGTATAGTAAGGCGTTTTTAGCGAAAAAACGACATAGTATAGTAAGGCGTTTTAGGCGAAAAAAACGGCATAGTATAGTAAGGCGTTTTTAGACGAAAAAGACGACATAGTATAGTAAGGCGTTTTTAGACGAAAGAAAAGACATAGTATACAGTAAGGCGTTTTTAGCCGAAAAAAACGATGAAAAATGACATAGTATAGAAGGCGTCTTTAGCCGAAAAAAAGGACATAGTATAGTAAGGCGTTTTTAGCCGAAAAAAACTACATAGTATAGTAAGGCGTTTTTAGAAAAAACGACATAGTATAGTAAGGCGTTTTTAGCCGAAAAAAACGACATAGTATAGTAAGGTGTTTTTAGCCGAAAAAAACTACATAGTATAGTAAGGCGTTTTTAGCCGAAAAAAACCCTACAGTATAGTAAGGCGTTTTTAGCCGAAAAAAACGACATAGTATAGTAAGGCGTTTTTAGACGAAAAAAAAAACAACAACAAAAATGACATAGTATAGTAAGGCGTTTTTAGCCGAAAAAAACGACATAGTATAGTAAGGCGTTTTTAGCCGAAAAAAAACGATGAAAAATGACATATTATAGTAAGGCGTTTTTAGCTGAAAAAAACGACAAAGTATGGCAAGGTGTTTTTAGCTGAAAAAAAACGACATAGTATAGTAAGGCGTTTTTTTAATAACAAAAACGACATAGTATAGTAAGGCGTTTTTAGACGAAAAAAACGACATAGTATAGTAAGGCGTTTTAGCGAAAAAACGACATAGTATAGTAAGGCGTTTTAGCGAAAAAAAGCGACAAACAAAGACATAGTATAGTAAGGCGTTTTAGCGAAAAAGCGATGAAAAACGACATAGTATAGTAAGGCGTTTTAGCGAAAAAACGAAAACACATAGTATAGTAAGGCGTTTTTAGCTGAAAAACGACATAGTATAGTAAGGCGTTTTACCCCAAAAATGATGAAAAAACGACATAGTATAGTAAGGCGTTTTTAGCGAAAAAACGACATAGTATAGTAAGGCGTTTTTAGGCGAAAAACGACATAGTATAGTAAGGCGTTTTTAGGCGAAAAACGACATAGTATAGTAAGGCGTTTTAGCCGAAAAAACGACATAGTATAGTAAGGCGTTTTTAGCGAAAAAGCGATGAAAAATGACATAGTATAGTAAGGCGTCTTTAGCGAAAAAGGACATAGTATAGTAAGGCGTTTTTAGTAAAAAAAAAAAAACGACATAGTATCGAAAGGTGTTTTTAGCTGAAAAAAACGAAAAAACGACATAGTATAGTAAGGCGTTTTAGCTGAAAAAATGACATAGTATAGTAAGGCGTTTTTAGCGAAAAACGATGAAAAAACGACATAGTATAGTAAGGCGTTTTTAGCTGAAAAAATGACATAGTATAGTAAGGCGTTTTGGCTGAAAAAACGACATAGTATAGTAAGGCGTTTTTAGCGGAAAAAACGACATAGTATAGTAAGGCGTTTTAGCGAAAAAACGACATAGTATAGTAAGGCGTTTTTAGCGGAAAAACGACGAAAAATGACATAGTATAGTAAGGCGTTTTAGCGAAAAAACGACATAGTATAGTAAGGCGTTTTTAGCTGAAAAAACGACATAGTATAGTAAGGCGTTTTTTAAAAACGACATAGTATAGTAAGGCGTTTTTAGCTGAAAAACGACATACGACATAGTATAAGGCGTTTTTAGCGAAAAAAACGACATAGTATAGTAAGGCGTTTTAGCGAAAAAACGACATAGTATAGTAAGGCGTTTTAGCGAAAAAAAAAAAAACGACATAGTATAGTAAGGCGTTTTAGCGAAAAACGACATAGTATAGTAAGGCGTTTTAGCGAAAAACGAAAAAACGACATAGTATAGTAAGGCGTTTTAGCGAAAAACGACATAGTATAGTAAGGCGTTTTTAGCGAAAAACGACATAGTATAGTAAGGCGTTTTTTTAGCGAAAAACGACATAGTATAGTAAGGCGTTTTTAGCTGAAAAAAACGACATTGTATAGTAAGGCGTTTTTAGCTGAAAAAAACGACATAGTATAGTAAGGCGTTTTAGCCAAAAAAACGACATAGTATAGTAAGGCGTTTTAGCGAAAAAACGACATAGTATAGTAAGGCGTTTTAGCTGAAAAACGACATAGTATAGTAAGGCGTTTTTAGCGAAAAAACGACATAGTATAGTAAGGCGTTTTTAGCTGAAAAAACGACATAGTATAGTAAGGCGTTTTTAGCGAAAAAACGATGAAAAAAACGACATAGTATAGTAAGGCGTTTTACGAAAAAAACGACATAGTATAGTAAGGCGTTTTTAGCTGAAAAAACGACATAGTATAGTAAGGCGTTTTTAGCGAAGCGAAAAAACGACATAGTATAGTAAGGCGTTTTAGCCAAAAAAATGACATAGTATAGTAAGGCGTTTTTAGCGAAAAAACGATGAAAAATAGACATAGTATAGTAAGGCGTTTTAAAGCGAAAAAGCGACATAGTATAGTAAGGCGTTTTAGCCGAAAAAACGACATAGTATAGTAAGGCGTTTTAGCGAAAAAACGACATAGTATAGTAAGGCGTTTTAGCGAAAAAACGACATAGTATAGTAAGGCGTTTTTAGCGACAAAAAACGATGAAAAATGACATAGTATAGTAAGGCGTTTTAGCGAAAAAAACGACATAGTATAGTAAGGCGTTTTAGCTGGAAAAAAAAAAAAACGACATAGTATAGTAAGGCGTTTTTAGCAAAAAAAAACGACATAGTATAGTAAGGCGTTTTTAGCTGAAAAAAACGACATAGTATAGTAAGGCATTTTTAGCTGAAAAAAACGACATAGTATAGTAAGGCGTTTTAGCGAAAAAAGGCTGAAAAAACGACATAGTATAGTAAGGCGTTTTAGCGAAAAAACGACATAGTATAGTAAGGCGTTTTTAGAAAAACGACGTAAAAAAACGACATAGTATAGTAAGGCGTTTTAGCTGAAAAAACGACATAGTATAGTAAGGCGTTTTAGCGTAAGGCGTTTTAGCGAAAAAACGACATAGTATAGTAAGGCGTTTTTAGCTGAAAAAACGACATAGTATAGTAAAAAAACGACATAGTATAGTAAGGCGTTTTAGCGAAAAAACGGCGTTTTAGCGAAAAACATAGTATAGTAAGGCGTTTTTAGCGAAAAAACGACATAGTATAGTAAGGCGTTTTTAGCCCGAAAAAACGACATAGTATAGTAAGGCGTTTTTAGCTGAAAAAAACGACATAGTATAGTAAGGCGTTTTAGTCGAAAAAAACGACATAGTATAGTAAGGCGTTTTTGGCCCGAAAAAAACGACATAGTATAGTAAGGCGTTTTTAGCCGAAAAAACGACATAGTATAGTAAGGCGTTTTTAGTCGAACAAAACGACATAGTATAGTAAGGCGTTTTTAGAAAAAAAACGACATAGTATAGTAAGGCGTTTTTAGTCGAAAAAAACGACATAGTATAGTAAGGCGTTTTTAGCGAAAAAACGACATAGTATAGTAAGGCGTTTTAGCGAAAAAAGCGACGAAAAACGACATAGTATAGTAAGGCGTTTTAGCGAAAAAACGACATAGTATAGTAAGGCGTTTTTAGCTGAAAAAACGACATAGTATAGTAAGGCGTTTTAGCGAAAAAAACGACATAGTATAGTAAGGCGTTTTTAGCCGAAAAAACGACATAGTATAGTAAGGCGTTTTTAGCGAAAAAACGACATAGTATAGTAAGGCGTTTTTAGCCGAAAAAACGACGAAAAAACGACATAGTATAGTAAGGCGTTTTCAGCCCAAAAAACGACATAGTATAGTAAGGCGTTTTTAACCAAAAAAAACGACATAGTATAGTAAGGCATTTTAGCTGAAAAAAACGACATAGTATAGTAAGGCGTTTTTAGCTGAAAAAAACGACATAGTATAGTAAGGCGTTTTTAGCGAAAAAACGACGAAAAAAACGACATAGTATAGTAAGGCGTTTTAGCTGAAAAAACGACATAGTATAGTAAGGCGTTTTAGCCCAAAAAGCGAAAAAAACGACATAGTATAGTAAGGCGTTTTTAGCTGAAAAAAACGACATAGTATAGTAAGGCGTTTTTAGCGAAAAAAACGACATAGTATAGTAAGGCGTTTTTAGCCGGAAAAAACGACATAGTATAGTAAGGCGTTTTTAGCTGAAAAAAGCGAAAAAACGACATAGTATAGTAAGGCGTTTTTAGCGAAAAAAGCGACATAGTATAGTAAGGCGTTTTAGCCCAAAAAGCGAAAAAAACGACATAGTATAGTAAGGCGTTTTTAGCTGAAAAACGACATAGTATAGTAAGGCGTTTTAGCGAAAAAACGACATAGTATAGTAAGGCGTTTTTAGCGAAAAAACGACATAGTATAGTAAGGCGTTTTAGCTGAAAAAACGACATAGTATAGTAAGGAAAAAACGACATAGTATAGTAAGGCGTTTTTAGCGAAAAAACGACATAGTATAGTAAGGCGTTTTAGCGAAAAAACGACATAGTATAGTAAGGCGTTTTTAGCGAAAAAACGACATAGTATAGTAAGGCATTTTTAGCAAAAAAAACGACATAGTATAGTAAGGCATTTTTAGCAAAAAAACGACATAGTATAGTAAGGCGTTTTAGCCGAAAAAACGACCATGTATAGTAAGGCGTTTTAGCCGAAAAAACGACATAGTATAGTAAGGCGTTTTTAGCGAAAAAAACGACATAGTATAGTAAGGCGTTTTTAGCTGAAAAAACGACATAGTATAGTAAGGCGTTTTTAGCGACAAAAAAGGCGACGAAAAAACGACATAGTATAGTAAGGCGTTTTTAGCTGAAAAAACGACATAGTATAGTAAGGCGTTTTTAGCGAAAAAACGACATAGTATAGTAAGGCGTTTTAGCTGAAAAACGACATAGTATAGTAAGGCGTTTTTAGACGAAAAAACGACAGTATAGTAAGGCGTTTTTAGCCGAAAAAACGACCATGTTTAGTAAGGCGTTTTTAAACGAAAAAACGACATAGTATAGTAAGGCGTTTTTAGACGAAAAAACGACATAGTATAGTAAGGCGTTTTTAGACGAAAAAACGACATAGTATAGTAAGGCGTTTTAGCGAAAAAAACGACATAGTATAGTAAGGCGTTTTTAGCCGAAAAAACGACATAGTATAGTAAGGCGTTTTTAGCGAAAAAACGACATAGTATAGTAAGGCGTTTTAGCTGGAAAAAACTCGAAAAAACGACATAGTATAGTATAGTAAGTTTTTAGCGAAAGCTGAAAAAAACGACATAGTATAGTAAGGCGTTTTTAGCCGAAAAAACGACATAGTATAGTAAGGCGTTTTTAGCGAAAAAACGACATAGTATAGTAAGGCGTTTTTAGCTGAAAAAACGACATAGTATAGTAAGGCGTTTTTAGCGAAAAAAACGACATAGTATAGTAAGGCGTTTTTAGCGAAAAAACGACATAGTATAGTAAGGCGTTTTTAGCGAAAAAAAACGACATAGTATAGTAAGGCGTTTTTAGCGAAAAAAAAACGACATAGTATAGTAAGGCGTTTTTAGCGAAAAAAACGACATAGTATAGTAAGGCGTTTTTTTAGCTGAAAAAACGACATAGTATAGTAAGGCGTTTTTAGCCGAAAAAAACGACATAGTATAGTAAGGCGTTTTTAGCCGAAAAAACGACATAGTATAGTAAGGCGTTTTAGCTGAAAAAACGACATAGTATAGTAAGGCGTTTTAGCTGAAAAAATGACATAGTATAGTAAGGCGTTTTTAGCTGAAAAAACGACATAGTATAGTAAGGCGTTTTTAGCTGAAAAAACGACATAGTATAGTAAGGCGTTTTAGCGAAAAAAACGAAAAAACGACATAGTATAGTAAGGCGTTTTTAGCTGAAAAAACGACATAGTATAGTAAGGCGTTTTTAGCGAAAAAACGACATAGTATAGTAAGGCGTTTTTAGCCGAAAAAACGACATAGTATAGTAAGGCGTTTTTAGCGAAAAAACGACATAGTATAGTAAGGCGTTTTTAGCCGAAAAAACGACATAGTATAGTAAGGCGTTTTTAGCTGAAAAAACGACATAGTATAGTAAGGCGTTTTTAGCTGAAAAAACGACATAGTATAGTAAGGCGTTTTTAGCGAAAAAACGACATAGTATAGTAAGGCGTTTTAGCGAAAAAAACGACATAGTATAGTAAGGCGTTTTTAGCGAAAAAACGACATAGTATAGTAAGGCGTTTTTAGCCGAAAAAACGACATAGTATAGTAAGGCGTTTTTAGCTGAAAAAAACGACATAGTATAGTAAGGCGTTTTTAGCGAAAAAACGACATAGTATAGTAAGGCGTTTTTAGCGAAAAAACGACATAGTATAGTAAGGCGTTTTTAGCGAAAAAAAGGACATAGTATAGTAAGGCGTTTTAGCGAAAAAAAAAAACGACATAGTATAGTAAGGCGTTTTTAGCTGAAAAAACGACATAGTATAGTAAGGCGTTTTTAGCGAAAAAACGACATAGTATAGTAAGGCGTTTTTAGCGAAAAAAACGACATAGTATAGTAAGGCGTTTTTAGCTGAAAAAACGACATAGTATAGTAAGGCGTTTTTAGCGAAAAAAACGACATAGTATAGTAAGGCGTTTTTAGCCGAAAAAACGACATAGTATAGTAAGGCGTTTTAGCCGAAAAAACGACATAGTATAGTAAGGCGTTTTTAGCGAAAAAAACGACATAAAAACGACATAGTATAGTAAGCCGTTTTTAGCGAAAAAAACGACATAGTATAGTAAGAGGTTTTTTGCGAAAAAAAACGACATAGTATAGTAAGGCGTTTTTACGACACATAGTATAGTAAGGCGTTTTTAGCTGAAAAAAAAAAACGACATAGTATAGTAAGGCGTTTTTAGCGAAAAAACGACATAGTATAGTAAGGCGTTTTTAGCGAAAAAACGACGACATAGTATAGTAAGGCTTTTTAGCTGAAAAAAACGACATAGTATAGTAAGGCGTTTTTAGCTGAAAAAACGACATAGTATAGTAAGGCGTTTTTAGCCGAAAAAACGACATAGTATAGTAAGGCGTTTTTAGCGAAAAAACGACATAGTATAGTAAGGCGTTTTTAGCCGAAAACGAATAGTATAGTAAGGCGTTTTTAGCGAAAAAAACGACATAGTATAGTAAGGCGTTTTTAGCCGAAAAAACGACATAGTATAGTAAGGCGTTTTAGCCGAAAAAAACGACATAGTATAGTAAGGCGTTTTTAGCGAAAAAAAACGACATAGTATAGTAAGGCGTTTTTAGCGCGAAAAAACGACATAGTATAGTAAGGCGTTTTTAGCGAAAAAAACGAAAAAACGACATAGTATAGTAAGGCGTTTTTAGCTGAAAAAACGACATAGTATAGTAAGGCGTTTTTAGCGAAAAACGATGAAAAAACATAGTATAGTAAGGCGTTTTAGCGAAAAAAACGACATAGTATAGTAAGGCGTTTTTGAAAAAAAAAAAAAAAACGACATAGTATAGTAAGGCGTTTTTAGCTGAAAAAAAAAAACGACATAGTATAGTAAGGCGTTTTTAGACGAAAAACGACGAAAAAAACGACATAGTATAGTAAGGCGTTTTAGCTGAAAAAACGACATAGTATAGTAAGGCGTTTTAGCGAAAAAAACGACATAGTATAGTAAGGCGTTTTTAGCGAAAAAAACGACATAGTATAGTAAGGCGTTTTAGCGAAAAAACGACATAGTATAGTAAGGCGTTTTAGCGAAAAAATGACGACATAGTATAGTAAGGCGTTTTAGCGAAAAAAACGACATAGTATAGTAAGGCGTTTTTAGCTGAAAAAACGACATAGTATAGTAAGGCGTTTTAGCGAAAAAAAAAAAACGACATAGTATAGTAAGGCGTTTTTAGCGAAAAAACGACATAGTATAGTAAGGCGTTTTAGCGAAAAAACGAAAAAAACGACATAGTATAGTAAGGCGTTTTAGCTGAAAAAACGACATAGTATAGTAAGGCGTTTTAGCGAAAAAAGCGATGAAAAAACGACATAGTATAGTAAGGCGTTTTTAGCCGAAAAAAACGACATAGTATAGTAAGGCGTTTTTAGCGAAAAAAACGAAAAAAACGACATAGTATAGTAAGGCGTTTTTAGCTGAAAAAAACGACATAGTATAGTAAGGCGTTTTTAGCAAAAAAAAAACGACATAGTATAGTAAGGCGTTTTTAGCGAAAAAAACGACATAGTATAGTAAGGCGTTTTTAGCGAAAAAACGACATAGTATAGTAAGGCGTTTTTAGCGAAAAAACGACATAGTATAGTAAGGCGTTTTTAGCGAAAAAACGACATAGTATAGTAAGGCGTTTTAGCGAAAAAACGACATAGTATAGTAAGGCGTTTTAGCGAAAAAAACGACATAGTATAGTAAGGCGTTTTTAGCGAAAAAACGACATAGTATAGTAAGGCGTTTTTTTTAGCTGAAAAAAACGACATAGTATAGTAAGGCGTTTTTAGCCGAAAAAACGACATAGTATAGTAAGGCGTTTTTAGCTGAAAAAAAAAAAACGACATAGTATAGTAAGGCGTTTTTAGCGAAAAAAACGACATAGTATAGTAAGGCGTTTTAGCGAAAAAAAACAACAAAAAATGACATAGTATAGTAAGGCGTTTTTAGCCGAAAAAAACGACATAGTATAGTAAGGCGTTTTAGCTGAAAAAAACGACATAGTATAGTAAGGCGTTTTTAGCTGAAAAAACGACATAGTATAGTAAGGCGTTTTTAGCTGAAAAAAAACGACATAGTATAGTAAGGCGTTTTTAGCCGAAAAAACGACATAGTATAGTAAGGCGTTTTTAGCGATGAAAAACGACATAGTATAGTAAGGCGTTTTAGCTGAAAAAACGACATAGTATAGTAAGGCGTTTTTAGCTGAAAAACGACATAGTATAGTAAGGCGTTTTTAGCGAAAAAAACGACATAGTATAGTAAGGCGTTTTAGCGAAAAAAATAAAAAAACGACATAGTATAGTAAGGCGTTTTTAGCTGAAAAAAAACGACATAGTATAGTAAGGCGTTTTAGCGAAAAAAACGATGAAAAAAACGACATAGTATAGTAAGGCGTTTTTAGCTGAAAAAACGACATAGTATAGTAAGGCGTTTTAGCGAAAAAACGACATAGTATAGTAAGGCGTTTTTAGCTGAAAACGAAAAAACGACATAGTATAGTAAGGCGTTTTTAGCGAAAAAACGACATAGTATAGTAAGGCGTTTTTAGCCGAAAAAAACGAAAAAACGACATAGTATAGTAAGGCGTTTTAGCTGAAAAAAACGACATAGTATAGTAAGGCGTAAGAAAAAACGACATAGTATAGTAAGGCGTTTTAGCTGAAAAAACGACATAGTATAGTAAGGCGTTTTTAGCGAAAAAAAAACGACATAGTATAGTAAGGCGTTTTTAGCGAAAAAACGACATAGTATAGTAAGGCGTTTTTAGCGAAAAAACGAAAAAAACGACATAGTATAGTAAGGCGTTTTTAGCTGAAAAAACGACATAGTATAGTAAGGCGTTTTAGTCGAAAAAACGACATAGTATAGTAAGGCGTTTTTAGCGAAAAAAACGACATAGTATAGTAAGGCGTTTTTAGCTGTAAAAAAAACGACATAGTATAGTAAGGCGTTTTTAGCTGAAAAAACGACATAGTATAGTAAGGCGTTTTTAGCTGAAAAAAACGACATAGTATAGTAAGGCGTTTTTAGCTGAAGTATAGTAAGGCGTTTTTAGCTGAAAAAACGACATAGTATAGTAAAAAAAACGACATAGTATAGTAAGGCGTTTTTAGCGAAAAAACGACATAGTATAGTAAGGCGTTTTTAGCGAAAAAAACGACATAGTATAGTAAGGCGTTTTAGCGAAAAAAACGACATAGTATAGTAAGGCGTTTTAGCTGTAAGGTGTTTTTAAAAAAACGACATAGTATAGTAAGGCGTTTTAGCGAAAAAAACGACATAGTATAGTAAGGCGTTTTTAGCGAAAAAACCGAAAAAACGACATAGTATAGTAAGGCATTTTAGCTGAAAAAAACGACATAGTATAGTAAGGCGTTTTTAGCTGAAAAAACGACATAGTATAGTAAGGCGTTTTTTTCCGAAAAAAAAACGACATAGTATAGTAAGGCGTTTTTAGACGAAAAAACGACATAGTATAGTAAGGCGTTTTTTGAAAAAGCGAAAAAAGCGACATAGTATAGTAAGGCGTTTTTAGCTGAAAAAAACGACATAGTATAGTAAGGCGTTTTAGCGAAAAAACGACATAGTATAGTAAGGCGTTTTAGCGAAAAAACGACATAGTATAGTAAGGCGTTTTAGCTGAACGAAAAAGACAAAAAACGACATAGTATAGTAAGGCGTTTTTAGCGAAAAAGCGACAAAAAAACGACATAGTATAGTAAGGCGTTTTTAGCCGAAAAAAAAAAAACGACATAGTATAGTAAGGCGTTTTAGCCGAAAAAAAACGACATAGTATAGTAAGGCGTTTTAGCCGAAAAAAACGACATAGTATAGTAAGGCGTTTTTAGCGAAAAAACGACATAGTATAGTAAGTTTTTAGCGAAAAAACGACATAGTATAGTAAGGCGTTTTTAGCGAAAAAAACGACATAGTATAGTAAGGCGTTTTTAGCGAAAAAAAGACGAAAAAACGACATAGTATAGTAAGGCGTTTTTAAACGAAAAAAACGACATAGTATAGTAAGGCGTTTTAGCTGATAGTATATAGTAAGGCGTTTTTATGAAAAAACGACATAGTATAGTAAGGCGTTTTAGCGAAAAAAACGACATAGTATAGTAAGGCGTTTTTAGCCGAAAAAACGACATAGTATAGTAAGGCGTTTTAGCTGAAAAAAAAAAACGACATAGTATAGTAAGGCGTTTTTAGCTGAAAAAAACGACATAGTATAGTAAGGCGTTTTTAGCGAAAAAAAACGACATAGTATAGTAAGGCGTTTTTAGCTGAAAAAAACGACATAGTATAGTAAGGCGTTTTAGCCAAAAAAAAACGACATAGTATAGTAAGGCGTTTTTAACGAAAAAACGACATAGTATAGTAAGGCGTTTTAGCTGAAAAAACGACATAGTATAGTAAGGCGTTTTTAGCTGAAAAAACGACATAGTATAGTAAGGCGTTTTAGCGCGATGAAAAACGACATAGTATAGTAAGGCGTTTTAGCTGAAAAAAACGACATAGTATAGTAAGGCGTTTTAGCTGAAAAAAAACGACATAGTATAGTAAGGCGTTTTAGCCGAAAAAAAACGACATAGTATAGTAAAAAAAACGACATAGTATAGTAAGGCGTTTTAGCGAAAAAACGACATAGTATAGTAAGGCGTTTTAGCGAAAAAAAACGACATAGTATAGTAAGGCGTTTTAGCTGAAAAAACGACATAGTATAGTAAGGCGTTTTAGCTGAAAAAACGACATAGTATAGTAAGGCGTTTTAGCCGAAAAAAACGACATAGTATAGTAAGGCGTTTTTAGCCGAAAAAACGACAAAAAAACGACATAGTATAGTAAGGCGTTTTTAGCTGAAAAAACGACATAGTATAGTAAGGCGTTTTAGCGAAAAAAGATGAAAAACGACATAGTATAGTAAGGCGTTTTAGCTGAAAAAACGACATAGTATAGTAAGGCGTTTTAGCCAAAAAAAAAAACGACATAGTATAGTAAGGCGTTTTAGCGAAAAAACGACATAGTATAGTAAGGCGTTTTGAGCGAAAAAACGACATAGTATAGTAAGGCGTTTTTAGCGAAAAAAAAAACGACATAGTATAGTAAGGCGTTTTTAGCCAAAAAAACGACATAGTATAGTAAGGCGTTTTTAGTTGAAAAAAACGACATAGTATAGTAAGGCGTTTTTAGTTGAAAAAAACGACATAGTATAGTAAGGCGTTTTAGCTGAAAAAACGACATAGTATATAGTAAGGCGTTTTAAAAATGACTAAAAACGACATAGTATAGTAAGGCGTTTTAGCTGAAAAACGACATAGTATAGTAAGGCGACGAAAAAACGACATAGTATAGTAAGGCGTTTTTAGCTGAAAAAACGACATAGTATAGTAAGGCGTTTTTAGCAGAAAAAAACGATGAAAAAAACGACATAGTATAGTAAGGCGTTTTAGCCGAAAAAACGACATAGTATAGTAAGGCGTTTTAGCGAAAAAACGACATAGTATAGTAAGGCGTTTTAGCGAAAAAAACGACATAGTATAGTAAGGCGTTTTAGCGAAAAAACGACATAGTATAGTAAGGCGTTTTTAGCGAAAAAAACGACATAGTATAGTAAGGCGTTTTAGCTGAAAAAACGACATAGTATAGTAAGGCGTTTTTAGCTGAAAAAAATGACATAGTATAGTAAGGCGTTTTAGCGAAAAAAAAAACGACATAGTATAGTAAGGCATTTTAGCCGAAAAAAAACGACATAGTATAGTAAGGCGTTTTAGCTGAAAAAACGACATAGTATAGTAAGGCGTTTTTAGCGAAAAAACGACATAGTATAGTAAGGCGTTTTAGCTGAAAAAAAAAAAAACGAAAAAACGACATAGTATAGTAAGGCGTTTTAGCTGAAAAAACGACATAGTATAGTAAGGCGTTTTAGCCGAAAAAAACGATGAAAAAAACGACATAGTATAGTAAGGCGTTTTAGCTGAAAAAAACGATGAAAAAATGACATAGTATAGTAAGGCGTTTTTAGCCGGAAAAAACGACATAGTATAGTAAGGCGTTTTTAGCTGACATAAAAAACGAAAAACGACATAGTATAGTAAGGCTTTTTAGCTGAAAAAAACCCCCGAAAAAAACGACATAGTATAGTAAGGTTTTTGTTGCCGAAAATAACGTTATAGTATAGTAAGGCATTTTTAACCGAAAAAAACGACATAGTATAGTAAGGCGTTTTAGAAAACGAAAAACGACATAGTACATATAAGTAAGGCTTTTTAAACGACATAGTATAGTAAGCTTTAGAAAAAAACGACATAGTATAGTAAGGCGTTTTTAGCTGAAAAAAAAGACGAAAAAACGACATAGTATAGTAAAAAGGCTTTTTAAAACGACATAAAAATAGAAAAACGTTTTTAGCTAAAAAAACGACATAGTATAGTAAGGCGTTTTTAGCTGAAAAAAACGACATAGTATAGTAAGGCGTTTTTAGCCAAAAAAACGACATAGTATAGTAAGGCGTTTTTAGCTGAAAAAAACGACATAGTATAGTAAGGCGTTTTTAGCCAAAAAACGACATAGTATAGTAAGGCGTTTTTAGCAAAAAACGACATAGTATAGTAAGGCGTTTTAGCGAAAAAACGACATAGTATAGTAAGGGTTTTTAGAAAAAACGACGACATAGTATAGTAAGGCGTTTTTAGCTAAAAAAACGACATATAGTATAGTAAGGCGTTTTAGCCGAAAAACGACATAGTATAGTAAGGCGTTTTTAGCTGAAAAAAACGACATAGTATAGTAAGGCGTTTTTAGCCGAAAAAACGACATAGTATAGTAAGGCGTTTTAGCCGAAAAAACGACATAGTATAGTAAGGCGTTTTTAGACGAAAAAACGACATAGTATAGTAAGGCGCTTTTAAAAACGAGTATAGTAAGGCGCGTAAAGCTAAAAACGACATAGTATAGTAAGGCGTTTTTAGCGAAAAAATACGAAAACGACATAGTATAGTAAGGCGTTTTAGCTGAAAAAACGACATAGTATAGTAAGGCGTTTTACCCCAAAAAAATGATGAAAAAACGACATAGTATAGTAAGGCGTTTTTAGCCGGAAAAAACGACATAGTATAGTAAGGCGTTTTTAGACGAAAAAAACGACATAGTATAGTAAGGCGTTTTTTGCCAAAAAAACGACGATAAAAATGACATAGTATAGTAAGGCGTTTTTAGCTGAAAAAAACGACATATAGTATAGTAAAGGCATTTTAGCTTGAAAAAAAACATAGTATAGTAAGGCGTAGCTTAGCTAAAAAAACGACATAGTATAGTAAGGCGTTTTTAGCTGAAAAAAAGAACGAAAAAAACGACATAGTATAGTAAGGCGTTTTTAGAAAAAACAACGAAAAAAACGACATAGTATAGTAAGGCGTTTTTAGCTAAAAAAACGACATAGTATAGTAAGGCGTTTTTAGCTGAAAAAAAACGACATAGTATAGTAAGGCGTTTTAGCCGAAAAAAAACGACATAGTATAGTAAGGCGTTTTTAGCCGAAAAACGACATAGTATAGTAAGGCGTTTTTAGCTGAAAAAAAACGACATAGTATAGTAAGGCGTTTTTAGCGAAAAAACGACATAGTATATAGTAAGGCGTTTTTAGCCGAAAAACGACATAGTATATAAAAACGACATAGTAGCGAAAAAATGATAAAAGGCGTTTTAAGTATAGAAAGGCGTTTTTAAACTGAAAAAACGACATAGTATAGTAAGGCGTTTTAGCTAAAAAACGACATAGTATAGTAAGGCGTTTTCAGCTGAAAAAAACGACATAGTATAGTAAGGCGTTTTTAGCCCAAAAAACGATGAAAAAACGACATAGTATAGTAAGGCGTTTTTTTAACGAAAAAAACGACAGTATAGTAAGGCGTTTTTTGACGAAAAAAACGGCATAGTATAGTAAGGCGTTTTTAGACGAAAAAGACGACATTGTATAGTAAGGCGTTTTTAGATGAAAAAAACGACATAGTATACAGTAAGGCGTCTTTAGCCGAAAAAAAGGACATAGTATAGTAAGGCGTTTTTAGCCGATAAAAACTACATAGTATAGTAAGGCGTTTTTAGCCGAAAAAAACGACGAAAAAATGACATAGTATAGTAAGGTGTTTTTAGCCGAAAAAAACTACATAGTATAGTAAGGCGTTTTTAGCCGAAAAAAACCCTACAGTATAGTAAGGCGTTTTTAGCCGAAAAAAACGACATAGTATAGTAAGGCGTTTTAATAAAAACCCTACAGTATAGTAAGGCGTTTTAGCGTAAAAACGACATAGTATAGTAAGGCGTTTTAGACTAAAAACAACAACAAAAATGACATAGTATAGTAAGGCGCTTTTAATAAAAACTACATTAGTATAGTAAGGCGTTTTAGCTGAAAAAACGACATAGTATAGTAAGGCGTTTTAGCCTAAAAACCCGACATAGTATATAGTAAGGCGTTTTTAGCTAACAAAAAACGATGAAAAATGACATATTATAGTAAGGCGTTTTTAGCTGAAAAAAACGACAAAGTATGGCAAGGTGTTTTTAGCTGATATAGTAAGGCGTTTTTTTAACAAAAAAAACGACATAGTATAGTAAGGCGTTTTTAGACGAAAAAAACGACATAGTATAGTAAGGGTTTTTTGGCCGAAAAAAACGACAAAGTATATTTTTAGCCGAAAAAAACGACGAAAAAACGAAAAAGTATAGTAAGGTGTTTTTAGCTGAACAAAACGACATAGTATAGTAAGGCGTTTTTAGCCGAAGAAAACGACATTGTATAGTAAGGCGTTTTTAGCTGGAAAAAAAACAACATAATATAGTAAGGCGTTTTTAGCCGAAAAAAACGACATAGTATAGTAAGGCGTTCTTAGCCAAAAAAATGACATAGTATAGTAAGGCGTTTTTAGCCGAAAAAACGACGAAAAAACGAAAAAGTATAGTAAGGTGTTTTTAGCCGAAAAAACGACATAGTATACAGTAAGGCGTTTTTAGCCGAAAAAAACGACATAGTATAGTAAGGCGTTTTTAGATGAAAAAAACGACATAGTATACAGTAAGGCGTTTTTAGCCGAAAAAAACGATGAAAAATGACATAGTATAGAAGGTGTCTTTAGACGAAAAAAAGGACATAGTATAGTAAGGCGTTTTTAGACGAAAAAAACGACATAGTATACAGTAAGGCGTTTTTAGCTGAAAAAAACTCCGAAAAAACGACATATTATACATATAGTAAGGTGTTTTTAGACGAAAAAAAACGACATAGTATCGTAAGGCGTTTTTAGCTGAAAAAAACGATGAAAAAAACAACATCTATAGTATGGCGTTTTTAGCCGGAAAAAACGCTGAAAAAACGACATAGTATAGCAAGGCATCTTTATCCGAAAAAAACCCCAACATAGTATAGTATGGCGTTTTTAGCCGAAAAAAAACGACATAGTATAGTAAGCCGTTTTTAGCTGAAAAAAACGACATAGTAAGGCGTTTTTAGCCGAAAAAAAAGACGAAAAAAAAAGACAGTACAGTAAGGCGTTTTTAGCCAAATAAAACGACAAAATATAGCAAGACATTTTTAGCCGAAAAAAACAACATAGTAAGGCGTTTTTGCGAAAAAATGACATAGTATAGTAAGGCGTTTTTAGCCGAAAAAAACTACATAGTATAGTAAGGCGTTTTTAGCTGAAAAAAAACGACATAGTATAGTAAGGCGTTTTTAGCCGAAAAAAACCCGACATAGTATATAGTAAGGCGTTTTTAGCCGAAAAAAAACGATGAAAAATGACATATTATAGTAAGGCGTTTTTAGCTGAAAAAAACGACAAAGTATGGCAAGGTGTTTTTAGCTGAAAAAAAACGACATAGTATAGTAAGGCGTTTTTTTAACAAAAAAAACGACATAGTATAGTAAGGCGTTTTTAGACGAAAAAAACGACATAGTATAGTAAGGGTTTTTTGGCCGAAAAAAACGACAAAGTATAGTAAGGTGTTTTTAGCTGAACAAAACAACATAGTATAGTAAGGCGTATTTAGCCGAAAAAACTACATAGTATCGTAAGGCGTTTTTAGCCAAAAAAACGACAAAGTATAGCAAGGCGTTTTTAATGAAAAACGACAAAAAAACGACATAGTATAGGAAGGCGTTTTTAGCCGATAAAAACGACAAAAAACGACATAGTATAGTAAGGCGTTTTTAATAAAAATGACGAAAACAACGACATAGTATAGTAAGGCGTTTTCAGCTGAAAAAAACGACATAGTCTAGTAAGGCGTTTTTACCCCAAAAAATGATGAAAAAACGACATAGTATAGTAAGGTGTTTTTTGACGAAAAAAACGGCATGGGATAGAAAGGAGTTTTTAGACGAAAAAAACGACATAGTATAGTAAGGCGTTTTTAGACGAAAAAAACGACATAGGATAGAAAGGAGTTTTTAGACGAAAAAAATGATATAGTATAGTAAGGCGTTTTTAGCCGAAAAAACGACATAGTATACAGTAAGGCGTTTTTAGCCGAAAAAAAACGATGAAAAATGACATAGTATAGAAGGCGTCTTTAGACGAAAAAAAGGACATAGTATAGTAAGGCGTTTTTAGTAAAAAAAAAAAAACGACATAGTATCGAAAGGTGTTTTTAGCTGAAAAAAAACGACGAAAAAAACGACATAGTATCGGAAGGCATTTTTAGTTGAAAAAAACTATAGTATAGTAAGGCGTTTTTAGACGAAAAAACGATGAAAAAACCGACATAGTAAAGTAAGGCGTTTTTAGCTGAAAAAAACTACATAGTATAGTAAGGTGTTTTTAGCCGGAAAAAAAACGACATAGTATAGTAAGGCGTTTTTAGCCGAAAAAAACGACATAGTATAGTAAGGTGTTTTTAGCCGGAAAAAACGACGAGAAAATGACATAGTATAGTAAGGTGTTTTTAGCCGAAAAAAACTACATAGTATAGTAAGGCGTTTTTAGCCGAAAAAAAACCGACATAGTATAGTATGGCACTTTTAACCGAAAAAAAACGACATAGTATAGTAAGCCGTTTTTAGCTGAAAAAAACGACATACTAAGGCGTTTTTAGCCGAAAAAAACGACACAGTATAGTAAGGCGTTTTTAGCCGAAAAAAATCACGAAAACAACGACATAGTATAGTAAGGCGTTGTCAGCTGAAAAAAACGACATAGTATAGTAAGGCGTTTTTACCCCAAAAAACGATGAAAAAATGACATAGTATAGTAAGGTGTTTCTAGCTGAAAAAAAAATGATGAAAAAAATGACATAGTATAGTAAGGAGTTTTTAGCCGAAAAAAACTACATAGTATAGTAAGGCGTTTTTAGCTGAAAAAAACGACAAAAAAACGACATAGTATAGTAAGGCGTTTTTAGCTGAAAAAAAACGACGAAAAACGACATAGTATAGGAAGGCGGTTTTAGCCGAAAAAAACGACATAGTATAGTAAGGCGTTTTTAGCCGGAAAAAAAATGACGAAAAACGACATAGTATAGGAACGCGGTTTTAGACGAAAAAAACGACATAGTATAGTAAGGCGTTTTTAGACGAAAAAAACGACATAGTATAGTAAGGCGTTGTCAGCTGAAAAAAACGACATAGTATAGTAAGGCGTTTTTTTAACGAAAACGACATAGTATAGTAAGGCGTTTTTAGACGAAAAAAATGACATAGTATAGTAAGGCGTTTTTAGCTGAAAAAAACTCCGAAAAAACTACATATTATATATATAGTAAGGTGTTTTTAGACGAAAAAAAACGACATAGTATAGTAAGGCGTTTTCAGCCAAGAAAAACAACATAGTATAGTAAGGCGTTTTTAGCCGAAAAAACGACATTGTATGTAAGGGTTTTTTGGCCGAAAAACAACATAGTATAGTAAGGCGTTTTTAGCCCAAAAAAACGACCAAAAAACGACATAGTATAGTAAGGCGTTTTGAGCTGAAAAAAATGACATAGTATAGTAAGGCTTTTTAGCCAAAAAAAACGACATAGTATCGTAAGGCGTTTTGAGCTGAAAAAAACGACATAGTATAGTAAGGTGTTTTTAGCTGAACAAAACGACATACTATAGTAAGGCGTTTTTAGCCGAAGAAAACGACATTGTATAGTAAGGCGTTTTTAGCTGGAAAAAAAACAACATAATATAGTGAGGCGTTTTTAGCCGAAAAAAACGACATAGTATAGTAAGGCGTTCTTAGCCAAAAAAATGACATAGTATAGTAAGGCGTTTTTAGCCGAAAAAAACGACATAGTATAGTAAGGCGTTTTTAGACAAAAAAAACGACATAGTATACAGTAAGGCGTTTTTAGCCGAAAAAAACGTTGAAAAATGACATAGTATAGAAGGTGTCTTTAGACGAAAAAAAGGACATAGTATAGTAAGGCGTTTTTAGACGAAAAAAACGACATAGTATAGTAAGGCGTTTTTAGCTGAAAAAAACTCCGAAAAAACTACATATTATATATATAGTAAGGTGTTTTTAGACGAAAAAAAACGACATAGTATAGTAAGGCGTTTTCAGCCAAGAAAAACAACATAGTATAGTAAGGCGTTTTTAGCCGAAAAAAACGACATAGTATCGTAAGGCGTTTTTAGCTGAAAAAAACGATGAAAAAAACATCTATAGTATGGCGTTTTTAGCCGGAAAAAACGCTGAAAAAACGACATAGTATAGCAAGGCATCTTTATCCGAAAAAAAACCAACATAGTATAGTATGGCGTTTTTAGCCGAAAAAAACCGACATAGTATAGTAAGCCGTTTTTAGCGGAAAAAAACGACATAGTAAGGCGTTTTTAGCCGAAAAAAAAAGACAGTACAGTAAGGCGTTTTTAGCCAAATAAAACGACAAAATATAGTAAGGCATTTTTAGCCGAAAAAAACGACGAAAAAAAACAACATAGTAAGGCGTTTTTTGCCAAAAAAAACGACCTAGTATAGTAAGGCGTTTTTAGCCGGAAAAAAACGACGAAAAAAACGACATAGTATAGTAAGGCGTTTTTAGCAGAAAAAAACTACATAATATAGTAAGGCGTTTTTAGTCGAAAAAAACGACGAAAAAAAACACAAAGTAGAGTAAGGCGTTTTTAGCCAAAAAAAAACAACGAAAAAAAAGACCATGTATAGAAGACGTTTTAGCCGAAAAAAACGACATAGTATAGTTAGGCGTTTTTAGCCGAAAAAAACGACATAGTAAGGCATTGTTAGCCGAAAAAAACCCGACATAGTATAGTAAGGCGTTTTTAGCTGAAAAAACGATGTAGTATCTTGAGGCGTTTTAGCTGAAAAAACGCCGAAAAAAACACATAGTATAGCGAGGCGTTTTTAGCTGAAAAAAAACGACGAAAAAAACGAAATAGTATAGCGAGGCGTTTTTAGCCCAATAAAACTGAAGTAAGGCGTTTTTAGCTAAAAAAAAAAGACGAAAAAAAACGAAATAGTATACTAAGGTGTTTTTAGCCAAAAACCGACATAGTATAGTGAGGCGTTTTTAGCTGAAAAATGACTAAAAAGGACATAGTATAGTAAGGTGTTTTTAGCCGGAAAAAACCACATAGTATATATAGTAAGGCATTTTTCTGATCAGCGAGTCGGGGTAAACTGAAAAATTATCACTGTGGAAATATTGAATATTTTCCCCTTTGAACATTCCCATGTTTTCGCTGACCCATAATGCATAGCTCAATATTTTCATCCTTTAAATAACGCTATTATTATGGGCAAATCTACTCATAAATCACTGGAAGAAGGTGGCTTAAAAGTTAATATTTCAGCTCTGGGGTTAGGGATACACTCTGTAATTTCCCACGATGCCGTGCGAGGGTTTTTGAGCTGAGGAGGTTTGCTCTCACTCAAAATGGTCCACGCAACAGGGGGGACAAGTTTACTGACAGCTCCGTAGAGGGCTGCGAACAATCGCCTGCTACTACACACTCCTTAGCGCCCATGCTGTTACATTAATGCATGGGGTTATATCCCATTATTCATAGCTGTTTGACTGCAGGGGGTGGAGCTAGGAGAAGGTGGGGATGCTGCTGAGATGGAGCCACTACAGATGCAAATAGCTCTTGGCCATTTCTTTGCATTCCACTCACTGGAAAGTCAAAAACTCCTTTGAGAACTCTGAATAGGTCGGGGACGACCAGGACTGCAGTAGTGGACGGAGTTTTGAGTTATGCAAAGCGTGGATCATTTACATGGCACCAAAAATACTACTGATGACTGCATAATCGCTATGTAAAAGTCTAATGTGCTTTTGGTCTCTTAATTGCCTTCCATTTGTGGGGACATTGGCTGGAACATGAAAGTGGTCATTCGAGGATGCACTTAAAATGCAACATTTATTTTGAGTCCAAGTCTATAAATCAATAAATACACTGTGTACTGCCTTCAGCAGTACAGTAGTTTAGTCAGTAGTTTCAGCTGCCCTAAAATAGCAAGCTTTACAACACAATCATTTTATTTTTCAACTTGTGTTGCCCAAAAAGCACCACAAACAATGGTCTGTGTTTCTACTTTTTATTCCAAAAGTGCTCATCTGATCTTGACATTGGCAGTGTCTGATTTTTGTGGAACAACACAATTTTGTTCAACTAACAAAGTACACAGACGCATGCTGGGAACAAAATTCTGCCCGAGAACAGTCGTTAACGGCAGCCATCAATTCCCGAAAAACGATCGTTGACAAGGGAGGGTGCGGCCAACGTGCACTGTCAAGTAGTTGTCGAGGGGCCGCCATGCGCCGAAACGTAATCGTCAACGGGGTGTACGGTGATAGACAGCTGCGAGCAACCGCGGTGGTCAAGAACAGCCCGATAACTTTTCTTCCCGAAATCCCCCATGGCCACCCCACACCTGAAATTAGGCAATTCAGGGCACCATAACAATGACCATATTGTAATATCTGTAGTGTTCAAGCTTAGAGGTTCTTGGTTCAGTACATCGTGACATATGGGGGGGGCCCTATTTTCATGTTCAGCGCAAGTCTAGTCCAAAGCGCAATCTAACTCTGCACACGGGTGGATTTCTTTGTCTTTCGGTATTTTAGCACAGATTGAAGAGAACGTCGACTCGTGGCCAATCGAACCAGCTTCCAGATCATTCCCGAAGTGTGCGGTCTACACGGCTGCAGGACTTACTGAAGTTAATGCAAGAGATAGGTAAGCGCAAAGTGCACTTACAGTAAAAGGAAATGCAAGATCTCCACTTGCGGAAGATGAAAAGTTGACCGCTGTGAATGGACACTTGAAGAGGGCCTTCCATCCCCGTTTGCATGTCTCTGTGTGGAATGTCCAGCGAGGTGCAACGTGGTAAACTGGACTTGCAGGATGTACCTGTTGTTACGCCGAGTGCACGGGAGCCTGTTTACAAAAATAGCGCATGTGGTATCAAGACTCAGAAGACTTATGAACTATGTTTCTCATGTTCACTTTTATATTCAGACATTTATTTTCTTGTATCGGGAATGGTCCCAGAGTGTCATGAAAGCTTAATGATTCTGTCAACAGCAACACATACTGAATGCTGTTGCCAGTATTGTGCGCACCTAAGCTGAGCCTTAAGCGGTATGTGCAAACATCAAGGAGAATTTCACTCCTTTGTCGAGGGATTTAAAATATTTGTAACCCTTGACACTGTGGGTGAAATGCATGGAAACTGTGTAACACCAGCAGTTCCTCAAAAGGTGGTAGGTAGAAGGTAGAAATCACAGCTTTGTGCCAGACAATGCAATGGAAAAATATGTCAATTGAACCTCTTCTATGAGACTCAGTCAGAAAAAATGATTCCTTATTTTTCTGTTTACCAGACATGTGAATTGTGATGCCATGAGACTCAGTCAAATACTGTACAATGTTGCAGTATTTTTCTGGTTACCTGAAATGCGAAACATGAGGGCGATTTGTGTTGCTCATATTTCTCCCGAATCTCATTCTTACTCAAATAAGCAAAGCAGTGAAAAACATCAAAGCAACAAAACTTTTTCAGATGAACACCAATGGAGTCTTTCCTGCTTTGAAATGTCATTTTACTTCACCTACTGTACCTTTCTGGGTACATACTTCTTCTTTTGCACATTTTTTTTTCTCTGAACAGCTCATCAAGTACGGTCCTTCTTTGGAAGTGTCACAAAAATGCCACAACAAGGGAATGAACAAGAAAAGTGTTTACTTTGAAATTAAATTAACGAGTAACTTTCGGGGCATTCACCTGTACAAGTCTAATACATAGTTTTACAGCCTGATGTTCAAATTAAGTTTTCTGTAAGTAGAAACACTGCACTATTACTAATTTGACAATTTAATGTGTGTAATGTGTTCCCACACAAAAAAAAGGAATGACTCATACCAAGCCAGAGAAGAAATCTTCTACGCGCATCTCTCTTAAAGGCGGACGGTTTTCAGCCCAACAGCTGGGCAGTGGAACACTTGCAGCAAATGTCCAGCACACTGTTCATCACTCCACATGTTGACTATTTACAAATCACACCCCTGCAGCTTCCTATTCCTCTATTCGACCACCTCACAGCACTTTCCCCTTCCAGAGCTCCCCCTACAGGCTCCAGCTTTCACTCTCCCCGTCCCCTCCTGCTGCCATCTACCCCATTCAATCCATCATCACAGCCACACCACCCCACCCCTACAATATCCATCCATCCACCCATTTTGTAATTCACTTATTCTATCAAGAGTGGCATCCAAGCTGCCTTCGGGCTGTAGGCAGGGTACACCCTGAACTAGTTACCAGCGAAACGCAGGGCACACGTAGACGAACAACCGTTCGCACTCCCACATCGAGGGATAAGTTTTCCAATAACCTGCTATGTATGTTTTTGGAATGTGAGAGGAACCAACCAGTCGCCCACTGTGCTGCTCTCATTACTGTCAGAGTTTCCAAATTTTCAAGCCTTCAAGTGTCAACAAAAAAACAAGACATTATTTCAAACTGACAATGCACAGAAATTGCACAATATTATACCTACATCGACTAGCCCCGCCTCACTGGCTAAGGTGGTAGGGTGTCCTCAGTCCATAAAACGGAGTTTAAAATCAACACTTTTTCCACCTCACCTCCTCAGTCATTCGACCACATCACCTTCAAATTCCCTGGTCCCTCCCCCCTGGTCAGTGCTTTTATCATACACTCCTTCCCGCATCCTCCGCTCATCAAATGCAAACCTCCTCGCCATCCCCATGACCGGGCCTTCTCTGTTGCCAGCCCCCCCCCCCCCAACCCTCTGGAACTCTCTACCTTCAACACATCCGCAACTGCACTAACCTTCGATGCTTCAAATAATTTCTCAAAACTCAGCTTTTTCATGATGTTTTTCACATCTTTTAATCTTTGTTACTCATTTCTTGCTTTGTTTTTCTTTTCTTGACATTTGTGTGTTTTGAAACGTGGGTGTATTTTTGCTTTTAACTGTCTGTTTTTATCCTTTATCACTTCATTCTCGGTGTAGAGTACGGTGAAAAGCGTTTTCAAATAAAATGTATTATTATCATCACATTATTATTTCAAACAGGTTTTTGTATCGCCATGTGAGAAGAAGAAGGAGCAAGAACAGCCTACTGCAATAAGTGAATATTTTAACATGTTAATTCATTTTATCTGTCTCAGCCTTTTTCCGTGATCCTTTTAGAAAGTGCTACCATAAAAATCTTGTTGATGGTGTCAAAATTGAGAATGGAGGTTAATGGTTGCGCTTGGCACATAATGCGCCTTCATCTGTATTCAAAGAGTTCAAATGCAAAAGCAGTTCTGCCTTTTTTGGTGAATTGAGCACAATTATTATTATTATGTATAACTGATGGTTTAAAGTAAAGATAATAATTAATATTTAGGGAATTCAAAGTGAATACAAATTAAGCAATTAAAACGTTAATTTCAAACATATCTAACGGTTATTAAAAACAGTCTTTCAAAAGTCGTCTTTGATGTCACTTATCAGTTTCTGAAATACATCATTTTTGATGATTTTTCACATAGGACTTATTTGGTATTGCAGGGTTCCAAAATGCACGGCTTGCTCTGTGTGCATGTGACTGATTGTTTTAAACAAGTAATGCTAATGCTAGTGTCACCCTGGGCCTCATTTATCACAGACTGCGAAGAACTAAATTAACTAAATGTGTTCTGGCAAATCCATATATATCAAACTTGGCGCCACCTGCCGTGCACACACCGGTAAGTAATGAGCATTGATAGATGCCACCCGTTCTAAACTGCTCTGCTCATTCACGTTTAGATTCAAGTGCATCATTAAGAAATGTGTCCAATTTATCCCATGTGGTAACAGCAATGTTTTTAAGAAATCAGAAATCATAGCAAAAAGGGCAGACAGAAGTGCGGTTACTATCAAAAGACTGGTTAGCACGCGTGCCTCACAGTGCAGAGGTGCAGAGTCCGATTCCAGCTCCGGCCTTCCTGTGTGGAGTTTGCATGTTCCCCCCGTGCCTGCGTGGGTTTTATCTGGGTACTCCAATTTCCTCCCACATTCCAAAACATGCACGGCAGGTTAATGGAACACTCTAAATTGTGCCCAGGGGTGATTGTGAGCGCGAGTGGTTGTTTTTATTGAAATGTGGGTAGAATCTATGGCTCCAACTACTGCGTGTTTGGGAAACCATTGTGTCATAAACACATCAGATGGCGGAAGTATATCGACAGCGAATGGGGGATCCATGTAAAAGAAGGTAGCATTTAGCCTAAAGGAAGGCAGTTATGGGTGAAAATCTTCCATCCGGCACCAAATCAGCCCCCTTTCCAGCCTTGTAGGGATTTCAAACAGCTTTTCATTTTATTGATGCAAGGATTAATTTCATAGTGTTCTGCATGAGAACAGATGAATCAAATACAACTAAACAGGCTTGCAATATAAAGTATGTACAAGTTTGGAACAAAAATATTATTATTATTATTATTATTATTATTTAAATTCTGCAATAAAATAAACAATATTCTTTTTTTAAACCAAGAACTGTTATTCTACGCGGTTTGAAGCAGCAGTTCACAGCAGGGTTTGACTCCTGAGCGTATTTGGTAGATGTGGTTTCCAATAAGAGAAACATTTGGATTTTCACCCCGTGGAAAATAGTCACATAAATCAGCTTCAGAATCCCACCCGAGGAGGGTCCGCATGAGCTATTATATGAATAAGTGATCAGAAAACATTACAGCTGAACGCTATTGTGCAATTGTTACGGCCACCTTGGCTCATTAGGAGACAGCAACATTAAAAAAAATAAATAAAGACCAGAGACAAAAGGAGTGATGTTTCTTTATTCTTGATTTTGTATCATCAAGTTGTAAATTTTAACAATGAACACCGAACACCGAATTGAAAAGTAAACACATCCGCACGGCCGGGCAGCGAGACCAAGATATCTTATAACTTCACTAGAGTGCTCACACTTGCAACTTTGGCCATGCTGTTCGCCAAAGTGAGGATGAGAAAACAATGACGCAGAATTTATTACCACCTCAAACTGCACTGCATTATTGATGGAAATGGAAAAAGAAAAGTTACACACTAATGTGAGAGTGTCACATCCCATTCAACTGAAACACTGACCAATTCTCTGTCAAAAAGAAAATGGTCATCATTATGTCTGGCACCAGCCAAAATCAAGCATCTGTACCAACAAACGCCTCCTTCAAATAAATGCCTGGTACACCTGAGTAAATGAACACGACTGATGGGAAATTTGGGCATTCCCCCGGTAAGAGTTACAGCGAAGAGCTTTTTATTGTGATTTAAATTGTGTAATTGTGTCTTTTTCCGATACAACTCACTGTATATGGCCGTCAAGAAATGCCACCGAGTTTACATTATCACCTAAGTTAAATGTGTCTTTAAGAGCTAAAATGGAAATATCGCAGTATGTTAAAACGGTGGAAGTTTTATCCGGACGTTCCATACTACAACATGATGAAAGGAGCAGTATTTGCTAGACAGACTGAATTTGGTGGAAGACACCCGAGCTGCTTTTCAATCTATCTAACTCATCAATGGTGGTGCACACTTGCTTGTTCATTCGTCTGCAATGGATGTCCAATTCCTTTTTCGATATATAACACATTGTTTCTAGACTATTCATTCTAAGGTCAGGCTTGTTTATCTGATAGTTTACTGTTGTGTATAAAGCACAAAAGAAGAGTGGGGGTGGGGGTAGGGGGAATTCTCAGGTTTGGAGGTGATAAGGTAGATGGACTTGTCCTCCCAGAGTGCATCGCCCCTTCTCAAGAGGTATTGTTTAGGAGAGGATCAATTGCAATCCTCTTTGCCCTCACCCTTCTTGCTGTACTCTGACATGAGCTTAGTCTTACATAGAAGACAAGTGCCCTTCGAGGATAAGACTCTGAGCGGCGCGGAGAAATATTTTGTCAAGTGGGAGGATGAATTTTCAGGCAAACGGTTTTAGCTAGCCAACACTCGTTCATGGATGGTATGTTTGCAATTCTAATGTACTTCAAAAACAAATAATAGTCCGCCTACTAAATGGCGGAGCGGGGGGCTGAGGAGAGAGAATATTTTATTACACAATCCATCAAAAGATAATGTCTTTCGACATAAAATAAGACAACTTCTTAATTGAGGCGATGATTAAAAAGCTGGGGTCAACCGTTATCAAGACTGGGGCACACAAGGAGTCGGTCCATAAACAGAACAGGAAGCCCTCCATCACCGTTTACCATGAAAGACTCGTGGGACACTACACTTGACAAGCTTTTTACGCGCCGAATGAGACGTGGTCTCATCACACTTTGTTTTCTGAAGACTCACGTCACTCCCTCACTTATTGATAGGATTGCTCTTATACTACTACTACTACTAATAATAATAATAATAACTCAGATTTACACATACAGTAGTCTTGTCACGCACCCAAAGACCCAGAGACTCAACAATAAATCGTGGGGCTAATTCAAATCTACATAATAGTGTGTGTTTGTTATTTTTTCAGTATTCTTGTTAGTAAATGTAAGCTTTGATGGAGCAGATGGTGCTTGAGCAATATTATGGAAATGTCGAGGGAAGCAGCATCACAGATTTCTTTTAGGATGAGCTTCCCGAGCAGTCGGGCTTTGGCCCTGAGGGCTCTGTCACTGGAAAAAAAACATTCGTTGCTTGGGATGGAGGGAAGGCCAGAATACATTATAAACATTATAAAACTTTTAAATAACTTTTGAAAGGGAAAAAGTTGTAAGACAGTAACATATTTCATTTTTTAATTAATTGGTACATGAGAATAAAAACAAATGAACCACTTACTGCATGTAGCATTATAATAAGCACGAAAGAGTTTAGCTCATAATAATTAACATAATTTAACCATGAAATTATCAGTCCATTTCATAGTTGCAGATGGCCTAAGTGTTATTTCTTTTTTCCAACATAGCTGAGTTTATTTCCAGAGCACGCAAAGTAATGATCAGTTTTTCTGCAATATGCAAATATGTATTGACCGGAATAAATCTTCTGCAGCCTCCCAATTGCTCATCCAGATATCTCTCACATTTATGAAGCTGTAGGACAATTTTATGGCCATCCTCGTAACACAAGTGTCACAGACAGCGCTTGCAATTTTGTCATTGTCACCAAAAATGAAAATGCCTCGCACTGCAGCAACACCTGTATGACATTATGCAATCCACTACAAAAGTCTTACAATAACTATTGCCTGGCTAAGGCCCATAATGTTCGATTTATGTCGACAGCCTTTACGCGCCGCTGAAAAATTGAGACTTATGCATAGCAAAGCTGGTATTTACTCAAGCATGGGTATATTGGGATGCAATACATTGTTCAGGTTTTCATTTTAGCTACATAAGAGCAACATAATCATTCCGGGCTGCATTTTTTTTCCAGGATATCGATGTGGCGATGCCTGATTTTAAACAGTTAACTGTGACAGGATCGATTTGTTACTATATCAAGTATCATGTTACTATATCAGTGTCATAGCAAATGGTGACCAGGGGGGAAACAATTTGTCATCAGGGCTATTCAGGGAGTGTGTGTGTGTGTGGGAGTGAGGGGGGCACAATGGGCCATGCACTTTTCCAATTAGGTGTATGACAAAAATGCAATTTTAGATACGGACAAAATCCCTGCATGGATGCACAATTTGTGCTATTAATATATTTAATTTTTCACAATACATTTCTCGATGCATGTATAAAAAATAACCCAACAAAGAATTGGAAGCAAACAACAAAATAACCACATAACCCCCCAGTGCAAAGGGCTCACTCGCATAAAGGTCATCATTCAACGATGGCACAAAACTGCTGAATGGCAAACCGCGTTAGGTGCAAAAACTCATTTTTTTCAACTCACTCAAAATGTTAATATTGTTGATGTCGGAGAGAGCGTACTGGTACCAAAAGTCATCCCGGGGATATTCGTCGGAGGTGTGGACAGCGGCCCACCTGGCACAAAACTCTCGGCAATATTTCAGGACCATTCAGTATATCTGAGTGAGTCAAACAGCATCAAGAACAGAATTACCGGTACCACGTCACTTGACAGGCAACCAAATAAGGAAAAAAGCACAAAGAAAAACAAAAAACAGTGGTCTACACGTTTTGGTGCAACAGACCACAGTGACAAGTGTCCCATAATTTTGTGTGTGTGTGTGTGTGTGTGTGTGTTGTTTTCATTTATTTATCTATTTATCAGCTTGCGTGGCACCTGGATGTGACGTGAAAATTATGCTCTCGACGCTCATGGGCTGTTGAGGGGCAGACTGGACCCTTGGCCTGAAATACGGATGCAAACAGTGATGCACTGACAATGCCCGCCTCTGATTCCTTGCCATGGTGTGTGTGGAACTTCTCAGTGTAAAACATCCATGTTAAGGCCCATGGGTGACTGAGTCACATTCATCCAACAAAACAAAGATGATTCACCAAAAATATACTTAAAAACAACAAAAACAATTGTAAAGTAAGGAGGTGGTTTTATTGTTCATAGCCAAGCATTACAAAAGAGCAAAGTCTGATATTTATGGACGCAAGCTTGTGATATTTTGCTGACAGTGGCGGTGTGGCAGGGAAAACAATGTTATGCAAGCGCTGAATGCAAACCCATGCAGAAAACTTGTGGGCTAGAAATGCATAAACAGCATAGAATAGAAAGCTCTTTGCAGAGGAAATGACAAAGAAATTGATCACTTCAAGTGGACTCCTCTATACAAATTAAAAACTTCACACGAATAAAAATAGTAGGACATCTCATGAGTTCATCTTTTTATGAATCTTCCTATTTCAGCCTTTTATTTGCATTGAAGACAATAAGCAACACAGTCCAGACATCGCCTTTGATCCAAGAACGAAGTATCAATGGCTCCTTGTTTGCCATCCATAAAGATGACAAAGTTGTTTTTATTGATATATTAACACAGTCCAGTGGCGGGTTTATCAGAATACTCATTGTCACAATGGCTACAGTAGCCGCTCATGCTGCTCAGGCAGCAGTGTGTCGTCTCCATTTTTTCGATAAATTGTCTTTTTTTTTTAAAATGGCAATTCAGTTTGTTTCAAGCAAAGGGCAAATGCGTAATGCGTATTAGCTGCAGGCTGCTCTTAGAGGAAGACGCCACCCCACAGCACTTTTTATTGAGTAGACAATGCAGCCACTCCCCAAGGTGATGTTTCTTTTTCTTGAGCTGTCACCTCCCTTATATGTTCTTTTTTGAAAGTACACTGAATCGCACTTTATACCTCTCATAGCTACATTTTGAAAAGCGAGAATCCTTTTTCAGCGCCAAAATCGCTGCATTACAAGGTTGAGAGCTGCTCTGTAAATCTGTCTTTAAATGTTACAGAAGCTTTGAGAGACTATGGGAATCCTCAAGGCAGTGTTAATAAAATATGAATTTCAATGAAACCACCAAGTACCTAAAATATTCACTGGCTATATAAGTGTGCATTTCATGCCTCACAATTCTTCAACATTAATGTATTAGGTTAATTTAAATCACAAACTCTGGACAGCAATACCATGCAGTGGTGTAGATAAAATGTTACAAAACATTTACCACACAATCACAGACATCATATTCTATAACGTGTTTGAACCTTGTGGTGAAGAGAAGTTCTCTTTAGTCAGGAGCACATTCCGCAACTTGGACTGTACTTTGATTGGGTGGCTTTTCAGAAATTTGGTCAAACATTATGGCTCAAAAGAGAAACCCATCAATATCATTGTCGTTCAGGGTGCGTACGTTTTGGCAGGAATAGCCGACAGTTATTTGTTGTTTGTTTCTTTTTTGTTTACGGAAGGTCAGATGTGCAATCAACAGTATCAAGGTCGATGCATGAAATATAATCCTTTGTTTTCAGAGGATTTTATTTTGTGCAAACCCCTGACAAAATAAAATGGACTAAATTCAACATACCAATTTTTTTCAGTGTGCCTCACCATAAGTCAGCTGGGATACGCTCCAGTTCACCTGTGACCCTAATGAGGACAACACAACAGAAAACAGAGGGATACATCAAAAATATCCCCTCGCCCTAAAATATTGCACGCTGTTGAATGCTAACTGGATACATTATTTCTGCCATCTTCAGTAGACCGAGCAAAAAAAAAACAACAACAAATGAGAGAAATAGGCGACACCTTTGCAAAACACATTGCACTTCTAAACTACAATGTGTAAACATGTTAAATGAATAGCTTGTTGAAAGTGTCGAACAAAAACTGATTATTATCACCTTCAGAAGTGCAGCCATTTTGAGGCAGTTTTTGTTCAGGATCTTATACATTATAGTTGGAACTAATGGAGGGGTTGTCGTTTTTAATATTAATGCGTGTTATCGTCTCCTTCTTGAAACACATAAAATGAGGGCTATATTCTAAATGTATATTTTAAATGGTATTATGTATCGTATAAATACGGAAAATGGAAGGCTGTCATGACAACGCTAGCTCAGATCTTAAATAAGTTTAGCATGCAGTCTTAGTTGGGTACAACTAGCGGTGCTGTACAACCCAACAAAAATACCTTTTTTATTAAAACTTAGATGATATAGTAGCGGTTTTATGGCACCTGTCGGGCACCTTTCCAAAATGTGATTAGACATAACGCATCAGTGGCATGTGACTGCAGCACAGTACAGGATGAAACCTTTGGGAGATAAAAAGTGATGGTGCATAAAGAGCCAAAGTTCATGCCCCCAAACGCTTTACCTGCACTCACGTTATTTATTGAAAATCACAATGACATCCTCAGCCCAAATTGACTGCTGTGCTACAAGATCCAGTGATTAATTGTACCGCCTCTAGTTGACAGGAAATACATAAATTTATACCATAACCCCACCACCAGCACATGGAGCCTGCTGTCTAGATTCAATGCAATTTTCACTTTTCCCTTATACTCAGTATACTCTGTGTGTGTGTGTGTGTGTGTGTGTGTGTACCCATACACAATATTATTTTTCCTCAGAGAGACATATAGAAGGAGAATGAAAAGTCTGTACAATTTTTTTCAACTTGATATGTAATTTATACTTTGCAAAGTTTGATCTGAAATCTGATTAACAGGCATTTTTTTGCGGGGGTTATGAATGAATAAATGACTAAAAGCACGTGCAGATATCAAGAGATCAAAAGAAGGGCTCCAGTTTGATGAAACCTAAAAATGTCTGTTGTGGATGAGCCAACTGAGAGGGGAAACTGTGAAACTATTGCCAGGGATTCTCAAAGGGCAAAAGATACTTTAGACATTCTGATGTTTTGGTTTAAACTAAATCATTAAAAGTGAAGAAAAAATGATGTATGGGTGTTTTAAAGGGTGGCAAGGTGGTCAACTGGTTAGTATGTCGTATGTCCGTCTCACAATGCAGAGGTGTAGGGTTTGATTCTGGTCTTCCTGTGAGTTTGCATGTTCTTCCCTTGCTTGCGTGTGTTTTCTCCAGATGCTCCGGTTTCCTCTAACATTCCAAAAACATGCATGGCAGGTTAACGGAACACTCAAAATTGTCCCTAGGTGTGAGTTTGAACGCGGATGGTTGTTCGTCCATGTGTGCCCTGCGATTGGCTGGCAACCAGCTAAGGAGGTAGCCTGCCTACTACCCGAAGAAGGCTGGGAGAGGCTTCAGCTTGCCCATGACCCTCGTGAGAATAAACAACTCAGATAATGGATAGATAGATAGATAGATAGATAGATAGATAGATAGATAGATAGATAGATAGATAGATAGATAGATAGATAGATAGATAGATAGATAGATAGATAGATAGATAGATAGATAGATAGATAGATAGATAGATAGATAGATAGATAGATAGATAGATAGATAGATAGATAGATCCATCCATCCATCCATCCATCTATTCTAGACAGATAGTGTCCAAGTCAAAAGATTGCCTGGTTAGGGGTTAGAGTTGGAGGGTTAGGGTGTGTTCGGGTTGGGCGATTAGGGTAAGGGATGGGTTCTGGGTTAGACTTGGGGGTTAAATTTAGAGGGGTTGGGGTTGTGGTTAGGGTTGGGTTAGAGGGATTAGGGGTTGGGGTTAGGGCTGTGGAAGGGTTAGGGTTGGGTTAGGGGTTTAGGTTAGGTTTAAGGGGGGTTTAGGGTAGTGTTAGCAGTTAGGATTAGAGCATGGGTGTCACGCTCCTTTTTGTCGTGAACAACATGGCGGTTATAGTTTTCCTCGGAGGGTCTTTATGACTTTGAACCCATGTAAATGTATGATCGCCTGACGTTCACTTTTACCCAATAAATTGAACGATATCTAGTTTTTGAATCAGAAACCATGAAATTTTTGTTCAACTATGTCTCAGTGTATTTTAAAGGGGGAATTGATAAAAAAGATAAAAATAAAAATAACAAATTGCAGTGTCTCATTTGTCAATGTTGTGAAGTGAAGGCAATTTGCAAGACACATGAAGTCAACAGACATGATTTACTTTCGCGGGCTGCATAAAATGATGATGCAGGCCACATGTGTCCCCCGGGCCTTAAGTTTGACACTTGTGGGTTAGGGGTTAAGCTTGGGGTTGTGGGGTTTGGCTTTTGTTAAGGTTACGGCTAGAAGGGGATAGGGTTGGAGGTTAGCAGTTGGGGTTAGGGTTGATTTAAGTTTTACCATTAACACTGAAACCATCAACATTCAAACATTGCTCGTACGGTTAATAAATATTTTATGATGGTTACATTATCATATCTATTTCTGTTATTTGCTGTGGTGAAAGATAGTCTCAAATGAATCGGAGCTCAACCAACATCCTGGTACAGAATTCCATTGACCTTTGGTTCTGCTGTTTCGATTTGTGCCAGGCTAAAGGATGGTCAAGTTCTTGTTGCCTCCAGTAACAAACATGTACGGACACATTTGCATGCGTGTACGTGCGAGTGTTGACTCAACTGTTAGTTTACTCAACTGTTACTCGTGTGCTTCTTTGAAGTGATAAACACGAGGACCTCAATCAAGAGAAGTCCTTAACTCCCAAGAATTCGTTCTCCATCCCTCATTAGTCAAATGACTCCCACTCCCACATTCTGCTCAGATGTGTTTATCGGTCAAGGACATGACTTCCTCCCGAAGATACCGTCTTTGATGCATATGACCTGAGATCAGCTCTCCAGGAACAGCTGGACAGACTCTGACTTGCAGTGTCGAGTTCAAAATTGCAGGGATCTGCAACGGAAATGGGCCGCTTTAGCTAAACACTGCAGTGGGCCCACTTGACAGGCTTTAACTAGCATTTACAATCAGTGGGTACAGCATTCGGTACGGCTGCACAATGTGCTGCGGTTCTCCAAAGATTAAACGTGATGTGTGGGCTGGCGGCCACCATTTTGTTGCCTACTTTGCACGACTGGAAACAAGGCAAGAAACAAAATAATCCATCTAGGTTTTGACTCGGTGAAAGAACACACACATTAAATATTAATGCGGCGCGGCTTTCCATAACGACCCAAATGTATCCGTCATCAGTCTTTGCTCGAATCACAGCGTCAAATGTCTCTGTGGAATCTGAGCAACTTGGCTTGATAGATTTCTATCTGAAAAGTAGTAGGAGAAAAGCAGAAATCAATACAAGAGGTTGTTTGCCCGCGACGTTTAGAATAAGGAGTGACTGGCAAAAACAAGATCTTGATCACCGGATGAGGACAAACAAGCAAATAGTCTGTCTCCTTTTATTTTTGCGTGTCATTTTAACAAGCTAATCATTGCTGTTTGTTCTCTCGGGAGTAATATTGGACAAGATGTTCATTGCGGTTCATTTACTGCCTGAATAAATGACAAAGGAGACTCCTTTTTGTGTGTGTGTGTGCTGGAACCACTTTCAATGCCAAAAGCCTCTCCATATATCTTCACTCTCTCCTTATACTGCATGTTTTCTCTTCATTGCGGCCATCGCCATTCGCTTTCTTCAAGACAATCATACTGTCTTTTTGTAGTTCAATTTTACAAAATAACTAAAATACAGGACCGTATATTGTACATGGAGCGCATTGGTCGATGTGAGGTACTTAATCCAATATTGTCGACTGCATTTTTATTTAATTTTTTCTGCGACATTGTAACAGAAAATAGTCATACAATCATTCTTTTTTTTTACCTCATTTGCCCACTTCAAAACAGAATAAAAGCGTTTGCGAACACAGTGCGTATTTCTGTTCTTGACGGGGTGTGGTGAGTCACAAGCATACGAATAATTGATGTTGAGATAAGTGCACCCTTCTTGATCACTATTGGCGGAAATACATTGCAAATTGGGCTGCAACTGCGTTATCATGCAGAAGCGGTAGTAGGTCGACACGGGGTGAGAGAACCACAGAAACGGTTGCCGAGCATTCCAATGACCCTTGAACGTGAAGGGAGAAGAAAGCTGATGAGAATATCCTTTGCCACCTGCTGCGTGCTGTCCAGTGAGTCCCCCCAGAACCACCCCACCCCCATGAAAAGTGACGGCCAGTGGAGATGACAAGTGCCAGGACCGCACTGCACCAGGATCTAGGACGAGGCAGAGAAGTTTTCTTCCCCCACCCCAAAGTCACCACACCTGTGCATTGCTGTTCCAAAGTTATGGTGATTATTTTTTACGCTGACAGGCGATACATCATCCGGCAGTCAGCCTGTGAAATTGTGATTTCAGCAGAATAATGACAGGCCTGATGACAGTCACATCAGAATAATACCAATGTGTTAACCTGGGACTGTATGGATGGCTAATTAAATCAATCTGAAGAGAATTTGTTTGCGTCTACTCTACACATGTGAAGCATGTTCCAAGTAAGAATCAATTATATCCTATTGCAAACATTAAAAATGCTGCTGTTTTTTTTCCACAATAAAATGCAGCTAAAAATTAAAATGGCTACCTGGAGGTGTTCATTTTAAATGAATATTGTGTGGGTTGGTCTGTGCTACTGCAGGAGTTGCCGGTTTGTTTTTGCATACAGTATTTCGAAAAGAACTGCACACTCTGGCCAATTAATTCACAGTTGGAGTCTGTTTGAATGTGACATATTTATCTCATTCCACTCAGATGCATGTATACCTCTGCTGCTCCCATAAAAGCGTCATCATGAACATCGACAGTCCTTTTAACTGCTTTGTCTCTTTCTGCTAATCAGCTACTCTATCCACAGTAGGTCCCAAATAAAGTTCTGAAAGTAAGTCCTTGGCTTTTGTAAACTTACTCGATCCTGCATGCATCGATGTAAATTTTGCCTTATCTATATTTCATGAGTTACAAAGTCAATGTCTTTCGTATCGTGAATCTGTTGGACAGCATTGGAATGATTAGTAGTAAGCATCTCTAGAGTTTTCTGAAGGCCCAATTAACGGGACTTGGTGTATAAAATGAATTTTTGGAAATTATGGTAGTTCATATTTTCTAATTTGGGTTTCGTCTGTGAAGACTACGGCCACTATTATTAATAGTCAGAGGGGTAACAAACATAAATATCAGAGAGCTGCCAATGGGTTTAAACAAAATGCCATAGAGCATGTGAGCATTTACTTGATGAAGAGGAGAAAGAAGTGAGATTTAGGGAAGCACATTGCAAATGACCATTTTCCAGGGCCCTTGTCAATCACGGGCCCTTATGATTGGCATCATTTTCATTACTCTTATGTCACCTCTGCTGACAATATATCCCTGTAAATTGGAAACAACGAACATAAAGCTGCGTCTAGCTTTGATTACTTTGTAGTAGGCCTCCTCAAATTAGAATCCAAAGTGTTCGCATAATGGAAGAAATCTCTCACAATGAAAATCTGTTGAAGCGAAACAGGCTCAGTCGAGGCCAACTGGGGTGTGTCATTCTGAACGTTTTATTTTTACCACGAGACAACCTGTCTCGATTCAGAGCAGCAAAACCTTCAGTTTGTTCACATGACTCACTCGCACGCAAACTGAATGAAAGATGTGCACATGAATGCAAAAGAAAAATAATTGTAAAGAATGCTAGGAAAAATGGAAGTGAGAATCATGCTTTCAGCAAAACGATTGCAGATACACTATCTCCATGCATTAATTTGTCTAATAGATTTAATTGCACTGTGGTGGACGTTGCTCTTAAAACAAGCAATTCAAAATGTGCAAATCTTTTTTATTTATTTTTTTGCCTTTGCCAGATCAGGAACACCCTTTTATGTTTATTTGCACATTTTTTTTAATACCAAGGTTTCCTCTTTGATCTTATTGATTTATCATCACATCATAGCACACTGCATGACTGCACACTGCTCATGATTTTTCCCCCTTCTATCTCTATCATATTACTGTCAAATTTATTGTAGCTCCTGTGAAGGCAATGGACTTGGCTCTGGTCCACAGGCTTTAGTCAGTGCTCTGATACACAATTCTTGATGAATTTTCACTGCAACATCTCATAGTTGCACTGGTCAACCATGAATTTATTGGACCGAGTTTTAGTTTTTACTTTGTGTTTTACAAACAAACACAATCTCTGTGAAAATGTTAATGGCATGCACATTGTGTACCCTGTGTTGCCATTAGCAACAAACCCAATGATTGGGCAGAATATATCACATCCATTAAAAAGACAAAGTTAATCGCTTTAAAAGGGTTCATCATGATGACATCAGAACATGAAGCATGTTTCCCAAAGATAATACAGTATCAATGTTATGGAGGGAGGAGGAGAATGTGTTAAAAATAGTCCCCATTCATTCTTTTTCTAGGATGTGTTGTCGAGTCGGGCATACTTTGGTTACCATGGAAACATGGCAATATCCTGTCATCGCGATGTGTATAAATTCACAAACTGTGTAGCAGTCATATGAAGAATGGCTGCGCAAGAACTACAGCAAAACAAGTTGGATCATTAGTTTGTTTAGTACTACAAGAATGGCGTCTGTGTGATATAATCAATCGTAATTTTTATTCTAATATGCCTTGAATGTGTTTCATCAATTACAAGAAAAGCATGTCTTCTTCCTCCTCTTTACTGTACTTTTATAATCATGGTTTGATTGTAGGCTAATTATTTGTAAAGGTCTACAATCCTTTGCAGGAAGGGTATCAAGTAATTTTTGTATCACTCATGTTCCAAAATGTTTACCTTTGACTGAAACGATTAAATTGTCATTTGTAAGCGTGATAAATATATTCTAGTCTTTCGCCTTAGTTCATTGTTCGGTCCTTGTGAGGGCCATCATTGAAAGCTGCCGTTGCCTTTGTCCTTCTGAATCTCAAATTTGGTCCTTGTGGTTTGGTAGAACAGCAAAGAACTGTTCCAGTTCAAAGTCCACATCTTGCCAAGAACATTCAGAGTGCCAAAATATCTCCTTTCTTCAACACTACTAGAGAGAGAGGAACTTCGCTCTAACTTGTGTGAACTGTGCTAGCAATCCCAGACAGTTTATTTTTCTTTTAGTGTTCACTGGCATCTTAAAAGTACATTATCGCCACCAACTGGAGTCATCACAGAATGCACTGCCGAGTCTGCAACATGAGGGAAATCGAAGAAATTATCCGCTGTGGGGATCTCTGACTGTGAGAGAGAGAGAGAGAGAGAGAGAGAGAGAGAGAGAGAGAGAGAGAGAGAGAGAGAGAGAGAGAGCCTGTTTATTTTGACATGTGGACCCGTAATATGAAAATGTGCATATCAACATCTTCATTGTATGATTCCCATTTATGCCTGCCGAACAATTAGTGGAGCAAACAAATCACATGCACAGACACACATATTGTTATTCATCATCATCAGTAGATGGAACTTTCAATTGATATGTTGCATTAGTGTACTGGATTGGTTTTCTTGTGGTGTGCTTCTTGTGTCCGCGCCACATACATCATTCCATCTGTCTGTCATGACCCTGCCTTGACTGCCCGTCGTATTGCCTCATAACCAGCCAAGCTGTCCATGAAATTTTAATGAACTTTTGGAATTCAACAAAATGTGATGCGTATTCAAGATCAGACACTTTGAAATGCAACCATGTGTTATTTGAATGCGATCCCCAGCAGAAGCCATTTCAATTGAGCAGATTTGATGAAATCGTTCCGATCAGATCAAGCTGTCATCGGGTGGGGTTTAATTGGATCTTTTTAAATTTGGGATTTTTAGATTTGATCACCTTGAATATCAATGGAGCAATGAAGGTGAGTGATTATTGCCGTTCACTCGTGATCTGAAATTCCATGTGGGGTGCTACCCATTTGAAAATGAATATTTGAATTTGAATACTGATCAATTTCACTCTTGATAATGTTTTCTGATGTGCTTATGACAACATCAAAGATCTAGCTGTTGTCAAGAACGTTTGCAATCCTCAACAACAACAAACGATGTTTGCTTATTGGGCATATCTTAAATGGATTAAAACAACGCATGACTTCATAATTCTAGCGCTGATGTTAATAATGAAACAAACAAAGATGTACTGCGTAAATAGGCTGGCCGTGAACATGTTTCCATTCACTGAACAAGTGGTGTAAAACAAATACAGAGGCTCTGGCGAGCTGGTGGTCTGCTCCTGTCTCCTGTCGTGTACACATCCAAGTGTTTGAAAGCCTTAATAGCCTTGATCATCTTCATGTTGCTGCTTATAAGCAAACTCAGAGCTGCACTTCAGTGTCCGCCGCTGCAGAAATTGTCCAATTACTGGCAACCTCCAGGGAGAAACAATACGCAGCATATGAAGGGGAAACTAGTGAAGCACCCTATACCCATTTTCACTCGGTTTGATGCAAATAGTGAGAGCCGCCATCATCTTGGATAAAACGCTCTAAAAATAGCATCAACGGCAGCTCACTGCAAGCCAGACTGCCTATCAAATGCTCCCCAAGTCTGTTTGCATAACTCAGTCAAGGATGATATGATAATTTGATGAATTGTTTGGACAAACGATTAGCATTACAAATGACTCAACATAAACAAGCACAACTAAAAGAAAAAATTCAATTTGCTTTTTTTTTTTTTTTTGTCAGTTTGACGCATGCTCGACAAGACCGCAGATTCATTGCGGCTGGAACAAGTGTCCACAAACTTCTAACAAGTGTCATAGTCAAACATTACATTTAGAGTGTTAAAATCCATGTTATGTTTTTGTTTGGTTCCAAGCAAAGTGACGAGACAATGAGTAACACCTGGATAAGACCCAAAGGGTTGAGCAAGCTGATTGGTGAAACACAAGGGACATTGATTACGAGAACAGGTGGCAACAAAAAAGGGCACAGGAGGAAATAAAACAAAACGTAACCAAACAGAAACATAACAATCCATGAGGAATCGAGTGAATCAAGATTGAGTTTATACAAGAATCATCTAGTTGTAGGTGCCATCAAACCAACTAGAGAAATTTCTGCAACACCACAGCTTGCATCTATCTTGCATGTCAGTCCAAGTACTGGTTGTCCTTCCAGCTTGAGTCAAAAACATTTCAGACTCTACATGGTTCATATTAGGGTTAAGAAAGGCATCTCTGCTGGTCACAGCAAATACATTTTGCTGGAGAAGCTTTATACAGCTTATCTTGAGCAGCATACAACAGTGTTCCACCATTATTATTTTTTTACAAACGTTCAGTGTAAACCTCCGCCTCACCGTTGTCATTTGTGATTTGTGGTTGTTTTATCGAGGGTTCCCAACAAGCATGTGAGAGATCAACTTTGTAAAAGGGGATTTTGTATAGGCCTATTTTCATATTTAGTACACAATACTTCACATTTGGTATAAATGTATGTGAAATCCGTCTTTTAATTTGATCACAATTTTCTTGTGGGTGAACGTCATTGAATGTTTGCCACTGTCAACTACTGTTTTGTTATCCAAAACTGCTGTTGCCATTGGTTAAAATTATTATATTCATACAGTTTCTCAGTTCTCTTGTCTATCTGGCTGCTCACTCACCACATTCCCAAAGTGAAGAGGAAAACGTTTTTGGGGTGCGGACACTGGGATGGGGTGCTGCTGAATGAGTTTCACATAGCAAACATCGGCTGCCATCTGGCCCAATTTGGAAATGGGTCATGGCAGTGTAAAAGAAAAAAAATGGAATTGGATATCGTCAGATCAGAATCCAGTCTCTTTTAAAAATGGATATGGATTTGATATCTGCCACCGATTTGCCATGCTATATGAATGGATAGAACCTTCAATGCAAAAGTACCAAAGCAATACATCTCTTTTACGAATGCCCACAAGCGGGCCATTATTTTGTAGGTGTCTACAAGAAAATACCTGTCAATCAAAATGGAAAACTGGGACATAGGCATGAAATCTGAGTAGGGCACAACTGCAGTGTATTGGTCTTACAGTTGTTGCCATTTTTTTCTCTGGTGAACTAGACTAGCAACTCGTTCTGTTTGGGGCCTGTGGAAACTACAACACCATCATAGAATAGCGTTATGATTCCCTCTGCCTTTCTGATCCTTTCCAACCTGCACAATCATCTCTCAGTAGATTACTCAGACAAAAAGCAACCCATTGGAATTTTTCATAGCACTTTTGTCACAATTTTCCCAACATTATTTCTGCATCAATTTGTGACCATGGATGAAGACTTTGTCAAACTTGCAGTAGGGACCTGAAGACAAAAAGCTTGCCTCTTTAGGATGAGGATTTTTATTGCTTTGGCATTTAGTATAATAGTTACAGTAGCACAGTAGATTTTCATCCTTCTAATCGTTTGCTCAGATCACCGCTCACCCTTCCATTTGTGTGTGACTACTGAGTGCACTCTTTTCCCCAAAGTTGTTCGTAAATTGCTCTTTGCCGGACCAATTATCTCGTGATTGACGCCAACAACGACTCGGGCTCAAGTCCGCAAGGGCCCCGTGGGTTTTTATCGAGCTGCTTCAAATTCACAAAGGCTCAAGAAACACAGAGAAAGCCGTAATTTTTGCCCATAATGAGGACAAGAAAATACCGAGCAGCAGGTACTTAAAAGGAGTTATTGAGACAAAAATGAAAACACAAGCTGCTCCCGTGTAAAATGAAGACACCTTTTCAAGCGTCATCGGGCAGAAGAAAAGACCGTTTGGCGGCCTACGCGGTAAAAGACACAGCAGCTGCAGCTTTAACATAAGAACAACCACACATTTAGCGTCTTGTAGAATGAATCTGACTTGATATATGTACGATTTGCAATTTCTACTGATCTCTTCTAGAGCATATGGTGATGTCAGGAATCATTTCTGCGATCGTATACCCAAGTGATTACAATGGCAGGAAAAGGTTACGAATCTACCAGTGATGTCATCAATAGATGCTTACGTTTCCCCCTCGCGCTTTCCTCAGTGTGATGCTGTTGCAGAGGGTAATTGAGGTAAACAGAAGAATGATGACAGCTGAATGAGTGCAAATGAATATGAAATGGGATGTATACGCATTCGCAGTGTCTATAATTGGACAAGTAATTCATTAGCCGGCGTCTTTGCTTTCACCTTTCTTGTTGGTCAGACCATGGGCCTATTAAGGAGATAGGACGGATGATGAAGAGAGACAATGAAGGTCAAGCCCTTGCCGTGGACTCTTTTTACTGGAGAGCTTGTGGGAGGAGCGCAAATACAATTGACCTGCTAGAATAACTGCAGAATAGTGTTTTGCCTGTGACTCGCCTGGATAATTGCAACACATGGTTCCAAATATAGAGGCACATAAAAGGGAAGGGAAAACAAACAATATGTTTGAGTTTAGGTATGCCATTCTGTAGAGCATCTCCAGTTCTCTTTGCTTAATTTTGTTTCAAAAGTGTATGGCTTAAAATCTGAGTAGAACTTTTCACCTTTGTCTTTTAGCTAAAAATACTGTACATTTGTGTTGGTAGTGGTATTTCAGCAATACAGTACAATACAATTCATCTTTATTTATAAAGCACAGCTGTAACGAAGTGCTTTACAGCACATTTAAGGACAACGTTGATTAGAAATGCAGCCAAGATGCTCATTATCACACTGGATGAACCGCAAAAAGTATATATGATTAGATTATCCATCCATTCATCCATCCATTTTCCGATCCGCTTATCCTCACAAGGGTCGCGGGGGGTGTTGGAGCCAATTCCAGCCGTCTTTGGGCAGTAGGTGGGGACACCCTTGAAGCAGTTGCTAGCCAATCGCAGGGCACACACAGACGAACAACTATCCACGCTCACACCTAGGGACAATTTTGAGTGTTCAATCAGCCTGTTTTTGGAATGTGGGAGGAAACCGGAGTACCTAGAGAAAACCCACACTGGCACAGGCTAATCGCCATCATCTTTACCGAAGAATTATGCGTATGATGCATGGGGTCCTTGGTGAGAATTACATCACCAAATGTGTTTTATGGGTAGGAAAGGCTGATATGATAACCCATTGCATGTTTTGTGGCTCCAAACAAAGATGCGTAGTCAGGATTTTTTCATACTACATGTTACGACATTTTTTTTACTAGGTACGCAGGTAGTGTAGTGGTTAGTACTTAAACCTCAGAGTTCTGAAGTTGCGGGTTCCAATCTGGGATCCTGCCTCCCTGTGTGGAATTTCCATGTTGTAGTGTGGGGGTTTCTCGAGCACATTCCCCCAAAACAAACACTTCACAGAGGATTCTAAATTGAAACTGAATAGATATCACACAAATAAAGCTTCACAGGAAAGGTTTCAGCCTGCTATTGGTTTGATGGAAGATATATAAAGCATCTCACTTTTGCACCATACAATGTCTGAGTCCAGCTTTAGTTTTTTTCTTGCCTTGAAAAAAGTCCTTAATTGTTGTACTTTTATGCACTATGAACAGGTTAGATGCTCCATACTGTATATGTCTGTTTTCCACGGCTCGGTACCTCACGAAGCCACGTACAATACGATACTACAAGGTATGTGGTCAGTAGAGGTTCCAAGCATGTTGAGACAAGATCATATTTAAAATAAAAAAGTTGCTGATTGCTCATTGGCCAAGCGGATTCTTAAAAGCCGCAAAATGTAATGATATAAGGACTGAGATGCAAACACATACCAATATTACATTACATGTACTCTGTGTCTCGACTCTGTTGCGTGGTCTGGGTTTATTTTTATTTTTTTGCTTTTGTTTTCCCCCTCAGGCTCTTCATGAATAAAAGTGTCTCCTACCAGAGCCAATGGCAACACTGTGTCTTTCTCTAAGGAATTCAAGACAGAATTATGAAGTGGACAACCGACCACCCAAAGTTTTAGTCGAGTCTCACGCTGATTTGCTTCAGTTTGCAAACTTTGATTATCGTGCAAGAAATGATTTCATTCAAGTCATGTTATAAACATTCACAAGAATGGCAAAGTTTCAGACGTTGAAGTTGTCCCAAGAGACAACTAACTGAATGATTGGCAAGTACAACTTAAACTTTGCGAAAACATGTCCCAATAGGGAAGGTGGCTACTGCCGAGGAAATATTTAGCGCTGCTTTATGTCACATTGTTATAATTCACGACGACATTGTGTTTCATCATGTAAAATTAATTAGCTTCAGTGGAAAGTTGACTGCTCAGCACAAATCACATTTAAAATCCACCCCGCAGTGGCTCTTAAACAAGAAGAATTACACCCTGCCGGGCCACTTGTCCAGCATCTTCACTGCCAAAGCTCTCGCTAATCCCAAAAGTCAAACGCTGTCTGTCATAGCTGTCAAAACGTTCTGTTCTGTGTCGCATTTTGAAAAGGGTTTCAAAATTGTTAAATCGAGAAATTTAGCACAACACTTCAACGTCAGGCCCGTTCACCGGAAGTGAACATGCAAAGTGAAAAAAAAATCTTGATGGATGTCAACAGGGCACCCATTAATGTTCCGACCCATTCACAACCTCAAGAGGCGACTCTTTCATGAAATATCAATGTGAAACATAGTGTTTTATTTTTTCCGGATACCTAAACACAATTGCGGCATCCTAAAGAGCAAAAGCCTTAAATGAAGCAATAAAACCAAGCCAGCGAAAGTGCAAAGTGGATTTAAGGACCAACAGAGCAATACATCATCCTGAATCATGTGGCATATGAAACATATTGTACCAAGAGACTTTATACCTTTCTTCCTCTAGGTCTATTTTTAAGTGAAGTGTTGCCATGGTTACCCCAGGTGCAGATATTGCTTGTTGAAAGTGGATTATAAGGTCTAGGTGAGTTAGAATAAAATAAAATAAGAAGGAAAACTGATGTTGTGTTTAAAGATCAGTTGGAGGCATGTGAAGATGAGCGAGAGAAAACTGTTGCTCAGTGTCTGTGAGATCAATTTTCTTTTTACCTTTCAGGAGATTTCATCGAGCTGCTTTTTTTTTTCATGTAAATGCAAAGCAAAACCAACCCCATGCTTTCTGTAAATGGAAACTGAGGAATAACATTCACATTTGTTGACAAGCAGGCTTAAGTTAGGCTAAAACCAACACAAAAAAAACCCCAAACAAAAAAATTAATTTAAAGGGATACTAGGCAGCCTGGCGGGCGACTGGTTAGTGCGTCGGCCTCTCAGTGCAGAGATCCAAGGTTCAATTTTGGCTCCGGCCTTCCTGTGTGGATTTTTCATGTTCTCCCCGTGCCTGCGTGGGTTTTCTCCGGGTACTCCGGTTTCCTCCCACATTACAAAAACATACGTGGCAGGTTAATGGAGTACACTAAATTGTCCCTACGGTATAAGTGTGAGCGCGGATAGTTGTTCATCTATGTTTGCCCTGCCACTGGTTGGCAACCAGTTCAGGGTATCCCCCACCTACAGCTGGGATGGGCTCCAGCATGCCCCACGACCCTCCTGAGGATAAAGAAGATCAGAAAATGGATGGATGCATGGATTTAATCACCCGTTATGAGTCACGGATCTTCGAGTATGACAAAATGCCAGAGCCCTCAGTTGAAAAATCCAATGCAGCCATAATTAAAAGAAAACAAGACAGTCAAAGTCATGTTGATCTCATTCTTTGATGAGAGGGCCACTATCCGTTGCAAGTTTTTGCCACAGGGCCAAGTGATCGACCAGCACGTCTACAAAGGCATCCTGTGACATTTGCTCGTTCAATAAGTGAATGGTGAGACTGATGGCAGCACAACTCACAGCTGCTTCACCTTGACAACGCGCCTGCTCACAATGACCGGAGCATCCAACTGTTTGTGGGTGAAAAGAGCATCGCTGAGCTACAATAACCTCTCTACTCCCCTGGCTTGGCTGTCTGTGACTTTTTCTCCTCTTCTCCAACCTCACAAGAGATGAGGGGAGCCATTCTCAAAATGTGGATAACATCAAGATGACTGTGACAACGGAGCTTCGGAAGATTCTGGACAAACCCTTCCGGGAGTGTATGAAGGTGTGGCAGAGAAGGTTGGAAAAGTTTATTTAACACTATGCTCCGTCACGTTTGCTTTCAATAATACTCGGGAAGCGATTAGGAAGAGAGAGCACCAAGTGTTGAACTTTTGTAGTTAGAATTCTTGCTTGACGACAGTCCAGGCTCTCGCTTTTCAAAATGTAGATTATGTTTAACGAACACAAGCAATAATATAATTGGAATTACAATAAACAATATTAGATTTAAGAGATGACCCTGAAAAAGTCGTTGCTTGGCTTGAATGGCAGCAGATGCAGCTTCAAAACCACAGCACGCATTTCCACATCTCGGATGAGCTTGGGCCCAAAGAAACTGGCAATATTTCTTGTTGTTTTTGAGGCTTTTGCCTCTTATGGTTTGGAGTGTGCACTTGCATTTGTACATGTAGCAAAGAACTGCGTACACTGACGATGTTTCTGAAGCGCTTCTGAACCTTTATACTTTGGTGCTGGTTTTCAATGCAGTGCTGCCTGAGGGATCAAAAGTCATAGGCATTCAGCGTTTTTTGTTTAGGTCTTTTTTTAGGGGGGGGGCCTCCCACCTACGTGCAGACGTTCTGAGGATTCTCTGAATCTTTTGACGATATTCTGGACGTCAGATGATGAAATCCCTAAACTACCGGTACTTGCGATTGTACAATGAGAAATGTTGCTTTTAAACTGTTGGACTATTTGCTCATGCAGTAGTTTACAAAGCAGTGAACATCGCCCCAGCCTTGCTTGTGAACAACTGAGCCTTTTGGGAATGCTGCTTTTATACTCAGCGGTTTCCAGTTAACCCGTTCACCTGTGGAATGTTGTGTTTTTTTGTTGTTGTTGTTTTAGCATTCCTCCTCTTTTGTTTCCTCTGCCCCAGCTGATTTGGAACATATTGCTAGCATCAAATTTAAAATGGGAGAAAATGTGGGACAGAAAACTGATCAGTTTGAACATGACCTTGTTTATTCAGTTGAAAATAAGTTGTAAAGAATTAGCAAATCATTGCATCCTGTTTTTACTCATTGGAATTGGGATCTGAATATTTGGTATACAGTGGATCTCGGGTTGTTATATTTAGTCCGACAATTGTGGGTGGATGCCATTGTTTTGCTTTGTTGTGCCTCGTGCAATGCTAATCCAGGCATTTGTGGAATCTGCGCTGTTGTCCTGCTGGAAATCCGCTTCCTTTCACCGTCATTTTATCTCTCTTCTCTTTCTACTTGTCTTCCCTCTTCCCAGTAAACCCACCAAGGCGGGGGTATTAATCTAAACACAGTGTCTCTTTATTACACCCTAATAAGTGAGGAGTGGATGCATGGCTGCCTTCATCGCAATGAGACCTTCAGTTCCATTACCACAAGGTTGTTAATTCACGAATTCACCCTTGCCCCCCTCTCCACACAAACTAACTTCTTCAGGAAAACGGCACATTCTGGTTTTGGAAATGCTGCCAGTGAAGTGAGTGAGATAAGTGTCCTATTTACATTTATCACATTCTAACATAGGGTCCTACTGCTTACGAACGGTTTTCTGGTAGACCTAAACTTCATAAAAACACAAATGAGGGTTTGTTTTTTTTTGCCTGTTCTCAGACTCTGGCCTGACAATGTGAAATGTGCATTCATATTCCCTGTGCTTGTATGGGATTTCTCTGGGTACGCCAGCTTCCTCCTACCAAAACGCGCATGATAAATTACTCAAAGACTTGAAATTGTCCATCGGACGAAATGTGAGTGTGACAGTCACCAGGGATAGTCTCCAGCACAAACCGCCACTGGAATGAGGACAAGCGTTGAAGAAAATGGATGCATCGACTGACACTGAAGTTTTGACCTGTTCAAAGCTTACTGCCAAATCACCTATTTAATGAATGTCAAGTAAATCGCATTTTATTTTCAAAGCAATGGAGGCTGGTGAGTTTTTGCCCGGCAAAATAACAAGTTTTCCTTATTACATTCTCATGTGAGGCTATCTTCATATAACAAAGACATGAACATGTGACTCAAAATAATGCTGATACATTTCGCACAGGATGGAAAGCAATGATTCTCACTCGTGGATCATCAAGGATGGTGCAGTCAATCAAATTTCATTTAATGTGTGTGAAAATTATTAGACCTACAAATATTTATTTGTTTATCTAACAATACGAGATATTTCACACTGAGTGAGTAGATGTGAATAAAATGAGACAAGATCATTACAGACGCTCCCCAGGTTACGAACGAGTTACGTTCTGGACGATTGTTCATAAGGTGAATTCGTTCGTAAGTTGCTTCAGTGCTATATTTTGTCTAGAATGTATGTTTAAGGCTTATATGTTTGACATCCATATAACGGGGAGAGAGCTTTTCGTCACGTTCTTCAGGGCTCGAGGGTTGGCTGCCCGGTAAACTAGCAGCGGCTTCAGCTTGAAGCTCCCGATCTTTCTGTTTATAATGGTACCGATGGTCGAACGATTCATGTTGTATTCACGTGCAACGCTCACCATTTTCTCACCTGCATCAAGCTTCTTTATTATTGCCACTTTCATTTGAAATGAAATGGCTTGCCTCTTCTTTACATTTCAACTCTCACTAGAAGCCTTTCGCTTTTCACCAACCATATTGAATAATGGATGCACGAGATATTTAACAACTGGGCAGAGGAAGCTGGATTCAGGGTGGATGCTGGGCGAGCTCTCAGAGCGCCTCACGTCGGTATTAGCGGCGGAAAGAAGTACTGCAGTACCTGCACTCGGAAAAAGGCGTGCAATACAAAATCTAACTTTTTCTTTTTTTTTCGACATACCCGTGAAAATGTTCGTATGTACCGTTGTTCGTAACTCAGATGTTCGTAAGTCGGGGAGCGTCTGTATTTCAATTTTCATACTTTGTGTGACATTTTATGTGTTCGTGTTTTGTGATTTTTTTCCAATACAAAAAAGGTGTCTTGGTTTAGTAAAGGTTAGGAAACACCGAGCCACTTGCAGAGTTTGTTCCATTTTGAACTTGGTTCTTCCTTTTCCGACTAAAGTCACTAAAGGTTCGAAAGATGATCCTGACAAATTATCCTGTGGTGTGTTTTTAGTTCTACCCGATCTGCTTAGGAGAAGATTCATTAATCAATAAGGCCACGTGTGAGTGAGACCCTATCCCAGCTGTTTTGGGGTCAATTGCAGGGCACAACATGGTCATCATTTCCAATTAAAAAATGTGTGTCCAACACATCACTTCAAAAAGTTTGGATGCATTGTGATAAAAAGTGTTTTTGTTTGTTTGTTTGTTTTTTAAACATTACCAAGACCTGCAACCAACTACATTGATGCGGTAATGTGTAAAAAGCTTTGAATACATCTTGTGTAAATTATTGTCTGTCTCTTTACAGGTATGTGCCCTGTGATTGACTGGAAACCATTTCGGCATTTGATATTGTCTTTCTGAATTCCAGCTGCAGACTCAAGCTACCCATGACCCTGAACAGTATACAGCAAGTATTGTAACAGTATAGAAAATCGATGAATGGAAATGTTTTGGTGCTGCTTTGTGAGTGTGAATGAAAAGCAAGTGTTGCAGAGAAAACACAAAAGATGAGATACATCTTGCCCTTGCTTGTGCTTTGACGACATAATTTGTGGGTGAACAAATGGGAATACCCACACCTAAAGAAAAACAACAAAATAAAACATCCCATGAAAAGGTAATAATAGTACCACTGCTGACAGCTGTCTAGCTTACCTTAATATTAAGGCTAAAAATATGCATAGCTTCCCTGGCACTGCCCAAAAGATAACAAAATTGGCCCACCGGGCACAAAATGCTACACATGGACTTTTTTTTTTACATTATGGCAGAGATTCTGATGGGAAGATTGGAATGAATTATTTGGGGGTGAGTGATTTTGTCACCACCTGACATTCTCTTCGATTTTATATTACGGATTGGAGTATGTAAAATATGTCACTCTACTTATATAATATCCTATTCTGAACACATGAATGTGCTCCTTGCAGCCTCAGGCAATCATGCTTCAGTCTTCCTGCAGTCACGGACATAAGTTGAAGGCCCAGTAACATTTGGAGAGCTCATTTGCACTGTGTGTGGCACATGACATTGCTATTGACTGTAATCTTGCGAGGCTGGCCCACATTGACTAGGCTTGTTAAAATGTGCCATAAATAAGTCCTAGGACTGAGACTCTTGCCTCTGGCAAGCCCGACCGAAGTGGCTAACAAGCACATTAGGCATGTCAGCTATGTGGTGCACATTGTTTACAACCCTACTCACACACACTAATGTGTAACTACAACGAAATGGTTGCAGGTGAATGAAGAGTTTGATTATAGTGAGTAATATTTCAAGCGTAGATTCGAAGCCCAGTCAGAATACAGTCGAACTTTCAAAGTCGAATACACAGTAGAACTCCACAATTTGGAGTTCAACCTAATGGTTGTGTAAAAATGTTTCCAGAGAGGAATGTGGGGACTACAGAATGTCTCCTGGCTGGCTCGGGAACACTTCAGCATCCCCATGGAAGAGATGGATGTCTGGGCTTGGCTGCTCAAGCTGCAACCCCCGTGACTCGACCCCTGATATGAGGAAGAAAACGGATAGATGGCTGGTGGGAAAATTATGTGGAATTTAGAACAACTTGGAAGTCAACTAGAGTCACAGAAGAGATTATGTTCACTGTTCCACTACATATATTTGTGTTTGTTTGTTGAGTTTGTTTTTAAAATAGAGGAATTCATTCGTATACCTTCTTTCTTGACTTCTTCTGTCTGACTCTGCAGTGTAGCTACATTGGAAGAAAATCTGATTTCCCACATGGGCAACTTTTCTCCCACTGAGAGATTATTTCAATAAAAAAAATAAACAGTCTAACCCCCTCGAGGCTTTATAACAGTCAAATGATCCACTCAGAGAATGGAGCTTTAAAAAATGAATTATGCATGTTCATCGTTGAGACTCTTTCCTGGAAAAAAACATCCTTTTCCTGATGATCTGGAAACTGTTAAACCATCATATAATTGAAATGTAATTTTTTTTTTTTGCCTGCATAAGAATTGTGTGTTGATAGCGAAACGTGGAGACAAGCAGTCTGACTAATGGTATTTTGCATTTAAAAAAAGCATGCTCTTATTCTTCCACCTTGTTTTCAAAAGTTTTTATATTCAAATTAGTTTTTCTATGTACAGTTTTGAGATGCCAGTTTAATTTGTTTCGTGACCAGGCTTGCAATCTAAAATTGGATCTCAAATCATGTTTTCCTATTGAAATGAATGGAAATGCTATTAATCCGTTCCAGCCTCTCTCAAAAAAAAAGTAAAACTACAATACAACAAACTATAATATTGTGCATTTAAAAAACATAATTACATAAAATTTAACAGTTTATGCATCACGGTAAACCAATTGTAGTCGTGCATGTGTGTGTGTGTGTGTGTATACTGTACATAGTATTTTCAACAAAATATCATCCATAACAGTGAAACAATAAAGGGCTTTAAACTCTTCTGTAAAGTATGTCACGGTTGGCCTTACAGCCATCATCCAGACATAAAGATTTGAGAGCAGTGTCATAGGCTTGATTCCAGCAAGGTTGCATAAGCAAGCAATGAAAAGTAACTTAAAACAATAGCGACAAAATGTTGCAGCGAAAACACAAAACAAGTGCTACTACAGTACTCACTTCCAAAAGGTGACGGACGGAGCCGAGCGGAACAAAGAGCTAATTTTGCAAAACGAAACAGAAAATCAAAGATCTACTGAAATATCACATGAAGGAGATGTAAAACGGAAATACTAAATCAATAAAAACTACAAAAGTGGTAATTAACTACGAGACTTGTGAAAGGAACAATGCATGAATGGCAAGCAGCAAACAGCACACAAAGCAATAAGATTACTCCTTCTCCTCCTCTTCTTTCTCCTCATCCTCCTCCTCCAACTCTTCCTCTAACTGGCTTAAAACTGCCTCTCAGCTTAGAGATTTTACAGGTCTGATGAAGACAGCTTCAGTGATCAAACGGTTAAAGTAATGTACCACATTTTTGAGCAGTAACAGTAACTGTGTTATTATGATTGAGAAAGTAAGGTGTTACCCAAAAAAGTGACACATTAATCCTCTTTATTCATTTAAATACATGGCTTGATTCTCTTAGTTTTATATTTCGTTTCACAGTATACTAAATCAACTCTGAGTGGCATATAACGGCTTGAAGCTTCTTTTTTGAAGAATATTCACAATATTCTGGTCAACGGCTGCTTGGTTGAAAGTGGGTTGAGTTGAGTTCACTGTCACCACAGGGGGTTCGTATCTGAAATTTTTGCTTGCAAGTCAAAGCCAAAAGTCGGCTGGGTGACAACTTGTATCACGAAAAAAAAGTCTTAGTGGGATTATACAGATGTCCAGGAACCACTATATTGGACAGTGAAGCAAAGATGGAGCGATTATTCTAGCATTAAACACTTATAGATTCCTCACGCAACGCCCGTATTCGTCCGCATATGTTTGCGGGTGTTGCAATTTCCAATTTAGAATGCTTTCCTGCTTTGTGGAATGTGTTGTGATGCACTTCATACATGCATGTGAAATACACACATAGGATCCAAAGCGTTATACCAGAAGTAGTGAAATAGAAGTGTTCACAAAAGTTTAAAATTAAATGAGAGTGATTTACAATGTGAAGTACAGGCATATCCCGCTGATAGGGTAGTGTATATTGACACGAAATTGCGACTGAAATAATTTTGTACCTCTTTTTTTACACTTTGATTTGCAATCCGGGTTTTCCCTTCAAGAATTTGATTTGACATTTGACCTAACTTTTCAACTGGATCATGAATAAACCACTTAAATGTTATAATGAAATCCGAAATTCATCATGTATTTTGTAGTCCGCAGACTGTTTAATGCACGTCCAAATAAAATACTTTCAAAAAGTCCTTAAGCAGTTGTAAGATGAGGAGCTGGCACTGTCAGGGTCAGACTTTTTAACAGGGAAAAAACTGCAAGAGACCCAATCGTTTCCAAAGGCAATTCATGAATATTGTAGTGTAAGTGTAAGTTTGTGTTCTACAGCAAACTTGCCTCACTATTGGAATGTAATGTTTACTTCCAGAACTGTACTTTTTTCAAAGACCACACACTCATAACAATCTGTCACTTAGCGGGGGGAAACAAAGATTAGGTTTGGGATATGTGTAAAAGACAAAGAAGTAGTTTGCCGCTTTCCAAGTTTTCTCCTCACAGACTCTTTATTGGCTTGCAGGAGTTTATTTCCAACGGGCATAGGCTATCTGCTGGATAAAACATGAGCTTTTAAATGTATAGTGAACCAACACATTTAAATCTACAGCCAAAAAATAAATAAATAAAAATAACGGGGCTTGCTTGAGGCCTAATTTTAGGCACAAGGGCGATCAGAGAGCCATCCATCTCAACATCATTCTCTTGTGTTTGCCCATTCTTAGAATTACTCTAAGGCTCAAAATTGACAAAAATTAACAGTCATCTATCTTGGCCCTCTATCTCAATTTAAAATAATTTCCAGACAACTATGGCTTTCGACTCAGCATGACTTAAATTTGTTCTTGGTTTTACTGTTTGGTGCTTTCTACTGTCTTTATTACCGATTTGTTTTACTGTTTATTGTATATGTTAAATTGCTCCATGTACAGCACTTTGTATGCGGCGATGGCTGTTTGAAAGTGCTCTATAAATACAGTTGACTTGACTTGACTTGACTTGATCAAGTCCACATCTCTGTTATCACAACAAAGCATTTCATTTCTTATGCTGATTCCTCTGAATTGTCACTCATGTGGCCCATCTTTATGCCATTCATCTCTATTCCACTGCTCTGATTACAGTTTGCATTTCTTCGCCAAGAGAGGGGGCAAATATAAGCTGATTTCAGGATAGCGCTTGAGATGTGCTCTGATTGTAAATGAAGGGGAAACAAGCTAGCCGTGTGAAACAATGCCAGGGATGTTGCAGTCCACAATGTGGGGGGGGATCATATTTGCAGACATTTCAAGTGCCTTGAGGGCTTTGTTAAGACAAGCCCCACCCTGTGGCAGAAAGCATTTGGAAGAAGAAAGTGACTGAGAAAAGGGTTTGATGTCCACAATTAGCAACTGTTATCTTCACAGCCCACAAATTGTCAGAGATTCATTTTTGTCAACACAAGTCTGCAGACACACTTCTTAATCAAGGAATGAGTCAACCAGGAGATGGACTCGACTCCTTACATTCCCACAGCGAAAAGTCTACACACCCCTGTTCAAATGACAGGTGTTGGCGAAGGAGGGAAAGATATGGCGGGGGGAGAAAAAAAAAATCACTTTCCATTTGACTAGTATGTGGTTGAAACTGGGGAGCAATTGGCCAAAACCTCTTTGAGTAAAAAGAATCCCTGGGAATGACTAAAATGGCCCTAAATGACTACTTCAAAAAAATGTATTTCCTGTGGAAAAATGACCACAGACCTGCTTCAGAAATGGACTCGGGATGGGACCAGTTCTAAAACCTAAAAGATTTTGGAGCCATACAATGAATAAAACTACGTATAGTATCGTAAATGCGATGGTCATGAAAGCATGGCCTGATGGAATGTTTTGCATTGAAGGATAAATGTTTTAGAGAGTGACAGTAAAACAATGTATTGAAAGGCTGTGTGTTATAGATTTGGAAAAGAGGATATTATTTAAATAAACTGCTTGACTGATGCCCCTACTCACCCCCAAGGGGGAGCAAGCAATGTTACTGGATTGATTACCAGTAATATCATTAGTACTTTTACCACTAGCAGTACAGTAGTCCTCTTAACAAGATACAGTAGTTATTATTATTGTACGTCATTATACTATTGTGTACTATTACTACTATTGCAAGTGATATGTATTACCTTGCCAACCAGTTTCATTACCAGTGATGATTGGGGATAACGTGCCCCCCCCCCCCGCCTCCAAAAAAAAATAAGGGCAGGCACATCTTGTGCTCGCAAGACCCGCAGAGAAAAAAAAATGGCGCTATTATCGTTGAGCTCATTTGATAGCAGCTAATTAGAAAGGTTGATTGATTTGATGGCAGTAGTGGGGCGGGACAGCAGAGTGCACCATGTCTGTGAAGGAGTCAATAAAGGTCAATATTTTCCTCCTTCCAGAGAAGCTTTGATAACAACATTAAAGGAGGCGGCCTGCCTCGCTCTCGTGTTTGACTTGCAGGATGACACTTGTGATTGCATGAATCATGCTAGTCAATAAAGTTTGTTCTCCCCCCAGACTTGGGCACACGGCGAAACTGAAGCTGATTGCATCAGTTTCCTTGATTTAATGACAGTGAAGAGTTTGAGCAATCAAAATCAAGAGCTGCTTCAAATGTGTTATTGAAAAAGATGATTTAAAAAGACTTCGCGTTATGATTGAGTTCATGCCATATTTAACATCACAGCTGGGGGGTTGCGTGTAACAGACAACAAACATCCTGGTGAACTGCTTCTGTTTCCCTGCGTTCTCTTCTCTCTGCATTCATGAGATGACAAATTTGATTCTATTTCAGTTTTCACATTCTCCCTCAGATAAGGTTAGTGTATATGACGGAAGAGTCAACTAAAACTTTCTTTAGATAGTAATCGAGTAAGTGGTGAACTTTTTTTTTTTTTTTTTAATATATGTAGAAAAACAAATTCCTCTTTGAAACTGTTCTACACATTAACTGTATAAATATTAAGCTTTTGGTATTTTCAAGACACAAGACTTTGCGAAGTAACCTGTCAGGGGGCACGGCAGTCATCATTTTTCGTAAAATTCACATTTTAAATCCAGGATTAAAAAATAGATATATTTATCGTTGTTGAAAGTCAAATTGTTGCAAGATAGTGGCCATTAGCAGGCCTACTTTAAGACATGCATCGCCTCCAGTATGTCCTAAATTGAAGACAGAAGGGGATACATTTTTGTCAGGTTCAGAACTGTCTTGTTATTTTCAGGTTGCTGTCAAGACCTCTTTTTTTTTTTTTTTTTTTTTTTTGCTAGGAGTTGTCCTGAAACCTTCCACCCGAGATCAGGGCCAAAATGGCATACAAGAACAAAAATCAGCCTTCCTATTTCTTTCTGATGTGAAAAAAAAAAAATCACTTCCATTTGCATCCAGTTAGTGATGGCGCGATCGCGAGATGGAGTTCGATTTTTCCAAGTCACATTTAGGCACATTTTGCCATGGCCAGCCCTGGTCGCAAAGTCCCGTTATTTTGCCCATGCCAAAAAAGGCAGAAAATGCCAGGTGTCATTGGTTTGTCGATGCAGTACATACGGTATTACACATGCCTCTGGTTTCAATACAATAGTGGGGAGAACTTGAAGAACTTGTGAGCCCAGACCTCAACCTCACCAGGCACAATATAGGAGACAAAATGTCTCTCCAGTCCCAAGAGAAATAATCTCTGACCTCACAGATGCTTGTGAGTGAATGGAAAAAAAATTCCAGCACACACACACACGCGCATACACGTTTTTGCTACATGGTGGGGATACACACACACACACACACACACACACACACACACCCACACACACACAAACACATCACGGTCTTCTCTGAGGCAAGGAAGCTGTATGCCAAGGGGAGACCAACTTCACATTTTCTGCTGCTTCATCTCAGTGGGTGGAGCAGGACTGCTCCCGCGGGATACTCGCAAAGATACGGACACGAGAGACAGCCTAGCCAACAATTGTGACATGAGATAAGTCACATCACGCCACGACTACCCTGGACATCTCATAGATTCACCAGATAAAGTGTGTGTAAGTACTGTAGGTAGGATAATCATTCATCTTCTTGTTGTTGCATTTTTTTTTCCTTCCAAGAAAACATCAACAGCTCAGATCATTTCAGAGGAAGAAAACTTATCAAGTGTGTGAGGGTAGCCATGGTATCCACCACCAGCAGCATCTGGGGCGAGATCCCACTCCATCGGTAGATGAAATATTCATCCGCTATTCTAAAATGTTGAGCATGAATACTGTAAAACCCATGTTTTCATTCCAGCAGAGAAGAATACTGCTTCATGGCGAATATAAAAGTATCACATCCACCATTTTTCATTTAATCTTTAATCTATTGTGGATTTTATACTTGTAAAAAAAAAAAAACGTGGACAAAGTTACACTACCTCATGATTTTACAGTACAACTTTTAAAGTCCATTGCCCCAAAAGTGGGACAATTTGGATTTTAAGAAAAGTATGCCTCAAAAGTCAGAAAAAGCATGACACTCATTGTCAGGAATCAACTAAACTGGGGAGCCTCACAATCACTGAGCAATTAAAGAATTAATTTCACAAGTATCTGACTTATTAACGTCGAGTGACTTACATGAAAATCGTCAAAGAAACGTGCTAAGCATCGGCATAGATTTACTGCGCAGAAATGTTTTTCCTTACCATATTGGCTCATCAAATACTGTGCATACTGACGAAGCAATCGCAACGCACAAGAGGTGCTCTGATGCCGTCGGTTCCAGAAATAACTACGGAATGCCACAAGGTAACAGTATCACTCTGCGAACAACCTCTTTCATCTGAGTGTCGGGTGTTTTAAAGAAAGTTGTTGCAATTTTTGCATTATTTCGGTTTGTCACTTTTTTAGGAGTTGCCTATTTGGTTAAGAATGATCTAAAATGGCAACAGTCTTAGCCTGGAGCTTATTAATTCATCTTTTTTTTTTCCTTTTGCGCTTGCCCTCATTAAGGTCACGGGTGAGCTGGAACTTATCCCATCTGACTTTGGGCGAGAGGCCAAACAGATATTCAAAATGTTGTCTTCCAAAGCAAACGTGTGCTTCTGTAATATGGGAGAAAGACAGATTGCCTGGAGAATCTCCACATGGGAAGGACTTGACATGCAAACTACAACGTCATTGCTGCCACCTGTGAATTAACTTCACATTTTACATGATGGGGAAAATGCCATCATTTGGCCTACCACGGGTCTTCCACACGCACGCTTTATAGGAGGTAATACAAGAATTATCTTTCATGTGAGGGGCGCAGAAGCAGATGCTAATTAAATTTAATGTCCCTCTTCCAGCAATATCCCCCTGACCCCTGTTTTTTTCCTCGACAGCTGAATGTCAGACCAGCAACCCTGAACTCACTTACCAATTTTAATGTGATCATTGGAATTTGCGTTCCTCGGAATAACAGAGGACATTGATAGCCGTCCCCCTAAGCCCCAGCTCAAGTCATTTAGACTCTGAGGTGGACTGCAAGTTAATGACTTCGGCGTATGTTGCACTTGACTACACTTCCACAGCTAATTATGGTCTTATTGTCAACAAAAACACATTCACCCTCACCATTAGAGCTGCCATAAACCACGCCGCTCCGCCCGTTGCTCCCTACAGATACTTTGTACACAAAAGCCTCTAATATCTTATGTCTGTTAGATCTCGCCATGAAATCTTAGAAATAAGTACACAATTAAAATGTGGCTGCAGCATGGAAATTAATTGGCATCGAGGCAATTTCCTGTTTGTGCTACAGATTAGGAAGATATAGACCAAGATGTCCTCTCTGGGTATGGAAAGTTTGTGAACCGCTGTTCTAAAGAATAACTAATATGATCAATTAAGCTGTTGTGTATTTTGCTGGACTAACAGCTGTGCCCAGCAACCAAGCAAAAGAAAAAGGTAAAAAGTAAAAACACAATCGTAACTGGAAACACATTAAAGCAAGCCATTAAAAGAATGATTTTTTTAAAATTCAGTTTATAAATGATTCCTGCCTGATGAAATACAATGATAGAGCAACGCAGGGCATGGACGGTGGTCCCTCAAATAGGACTTTCTTGTGGTTGGTTGTCATGGTGATAACTGAGCGCAGGAGGCTATTTGCTTTGTTTCCACTTTCATCTTGGTGTCAATATGCATATAGCACAGGTACTCCTGTTTATTTGGAAGATGGTGCTTGACCGTCACTCTTATTGGTCTGTCCATGCGGCTGCTTTTCCGTTTGCCTGTGAGAGTGACGGCTTCACACTCCACATGTGTTGTCTCCGATTGCCTTTCAGAACCACTTTTCTTTCAACATAAACTTCATTAACTTCATGTATCACTAAATCTTGTGTTGTCGGGATTATATTTAATCATATCACTTGAAATGTGTCCAGTGCACACATGATAAGGACTGCAGTTTATGAGAAACTCTTCTGACACCTGGTGGTCGTAATGTGAACTACCGGACTGAAACCATAACCGCAGGATCTCACACAAAGTCCATTCACTCAGTCTGGTGGAAAAACAAATAATTAACGGTAGCAGTATGGTGTTGAAAAATATTGTAATAGTGCAAATTAATTCCAGCCAACAAAACCACGACAGTCATATTTTTCTTCAGAGTGGTAATGTGGCAAATCAAAATGATTCTTCATAGTCACAGTTCTGACCAAATCCGCGTCAAAGTTTCTATAATTATTCATTAGCCTTCATTTATACAGAAAAATATGGATTGTAAATCATATCTGGCAAAATCTGTTTATTCCTCCATTTAAATCCTTTCATGTACCAATAATGATAACCTGTCACCTGATAACGTAAACTGTCCATTGTAGTAATCCCTAAGAGGGTTAATGAGTATTTTTCAATGCTTTGCGCCAAACTTATGTTTGTTTATTTATTTATGTATTTGTTCATTTATAGCTTGCATCAATCATTGTGCATAGAGACTATCCTTACATATTTTATGAGCAGACAAGCAGGTGTTGACTTGATGTCACTATTTGTTTCCAACAGCTTGCTGCGTTTTGTCTACACGTCTCCACACAGAGGTTGCCGTCAGAGGAAACACAAGTGTTTATGCAGATTTAATCAGTAAATGTTTTGTTTCCAAGATGAGAGGTCTCACTGTCATAAAACTACAGGCTCTTAACTGTGAGTTATGGACTGCTTGGTCCAGGTACAGACACCGACATCAAAACATACTCTCATGTGACATCATCTTTCATTCATCTCAACCATCTGGTTCCCAGTTAACACATTGGACTTGCTACAAAGGATGCACAAAGTAAAGTGGTGGTGAGGTTATTCACAGAGCGGATGCTGCAGAGCGAGTGTGAGGGTATGCTGGTCCCACTGTGGCAGCTTAATCTTATCCGTGACAGGTCAGTGTCTTGGAGAAAGCCTACAATCAATGCTTTTTCACCACGAGACTAAATATCATAAGCGCAGACATCACTCATCTCCACATCTTGGCAAATCCAGATTGATTGCAGCACTTTCACACTCCCGCTTTAAAACTGATGCGAGACTTTTTGGAAATATCTATTTTTGATGCCGAGGTGAATCCTCATTCAATGTAGGAATTACATATGCATAACTGAAAATCTCTGACAATAACTCATGTTAGGTCAGGATATGGAAGCATGAAATGTCAAATAAGTTCGCATTCAAGCAAGCTCTTGCCTTTTTACTTTAAAAAAAATTTACTTTCCATGTGTACCGTAAATGTTAAAAAATGCAAGCTCGCCCTGAAAAACCTTAAGTCCAAACAATTCATACATTCAATTATAAAGAGTTAAAATGTGCCTAATAGATTTTATGTGTATTTTAGGCTGAGATGTACTGTATATACACATCCAACATCAGTATCATGAAGATTTCTGAGAAAGTGTTTTTAATCATGCCAACCAAGTCTGCAACTCAAATAGACTTAAAATAAATTTCACTCAGAATTCCAACCTCATCACAGTATAGAAACAGTTCTTATTAAAGTTTGAAATTACATAATATTGAACACTGACACAGTGAAGGTGTCATTGCAAGTCTGTCTCTGAGTGCATCATTCATTCCTTCCACCCATCCATCCACGTCCGGGACCTCACAAGGGTCCCGGACGTTGTGGAGCCTATCCCAGCTGTCTTCGGGCAGTAGGTGACAACCTGAACCGGTTGCCAGCCAATCACATGGCACACATAGACGAACAACCATTCGCACTCACAATCACACCTAGGGACAATTTGGAGTGTTCCATTAACCAGCCATGCATGATTTTGGAATGTGGGAGAAAATTGGAGTACCCGTAGAAAACTCACGCAGGCACGGGGAGAACATGCAAACACCACACAGGAAGGCCGCAGCCGGAATTGAACCCTGCACCTCTGCATTGTGAGGTGGACGTGCTAAACACTCGACACTGTGCCAACCCAGCAGAACAGTCCTAAAATGGGTCAGATCCTACTTAGAGTAAAGGAGTTACTTTGTGACCATCTGAAGTTTTGAATCTAATCAATTGGCCGTGACATGTGGGGTCCCTCAAGGGTCAGTCTTTGATCCCCTTCTGTTAGGTCTATATGTGTCGCCTTTCGGTCCAATGGTTCAGAATACCAACGTTGGCTATCATAGTTATGTCGATGACACAATGTCCCTGAATGATATTGGTTCTTTTAATGTATCGTGTCAATATCTGGAGCAAATTAATAACTGGATGAACCAAATTTAACTTTATCTGTGGTCGGCATAGTTCAACCCGGATGCAGATGCACTCGTGGTTGCAGATGTAAGACCAGTGGAACCAGGAGCAATGTTGAAATCAAATCCGAATGATGCAAAACACAACCCAGTCTATTATGCCAATAGAGCCTTGTCTGATGTGTAATGTCGTGTGTACAGCCAACTGGCCAGTACAGAAACGTACCATGGAGGACCACGTCTGTGTACTTTGTAGCTGAATGCAGCACCCTGAACATTGCATCCCAAATGAGAGCTCTGTCAGCAGAACAGCTCACTTTCACCACTTTAATCAGCTGTATCAAAGCAGGTGAGTGGAGTAAATGTGAGACTGCTTATCAGGCTGTTAAAAATGAACTCTCCACTACGTGAATAATGGTGTTCCGAGAGACCCGGATTGTTATTCCTCTAGGCGGGACGACACAGGATGCTGATGCTAGCGCACGAAGGACATCAGGGAATAGTCAAAACAAAACAGAGCCCGAGAACAAAAATGTGGCAGCCTTGTATCGATTGAGAAGCAGCACGCATGCCAGCCTAACAGCTCTACCTAACAGCAGGTTCCAATCAAAAGAAGGGAACTCCCACCTAAAACATGGCAGAAACCAGCAATTGACATGTGTGGAGCATTCCCCTCAGGACACCTACTCGTGCTGACTGAGTAAAACTCCAGATGGGTGAGTGTTGATGTCCCACTTTTGTAAACATAATAAAATGTTTGAGTCCCTCTTTTGGAATTTATGGTGTTCCCGAGATGATAGTAACCTACAACGGCACTCTTTTTTTTACATAGAAGAGATTTAAATGTATCTCCAAGTGAATGCAATTGCACTCTCTAGAGGCCATATGAGCAGCTCACATGGAAAAAAAAAGACTGTCATAACGAGTTAGAATGCTTCCTCACGGCCTATCGCAGCACATGCCACTGAGTCACAGGACACATAGCAGAGATGTACATTCTACCACCGAATCTGAACCAAACTTCGGGGAAGTATCAGTGCTCCAGCATCGGTAACATTCAACAGAATGCTGCCATCTACATCTCTGACACTGCAAAAAAGGCGAAGGGACGCAAGCACAGTAAATTTTTCATGAAACAAAAATTATCCAGGGCGGCCCGGTAGTCCAGTGGTTAGCACGTCGGCTTCACAGTGCAGAGGTACCGGGTTCGATTTCCAGCTCCGGCCTCCCTGTGTGGAGTTTGCATGTTCTCCCCAGGCTTGCGTGGGTTTTCTCCGGGTGCTATGGTGTCCTCCCACATTCCAAAGACATGCATGGCGGGCTGATTGAGCACTCCAAATTGTCCCTAGGTGTGAGTGTGAGTGCGGATGGTTGTCCGTCTCTGTGTGCCCTGCGATTGGCTGGCAACCGATTCAGGGTGTCCCCCGCCTACTGCCCGGGGACAGCTGGGATAGGCTCCAGCACCCCCCGCGACCCTAGTGAGGATCAAGCGGTTTGGAAGATGATTGATTGAATGAAAAATTATCCATTATCTGGACTACGTTATCCTCGCGAGGGTCGCGGGCGTGCTGGAGCCTATCCCAAATGTCTTCGGGCAATATTTTAGTTATCTAAGAAAAGTGGAGATGTGGATGTTATTCCTGCTGATGTTACATGATTACTTTAATGTCATTTTGTGGTACTGCAAATTTGTAAGTTGGCGCATGTTTGGTCTTTTCAGTAGTGTTGATTAGAGGTAAAAAAATGAAAACGTTTAATAAAAAAAAGACCACAACCTTCATTCATCATATTTACCCAAACCCCTTAAAGCCGCTGACCTCGTGTGCAGAATCCTATTGTAGTTTTCTAGTTGCTCTTTTCTAAATAATGAGTACTTTACGACTCTCTTACCCTTTTGCAACTTAATTAGAGCATCAACTTGATGGATGACTGCGGCAGAAGAGGTGTAATCTATCCTTATTTGCGTATCAATCTACTCTGGCTTACCATTTAACATTTTTAGCAATGCTAACTACACCTTTGTATAGCAATGGCACTCGCCCATCGCATGAGACAAAAAAAAAAAATATTCTCCACTAATGTAGAGTGGCTTGCATCCATTTGAATGTGCCGAAAGAATTTTTGTGTGACAACACTAACTTGGTGTGATTTCCTGTCTTCTCAAATACATGTTTCATCATACATTGTGGAGCGGAGGTATTTGGATTTGGTGTTTCTCACGACGCGCTGCCAATATCCTGTTGCGAAAACAAGTTCATCTTGGTAATTTGGCATTCCCATCTTTCTTTTGATTGACATTTGGATCGTGGTGCGGCGGACAGTTAATGTGACATCCGTGGAGTACCACCAGCCTTGAATGCTGCCCAGACAACATCGCAGTGTCTGCACCCCTCAAGGGACCTCAACGGTTATCAGGACTATCATCTCCCAACAAGCTGGCTCAATTTCCACGTGTTCCTGTCTGAGGCATGATTTTAACCTTTGCTTGCATAGCCAAGTCCTCAAAGACTGCCCTCCTGTTGCGCCATGATGTACATGTATAAAACTGTGGAAAAGAGGATGAATGGAAAAGACCACCTGTATGAAAATTAAAAGTAAACTGCCGTATAAGAAGAGTTAGTCATAAGATGAACGTTCCTGTCTGACGAACCAAGGTGCTAAACACCAACAAAGCTCATATTGTACCCAGCATGTATGGATGATGTCATGGTGTCTTCAGAGGTCTCTCACAGTTTGTTTCCTCAGCGGACCACCACACTTTATCATCTGGACAACAGTGCATTTACCACACTGATATGCCAAGGCTCCCAAAGTTTCACGCAAGCATATACATTGAAAAGCGCACACACAGACACAAATACACACACACACACACACACACACACACACAGCCACACACACACACGCTCATGCCTATCCTACAAGCCACCAACTGGCTGGGAAATTGATGGTTTGATGTTGAGGACCAGAGAAAGTTTTCTACTTTAAGAGTGGAAACCGGGTGAAGCCGTGCTTGCAGTCTCCAGATGTGAGGGTTGAAAGACTGAGAGCAGACAACCAAAACAACAACAACAACAACAAACACTTGCAGACATGCAGCGTACTGGGAAGATGAAGCCTTGCGCTTCAGACAGAACGGCATACCGAACAAAATTATCTCTGACACCCGCTGATTTTACAACGTAGCCACTACAGCTAACACGGGTAAAAGAAATGATATCAGGTCAACATTGTGAAATAGATACAATGTCAACTTTCAATGTGTGTTTGCCTCAAATTATTCAACAATCTTTTGTGTGTGGTGGTGAACGCGTTAATGCTCCAAACAATATCCAAGGACTCGAATTCCTGATCTGATAAGCTATCAAGAGTTATTGCTGTGTGTAAGCCAAGACAGAAGGCACACTCGATGTTAAAACGGCATTAATTCCCTCAAACAAAATACAGACGCTTGATTGAAAATACAGTCATCGGCATATAGAATCCCGATTAATCACATTTCTGGTGAAGAGGGATTATCTGGACAGAGTTCATGTTTGACATGTGGTGCATCCATGTCGCTATCTCTGCTCCAACCATCTTGGCTGCGGTTCAGTCTTGATCGACACTTCCTAGCTCATGAAAGGACTGTCCGATGCTGCCCTTGAGTTTTGAGCCACGATGCAGTTCCAGCTTGGAAATCAAATTACGATTTTTAATGATAATTGTGCTTTATATGAGGGAAAAGTGGTTCAGAGAATGAATGTTCCATACAAATCAATTTGAGCCAACACCAGACTAGATATTCATCACGGTACTTTGTATGAATTCAAGTCAAGTTTATTTGAAGTGCTCTTAAGCATTAAAGCGTGTCAAATGGCTTCATAAATTGAGAAAGATTAGCAAAAGCCCTTGCTCATATTTAATTCCGTGATTGCAATTTAGACCCCGTACACAAAACGAGGTCCATAAACACACGCATGCATGAGTTTTGTTGTGAAAAAACAGCACAGTACGGGACTGTCACTTTTTAGCATCACGCCTTCACTAGAATGACATTAAATGTGATAAGAATCCATGCCCCTCCCATATACAGCAGAACTACCACTAGACACTATTGCATCAACTGGGGTTTTGTTGGGGCGGGGGGTATGCACATATACTGCCACATCTCAAGTAAGGCTCTTTGGAGTTTTCAAGTTCCAGCACGGGTTCACATTCTGATTGTGATTTGATGCTGAGGTCCAATTCACTCAGCAATAAAACACCAAAACTCAAACAACACACACAGTGTCCCTATTACCAGTTACTGCAAATGCCTTACTGATGTTCGTTTGCTCTCAAGCTCCCCGCCGCCTGAAAGCAACCCTTTCAGTGGAAATGGTGAGAAAACAGGACGTGACAGCAAATTGCTTCTTCCACCACTTTCAGTAATGACTACAGGCGCTATCAAGTCGAATACTTTTCGGGGATGTTTGTGTTGGTTTATATTCTCTGGTTTTCTGCAAGGTTGTGTCGTGTCATTACAGGTACATTGTGTTTTTCCTCTTCCTTTGCTACCTTTGCACATTAAAAAAAAAAAGTCAGATCTTATCAAGTCAGCAAGCTGTCACCAGGTCAATAACCCTCATTCAGAGATAAGAGAAAAACCTGTACTACCAAAAAATAGAACTTCTGACAGCATCCGTCCATAAAGCGGCGATGGTGAGTGTGTATGGTGAGAAGAGATCACACCTACCAGCTGTTATTTGAGACGAAAACAATTCACCGTCATCTCTGTGAAGTGACAGGACATGACGCGGTTTCTTGACAGGCCTCTATTGGTCACAGTTCTGGTTGAAAGACCACTAAGGCCACGCTGAAAAGAGGAAAAAATAATGAGACAAATTTGCGGCGGCGCCCCTTTTACTGGATGAATATACAAGTGTATGGGACCGGTGTCACAAAAGATATACAGTATTTCAAACTCAGACTATGCGTTTTGCCTCAGGTAGAGCCTATCCCAACTCCGTTTGGGATTGATGCAGGGTAGACTTTGAACTGGTCGCCATTAAATCCCAGGGCAAGGTGTGACATTTACTAATTACAATTATGATTCCTTCTTTTCTTAAACAGCAGCATTTTGGAACGCATTTCACACCATCACGTATCTTGGAGCCAGCCAGTCTTCCCTCAAATGTCTCCAAGTTTTTTTAACGTCCTCTACAGTAAAAATGAAACGGAGTTGAATTGAGGTATTCTTTTTTTTTTTTTTTCCTCATACAACTTTATGCCTAGAAGGCTACACATTTTGGGTTTTTTTGCTGTTATTTTCCCCCCAGGGTAGTGATGGTGTAGTGGTGCACTCGCCTGACTTGTGCATGGGCAGTGTGAGATCATGCAAGGTCATGGGGCATGCAAACGGTGAGTGCACCACTGTCAATGCCTTGTTCAAAGGCACCTCAACAGTCGTCACCATACAAATAAACAACCATCTTGATGCACGGCATAATATTACAACTCTCATCACTTTTCTCATTAGATTTTTTTTTTGTTCCTTATTTTTCAAAAGACTTCATTTTTGTCATTGCCATCTTACAACTTTCTTCTCATAACATTCCAACCTCAATCCCATAACTGTGAACTTGCAATATGTGATTTATGCAGAGTATTATGACATTATTGTCATCCCTTTACACCTTTTTCATCATATTATGACTTAAGGTTTTATTCTCATAACTTTAAAACAATTTACTGGTCGTTTTATAAAGTCATTCATTGTTATTTATAAATTTTACCTTCATGTTAAACCTTTATTCCAGCCATTCACTTTGTAATGCGCTTATCCTCACCCTGCACCTCGGCACTGTGAAGCGGATGTGCTAACCGGTCACCCACCGTGCCGCCAATGTTATTCATATAACATATACTTGTCATGTAATTTTCAATGTTCTTGTCATTTTCTTTCCAATATGCAATATTGTCAAAGTACAGTCATTATATGCCACACAGGCTTTGTTGAATTTCTTACGTCTCTATCCATTATGCCCAGGTCGACTTGCCATCCTCTTGAGGTTTTCAAGTGGAAGAGACAACTAAAGCACCCTGCTTGGGCGTCATCTTTTCACCCCTGCCGACTAGGTCACGCAAAAGTCATCTTGAACTTAACCTTTTCAATGAGTTTTTTTTTAACTGTTCACGTAGCTAAATGAGCATGTGTGTGTCTTTAACAGTAAAGTGTATTAAGCTTTTCTTGATCATTCAAAGGTTGTTTGATCACCATGCGTTGTAGTAGTACTAGGAATGGTGATCTTTTGAAAGCACACAGCATTTTGTTCGTGCAGGCAAACCAAATGCAATATTAAAAGCTTTTAATCTCCATTTGCTTGCATTTCATTTAAATGTAATGAAGAAACAGCGTAGGAGCTATCATGATCTCCACCCACTCAGCGTCACAAGTACTTCACGTTTTAGGCAACTCCTCCAGGCAGGCAGGCAAGTCACATTCACGTGAGTACATGAAGGCAAGACCACTGCTGACACTTATGAGGAATAACAGCTGCTTTCTTTTTTTTTTTTTTTTTTGGAGGTGTTTATCTTAGTCCTGGAGAATTACAGTTAGTTCAAAGTAGCTTCTTTTTTTTCTCTTTTCTTTTCTTTTTTTTGGGGTAATTTGTAAACACGTTTGCTTCAACTCTTGATTTCACAAATGACCCCGCAGGTGCTCTTGTTTGTGGTTGCATTGTCCGGCATCCACTATGTGACCTCCGATGAGGCGTTCAAGTGCCCGCAAATCTGCCACTGCACGGCCTCCAAATTTCAGTGCAGCAAGGACACACAAACGGCTTCCGAGAATGAAACCACATCCATGTAAGTATCTCGCTGTATACATTCTCCTCCTTTATGGCTCTTCTTGATCTTTTTTTTTTTTAACTGTCACGTCGGGCACATTCGGTTGCAATATTTCCAATGGACAAAACAAGTGAGAATCTCTGGAGTAAACAATTTCCATTCTTATATATTTAACAGAGTTCTCAAACACCTGGATCTTGAAGAACTTCCAACTCATGCTTTTAAAGAACTCATCAACATTAAAGCAATGTAAGTTCTTGCATACCAAATATTGAAATAGAACTTTGGGTTGAGTCAAGCAGAGGAGGGCAAGTACTGACATTTGTATCAAAATTAATGAATGTGGTAGGAACAAAAGTTGCTTCAGACAGGGAAAAAAAATTGTTTTTCCTCTTAACATTAACATTAGTTTGTTACTGCTGGTGTACATGGCAATTATTCTTTTGTTTGTGAATGCAGTTGCTCTATAGTTTGACTTCTTGTACACACTAAAAGTTTTGGTTTTACTCCGATCAAAAATAAATATATTTGACAAAGTATTAATCTGGGGTTTCATTAATATTGGACTCGCTATTCAATTAGATGGCAGGCAAAACTATATTGCTCCATTTGTGATAATGCACTTTTTGGCAACAACCTCAGGTAAATCTACACCACACATTAAATAACTGACTGTATTCGTCTTCTGTGGCAAAGTTAATAACACTGCTTAAATGGTATTAAACTACTATTCTAAATCACTGCCAGCCATACCCACAAAAATTAGCACGCTCCATTCACAGCTCTTTGACAGTGTCAATAAAACTATTTTTGTTTCAACTAGAAAAATAATTACATTCTGCTCCCTCATAGCGGGAAATGAAGGGATCATTTTGAACACATATTTAAGTTACCAAGACTATGCATGGTAATGGGTGATTGTTGTCAGCCACCAAATGCCAAACATCAAATGGACTGGCATGATGTGATTCTGCTTTGGAGAGGAGCATCTAAAGCACTACGCAAAATGCATGCCCTCCCAACCTCGTGGAGTCCAAATGTACCATTTTATATACTGTAGCCAGTGCATCTGACATCCATCCATTTGCAGTATCACATCCTCGTGACGGTTGCAGATGTGCTGGTATATATCACAGCTGACTTTGGGTGAGAGTTGGGTTGCACTCTGAACTGGTAGACAGCCAATCTTAGGGTTTATTTAAAATCGATTCAAATGTTATGTACAAATCAGTTGAGTGTTCCTTCAGGGATGAGATTTGTCAGCCTGGTATAATTAAACTACTTAGTTGATCCATAATGGGTTCACCATGTTCAAATCATAGAAAATAGAATCTTGTGTGAAATATCTGGCAGTAGATTCCCGGTGCTGTAAAATCACATCCTGGCGGAAAAACATTGTTCATTTTTATTCGAGTGCAAACACTGCACACAACTTAAGAGTAACATTAGCATCTGAAATGTCCATGCTGGTGGTGAGCAGCATGACAATCTATTCTCTTTAAAGCCACCTTAACATCAAAATGATAAAAAAAATAACTCATCATTATTTTAAAGTAATGTACATGCTACAAATGTGGATGAATGGATATTTCTCAGCTCCTCCGAGATGAAACAAGAAGGGTTCGATCATGGCTGGAAAAGCTTACTTTGACAGTGGCTTTTGTTGCAATCATGCAAGGAAGGAAAGTTTGAAAATAATGAGATTTCATGGTCACTTTGCAGTTGAAGCAGAGGAACCCAGAAAAAAAAAAAGCACAGGAAGTAACAAGAGAAAAGAGGTCAGTTATGAGTCTATCAGAAAACAAAACACTCAGGGCCAAATCTAGAAGCCTGTGTTTACCTTTCAGTGTCTTTGTTTAGACGTCACTCTTAAAACACTTACATTTGGTCTTCTTGGCCTAGATCAGTGTCACCAACCTTCTTGAAAACTACCTCTTGGTTACCAATTAATGCGACAGGCTACGAGACACCTGAGAATTAATAAATTTGCACTAAGTACATTTTTCCACCAATCCATCCCTCGATCTTCCTCCACAGCTGGGAAAGGGTAGCATACCAAGAAAAATGAAATGCTCTATGACTGTTGAGCTAGTTTTAGAACAGGGCTGCGAGCTCTCAATGTGGTCCTTAAAGGATACTTGCTGGTGACCCCTGGCCTAAATGTAGCCATACTGCACATTAAGATTGGTTCAACACACAAGGGGGAAAGTGTTTGTGTAGCATAAGAATAATAGTGACGTTTGAAATTTGTTTCAAAAATCGTTTTGTGCCAGTAAGTTCTGGCAAAGCACACCTGGAGTACTTTTATGCATTTCTAGTTATTTTCAAAAATATATTTTGTATGCTTTGTTGATGAAGGACATTCTTGTTTTTCATACTTTGAACTTTTGATGCGTCACTATTATTTGTTTAGTCTGTCGCCATCTTTGTCTCAACCAAAAGTCAATATGTGTGTGTGCGCCACAGTTTGATTTACTACAGCACTGCGACCAGGATACAGACACACGCCTTCCTATCCATCCATGGCTTGAGAGAAATGTATGTATTAACTCAGCATTTATGTGGAAACAAATTTCACCAATTCCTGCATTTGCCATTTCAGTTTCATAAATGTTAATTCATTAATTACAGTTCCCTCCAAATGTACTGGCATAGTGAAGCCAATTCCGATATAAACAGAAAACATTTTGGCTTGATATCAAAATGTTGATACGATACAAATGATCACCATTTCAGCTTTTATATGCAGCTATTTACCTCTCAGCAGGGATGCCCAACCAGTCAATCGCAATCAAAAGGTAGCCGGCAGACTGGTCCTAAATCGATCACAGGGAAAGTAAAAGGGAAAAATAAAATTAAAAATTGTGTGGGTGTTAGTGTACACTGCATCCTAAGCATCCTATCAATTTAACGCCCACCAAAAAAAAAAAAAGGGGCGGGAGGGGGGGGTCAAGACCCCTCCAGCAGATCTTCCCCACAGAGTAACTGGACGCTTCCAGGTGTTGGGTGAGAGGCAAAATACAGTAGATAAAAGCAGTTGGTTTAATAAAATAATTCGAAAACAAAAAAGGGGCAAAGGCCGCACTGGGACTATTCACCTATAAAATAAAATAGTAAGCCTCCATAATATGACCATTAAAAACACATGATTAAAATGATTTTTTTCACCTCAACTGTTGAGGACGTTGGGAGAGCATAGCAGCAGGTGATACCGTGACACAAAACGGGTTGCAGGGGAGGTTGTTTCATTCCTTCACGGTGAGGCAGAGAAGAGGGTGCCTTCCTCAATCCTCGGACAAGCCAGTGCATAGTGAGAGAGCGAGAGGTGAGCACCAAGCTTAATAGGGGAGAGTACAATCAGCCACTGGTTTCACCTGTGAGATGGGGGCGGGGTTACAGAGACACCTGACTGGAGGCAGGTACCCCTGTTGCAGCTTTGAATAAAAGTGGAATGATGATCGTTTGTCTCATTCAAGTCAACACCTCCCAAAAAAAAAGGAATTGGCCATACTGTTCGAATTATTTCGGAGGGGAGTGTGCATAAATGATCGCGCTTCAGCTGTATTAGTATGCAAAAGTTCTCCCCAAAGAATGTGCGTGCTTTGTTTCTTTTATTACTTTTATTACCTCAAAGCATTTGACAGAGAACAGCAGTCCAAAATGTGAACACACATTCTCGTGCTATTGAACGAGAAAGTGTGTCCAAACATTTAACTGGCGCTGCTGTAAAACTGAAATTTATTCATGAAAAAGACAGCTACAGTTTGCAAATGTGTGCAAGAATGAATTTGTTTTGTAACAGGTAGCTCACGACAGCTTTGTCGCAGAATGTAGTCCGCTACGAACCATTTTTTGTTGCTTTTGTCAACAAAACGGAATTTAATTTACATACAGTATGCCCCTTGTGAAATTGCTCAAAGAATAAATGTGATTCATATGTATTTTTTCTGTCTCTCTCCCTCCGTATCGCCTTCCTGCAGCACGATTAAAAACCTGAAAAATCTGAGGACAATTGAAAAGGGTGCATTCACTGACCTGCCTAATCTGAATTATTTGTAAGTGCTTCCATTTGAGGAGGATTTTATTTTACTTCCGATGATTTTGTTCACCGTGCATGCAGCTCAAGTATTTCTTCAGTATTTACATGTGCATCTCATCAGTGGAGTCAACATTTTGATGAACAATTAAATTTTAAGGACCTCTGAGATACCCTACATAGACCACGATAAAACTTTAAGCTCAAAGTACTAATGTACATTTAAAGATATTCGTTTTGCACAGCAACATGGAAATTAAAGCATTAAAGTGGTTTCTTGTCAGAGAATAGGTGATGGTGATGGCAACAATTACATAAACACAAATATGTCTTTTTTGTACTGCACAGCCAAAGTAGGTCATCTAAGGGTAATGCCATAATGTCATAATGTAATTACATTTTTTCACAGATGCATCTTTGGCACTGGAATGATGCACTTCCCAGACTTATCCACCATATCCTCCTTGGCCTTCCCATTCAGCCTGTAAGTAATATGATTCAAAAATAATAGTGGTTGTCAGTATCGTTTTCGTGCGCTTACCTTTTTTTTTTTTTCTTGAGGCCTACTTTTCTATAGCGCTGAATGTCGCAGTGCCAATAACATCAGCAAAAAGCCAACAGTTGATTCGCAGTACCTTAACACCATTTTATCTGACTAATTAGCAGAAGCTTCTGGATTGATGTCATTTTGCAGAAAAATGCAAGCAAACATGGCCATAGAAAATATCCCTGCCAATTCCTTCAACGGTATGACAAAGACGGCCAGTGACATGTGAGTAAATGCTCAACTTTGTCTTTGGTGCAGCAATTGTTTAAGAATGCTTTGCGGTTTTTTCGTTGTTACTCATTTTGCCTCTCTAATGTGCTAATGCAAGTGGCTGTTTATTCCCTTGACCTTGACCAGTGAATCTGTTGACAGTAAATTTTGACCTTGACAGAAGCCTGATCGGTAGCGGTTTCAAGGAAATCTACCCACACGCGTTCAATGGAACCTTCATCAGAACACTGTACGTTATTCTCTTGGTGATCCTTTTTTTTTTCTTTTTAAACTAATAAAAAGGCTCATGTAATATTTTCCTGGTAGTATATCAGTATAATTTTAATAGCTCTCTTTTTCAAATCACATAATAGAGCAAACAAATGGTATGCAAGACAAAGACTGGATGTCCCTCTGTTTTCTTGCCCTTCCACACACCGATCGATGTTGATGGGTTGATACAGTTAATGCTTCGATCAACTCGGAATGCTTTCTGTACACACAAAAGTAGAATCAGAATTCAGCTCAATGGGCAAAATAAGTAACTCAACAACTCGCGCCTTTTGCTTTGTCGTTGGTTGTTTTATGATGTCATGAAACAAAATGGTGTCATTCCAATCTATAATCAGTAACTGAACTTATTGTTCCAGAGTAAACGAGCTGTCTGATCAGTATCACCACTTTAAGTGTAGTTAATTTTTTTTTCATTTGCAGCGATTTAAGACACAACAGGCATCTGTGCAACATTCCAGAGGACGCTTTTGAGGGAGCCTGGGGCCCGCTTTATCTGTGAGTTTTAAAAACACATTCATTTAAAAATATTTTTTGAATATCCAATAATTTTTTTCTGGGGTCTTTTGGGGTCACCAATAGTGGTCCAATCACCTTTTGAATTTAGCATTGAACACACGACTGCTCAAGTATGATAAGGATGGCTATCATAACGCCCCAGAGAACGTATCATCTCAGCCCATTGTTTTGGTTCCGCAGCCAATGACATGCATGACATTTCATTCATACAGCTTTCAAAATGTGTTTGCTCAGCATAACCTCCAGTCACAGTAAGTTACAAATGAAAACAATTAAAACACACACCATATGTCGAGCCACAATTCTGCAGCTGCCACTAATAGCTTGATAAGTTGGAAGCACTTAACAACTCATTCAGCCAATTCTGGACCAAGTCTGAAAAGACGTTTAAAAACTTCTTTGAGTGTGAATGAGTTAAAAGCTACTACAGTATTTAACAGCTATCTGTTAGCATCCAGTGCTACTATTTATCAGCTAATATGAAGCAACAGACATTAGTACTACAGGATAAATTCCTGATCACTTACAGGCAACATTGTCCAATATTTTCCACCAATAATCACTTTTATACATAAAAACATCCATCCGTCTCACGAAGATCGTGAGCGTGCTGGAGCCCATCTCAGCTGGCGAGGGAACTGGTTACCAGCCAATCGCGGGGCAGCACACGTAGACAAACGACCACGGGCGCTCACAATCACACTGAGGGACAATTTCGAGTGTTCCATTAACCTGCCATGCATGTTTTTGGAAAGTGGGAGGAAACGGGAGTACCCCGGAGAAAATCCACACAGGCAGGGGAGAACATGCAGACTCATCACTGAAAGGCAGGAGCCGGAATTGAACCCTGCACCTCTGCACTGTGAGGCCTTTGTACTAACCAGTCGCTCACCGTGCTGCCCACATAAAAACACAAATATAATAATTAAGGAATAAAATATTCTCCTAAAAATGACCAGGAGTGTGTATCCTCAACTGCAGATAGTGTCCAATGTCATTTTGAGAAGAGTTTCTGCCTGCCCTTGTGTAATCAGGGCTATAGTTAGGGTAACGTGTTCTCTATGTGTACGCGTCTGTGTGTGATTCAGGGATGTGTCCTCCACAGCTTTGACCTCCCTCCCCCGAAAAGGGTTGGAGCAGGTAAAGCGCCTGAAAGCCAAATCTGCTTTTGCTCTGAAGCGCCTTCCTCCATTAGACAGTCTGGCTGAGCTGGGGGTGGCTGAGCTGACATATGCGAGTCAGTGCTGTGCTTTCCACTTGTGGTACAGCAAACACAGGTAAACAATACGCTCTAACAGATGCAACATGAATTAATACTGAAAATATTCATTCAAACATGAAAAGTTTGATATTAAGCCAAATAGAACGACACTTAACACCCGATTTTATATTTGCAGACAAGAAGCGCTCAAGAATCCGTCACCATTTTGTGAATCGATCTACACGTAAGTTATTAAAATACAACAAACTTACTAAAAATACTACACATATGAGTAAATTAGGATGGATATGGATTTTAAGAGCAGTGGTGGGAAGTAATGCAATCAGGCATCGGTGCTTGAGTATTATTTTTTTTTTGATAACTGGATATGAAAACCAGTGGAGTGCATTGCATTTGGGACACAGGCCTTCAGTGGGGACTTAAGTTACCTGATTAGATGGATGACTCGAAAATTACTTTTGATATCTGACCACTGTTTGTTGGGATGCATGCCCTGCTTCTGTCATGTGGATGTGCCAGGGAATAACTTTTTTTTTTGATGAAGGGTGGAGGTCTTCCATTCACTTGTGATGCATAATCAGTAAACCTTCATAAACCATATGTCGTCCGTTCAAGTTGTAAATGTAGCTCAGTGCTTTTCATGGCGTTGGTTTCAGTAAAGAAAACTTGATGGCCATGACGGCACGCCACTGATGCAAAAAAGTCATTACATGATAAAAATTGTTACAAATTTTTAACCTCCACGAATGATGTCACAATGTAAAAAAGACAAATCGGTTGAGAAATTGACATGTTGAGGCAAGGTGAAAAAAAACAGCAACATGAAAAAACTTCAACCAGGCATTATTACCAACAATGGTTTATAATAAGGGGTAAAAAAAAAAAAAGAAAAAAAAAGAAAAAGACACAAAATTCTATTTTCAGTCGGTACAAGTAACACCCCACCTCTCAGTAACAAGACAAAAATATGGCATTTCTACGATTTGGTCTTTTGACAAACAGCCAGTTGCTGATTGTGTTAGCGAACATCCATTACTGCTGACACCTCCTCCTCATGTTGGTCACACACTGCTGCAGGAGGGTGTTCTACTCCTCAGCATGGTTTTTCAGCCAATCGGACTGTGATGGTCACGCTAGTGCAAACCATGTTCAGTCTGGTCTGGGTCAAGACTGTTGGCAGGTCACGCCATTCTTTCTAACACCAAATTCCAGAGGTAGTATTTGATAAACTCTGAAATGTGAGGGTAGCACCAGTTGTAAACACACCTGCCTCACAGTTCTGAGGTTGGGGTTTGAATCCGGTACTTATTGGCCTATGTGGAATTTTGCATGTTGAACCCGTACTTGCGTGAGTTTTCTCAGCGTCCCTAGACTTCCTCCTACGTTCACAAAATATGTATCTTTGAATAATTGAAGAGTTGTTGTCACTGGTTACAGGATCTAATGTCAATATGCTACCCACACACACACACACACACACACACACGCATCATCATCACACCACCATCACCAAAAAAGTTACTCTATCGCAGGCGCAATATTTATATTTATGCCTCAGAGGATGCGTCATGATAAGTTGGTGTTGCCAGCATGCCTGTTGTGCATACCAATTGTTACGTTGGAGAAACCAAGCAGCCTTAGAACAGGCGTATGGCACAACGTCAGCAAGCGGCTTTTTCAGGTTCAGAGTCAGCCATTCATTCGCATCTCAAGAAGTGTCATTTCTTTGAGGTCAACAATATCAAAATTCTGGATAACGAGAACCACTGGTTTGAAAGCATTGGAAAAGAAGCCATCCACGTTAAACCCGGAAATGCACCTCTAAAATTGCGGATGGGGTTTTGAGGCATTACCTATAGTCTGCGTATAACAACATCCTGGCATCCCTCCCCGTGATTGTTTAATGAGAAGAGAGGCCCCCTAACAGTTAAACTGCTTTGTCACCAACTGGTATGCAAGGACAGGCGTTCACAAGCCATGCGGGGAAACAACACACAGCCACAGTCACAGTCAGAGGACACACCCTCCCACACATAAATCGGGAGGCTCCACACCTAAAGCTTAGAACTGAAGACGCCTTTTGGACAAAAGGTGAAACATCTCCAATAAGCAAGAAAAGTCCAGTTGCTTCGTTCGCACGTTTCTAGATTACCTTCACCTGGATGGTTGAGAATCTACACAGACATACTGTTTGCAAAAGCCACTGAAGATTTGGCACATTTTACAAAGGCACAACCACCATATTTGTCATAATTTAAAAGGGAATTAAACAAGCTTTCCAAATTTATTGAATTGGTAAGGCGTAAGAGGGATTCATACAACAGGCAAATAGCCTAGTACCAAACACATTTTGATGACTGATGATTTGGCAGTGTTTTTGTACTCCCAAATAAGAGTGTGAACAAAGAGCCTTCAAGCCAATTGAACCACTATTTGACAATGTACTGTTTGCTTGTTTAGGGGGAAAAGTACCAAGTCGCATTACGCCCTGATGTCCATAATATGACACATTAAAATGCATCATATACAGTAATGGACATCATCCATTTGGGAAGTCATTCAACTCCTTAAAATAACTTTTTTTTTTTTGGTTTTCCAGAAATTTTGGTCGAGGCACTGACCTCTACAACAATCACCCACAACTGGAACATATTTGTCCCAGCCACGCCGGCATCCAGTGCACGCCAGAGCCAGATCCTTTTAACCCTTGTGAAGACCTCCTGGGTCCCATCCTGGGCAACGTCACCTGGATAATTGCCTTTTTTACCATTGTTGCTAACCTCACTGTGCTGGTCATCCTACTTTTTACCAGTCGCAAGTTAACTATCTCCCGGTTTCTCATATGTAACCTTGCCCTAGCAGACCTGTGCATGGGGTTTTACCTGATGCTCATCGCACGCATGGACTACCACTCGCCACGAGTACTACAACCACGCCACGGAATGGCAGACGGGCCCAGGATGCGACATGTCGGGCTTCCTGACAATGTTCTCAAGTGAGCTGTCAGTTTATACGCTGACTGTGATCAGCTTTGAACGCTGGTACACCATCATCAATGCCATGGATCTAAACAAGAGGCTGGGCATGCACCATGTGCTGGCCATCATGGTTGCAGGTTGGGTCTTCTCCCTAGTAGTTGCTCTGCTACCCCTAGTGGGAGTCAGCAGCTACGGCAAAGTGAGCGTCTGTCTGCCAATGGATATCGACACGTGGGTTTCTCAGGCGTATGTGTTGATTGTGCTCTCGCTTAACGTTGTGGCGTTTCTGGGGGTGTGTTTCTGCTACGTGTGCATCTACCAGAGTGTCCGCAAGCCGGCGCCCGCCAATCACCACAACGACGCAAAGCTTGCCAAGCGCATGGCGGTGCTGATTTTCACCGACTTCCTTTGCATGGCGCCAATTTCCTTCTTTGCAATTTCCGCTATCCTGCACATGCCCCTCATTACCATGTCTCACTCCAAGTTCCTCCTCATCATATTTTATCCCATCAACTCTCTCTGCAACCCTTTCCTGTACACCATCTTTACTCGGGCTTTAGGAAAGAAGTGCGCCTATGCTCCAACGGTGTAGGAGTACTTTTATAGCATTTAAAGCAAAAGGCCCACGACTCCCAACTTATCTGCAACCAAATAACGCTCAGCGGGAAACCACGCTTTAGCTTCTCGACTCATCACTTGAGTGAAAGGTTGTTTGTGATCGAAGGAAACACATCATCCGTCATGAACTCGAAGAATCCATCATCGGCCTGAACTGTACATTTCTTCCAAGCTTGGCTCAGGATGGAGAGAGGCCCTGCATTGTACACGATTGCTTGCACATTTTTTATTTTATTTTTTACAAACAGACTGAAAATGTCCTGCAATTGGCTGGTTACCAGTTTTGGGTGTACCCTGCCTCTCATTCCAAGTTAACCAAGATCTCACTCTAGAGAGGTTTGAGTGGACAGATGTTTCAGCGTGCACAGTATTTGTGCATGTGTACTATATTGTACTATTGTATACCGTAATATTATGTACAATGTATTATAATACACGTAAACTATAGAATGGTTGAACCCGAAAAGCCAAACGCAATCCCTTCTATGTGAGCTGGTTGACTTCTTGTTAGAGTTGTACATTTATGTTAGCAGCAACATAAAAATGCATCTTGTGCCTTAACGTGTACAATCTACAGTAACTGATTCATCCTCAACGTTCTTGGTCATGAAATAGGAAAAAAAAAATGTAATAAATAATGAATTATTTTTAGTGCCGATATTGGAGGACTACTGCATGGCTGGACTTATGTCGCGAAAAACATCTATTCCTGGTTTTACGGTTCTATCCTTACTAAATTGAATGATAGTTTGACAATTTCAATTGGATATTTTGAGGGACATCACAAATTGAATCCCAAAACGCTTTTGGATTGTTCTACTTCAAAAGGTACATGTTGTGTAACACGTATACTGTATTTCACTATTTCTTTCTGGTAACATTTTTGGGCTTGTTTTCACCGTTAAACTGCATCGTAAGGTGATAGATGTTTATTTTTTAATGGAATTGTCCAAGCTTAATATATTCTCATATCCATTAATAGTTTATTCAATTCACATTCATGCAGCCCTTAGGGGTTTGTAGACTGTTTAGAATGTAATGCATTTATCAAGAAAACGTTTTTGATTTAGAAAAAAAGGGTGGGGAGGGAGCGTGTAATCATTCCTCAGTGGAGACAGTCAAAGTCAGGCAGCCCTAAGCTGCTCTTTTTGCAAACTGTGAACAGCATCAATAAATGTGCAGGGAATGTACTACACTTACTGCATCGACCTTTACTAAACAGCCTGCAGTGTTTGTTGCATTGTCCAACACCTGCCACAGACAGTGATAAAAAGGGAGGAATATTGTATGCAAGATGTACCGCCAACGTGCCTTATGTACAGGTATGAACATATTGGAAATACGTTTCTCATAGTAAATCTTCAAAAGAAATGATGCACAAGATCAGGACCAACACACTAGAAGGATGACGCCATCCAATCCCAGCTCATTTTTAAGAGAAAGCCATCATGACATACTGATGATAACCAAAAGTCCCATTTTTAAGGTTTATTCATTGACACAACATGGTAAATGCATTTGAGGGAAAAACAAAACAAGGAATACACATTGGTAATCCAATACAGGTGTATACTTCAAACCAAAGCATGTTTTGCTTAAATATAACTTTTTCACACAAAATACCAAACATAAATTCACACATTGTGAAATCAAATTGCATTTACAACCAAACAAGTCATTTTATGTGTTGAGTCTTCTTTAATTGCACTGATGGCTATAAAATAGAAACATCTATTTTAGCATCATGTCCTGGCTATCAATTTCACCCCCTCCATCATAAATCAGCAGTCCCTGTGTCTCACTCCCAAAATCAACAGGGATAAGCTGCCCTGACCTGCCACAAACTGAATGACGACGAGTAGAACAGAAGGCGGTTGGATAAGAAACAGTGCATTACCATTCTGCTTCCCCAATAGCTTTAGAGAACACGTAATCCCTGCCACCATAAGACACGACTCCATCTTTCAAATGGAACTTCCAGCGGTTCTTACTACGGTGAATCTACAAACCGACGGAGAACGAAAACATTGCAATGTTCAGTATCAAAGCTCAGAATTTTCATTTGCTGAAAGACGTGTACGTACTTTGTCATACTGGCAAACAATGATGTTCTCCGAGTCAAAGAGATCTGGGATGTCTTGCTCAAACACATCGTCGCCGGAATTCAATGGATCCTGTTGAACACAAAAAGAGTGACTTTCAAATCAACAATTTCATGAACCATCTTGGTTGTTTTTTTTTTTTATTCATTCACTAACCAAAGGATTAGGTACACCTGCACACGCATAAAATCCCAAATAAAAATTTGGTCAAAAATAATCAAGATAATATTGTACTACTGTATGCCTTGTTTTGATGGAGATCTTAGAATTGGAGCAGTACGTTTGTAAGATTTAATTTGCATTGGTTTAGTGATTGTAAGTGGGAAAATACATCTGCAACCTCATCAGGAATATTTTATATACTGGTAGGTTTGTTTTTTTTCTCCTCAATACATGTGCCACCTCTTGACAAAATATTGTGGCCATTGGATGTGTACTTTCAGCATTATCTTGTTTACTAGCTCAACTGTATTTTTTTTCTGCACCCGTTTATCATGATACAAAATGGAAAAAGGAGGAACTGCTGAGCGATCTACAGCATTTGTTTCATGAGGTACGGTAGCAGGCTAATTATGAAGCTACAGTGCATCCCCTGCAAACTACAGCTGGCAGGAGGGTAATGCTTCGAAAATGGAATCCATACCTCATCTTCCACTTGATCAAGCTCCTCAGCCTCTTCACTGTCACTACTGGGGGAGCTGCTGTTCCCATCACTGCTCACCCCTCCTTCCTGCAGAGCCTTGAGGGCCTCTGCATTGATCATACCCAGGAAATCATTCTCCTCCAGTGGCACGTCTTCCTCTTCCAAATCCGAATTGCCGGCCGCACCATCTAGCTGGACGATGTCTGACAGCGCATTGTAGTTGTAGTCCAGGTCCAGCTTGCAGACAACAGATATGATGGTCAAAAAGAAAAGATTTAGTGAATATTGAGATGGAACATTAACAAAACAAAAAAAGTTGGCAATGTTGAGGAAAAAGGATATTGCTAAGTAACAACTGTTACAATTATGTTAACCTTGTTTATCTGTAGATCCTAAAAAATATCGAGCCCCCCAAATTTACTAAAATAGTGGATCAGTATGACATTGCAATATACCAGGAATTCCCAATCACTGTGCCATGAGAGAATTTATCCAATTTCACTCCATGTGTCCAAAAATGATCTACTACCACAGTACTAATGTACCTTTGACCCTTGTGAGAATAAGCGGCTTGGATAATGGATGTTCATCTATCCAGGCTGGCAATGTTTTGTGACAGGCAGAACAATTAACTGCTCCTTCACTAGGTGGCAGAAGGGTCAACCTCTGCGTCCATCTTGAAGGATATTTACATTCTGTCACGTTTGGAGCCGACACGTGATTTTTCGAATGTAAAACTTGTCTTTGCTCATCAAAGGTTGGGAAACACCGTCATATCTAACAAACTATGAATTCCAAACTAATAAAGAACACAATACATGAAATTAGAAAACAAATCCGTTACTCAAAAAGCGTGTGCCTGCTTCTTGTTCAATAAAATGTGTTCTGACTCTCGACCGTAACCCTAATCTAATCTGCTCGATTGAAATTACCCCAAGAACAGATTGAGGTTGGTCGTAAAATTTGGCGTTAGCCAAGTTTCTCGCCCTTGCCGCTTTTTCTCGCTCTTCTTCAATGACCACTTTGAGGATGTCGTCAATGTCGCTGCTCTTAAACTGAGGGGTGTCCGTCAAAACCTCCTCACTGCCAATCTGGAAATCAAACAGGTGACAGACGGAAGAGCATTTGACACTGAAGTCCAGAGCGTCTGGATTCAACTCTCTCTCTTGACTACTCGGCACAGATTCTGGCTCTGAAGACGCCGATACCTCAAATTGTGGGTACTCAGGCATTGGGTCTCGCTGGGGAAGGCTGCTCTCCTGACTGGGGAGTGAACAAGAATCAAGCGGCGGCAACGAGTCGACTGGGGTCGGCACGGGCACTGGCGACGGTTCGCGAGGAAGTCTTTCAGTAGGTTGTGATGAAGCCGGTGGAAGAACAGGAGGCTCTATTCTCTCAGTGGCCGTCTGCGCGGGTTGTGATAATGTTTGTTGAACTGCTGGAGCCTGAGTGACTACAACAGGAACGTTGACCTTGTAAAGTTGACCTTTGAGTAACAAAAAGAGAGAAAAGTCAGACCAAACAGCTCATCAGAAATGAAGACGATCTGTTCCAGGTTGCTGGCTGCCCCATTTGTTTGAATTTGACTTTTTTTTTTTCCTCCATAACACTGGCATAAATCTGTCCAATCCAATCATTACACTTTTGCTAACTAATGTTTTAGGTAGAATTTTAAACATACAAGTTCTGTTTTTGTGTAAATTTTGGGTGAACTTTGGGGATACGCAACTGTACATTTGAAGTGTAGGATATTATAGAGAAACATCACATACCATTAGCCGTTTGTAGAGTGACTCCAGCAGGTATCTGCACGGGGTAAGCTAAGCCAGCAGGAAGTGAAAAGGTAGCAAGCGTCTCAGAGTTGTTCTGCAATTGAACATTTTAGTAGAGTTTATTGTAAATCTACAGTGAAGGCGATCATTATAGTATGGTACGTTCATTGGCTGTTGGGCAGGAACTTTTTGCAGTCAATAAATCTACACTCAAAGTCTTATGAGCAATACAGTATAGAAATGAATGGTTGTACTAATCACAATTTAGGCAACTGGAATCACAGGCAGCACAATATAACAGATTTGCTCTAGCTCGTAATATTCACTGTCCATCAATTCTGGAATTATGGTACCCGTATAGTGTTCAGTTCTCCATTATTAAAAATTATATACTTGCCTGGACAGGGAAACTGTGAATATTCTGACTTGCGGGGATCACGACAGGAGCTATATGTCATAAGAAAATAGCCAATACAACAAAATTCACATCACCGCATCCAAGTTTTGACTTTGTCTGGTATATTTTAATGACAACTAAGAAACAAAGACTCAACATCTTTAGGATACCTGCGTGTTCTGCATCATTGCGGCTGTAGTTGGGCGGAAGCTGCAGCACAAAGTTTGGAGAGTCGCTGTTGTTCTTCCTGAAGTCGTCCATAGCTTTGGACTCCATCATCTTTGTCTCCCAAAGCTGCACAGTGGAAGATGCAGGGATTCACTGATTTGTCAAAAAACAGGTCTAATTTGACAGTTCGTTGAAGACATACATGTCGTAAATCATCCAGGACGCAGTCTTCAAGGCCCTCGTCCAAGAACAGCTCCCGCATACTCTCAATCACATCGTCAATTATTGACAAATAGAGCTTGACCTGCAATCATTTACCCGAAAAATAGAAGAAATAAGACAGGCCTTGTCACTCATGACAATGAAAAGAATGAGCAATTCCATCGTTTTAAAATCAATTCATAGGTCTGAGTCTCAAAAGTAACAAAGCTAGTTTGGACTCATCATAAACCTGAACTTCAGATTAATATGATGAGTCCACATTGGCTGTGTTAGTGTTACGTGTTATGCTTCAAGGTTGATTGTTTGCAGCAGAGGGTTTAAAATACCACCCGATGTAATTAAGTATGCCCATTACTTATTCTTAGAGGCCATAATACATTACACAGGCTAAAACACTCCGAATGTTCTCTTATTTTCGCAGAAAACTGCCGAAAATAAAATTAAATGAACGCCTGGAAAGCACGCTTTAGATACGAAATTTACATGACAACTCCATTTTCACAACTGCTTTTGGTCATACTGAAAATTTTGCTGGAGAATGCAGCTCTTACCACCACTGGACCTGAGTTGGTCAGCATGCTTGAAGGCAAATAAATAGTAGCCGCAGCGCACTTCCATCAGAATTAGTGCACTGCATGCGCAGTCGCTCCCAGGTGATCGCAATCAGCCCGCAAAGACGAGCGGTGATTGGAACTGAGTTGGCATGAAGATCCCGTCCTTTATTTTTTTGCTTTCACTTGGTATACCACCGTAGAAATAAAGTAGGCTGTATAAAATTTGCCCCTTCCCCTAATAAAAATCTCCATTCATCTTATCCCGCAGATCCCCCTGGGTTTAAGTTAGCACGCCTCACTTAATTGTGAGGGTTCAAATCTTAAGGTCAAGCAATATAGAAAATACTGTAGCAATATAACAATATCGAAAATAGATGGATGGGGTAGATTTTACGGAATCAACATTTCAGTACTACGAATGCACTGTACGTTCTAATGCATTATTTCATTTGTGTCAAAGACGGCTTCTCTATGAGGTGTCAAAACCCACAAAATAATGACTTATTCAACAACTTGTTACAGCAGACATGGTTCAATTCGAAGCTTATTTTGTTTTGTGTCAACTGAACTTTGTGAGACGCCCACTGAGGGATTTTCTTATCTCAGGGAGCCATTCAAGGCTTTGCCAGTAGGTCACTGAAGGCGCCGTGGTTCCGCTTTTCACAAACACCAAACCAGGAAACACTGTGTCCTTTAGATATTATTATCACGCAGAGTGTGTGCACAAGATGTATCACTTGCAGAGCACACAACCGAGTTCTTTGTGAAACTAAGGTTGGGCAAAAGCTATATAGAATGTGGAGGTCTCCGTTTTGCTTCACAGGTCCAAAGAGCAGAAGGCAACATTTTGTTGACAATAATGAAACGTCATCCATCCATTTTCCGATCCGCTTTATCCTCCCTCACAAGGGTCGCGGGGGGCGTGCTGGAGCCTATCCCAGCTGTCTTCGGGCAGTAGGCGGGGGACACCCTGAACCGGTTGCCAGCCAATCGCAGATAATGAAATGTGTGCACATGAATGAATGGACAGGTATAAAGACACAAAAGAACCACTCGTCGTGAAGGTTTATTTCTCATTTTACTTTGGTAGGATAGGATTTCGGTACCACATATTGGTATCAGTCTTCATTGAAGGCCTTTGAGTTCACTGTGACCAGGCTGAATAGTCAAATAATAAGCAAATGATTTGATTCGATGAAAACACCACTCCAGAATTGAAACTTGATACAGTAAAGACTTAAAGCCCAACAGAAGGTAAGCAGCACAAGGGATGAGATGGTTTTAATGCAGAAAAAAAATCTGTACATTATTGAAAAAAACAAAACAAAACAAACTCTTGGCAGTAAGTTAAATAGCTATGCACAATTTAAGACCATGAGTGGAAGTCTTGGGTTTTTGCAGCAGCAGCAGCAGCAGCAGCAGTTGAATGCAAAGACATATGGTGCATGATTGAAAACACTATTTGCCAATTGTTTGTATCAACACACTTTCACTGTGTAATCATTTGACAGATTTTAAGACCAATTTAAAAAATGTCCAACATTTTATTTATCACTGCCACCAAAATGCATTTGAGTTCAATCAAACTACAGTAGTCCAAATTACAAAAAGTAGGTGGTTGTGTTATTGTGGTTATGTCACTCTTCCACAAGGTGTTTAAATTGATATACATTTTGATTCTTCGGTGCGATGTCAAGCATTTGCCATATTTTAGTGCAAGTTCATTTGCTTACTTGTCAGCTGAACAACGTGGAATAAATGAGATGCTTCCAGGAGGGGCCATATCTTTAAATACCATTATTAACACGAACCAGAATGAATTCAAGTGTGCGACACGAGGCGTAATTGCAAACCCGATGGAAATCTACTTATCCCAAACAGCGAACAATGCTCATGAATAATCATCTCAGCCTGCTCATTTATTTAGGCTGCAAATGAATCCGAAGGGCAGTGCAGATGACACAAACGCAAGCCTACATATAGTTTTCATACATTTGTTATTTTACCTTTAACCATTACATGTAAAGTGCACGTGTTGGGATAATTATGCATACAGTCTTAAAGGACTGAACCTTCATCGGCAATACTGGTAAGACCAAGCAATGCGAAATGTAGACGACTATGACAAAATATTATGCAGAAAGTCCCTTGTCACCCATCTCAGGTTTTTTTTTTTTTTTTAGTTTCTACGAACATCACTGTGTCATACAACCGGATTCCTTCTTCGACTCTGTTTCAATCCATTTCTTTTCCACTTCCACCTGAAAAAAAAAACCGAACACATTTATGTGCGACGCAATTAGACCCTCTGAGCAATTAATGTTCTAAAGGCAAGGCAAGGCAGCCTTTTTTTAAGAGTACCTTCATACACAAGCTAATTCAATGTGCTCTACATCAGGGGTCCCCAACCGCCGACCGTACTGGTCCGCGGGTCATTTGGTGCCGGGCCGCACAGAAAAAATAAATAACTGACATTCCTTCTGTTTTATTCATTTCGAATCTGAAAGATGTTTTATTTTGAAAAATTACTGGATTCTGTTATACAGTATCAGTATACAGTATGTCACTCTTGTCACAGTTGAATGCGCGCTTCTCGGTCATGTGATAAAATAACCAAACGTCTTTGAAAGGTTTTCTCCCACACATCTATTAACAACCAAAAGGCACTGTACGAACTGGTCCATGGCATAAAAAAAGGTTGGGGACCACTGATCTAGGCTATATGGACTTAAGTATTGGTACGACTACCAATTACACCCATAGCAACGACAAATGAAAAATAATTTTGTGGAGCATCATAAAGGGGAAAGGTTAAAACATTGGAAGCAAAATAAAGATTCAGCTAAAACAAATGGGTGTGACCTTGGTTTATTAGATGAGAGGTACAAACATTTGTCCATATGGTTCACCCTGCTTCACCTCTTACCTGACAATGATAGCGTGTCCAGCTGGTCACATGTTTCAGTGGCTGGATGTCATTGACTGTGCCCAGTGACTTGACTGTAGTCTGTGACACGACGGCGCCCATAATCTCACATTCCATTGTGATAAAAGGATACCAGTCGCTTGGGATTTCCTGATCAGATCCCAGCTCGAGTTTGCAGGAGAATGTATGAGGGTGGTCGATTGCTGCAGGGAAACAAACAAGGTCAGGGATCCACTCCTTCTGTAAAACGGCAAACATATTGTCGCTTTCCAATGAAATCATGCACTGTAACAAAAAATTTGGAGTTTTGTTTTCATGCAAAATAAGACAAAAACATATATATATATTTTTTTTTCTACACATCCAAACTTCCGAAAAAAGTAAATGTATGTGTATAAAATAGAATGAAAAGTTAATACAGTATACAGTGGAGTAGACCAGTGGTCAGTTATGTCAGTTACTCTGGGATTTTTGCTATTCAAGGAATGGCCTGGTCCATATAATGTACCCTACAAAAAGAGAACCTCTGCATTTAACTGAAATACTGTGAATAATAATGATTATTAATTGCAATATGACAATTTGTGTTTTTTTATGTGTGTTGTTTAAGGCCGCCTGGAAAAACTAGAGCCACCCACCCACCTCCATTAGAACATACCTCCAGAGAAATAGAAGTACTAGTTATTGCCATCGCATTTATGGGCCTTTGTGGACGCACAAACCAGATTAGTGTTTCCAATCAACATTTTGACTGTAGTGTGTTGAAATTAATTATTTCACTTGGTGGATGCATGGCTTTGTGAAAATTGTCGGTGGTACGTGTGTTACCTGTGTTCTTTGCCGGGAGCCTGTCAATCTTCCACACAACAGCAGAATAGACATTCTCGTACTTGACGCTGCCAACTGACACCTGCATAACAGGCTGAGAGTGTGCAGTGCTGAAGGAGCCCAAGCAGGCATTTCTGTTCATACGGGCCTTCAATGATCTTTGGCGTAGCAAGGCCGCTGTTTGTGTCACTTTGATCCAGTTACCTGGCACCGGCACTCGCACTTCTACATTCTCACACAGTGGATACGTGTCCGATACCCCCATGGTGGAGAGGAATGTTCCCGACATATTAAGAAAGGCCTGTAGCTCAACATAAGCCCCTTGAACTGTGACCACAGATTTTATAGAGAAAGGCATTTCTGTGCAACCCAAAAACAACGTCTTGTACCGCATCAGCTCCACCCTACAAGCATCAGGGGGGCAGAACTTTATCAGTCTAGACATCTGAAACTCTGTCTCATTTACACACTTGTGGAAGGAACAGTCTGTGATCTCCATCCAGAGCTCATTGCCATCTTCAGATCCATAGCTCGCATTTGAACGAGACAGACCTAAGTCGTTTAGGGCAAGAAAGCAATCGCCGACTCCATTCAGGAAAGCGAGACAGTGAATCTGAGTGAAGGCAGTCCGCTCCATGACTCCTCCAAACATATCTTGTTGTACCCAGATGTGGTCGGTGATCTGCAGCGACAGCTCCTGCTCCTCGTAATTACGCCTGGGCTGCTGGAGCATGGGCAGCTTAAAGATTTCTTCTTCCATGGAGACCACCAGGTCTTCCATGTCTTTGTGTACAGTGGAGCCAAACTTGAGCAGTTGTTCAACTTCTGCTTCATGATTCACCTCCAGCTTGGGGTGGTAGCGTTTCTTTTCAGTATAAGTGAAATGTTCAACTTTCACTGTGAGGACTTTGCGGGGTTCACTATAATTTTCTAGCTTGAGGTCCGAGAGCCGACACTGAGGCAGTAGCTGGAACTCTTTGAATGGCTTCTCAAGCCCTTTCTCATAGTACATCTGCAGCACACCTCCGGGCAACAAGCGGAGGTAGATCGGTCCCCATTGTCTTGAGGACATGCGATTCTTTTTTTCGGGAATCCTGAGCATCACAGGCCAACCATCTCTTCTGTGGCTACGAAACAACCCCCGCGGGACAAACTGAGAGGGTCCCTCGCTTATAACTTCACCTTTCGAACTGAGTCGCCTCTCGTGTCTTTCTGTCTTTCCGCTGTTGTCCGATTCTGCTCGGAGGCCTTCAATTTTGTTGCAAATGAACAAAGTGTTCTGGAGGTGATCAGGTGGAGGCTCGCTGCCATCTTTGGTCCGTATAAAGAAACGTGGTAGACTGTGGTCGGGTTCAGAGTCTGAGGAGGAACTTCCCGCATCAATGCTGTGCCCAGAGCTGTCCCAGAAAGGGTTCAAGTGTCCAGAGTTTCCCTGGAAAGTGGGGAAGGGGTTTGCTCCATTTGAGCTTAGTCTCAGGGTTTCTGGTGCAGGAGATGGAAGAGAAGTGGGAGATGAGCTAGTGAAGCTCTGGAAGAAGTTGCTTTCCTCCCTGGAGTTCGAGCGAAATGGAGACATTACTCTTGAAACGCCACTCATGGGGGAGAGAAGCGGCGTGTGACTCGAAACACATGAACCTCCACTGACACTTGATTGGCTTTGAGGAGATTCCAGTGAGCTGTTGAAGCTCCAGGAAGTGTCTCCGATAGGAGGATGCACTAATTTGAGACCATTGGGGCGTGGTAGTGCCGCTTTGATACACCCTGGTGACTGTCTGGGTTTCTGTGGGGAGGAAAGTACTGCGTTGTCATCTTCAAATGTAACCCAGTTCGAGTGATTGGTGGAACACATCGCGGATGGCCCTTCAAAGTAAAAGCTCTGGCTTTATTTTTCTGGGCAGAGAAATCCTTATCTGCAAGAAAGGAAATTAAAGGAAAGAATTAGAAAATCACATATGAGATTAAATGGATATCATGAAGTATCTTGAACAGATTTACAAGCGAGCGCAAATTCAAGTACACGTATTGAAATGACATGCCGGATACAAATGTGAACGTATTTGCACATGTGGAAGCATCAAATAATATCAAAGGGATTTTGTGACATGAACCAAGTCAAGTCTGGGTACTCTCAGTAGCGTACAGTGATATTTTGGCAGTGAGGTGACAAAGTGATGCATGTCCATTCTCAGGTTGCCTTGGTGCACTCTAACCTTGCTATTAAAATAAAGCAAGGCAAAGTAATAGCTTTGCATTACGATGAGTCCATTACGATGAATGTAGATGTGCATAAAGATATGCACTTTGCCGTTATCAAACTTGGGAAAAGGACATAGGAATGAACAACATGGACAATGAACACCTATTTCTTCCAGATTACATCCCTGTGTCTTCTGCCCCTTGAAATCACAAAAGCTTCAATTCCGTTTGAAGGAGACCAGTGTGTAAAGCTGCCCCCGTGACTCAACCTGGATAAGCGGAAAAACATGCTTGGATGGATGGATGGATGGATGGATGGATGGATGGATGGATGGATGGATGGATGGATGGATGGATGGATGGATGGATGGATGGATGGATGGACAGAATGCAAATTAATTTAGCTATAACCAAACCAGGCAGTCAACAGAAAAATACAGGTTTTTCTATGAGTACATCCCTTCCTGTATATATCAATATTTCTCTATGCAGAATCTTTGCTCACGAATCAGAATAGAAGTGAGAAGCTGCAAATTTTTTTTAGAACAAAAGAACAAAATTCCATACATTCCTTTGGGACAAACAGCCATGCACACAGGAAATGGCAATGTGCTCACATTTTGTCTGGACATACAACAAATACTGCCTAAAAGCAAGATCGGCTTGCATTTAATAAATGTATGCTTCATAACACACCCACAATGTGATGAACCTATGACAAACAATGCTACAGATAAAACGCAAACTATTTCTGAGTCATATCAGCCATATTAACAAGCTAAAACACATAACAGACAGATAGCCAGACATACCCAAGTGAGTCAAGCAGGTTGTAAATGGCACCACTCTGTTTTTTAAATGAGGCTACCCCATTTTTGATATCACAGTCATCAAAGGTGGTTTGTAAAAACTCAGAGCATCATGTGCTGATGGCTGAGCAATTCCAACATGCTCAATCATGTGGAAAGTTAAACCAAGCCTTTGAAAATATGATGAGTTCAAATAAGTGGAACAGTAATTCAATGATAAAAACAAACAAACAAAAAAAGCTTGGGAAAGAACAACCAAATTAGACTGGCATTTGATGGATGTTGATGTGACCACAGTCACTGTTATCAAGTGCAGAGCTGACAACGTGATGACCCATTTCCAGAAGCAAAGTGTCGACTCATCAGTCAGCGAGCAGAAGAGAAACTGCTGCTCAGCACACAGAAGACTCAACATGCAACAAGCATCACTAGTTAGCCGTCATTAAGGCACTTTCATTCTCGTGGTCCACAGCTTTCCCACACGCTTAATACTGTAAAAAAAATAACACCTAGAGGACGGCAGTCATTTAAACGTTAAAAGTTTAGAAGAGCGGTATAAAAGCAATTCTGCCTTTACAATGCAACCGCATAGGTGTGTCAGGCTCAAATTTGGTGGTGCTGAAGCACCCCTAAATAAATCAAAGCACCCCCAAATTTTATGTATGTCCTTTTTTAACAAGCTAGATGTCTTAAACTTATGCAGTACTTGGTGGAAATTCAATACTTTAACAACAAAAATACAGTCTCAAAAATGATTTGGAGTCTTCGAGTCATATGAAGTAGTGTGAGTGAGTAGGATTACCCGCCTTAAATATGGATACAGTACATAACACAGTTCTTAATTTCTATCACTTCAAATCAACATGTTATTAAAATTACCAGACCTAATTTTTGCAGAATTAATCATAGACGACTGTTTATGTTGTTCGATAGAAACTAGCTGACATTTTTTTCTAGCTATGAAACATTACAGGTAGTCAAACAGTACCGCTGTCTTTACTGATGAGTGAAGCACACTTTTGAATGATGAACTGACAGGATGCCCCTTATGTTGAAACTCCTATTGTGTGTGTGTGTGTGTGTGTGTGTGTGTGTGTGTGTGTGTGTGTGTGTGTGTGTGTGTGTGTGTGTGTGTGTGTGTAAGTTTTTTGAATGATAAAACGTGAACCCACCCCTTAAACCTCTGCTTCTAGAATCGTCCCTGCACTACAGTCATGCTTTTATGAATGCCGCAGTCTGAGAACTACATGAGCGATATAGCGCATTGGCCAACCACCATGTTAAACAAAGTTTCATTTGATAAAGTTGACTTGGGATGGTAACTAAAGAATTAAGAATGGCCACTGTAATTCCACTGTGCAGGTGTACCTATTGTTGTGACCACATAATGTGTTTACGTTTTGAAGTTAGACAAGTGAGCTGAGGGTCCGCAATGTCGTGCTTTTTAGATTAGATAGAGCAACGGTAAATGTCAAGACAGACATGAAAATACAGGACAATGTACAGGGGTTCCCGGTAAATCCAAGCCGCTCAGACCCACGACTCCGACGCCCGGGCTCCGTGTCCCGAACACGCAGGCCGCTCTCCGGGTTCGCTGCAAATGTGCCTTTGTTTTGACTGAGTCAACTATACAGTGTTTTCAGTTACACGTTTCAACAGCGGAAAACACCGACTCAAAACACTACGAAGCTACGACTGACAACTATCATCGCAAAAACATTAGCCCAACTTTTACCAAAAACTGACTTTTCCGTGCACTGGAACGTCGCACCAACTATCAAAACTCCAATGAAAACAGCCACGAATGGGTCTGAAGGCGAGACAAACTTACAAACTCACACACGTAGTTCACCCGTTGAGGTCATCACTTAAGTTTGATGAACGCTGATGTCGGCAGGACGGTTGATTCCCTTCAAAATGGCAGAGTGAATCCCGGGAGTGTTAACACTGACGGTCCTCCGACAGGACACTGCAGGAAGGAACAGAGCCGCGCTGCGTTCAGGAAAATGGGAAAGGACACACCTCACTCCTCTTCATAGTTGAACCGTTACGACGAAAATTGAACTGAGCTGAACATGATTTAACTCTTCATAGCATATACCTCATGATATTATTACATATTCGCAAAAAATTGATTAATAGCACCAGATTTTCCAAAGCGTGAAGGCACTGCAATTTTAGAAAATATTTTCTCCAGAAACATGAAGTAGAGCGTACAGTATTTGCTTTAGCAGGCCACACACATTGGTAGCCTTTAGTTTGACATAAGTGCTATATATATAACCTAAAAGATGCAAGCGAATTGGTGGAAATAGAAAGATAACTTTAGACCCTTGTTTCCATACCTAAAATACATTCAAACATCTTAAATCACTGATGGTAATTTCTGTAGTACATTCGCCTGTCATTGGTGCACGCCATGTCAAAGTCAACTGAGATAACCTCCAGCTCTCTCTAACCCTGAACAGGTTAAGCCAGGGGAATAGAAAATGGATGGATGCATACATTAAAATAACAACAGAGTTTGGAAAAATATCTTATAACTTGCTTCATATGCTTATTGATTAATTAAGGATTGGCCACAAGCACAGGGAGAACATGCAAACTCCACACAGTAAGGCCAGTGCTGAGATTCAACATCAGAAGCGCAGAAGTGAGACAAAACTGCTAACCATTTGTTACCATACTGCTCTCTGTTCCAGTTTTGGGGAAATACTTTGATAGGACCATTTCCTTGAACAAAGTACAAATGGTTGGATTTGTTTGCCATTTATTCCAAATAAACTACAACTGAAACTGTGAGCCAAATCCCTTCAACTCTGATTCTTTTTTTTTTTACAGTACTTGATACACAGCGAAAACGTATGCACATTAAAGAAAATGGTGTGAATTTACAGAAAAGTGAAAGATGCTACATTGGCTAAGGGGGGAATTAATTTCATATTTTTCCATTTACTTTGTAACTTATGTTGAAGTGGAGAGCATACACAGAACTGTAAAGTGAACCGTATGCTCACACTTACAGTATACATTAAATTGCCCATTTCAAATAGTTGACTTGTGCATTTTGAAGCAGCATTGGCATTTTTATGCGTGTAGCAAGAACATTAAAAAGCACTACAAACTACAACAGATTGACAAATCTTTTTTATTGCCAAAAGGTAACGACCCCGTTAAATAAGTCATGAAACAGTTCGCCATGACAAGTTAAATGGTGTCATCTTGTTTCCCAGTAGGTGGGTCTTTGGCTTAACAAAATAAACAAAACAAACACAAAAATATGAAGGATTATACAAAGCCAGCTCATTCTAATGACAAAATCCTCTTTATTCTGATTCGCACACACATTGTGGGCTTTTGAGAAGGTTACACTGTGAGGATACAAGTACAGTACTTTCCATCGTGTGAAAACAGTTGGCAAATCCATGTGACCCAAGTGAAGACCAGCAAGCAACCACTGAGAGGCTACCGTGCCTTACCTCATCATGTCACAACAAGCCAGAACTGAAAGTGCAGCTGCACAAATGCACGCTGCATGAACCAGCTTGTCTAAGCAACAATTTGAGTCCAGGCAACGACACATCCCATAATACAAACTTTGAGACACACCTAAAATAAGTAGACTTCATATTTTGTGAAACATTTGCACGTTCAGTAATGAATACGTTATATTCCGTTTATGTGCATTTTTAAGATTGAAACATACAATTACTATTATTTCAATGCATTTAATAAATGTATGCTTACAATAATTGCAAGATACAATACATTTTGAGGCTGCAACATCCCAACAGGAGGTTATATCCACACTTAAAAAAAAAAGTTAACTACTGTTGTAAAGTAAAATCGCACGCTCATACGGGACGCTTTACAAGCTACAAGTTGTCCATCTCTTCCATGTAAACAGTTTATCAGTCAGAGGTTCTTGACAGACTTCTGCAAGGACACTCCAGAATAAGGTATGGATTCAAGTGTTAATTTGTTGGTTGATCGTTGGAAGCCCTTCTTAGCATATGCAGTGTTAGAAGGGTTATATCATAAAGGCATGAAACAATATGTGCATGTAAAAAGAGCCGCACTCACATTTTGTGTTCAATACGCAGCAAAAACCGTATTGTTTTCCCACACATACACACAACCAGGAAAAACAGAAAGGCTGATTGATTAACAGGGTTTGGTCTTCATGTCAGCAAATTTATTCATTTCCTGTGTTCCACTTGGAAGGCCCTATTCTGCTTTGGCCAAAAAGGTCAAACAGCTTCCAGCACAAAATATGTGGTGCTGTGTCTGGAGGAAAGAAAAGGCCTCTGAAGCTTTGCTTGTGATCTGGTATTGGGTACATGGTGGTCTTAGTACCAGGATGCCAAGTGTGGGTGTGTGTTGAGGGGGGCTGTTTTTTGGGAGGCTCCATAGTCTCTTCAAAATGCTCTCATGATGCCATTACCTTTGGGAAGGGAACTGCTAGCGGCCTTTGTTCTTCTTGGCGTTTGTCTGTAGAAGATATATACAGGTAGATTAAAAATAATAATAATAATAAAAACACCTCACTTTAGGCTGATTTCATAATGCTTAACGGAGGAGAAGTAAAAAGGAAAACACACCAATTTGTGTTAGATTTATGCTAACAAACTGATGACTCAGGTTTACTTTGCATTCCTTTAAGAATCTAGAAACATGCCGGGTCTGGTTTCTGTCCTTGAAGAGAAAACCACCACCTACAGATCACGCACATGTTCTGTCCTGCCATTTGGCAACTGGTTCTTAAGCAGGCCAGAGCACGCACAAACTCACACATTCAATAGCGGACCTCTTCAACTCAGACCTAATGCCTTTTTCAAATGGTGCCAGCAGGTGTGTTTCCCATCAGACTGTGCAGTAAGCACACTGCTTCCACTGACCTCCGTGTCCATCTTGTAACTGACAGAATCTTTACAACGTCACGGCTCACAGGCTGAAAACATAACTTAATGCCTCGAGAGACGCTTTGAGTTTTGGCACTCCTTGGAGTTTTCAATTGTCTTTTATACCGGATCATCAGCCGAGCTGGCTCAGATCACCCATTAGGGTGCCACAAAAATTTTAAACAATCATCTTCAATGTACAATATAGTAAAACTAGTTATTACTATTAACTCTTAAAATATAAAAGTTAGCGTAGAGCAATTGTCAACTAATATTACTACAAATTGAATGATCTGCCCAACGCCTTTCATTACAAAAAAAAACAAAGAAAACCACAACAACAAAAAACAAATGACAATAAAAATATTAAAAACTGTGAAATGGCCTTTACCGAACATAAAATGAATGGTCAGTACTGCTTTGAAATTATTATTTAACATTTAATTTGGGCTATTATTAATCAAAGAGATGTTATCTGATAAAATAAAGATAACTCAAATAAATGCTCTTCAATTTCTCTTTAAATTACCAATGGAGAGTGGTGGCACACAAAAACTTACCCAGGAGGCCACATTGGATGGGGCCTGATCTGACTGGCACTCATGTTCTAAGAGTTTCAATTATTGAAGAAAATCTAAAAAAGAAAGAATGGTCCTTCGTGTACCTTGCTGCCCAGTTTAAGTGTGTCGATCTCCTCTCTCTGTTTGCTTAACGTCTCGTTCATACTACACAAATGGTCACTCATCATGCTCAGCTGATCCTCGTAGCTCCTCTTGGTCGTGCTCAATTCATCCTGTATGGCACGCGACACAATTTCAACTGAGGGAACTAGAGAGTTTAGACTTTGGTGCTTTTGTTGGACGATCAACATACCTGCAGGTGCGTGATGTTTCCATTGGCACGTTTTATCTCCTCGACAACAGTTTCACGTGATTTCTCTGCAATGGCTAATCTTTTGGCCAAAGCGCGACACTAAAACGATAAAGTTGTTGAATTTTTTTTTTTTTTCTGAATGCAAATGTATACGACGTGCCACGCACTGTGAACAGGTTAAGGAACAGTTTATCATCTCTGATACACAAAAGGGATTGGGTCCATTCCCTGCTGCTAGGATACAAATTGCAGATATAAGATGTCATTATCATTCCAACCGGTTTTAGGGTCCATTAGAGGTGTCATGACACTAATGAATCTTGTACTTGGGTAATCGCCCCCTTTTTGGGTATTCCTTCATAGCAACAACGACTACCCCAGTAAGTGCGTGTGTGCGTCTGCAACAAATGTCCGTGCTGTGAACACGGACAGTGTCCAAACATGATTCCAGGCGGTGCAAATATGGTTTTAAAAAGATTAATTATAGTTTCACGTCAGACATTTTTAGATGGATGACATTTTTGTGGTCGACTCGGCAATTTTCTCTGGCCTTAGGGTCCATACAGATGATGATGGATTTAAAGTTATGAGTTATGTGACCACCTGTTTTGGCATGCAACAGGCACTCATGGCAGATTTGATTGTGAGAACTAATACTACTGGAGGGGGAAGGCAGACATTTTGACACCAGAGTTGAGGAAAAAGTGTTTTTAAAATCCCCATGCATTAGACAAAGCTGGACAAGCCAGTAACTCATGGGTTGTTTTGATTTAAGACACAAGATGAGGGCCACGTAGCGTCGACTGGTCGTCCTCCGCTCTCTGTCCTTCAAATGTGTGGAAGGAACGCATGCATTATAAGAAGTTGTTATTATTGATGTTTGACACCTACTCTGTAAGAATCACTGCTAAAATGACTTATGATGCTAAATGGCTCCAAAAAAGCTTATTCACTCAAAAGCAATTACGTTGTTTTTTTTTTTTTTTAGATAGACTTTCAAGTGAAGTCTTCACCTCAGAGTGGAAGTGCACTGCTTTGCTGTCTGACACCTGGAGCTGAGAGGTGAGTTCTCCCACTCTGGTCATGTAGTGAGTCTTTATCAACTGCTCCCTGGACTCCTCATCTCCCACCTGCAAAACACACGCAACATCCTGCAATGTCTCGGTTTATCCATTGAGAAGACACTGCTTTGAACTTTTTCATATAAATGCATGGCCACTCACATGCTCAGCTAAAGGCACAGTGCACAACATGCCAACCTGGAGAGAGGAGACATAACCACAGCTGTTGAGTAAACTGCAACAATAAAATCTGTACATCGCCTGCCTGATCAGTGAGCCCTGACCAGTTCTGGATTGTAGGTGCACTGTGAGCCTCTGCAAAAGTTTTCTCCTAAGTGCTGCCTCAGCACCTTGGATGTCTGAGTTTTATCTCTCAAAAAAGCATGGGAGCGACAAGAAGAGACAATAATTGTTCCAGAAACTCCGGCCATGCATCAGAAATCTCCTCTGCAAGATAAAATTAAAAAGTGACTGTACCAGGCTGGTGCACATAGTTTCTTTTGCAGCAGTTTTCTGAGTCGTCTCCACTTCCTCGTGCTTGTGTGTCACCGAGCTGACTGCAGACGTCTGCGAGATCTGACCTTCCCCAAGAGCCATAGCGAGCTGTGCTTCCAGGTCTGAAATACGCTGGTTCTCCTTTTCAAGCCGCACTTTCCCAAGCTGAGCTTCCAGGAGCCAGTGTTCTTTTTCCTGCTCAAGACGTGCAATCTTTTCCTGACCCTGCTGCACCTGCAGCAGGCCAGCAGAGCAAAAACAAGAACAGGCAAACTAAATCAGCCAAGCACAAAAATTAAGAAGCGGATGGAAAGAAATGAATCCAGCCAGCCAGAGCTTTTTTTTCCCCATCAATTTCTAAAACTGCAAAACAGTGTATTCAACTTGAAGTGGCAATTTTCCCCGTCTCGACCTTATTCAAGACAGTCACATAACATCTGCACCCGTATGCAACCATTTTTAGTGACAATTAGAAGCAGCAGCTTCATACCTGTTGAGTGAGACCTTCTCTACTCTCAGTGGAGCTCGTGAGTATCCGGCGATTGGACAATGCTTCCCTGTATGGAACGGACTGTGGCCGGGGCTAAACTCAAGCAGTGACAACAAATAAATGATGATGTAATAGTAGTTTACATTACATTACTAAATGTGTTCCCGTATACTACTGATGCTATAATAAACACATTGTTAAATAGACATACCGGTAATCTAAATATAGCTCTGTACTGAATTAACACAGTAGTATGTTGAAAGCTCTTCAAATTAATAAGAAGAGGCTGGGAATGCTTACCCTTTTGAGTGCATGAATGTAAGCAGCTGCTTTCTTTTTGTTGGAAAGCATAATCTCGGCTTGTATAGGGTTAAAGGCTACTGTGCTTCCTCTGGGACTGTAGCCCGATGACGTGAAGAAATCCAAGTTGTTGCTGAAGAATGTGGCAAGCTACAAGAAGCCACACATAATATGCCTTGTAAAATTCAACCCTCAGCAGCCACTTGAGACAGAAGGCAACAGTGATGGGTAAAATAAATGTCTGTGCAGTTAGGATTTCTCCTGCAGAGATGCTCAATCTCAAAATGCTCGATTCACACAGCAAGCCACCGCCCTGGGCCTCTCATCAGACACGTCTTTATTCAAAAAGAAAAATCGTTTATCGGTAAGTCTAGCTGGGGAGCAGCTGCAAAAACTGTGATTTTTGACAGTAGCTTTGAAAATGTAACTGCTGGCCACCTGAGTTCTGCCTACAGTAGCAATTTAGCATCATGACACCAACTGCTGTCAAACCTCGACTGTGCATCAGAAGGCATAATGCGTTGCAAGCGCGAGAGATGAATCTTGAACCAGGTTGCAGATCGCCCCCTATTGGCCTTACCTTGCCTGTGCTGTTGGTCAGTGAGCCGAGGGAGCCCAGCAGACATTCTGTAGTGGTGAAGAGTTTCTGTGTGGTGGTGGGGAGCTCCTGCTCTAAGCTGGCCTTCTGGTTGTAGTGCTTGGACATTTCTATGTGCACGCATGAACACACACATGCGGAACAGTAAGAAGAGCAAGAGATGTATCTGTATTGTGACCAATTTGAATCAGATTTCCAAATGAATGCAATGCAGATGAAGAATGGACACGTATAGGAAGTGTTGATAAAAATTGCCAAGCCATAGAGTCAGTGACTGAATTTAACTACCTAAGCAATGACAGTTTTATATAATAAGTTTTGTTATTTAGGGGGGAGGTGTTGTTATTATTGGCTTGTATCAAGCAAAGAAAATGTGATGACACTAAAATAATGGTCAAGAGGTCTGCTGAATCCAAACTACAGCTGTATGATGTTCAGTTTTTTTGGTCTTTTTATCAGATTTCTTATCCAAGAGCGTAGCCCAGACGACTTGCACTGCTTACATAAACAGGAAGGCTATGAACAGAGAGTTCATTTACAAAAGTCGAGCCAATGTTGCCAACTTAGTGATTTGATTCCTATATTTAGTGACTCTTCTGACCCCTCAAGTTACTGACGAATGGGTGAATTCCCATAACATGAGTGGAATGACTTTCACAATGTCAAGTCAAGAACAACTTTGTCAAATGTACCCTGTTTGAAAGGAAAATAGCGATATAGACATTGCAAACATGCGCTTACTTTGGGTGAGAGGCAGGATACAGCCTGAACTGATTATGAAGAAACATGGGCAGACAATTTACAATGAAGACAAGGGCCTGGCTTCACCAGATGTCATGATGAGGGCAGTAAGGGAAGTGAAATTAAATAACAACAACCATCCGGAGCACTGCCAACGGCAAATTAGAAACACTTGTAAGACACTGTTATTGGAGAAGTAGTCTTCCCATCTCAGCCATTTGGTTATTTCAAAAACTAGCTAGTTTCTCAATCACTGTTCTTGTTGCTGAATTTATACCAAATGAGCATGACAATCTTATTGTTTTCTTATGTACGCTATTATGTCTGTCAAAGTTACCTTGTCAATGGAATTCAACTTTGAAATTAAGTTCAGTGTCTTGCATTTTAAAAAGATTTCTCCCATTAAAATAGCAATGTGAAAACTCCACGTTGTGTGACAGCCACACACAGCCATCCCTATGATAAGGTTAGTTATCACAGAGGGTCAGAGTGTCTTTGCCCCCCCTTTTTTTAAGTTGGATAATGAATGGAATATATTTCAAGGCAGCAAATTAAGCTTTAGTTTAATGTAGGAATGACAACTGAAGGATGCTTTGATGAGCAAATCACACTGGGGTAAGATGTAATTGGTTATTCTTAACACAGCCACCTTGCCATTTATAAAAGGGTGTGCACACTTGTGCAACCACATTATCTTAATTGTTTATTTTTGATGGACAGGTTATAGGTATAATTAATGTTTTTTGGGGTAATTATTTAAGAACCACTGGTCTAAGGTTATGTTTCCACTGCACAGTATAATACCCAGTTTACATTTTCTGTTGGATCCCATCTTTTCATGTAGCTGTTAAGACTACAAAAACAAATGCGACTTTTGACATGAACAGAATGCTGTCCGTGAAATGACATGCATGTACACAATACATGACATTGAATGACAATTCATGTCCACAAAAAATGTCACATGGTGCAGTGTTACCCGAAGTAAATATGGTCTCGCACCGAGTGCCTCATCTCATTTCTCTATTTGCAATGTACAAGGTGCTCGCTCCTCAGTTTTACATGCTAATGCCTGCCATCAGAAATTCCATTTCAGGTACAAATGACATGATCGCGTGCCCAAAATGAGGCAAATTGACTTCACCGAGTGACCATGTTTTCCCAATCATTTATTTTATTTCCAGATTTTATCGGCATATTCAGGATTCATGAGGTTCAACAAACAGTCTTGTTCACAACAGATTGAGTCACATAATTGCCTGAACCCCTCACTGACAGAGTTGAAACGGCTGCTTACCTTTAACAACATCATGAAGACTATGCAGGCAAGCCGCCAGTTGGGTGAAGACGGCAGAGGTGCTACTTTGTGGCATTCCATCCTGGTGAACGCCTGAGACAAAAAGTGCACATTTATGTTTTGGTTTTTTTTTTTTTTTTTTAAAGGACAAAATTATGAAACAGGTTTGAATAATTCATGTTAACCTACTGGGAAAGGTCAACAGGTTAATGTAGTTCTGTAGCTTGTCAAACACTAAAGTCACTCTCTTCACATCATTCTGTAGTTCCCGGTTCTTTACTGTAAGGGTAGCAGTGCAAAGTGGTGTCTGGCACTCCTCCTCTAGGCTGGGAGGGAAAGACCGTTAAAAAAAACATCCTCCTCCACTCTCAGCGGTTATCGCACACATGCAAGAACACCACTGACCTTTTTAGTTGATAAGGGAGAAGCTTTTGGAGGAAGCGGGTATATGTGGAGAAAATGTCACTGAAGTTCTTCAGCTTGTCCACAGTCTCCTACAATTTAACAAGATAAAATAGATTTTGGTTGGATATAAAGACAGAGGGCACAACAGGTCTGTAAAAGCACCTCTCACCAGAACTGTGACCGTGTCCTCTGTGATACTTTGGTGTAACTGCAGAAAACTGTCCTCCAGGGGGCGGACATACACTGCATTCTCATGCAGATACTGAGAAAACTGTCAAGAGACAAAGTTTGTTTGTTTGGCATGAGATGCCGTGTATGTTGTGTATGCTTGCTATTATACTAACCTTCTGATTCAAAGGGGAAATGTACTCAATAGAAGAGTCCAGTGGATAAATGTGGACTCTCTGCTCAGTGTAAGAATGGAAATTAAGCAGACCAGCTACCAGGTCCTGAATGAAGCTCAAGGCTTGACCTGCCACATCCCGGGCTTTGAGCTGAATTTAGAAAGGGGGGTGATTAAATTAAAACTACAGCATGTGATAATTTTCAAAACAACACATTTGATGTTTGAGATGCAAATCAAAAAAGAATAAACAATACTTTACAGATGAGTCCGTCCCCTGAGCGCTCACCTGATGTCTTCGATTGTGTGCCGGCACATTTAGACTGTTGTAGTCACTAAATTCTGGAGAATTGGAGGGACAAGGAAGATGGTTCAATGATCATAATATTCCCCTTTAGTGGTCCTAAATTCTGAGGGGATTAAGATCAACTACAGGAGGTACTCGGCTTACGACAGCACCGACATATGACGTTTCAAGCTTATGGCGGGCAATGAACTAGCACAGACGCATAAAAAGAATACACTGTCATGTGCCAAAATAATAATAATTTTGCATTGCACAATGGGCTGGAATTGGTTTGAGACAAATATTTACTGTAATTGTGACTTTACTAGACCATTAGCGTCGGGGAGGAATCAGCTTCGGCAGGTTTCAAATTTGGTTTTTAAATCGTAAATTGAGAAGCCATTGTACATACTAACTGACAGATACTGTCTTTCTCCTGCATTAGTGAGAAAAATTATTTTGCTAAACACTCACTGGTGTCGTTAAAGGGCACTTTCTCCTGGATGACGCTGCTGCTTTGTTTCAGTTGTCTGTTCAGTTCTGACTGGCATCGTCTTAACTGCTGCTGACTGCACACAAAAAGTTCAACAGAACAATTTGTTATTTAACCAGGGCCGAGCCATAAATCCTTGATGGAACTAAAAAAAAAAAACAAGGAGACGTACCACTCCTCTGTTCTCAATCTGCAATCTTTTCCCTCCCTCTCCAGAGTCTGTGTTTTAACCTAGAAGGAGGAACACACAAATACGTTCACGTCTACTTACAATCTCATGATGATTCATCCTCTTGGCTTTTTGTTCAAGCTCATCTTCACCTCCAATCGCGCCTTGTCACTCTGCAGCCTCTCAATGGTTTCAGTGTACTTTGTAGTGAGTCCATCCACGACAGTCTGGTGGTGTTGAGATTCTCGCTCCAACTCCTCTAGACGTGTCTTCATCTCAGCCTCCTGTCTCTTATGCTGCTCATCTGCCTCGTAAAACTAAAGAATACAGGAAAAAAGCTCATTTGCGCAGACTCCTCAGCATTTAGGACCTAAAAAATACAAATCTCAATTAATTGCACATTACCTGAATGTGAAGCCGCTCATTTTCTTCAATCTTTTTCTGCAGGTCCTCGTCAAAAACACTTTGTGTCCGCACACCATGGTGTGAAGGAGAATCTCCTTTATTCTGAAAGTGGAACAACAAAAGCATTTAATCATTACTATCCAAATGCAGGAGCACAATTTGTTGAGTGTTTGTTGAGACAAATCAAAACAATGAACTCAACGCGTGTTCATTCAATGTTGTCAAAAAATATCCGGATTCATTTTGGGCAATTTTTCCTCAATTTTCCAGAGGAAATTTCATGAAAATGTGAAAATCCAGAGGACTTTCATCTCTATGAGATAAACAGTTACCCTCAAGCTACTGATCACAAAAATAGGGATACGATTTTGGTCTCTAGCACATAATTACAACACGTCTGGCAAACAGTTCTGAGATTGGGAGACCAAATATCAACTCGGGCCGTTCTGTGTTCTATGCATATTCTCCCCTTGCTTATGTGGGTTTTCTCCAGTTACACACACACATCCCAAAAGGCGAATTCTTGATTAACTGAAGAATAAATTGTCAATTGGTTTGAATGAGAGTATGAATGGTTATTTGGTGATGTTACTCATTCAACACATTTACGGGATTTTGAAGGGCAGCGGTATTTCTGAACCTTTTCTTTCTTTATATAGGCAGAAAAGTAGGCTATGCATATTAACATAAACTAGAACGAGAAAAAAAGGAGAAGTTAGAATTTCAACACTTAATATTTAAACAGTCGAGGGCAATAATGGTGCAATTATATAAGGTGCAGTATTCTGAAGAAACACTGCTTTTGATATCTATCTAGTCTTTCATTTTATTTCGGTGGTATTTTGGTTTGTGTCATTCCAGAGCATCCTAATTACGGTAATCTTAATATTCAATAGCAAGCAACAGGATTGTTACAGGAGCTGAACAATATATCAATTTGATTTCCGTCCGCATGATAACCTTTCCCCTTTTGCCCTTTGCTTCACTAGCAGCCAGCTCCTCTTGAAGAAGCTCCACCCTCTTCGCCAGCTGCTGGTTTCGAAAGCTGAGGCTGTCCATCTCCTGTTCTTGCTTCCTAAGGCTCTGATCCCTCTGTTTCAGTTGCTCCTGATAACAGAGAACCAAGCACTAAAAATGGAGTAATGGTGCTGCAAACATTAGGATACCCTGATAATCACTAGTCTCTTTAACACAGAGATCATGCCATATTTCTGCATAAGGGTCTATATTAAATGTGTGACAAAAAGTTCTATCTGGTATGACAAAAATGAAAAGCAGGTCTTGAGTGTCACAGACCCATCTTTGTACTTCCTCAAACTTTGGCTAGATCTCTGTGTAAAAGGCGCTTTTTTGGGCACTGGAGTAAGCGCGACAGGACCGTGGTAAATATTTGAGCAGGCAGAAAATTAATGCAGAGATGCACAGCAGGGCTTTGTGAATTGTCTTTTTTTACTTTGAGCGATGCAGAGTTGGCCTGCTCATCGACAACTGCCTTCTTCAGCACCTGGTTCTGGGCACGCAGCTGTGAAAAGTATAGACAACAGGATAAAATGAACTTCACTCCTTTTTTAGTGGGTGCTATTTCAGCAGAAGGCACACTTGTTGAAAACCCTGAACAATACTAGCACAACCGTCTGTGAGGGACAACTACATCGTCAGCACTTCCTGAGTGTGATATAGCGGTTCACTAACTGGTTCATCCAACAAACAGGAAACAGCACACACTGACCAAGGGCCATGCAGTCAGCTGACATGGAAACAAAGGGCACATAGAGGAATAAACAGCCATTAGTGCCATTTAGAACTAATTTAACCATCGTGGAATCCTGAAAGGGAATGACTTTATGAGATTGTGTGGATTTTAATGTCTAAATGTAACATGCCAAGACACCAAACACACTAAGTCAAGCAAATCCTTTTGGTCGACTAAAGTATTTTAATATTATAATCAAGTACAGTATGCTGTTTAAATAAGAGTTTGAACATTCACTGTAATGTGATGAGACCTATCATTATTGTTTCCGTTTTAGAGGGCCACACAAAATGAGACGAGAGAAAAGAGAAATGTATTTTCAAAGACAATCTTATGTGCTGCAGTTAAATAAAGTAACCAAAATGTCAATTCAATATCATTAGTTATCAGTTATTTAAAAGTGTAAATATTAGCAGGAATAACCAAAAGTTAAAGCATATTCCTACACTTAGTGAGCAACAGTGGGTTCGTCATAAAACCTACACGTGGTGCACTTGATTCCTACAATATTGTAAGGAGATGCATTTGCATGTTAAAAGTTATTGGTAAATACGCTTTATGATATGGTCACAGTGAAGTTGTCTAATTGAAATGATCCATGGAATAATTTCGCACTGACTAGACATGGTGAAAAGCAATACATTAGTAGGTATAGGTGCGGAAAAAAATAAAATCACATCTCAGTATCTCTTGAGCGACAGTCTACGTATATGGAATAAGATAATTGACGTGAAAAGGTTAATGTACTTTACCTTGGAGTACTCCTGTGCCAACCTGCTGTATTTGGTCTGCAGATCCGTGACATTAGCCATAATTAATCTAAACTCTGCCGCGTCCTAAAACCGCGTGCGATGTTGCCTTCTTCTGCCTCCGAAATGATTTCCCAATGAACTTGAGCAAAACTCTCTACTCAGCTTAACGGACGCAATGAGTGATAAAAAACCTCGGCTAGCTCAGGTTAACAAGTCTCCAAATATGACGTTTTGCGAGCTGCTTGTTGCACTACAATAAATAATTTGAAGTGTGCACATCGCTAAAATGTGAGAGCCACAGTTTTCGGACAACGTGGTTATCAGATTTACGCGATGTAAATGCGGATGTTCATCGGACTTGAAATGGGATGCGTTTGAGTTAGCATTATCAGCGACGACAGCACGTAGCAGCTAACTGGTTAGCAAAGTAGCAAAACACAAGCCGGTGACACCAAAGAACACACTAATAAAGCCGTCGCGGAGTTATCCGGCACACTACTCTCCACGAATACTGTCAAATGGGAGGGGTAGCTGTTGTTACATTGGCAAACAAAGCCTTGACAAGCCAGTCATCAGCAAAAATAATTTGAGTTTTATTATTCCTCAGCGATACTAACAAGCACAAACTCAAGGGTCAGAGTTAAAAAAAAACGGAAGCAGTTTTTCTTAGTGTGCCCTCTTGCGGTTGGAGGTATACGGCGAAGGCCAAAAACTAAAATTCTTCAACCGAGAGAGAGAGAGAGAGAGAGAGAGAGAGAGAGAGAGAGAGAGAGAGAGAGAGAGAGAGAGAGAGAGAGAGAGAGAGAGAGAGAGAGAGAGAGAGAGAGAGAGAGAGAGAGAGATGTAAATTGTAGGGGCAATACAATAAGGTATACGTTCATTCTGTATCTTTACTGTATCAGATTTTATCACGGCCCTCTGGCCCTCAACGAAAGTAAATTGACCCCTGTGGTCTCAACCAGTTTAGCACACAAATGAGCTAATGAGAACTTGAGTGGACAGTAGAGTGAATTTAACTTTTGGGCTGATTTCTTGAATTAGTTTTTTAATTGTTTTTTCAGGAACATTTCCTCCAGATTTTAGTTTCGAACAAACTAAATGTATCAATATTTGATGAAAGATGATAGATAAAAAAAAATAATAACTCATGTAGATAAGTGGAAACCAAGCTCATGCTAAAGCACTACTTTGTGAGTTAGCTATCAATCTCTGAACCTCACTTTCAGAATTGTTTATTTTTTCGTGTGAGGTGATTCAGATTATTTGTTTATAAATTAAATGCAGTCACTTCATTTGATTAAATTTCCAATAGTTCCTATATGAGAGTATATTAGGGGGAGCAAAAGATAATGTTGTATATGGCATTAAAGTATTGGTATCAGACAAAATGAACCTCAAAAGGTCGGTGTTCCTCGTTTGGTTTGTTCAGTGAGGATTATAATTGGGCCTGTTATATACCGTACTCCCAGACTGAATGAGTATATATATATTATGTTAACACAAAGTCCAAGATGCCATCAGGGAACACAAATTATCCAAAATTGAATTTGAATTGAAAGGAAGGTGATATTATTCCACAGGCACACATTAAAGCCTCATAAAAATTAGTTTCAAGAATTTTGGATAGGTGTTGTTGAACATCGAAAGATAGTCTAATAATTACATGACATCATTTTGACTTGAAGTAAAATGGCTAATGCAGTCCACACTGGTCAAAGCCTTGCCGATTCATTTCCTCTAATCCAGTAATCTCTTCACATGGTACACATTTAAACAATTCTACAATTTAAATCTTGTTGAATGCATCAAAATACTTTTATGTATCAGTGAATATTCTTCAGCAACATAAGAAGCATCCTTTGCCACTTTTGTACGTGGAAAACCGACACTGCAGCCAGTGGCTCCAGCATTGTCTGGTTGCCTGGCAACTGTCGGCGTGGCGTGGTTGCCAAGGCCGTGTGTGTGTGTGTGGGGGGGGGGGGGGTGATGCTGCTCTGATTTCCAGTTGAATTGAGGCAGTCAGCAGGGAAAAGCCCCCACCTTCCTACTTCCAGTTCACACACAAGACTCTATTGAACAATAGTGCAGTACCAATGGGCCCAAGGCTCTTGATCAGGGTCACCACTGTGCTCACCCGCCAGTCCTCTATGACAAATTAACTTTGAGCAAAGCGTGTGTTCAGGACATATGATAATGTAGCCATCCCTGGGATGATCCAGGTTAATGTGAGATGCAATTCTGGCATCCTGCCATGTTGAAAGAGTGAAATAGGCAAGTAGAATGAAGGAGGCAGTGTGTGGCGGCAGAGTCACACACGTGGTACTGATCACAGATTGTGCAGTCAAAACACGACTATAACAGCCAGACTTGGTGGGAAATATTTGCCAGCTGTGACATGCTAATGTGAAAACTGAGAAGGCGGCCAAATGAATGGCTAGTTCTAGTTGAAAAATGGGCTATGATTAGCTTATACGAGTGCTCTGGCGCTCACAGCAGGTGGCAACATTGATCAGGAGCAAGTGTAGACTACTAACACACTGGTGCCGCACCAGAAGAAAAAAGTGCTCACTCTGCTAAGAAGAACATTTTTTTTTATTAATAGTTTTGTAATACCATATATAATGCAATTGCATATCTTTGGCGAAAATAAATCTTATAAACATTTTATCAACAGAGGTTAGCATACAAAAACCAAAAATGCGTGTCGGTCTGAAAGCCATGACAGACACAAACTGATACTGGGCTGGCAGTTTTTTGTTTTGTTTTTTTGTGTTGTTTGATTCTTTTTTAAACCAATGCAACTTAATCATACCCATACAGGAGCAGAAAAACACATGACCAATATTCAATAAAACCTGACAAGCAACAGAGCAACCCGTGTCATGTGTGGCATTAGTCTTGTGGCAGCCCTACATGGTGTGTTGTTTCACTGAGAGCAACAGAACCTTCCTTTGACAAGTGCTACAGAAAGAGTGAGTGATAAATCTCTTTATCGGGGTGGCGAACCTTTTGGTCTTTTGGGGGCCAATTCTGTTTTTACAGTGTTCTCTGAGGGCCATATCAAATTTGTGAATAAAACTGATCTTAAAATCGAACAAATGTATATTAACACATACCACAAAATATATTATCTATGATGAGAATTTTTCTGTTAAATATTATGGGCTTCCTCTGATGCCTTAATTGCTCTCCGGACCGGAACCCCACTCATGCTCAAAATGGACTGAGCGTCTGCAATGACACGAGCAGCCTGGGGACTGCATTGGTCAGTCTGCTCCAATTTCCAGTGATCACAATAATTCAAAATTCTTGAAAGCATGACATACGAGGGGCAGTAGTCTTCTTTTAGTTAGCTGAAGTTTAAAAAAAACAAACAACCCCCCCATATATATATATATATGGGTGTGTCTGTGTGTGTGTGTGTTTGTGCGTGTGTGTACACATGAAGACAAAACGTAAAATGATTAAATCGGAAATTCTACAGCACAAGAGGGAAATGTGACATTTTGCACCACCCCGGTTGTACATCAATTTTGGCAGCAAAAGAAGGGTTCTGCATGAAAGTTGATTAACATTTTATATCCAGGCTAACAAAAATCAAAGAAAATCTGGCAGTCATAGTTAAATTTCCAAAATAAACACAAATAAAACACCCGCTCTATGGACCATGGGCAAAAATACTTAATCAATACAACACAATCAAAGAGGGAAAACAAGCCACATTGCTGTGAAATCAAAGCAGAGCAAGACAAAAATACTTCTCATGTGTACAAAGGAATTAAATGTGCCTCGTCATTCCTTTCAGATGACCAGTGTTTGATGGCATTCCAACCTGATAAATTAATGTTATAAATAAGGTAACGATTCATGAACAATTCATTTGTTCTTCTTTCACAGCAAAATAAGACCAGTGTATGCAAGAATTACCGTACGTCTGCAGCTTATTCTGCTGAGAACAGTTCCAACCATATAGTGGTCAAAAACAAAGCAAAAAAAAAAAAAAAAGCAACAACAACTAAGGATTGGTTGGCTTCACTACACCGTCCAGAGTCCGCTCACATTTCCTGTCAACGGGTTTCTGAAAACGGGCACGTCAAGTCATGACGATCCATCTATAACTATATTGTGGCAACAGGGAAACATAGTGACGATGGCCCCTTGAAGTTTTACATCAGTGGCACAGTAAAATGTTTGGCACCGCTATACTTGTGGCCACTAATAACACATTGTGGCACTTTTATTAATTTCTTGTTTTAATTGTGTGGGATGAGATGCTATTGTGCACGTCTACGCATTCCTCATATGGTGAAGTACTTCTGATTTAAAAACCCAAATAGAAATGTAGCTTGCAACCTCCCACAGTCAACCGAATGTCATCAGCTGACAGTAAATACCACAATTCACAGCTTGAGGGGGTTTTGTACTTCCTTATTTTGTTTCAAGGAGGAAGAGCAGCGAGAGGAACACACGTGGCAGAGCGGAAGTGAGGACCAATCATGAGTGCGGCGCACATCTTCATAAGGATTCCAGTTATAGGCAACCATGACTGTATAGTCACGTTTATCATGCTTTAAACAAGCTCGACGGCAACTCTCTCCCAAATCAGGCCTTCTACTCGACAAGGAAGAAACTGCAAAAATGGTGCACGAACCAGGGGTTATTTACCACTCCACCCATAAGGTTCAATAACACAACAAGTTGAGCAGCATGGCTACTTTTCTCCGCGTAAGAGTAACTTAGCCTCTTGTCTCACCTTCGGTTTGGACTGAAGCAAACACTAAAAAACAAGTAAAAACTGTAGAGGAAATCCTATGCACACACAGCGAAGAGGCAGATGTTCATTTAACGCACGTCTGTGCCATAAAGGTCAAATACAAGTGACTGGCAGACCAAAACACAGCAAAGTTTGCAAGTAAAATTTGGCAGTGGCAGAGGAAATACTAATCCCACATTTTGCTAATCCTTAGGTTTATGGCATAACAAGAGAAAAACGCAAGCTTAATCATTTGCTTGGTTGCAGTTTAACTAGCATCTCTAGGGTGGAAAAGTCACAATATTCAATGATGTGGAAAAAGTTAAGGTTGTGGATTCATTATTGCATCTCTCACCAGAGGTGTAGAGCACACGTTTTAAAACCGTGCCATATTTTTCTTTTCTTTTAGCACAAAAGAGGGAAAACTTGTAACACCAGGAGGTTAGATTTTGTCTGTTACAAACATGCACTCGTTCGCTTCATACACAGATTCACTTGGAAGAGGATACAAGTTTGAGGAGGAAGCATGCAACGCTCTGAGTTAGAAAAACCTTTCCCATTTTTACAGGAAAAAGAAAAATCTTGAGTCACCATCGTCTATTTCGACAGAAGCAGGCAGGTCATTTTGGATCCAGTTCTCCATAGCCCCGACACCGCCCATATGCTGTGACCGCCCCCAGTTGTAAAAGTCTCTTTATGGCTTTGCTCTCCTGTGTGAACAATACTATTGCCATTTGATTCGTTGGACAGAATATCGCAAACAAACGATTGAGAGACTCAAAATGGCCAACATACGAGATAAGGAGGAGGAGGCACACCGGGACACACGACTGCGGGGGGGTCAGAGGTGAAGGTTCACAGGGTCCGGAGTCTGATGTTGGGATCTCTTTATTTCCTGTTAAGTTTTGTGCTCTTGACATTGCGTTTGGAGCCCTCCGTGCAGCTGCGTATGCCAGCAAGGTGCAGCAAGGAACCGGCAGCCTCCTTAAGCTCCTCATCCAGCTCTGGCTTGACCTCCCGTCGCGGCCTTTTGTCAGCAGGCCACATGATGGCCGACGGGCGGCGCCGTGTTTGGTTGGCGCCTCTCTCATCCCAGAGGTCGGAGTCCTCGTCGCTGTGGAAGCCCTCGCTGCCGGCGCGGCGGGACTGCCTGCGGTCGCAGCCTCCTTCATCTAAGGAGGACAGGGAGGACGAAGAAGACCGGGAGGAGCAGCGCTGCAGGGCGACACTGCTGTAGTTGTGGTCCTGCTTTGGATCGCTGCTCACCAGGACTGAGTCGGGTCTGGAGAGATCCAGTGGACTGTCCGAATTGCCTGCCGAGAGCAGATGAAACAAAGAGTCATGAGTACCGCACTCCTACCTTAGTGAAATGATATACCTTCTACTATACATTGTAATTAGGCCTTTAAATTGATCAGCTACGGGGAAAGATAATGATCCATTAATAAATTATTTCACCCCCCATTTACAGTGGAATAACTTCACAACTTAATTTGTTCCAAGAGACTGTTTGAGAAACAAAATAATTTTTCCTTTCTGGGGAGAGGGAGGGCCGGTTGGCTGTCCGGTACCCAGCACACAGGCAGAGTGAGCTCAGTGCATGCTGCCGTAACTTTGACCGGGCCTCCTAAGGGCCTAATCACTTGGTCGTTTTTTTAATGTTTTAGAACCCAGAAAGAGGGTTATGTCAGAGCGAAAAACAGTAAGATACATATTTGTATGCAGACTATGTGACGTACCGACAAGCGAACAACGCCACTGCTATAGGAGCAAAAGCACAATTAGCGCAAGTGTTAAAGGATCAGAGGGTTTTAAACTTTATCAATGTTTCAGTTGTATTGGTAAGAATAATGCTGCCTTGGGGAGGGCTGCCACAGTGGTTGTTGTTCAACTTCCCGTAGCTGATTTCATGTCCTTTCGACTGCAAATTAATTGAGATCAAATCAACAGCACCTATGCTGTTGGCAAGTAGTGCACTCCATTTTGCCTCACTTACTTCAAGACCTCATTAATCAACAAACTACAAAAGTCGTCATGATCAATTAATCCACTGCGATGCACAGGCCAAATTCTAATAGTGTAAATAATAATGATAACAATGAATACATTAATACGAATATATTGAGAACACAGACGATGGAGGTGTCCAAATGAATCAGCAGACAAATAAAAGACACTTAAGCAATGGGGTTGACGGTATGTGAGGAAGATGAACATATGGTTGCTTGTTGGATTCGCTTACATGGGTCAACGTGGTGCCCTGGGGCAGAGTTTAAGAGCATCATGGCAGTGGCAGCATCAATATCAGACTCTGGAAGAGGAGAGAACATGCATGATAGTCAGTCCTAAGGCGCGAGAGCATGGCAGCAGGGTGCTTCTGTCCCTTTAGGATTGCTGAAGCCCTCCACCAAGCAGTAAAGTTTGATATTAGTGCTGCTAAAGTTCTTGCTTGATAATTGATCTGTATGGCGCCGCTATTTAGCACCCTTTATTGCGGTGCCAAGTAAAACAGTCCCCTGCAGTCAGTTGCTGACAACACGACAGTCATTTTTAAAGTCTTCTTTCTTCCAACAGCTGTATGACACAAAGGAAACCACAACATGCTGAACGTCCTCTACCGTTTATTCTGTTTTGCGCATTTAGTTTCTTGTTTGATTAATTTGCAGGTTACACTGTGAGGAATACCACTTACGCCATCCCACCTGCCCACCCTGTGGTGGAATTGCAAGCCATGCCAACGTTTAACAATTCCTAACACTACTTTGGCAAGATGAGCTCAAGTGTACCACTTGACAGCTAATTGACCCAAAAATGCCTATGGAATGGATTGGACAAAACAAAGACTCATCAAAACAAAGCAGAGGATAAATTCATGCTTCTGATCAGGAGAATGCATCCGATCTTCTTAGACCTGACAAAGTGTCTAAAAGCCTCATGGCTCACTTCTGGGGCTCTAAATTATTAATGATTACGGCAAGATTGAGTGCTCCACACTCAGCACCAGCGGAACCTCTGCCTGTTGTCAAGGTTACAAATCTAAGAGGCAGAGAGAGTGGGGAGCTTATAGCTGAGGCATCGAATGGACCACATGAGGCATCAATGACGTGAAAGTAATAAATCAAACTAAGAATTGCGGCGGGTGGGGCGAAATGCTGGATGTTCTGTGACTGAAATACACAAAAGCGCCACAATTGCGATATAATCACAAGCACACTACAGCAAAAGCACCAAGCTAAAGCATGTGAGCATACAAAGACCAAGAGCTCTGCCTCACCTTTAAATGAGCAACCTTGCAGAAAGAGATGTCGAGGGGGTGAGGAGGCACTGCAGGAGAGATTAAAGAAATAAAAATCATCATCAGGCTTAAATTTCAAAAGAGCGCTGATAGAACTAGACACCACGGGAACCAATCAAAATGAGACCATAAAAAGCATCTTCAATTTCAACCAACTAAGCCCATTTAACTCAGAAATATGGTCCGGCTTGATGGCTTGAGAACAATTTCTTGCATCGTCACATCCTGTCACAATTTACTGTAGGGAACAATGAAGGGTCACCTGGGCGGGGAGGCGGGTGGTGTACAGAAGGCATGTGCGGCAGGAAAGTGCTGCTTCTTAAGGGCTTGGATCAAGTTGGGGCGGTATTCTGGGTCGACGCACCAGAGAGAACCTTTTCCATTGGCCTGCAATCATAGTAAAACAAGATGAGATTATCAAGAATTATCATCCAACCTTCCTTTATTTTGCTTTGGTTTACTCCGCTGTCTACAGCCAAATTAGTCTTACCTCAATTGCCTTAACGGGCTAAATAAAGGTGAAATAAATACTTTGTCAATAAAAACCTGAATCCTGATAATGACAACAAAACTTATTCCTGAGAATCATATCGGTCATGCCATAGTGATCAGCAAATATACGTTTAAGAACACAACATATGACAGACAACATAATGTAGAAAAAAAAGATGCTATCATTTCAAGTGACAACGTTAAACCCAACACCGACTTCCTTGCTACCCATTGTTTATTTATCTGGCTTCAAGCGGTCCATGTTATATAGTAGGATGAGTCATATAAAATAGAATTATTTTAAGGCCAAATGTCTCCCGATAGAAATTGCAGCATTATTATTCAATTGTCATTTGTTACACAACCTCATGGAAAACAGAATTAAAAAAAAAAAGACCACACGCATTGATTGTCATGTTTTCACAGCATTTCTCCTGGTGAAAGACAATCGATTGAACAAAGTTCCTTCACATGCTGCACACACAGCTCCAATGGAAGCGATGAATTTGTCTGTTGGTGATGTGTACGGGAGTGTGTTAACTGTCACATTATCTGATGGTGGTGTATTGTTGCCCAGTTTGAGGGAGCAAGCGAGGGAGGGCGGAGAATAACCTTGACTCACATTACCAGCCTGTCCCTGATGCAGGAAGAAGGAAATGTCACCATGGCAACGGAAACCACCAGCCAGTGTCATGTGAAACCGACGCTGGTCTGTCAGCAGACCAAGTGCTCACACTGTGCACCTGCATGCTGAGCGACTTGCGCTACTCCATGTTGCGACTCGGAGAGTGCGAACCTACGCCTATCTCCTCCGGTGGTGGAAAAATAACACGTAGCCAGGCACAGTGCTGGCAGCATGGGCTCTGCCTGTCACAAGTCTGAACTCACACTGAAGCTCAATATGGCAAAACTGGTGTCCCTACTTGGATCGGCAGAAAACCGTTTCTATTACAAACTGGGCCAACACTGGGTATGAACAAATATTCTACTTGTGAGCATGAACATTGTGTTCCAAGTACAGGTTTAACAACGATACTTATTTTTTATATTAGCAAGATGACATAGAACAACGACAAACTCACAAAACACACGTTTCAAGTGTTTTCTTTTTGGCTAAAGATAACAGCAAGGTAAACCTTTCAGATTTTATCTTGCAATTTAAAGTCATTTAAATAATAATCTTTTTAGATGTAGCTGTACTACAATTTCAATCATTATAGAGGATCATTATGCCAGTGAATTACATAAATACATTAAAAAAAACCACACACAAAAATCACTGGATCGTTTGCGTTTTTGTTCACCGACACCACAAACTCAGTTTTTCATGAGCTTTTTACAAACGGTCTTAAAAACCAATATTTAAGTGTATTTAGATGCTTAAGACATTTTAAATATGAGTAAATACAGAGATAAAATGGATTTGTATATTTACTTGAACTTCATTAACATTGTTTCATAGTGCTCTTTTATAAATAGTTCCTTAATAAACCCTATGCGTTAAGATGAAACCGTGGGGAGGACTTTTCCAGCCTTCATCAACTCAATCTCTGGGTCTTGAGTTGCATACCCTGCACGTACAACATACTGTACTGTGCTTTGTTTGTATTTCCTTTGTAGCTATGAACTGGATGAAATTCCAGTCTTATCGCAGTAGAGGATACTGTATGTGCCGCCATTATGTGGCAGACCTACAGATTGTCACATGAGCCAAACTATTTAGGGATTTGCTAAATAAACGATTTGGGTGGCTGAAAATAACTTGATACAACTTGAATACAACTTGATGTAACAAAAGCATACTACAGTAGAATGATGTGGTAGAACATTGGATTGTACTGATCTGTAAGTGTGTCAAATACGAAAGCAACTTGGAGACATACCTTTCCTAAACTCCTTTCGACCTTGCGGAAGCATTTATTCAGGGAGAGATTGTGACGCACCGAGTTCTTCCATCCAGTGGGAGCATTGGAGAAGTAAGGGAAGTGCTCAAGAATCCAGCCGTAGATTTCTTTGACGGGTAGAGATTTACTCGGAGATTGCTCAATAGCCATGTAGATGAGGAGTGAAAACGAAAAGGGGCTTGGACTTCAACGAGTCCCGCTCTCGACCCCTACTGTGAGTTGAGGCTGTGGACGAGGACGAAGTTCCTTGGTTGGATCCGTAGTCTCCTTCAATGTCAAAGAGCGGGCTGCCGCTGGGTTGAGCTTCAGGACCTCCCAATGTAAAGTTCTGAAGCAGGTTCTCGTGAAGCCAGTTGAGGTTGGTGAGTTCTTCATCTTCAGCACCTCCAGTCCGATCCACGCTGGTCGCAAGGGGACTGGATGCACACTCCGCCTCGGGCAGTGTTCCAACTCCACAAACACCTCGAAGCCATGTCCGCTCCTCTTGCATACCCGGAATTTCCGTTTTCTTGTCTGGTGACATCCCAATAATTGGACCCATTAAATCAAAGAGGTCTGTGGAAAAAGAGGAGACATAGCAATTAGGTTATGTGTGATCAATCAGAAATATGGTTTTTAAACTTGCCATTATGGCAGCATGGTTTGCAACTTGCAATACTGGGCACACAGGGGTCTTGACTTTGTTTTCTCAATCTTTCTTTCGAGCTAACCATACTGTGGTCTTTCTTTTCCACCTCAACTGGACTTCCCAGGCCTTTGCCCCTCTCCTCCATGCCTTGCAAGGATGGAGAGCCTCTTAGATCTCCACCCCTTGACTTTAGCCAAGGACTCTCAATGAGATCCTCTCAAGCAACTGAGCGGACTTGAGGGCCCACTCGTTGACGCCCACATCGTTTCAGGCAAGACCCGGTTGCTCGTTACGTGTAAATGAGAACGAAACCCGCGAATTAATGACTGCTGGAATCAAACGACTGCCTACATCTTACAGCGGAAGGTTCTTTACAGACATTATGCATCCACATGTCACATCAATCCAGTCCCAATTTATTACTTTCAGGATTATGAAAGTACGGTCAGTGCTTAATCGGTTCGCTGCATGTGTCAAAACAGCTGAGTAGGAAGCAAAAGGTGTGTTTCCTTATTTTCTTTTTTTTTTTTTTTAACTGACCATCGATACAGGGAAGACGTTGAATGATAATCTGAAATTGGGCCTGTCCTGACCATTTCTTTCTTACCGTGCCCTACATGATACATCTAGTGTTTGTTTGAATGCATTCTCCCAACAAATACAAGTAAGCACATTGTACACTGTTGAGGCCAAGTGTACAAAGAGATTACTCTTTGGCTCAGTTCACAATAAGCTTTAAGTCTTGGGAGTCACCATGACAACCCCGCCATCGTTTCAATTATGAGCAGAAACCTCACAAACGAGAGTAGGAAAATGAGTAATCCATGTTAGCTGTCTCCAAAATAATACTCGCATAGCGGTACAGGAAATGCCGCAGCACCTGAGTGTGGGCACCAGATGCCTCTGACTGTGGTGATGGGTGATGCACTGAATGTGGACCAACATGGCCATGGAAGGGGACATATAATCTGTCAGATACGCGTATCTTTTCATTTATGTGACAAGACAAGAATTGGGTCAGACTAAAGAGTGCTTACGCAGAGAACGAGAGGGAGTGGATGCACGCACATGAACATAGAGACTGACACACAAATCACTTTGTCAAAATCGGCCAGTGAGAACAGGAGTGAAAGGAGAGAGGCATTAGCACATTTACTAAATTACCATTTAACCCTCAGTGGGTGTGGAGGAAGATACAGTAGACAACCCCAATTTTCTTTTGGGTGAGTCACGGGTTATTCCGGTTTTCAGAGTGCTTGCAGTGGATTTGATACCTTATTGTTTCACCACCGTGGGATTGATCGATTGAATCTGGGGAAATTGCTCTTTACGGTTGATGATCCATTAACCTGTATTATTTATAAAGATGGGGAGGTAGTACACTGCCAAGGATGCTCTCATTTCGTTATGATGACAATACATCACTTGATGATCCCATTATTTGTTGATTTTTTGGGGATGTATGAACTAAAAATAATGAATGAAAAAAAACAATTCTTATACTATAGAACATTGGGTTATGAATTTAATGTGTTCAGTCACTCAGTTTGCAATCTGAAACATTTACAAATCAAGGTACTGTTTTCCATTGAAATTATAGAAAATGTAATTAATCTGTTCCAATGTTGCCTTATCTTTATGGATGTTTGGTGAAAATAAATACTGTGGAATACAGAAATAAGTGAAAATGTCACTTTTTTTTTTTTAGAAGAAATCACACAAATCGCTGTGCAACGTCTTCGTCTTCAAGCATTTTTGAACAGAAGATTTGGTTACAGCAAGCCCATACAGATAGTCGAAAAATGTGTATTGCACTAGATACACCGAAAGGCGCATAGCATAGGTACAAAGTAAACACTAATATACTTAAGCTTCACAGCGAGGCAGTGCAATCTCTCTGCTCTGCAGAAGCTAGTGATGGCTAGCTAGGTAAGGGTCACAAACCAGAGTGATTGCCCAGAATCCACCTTCGGCAGAGCCATTGCATGTACGTACCTCAACATGACAGAGCTGATATGATGTTGTTTAAAAAATTGCTCCCGCACCCTCCAATTGCTTGAAGACTCGATTAATCAATAATCATTTCCACAGAATGTCTGTGTAATGCAATGTGAATTTTTTCCCCCAATTTTTTTTCTTCTTCAGTACACAGTGAATCACAACTCTTACAAAACTTGAGCAACAAGATACAGTCTGTGACACAACAAGGCAGGTCATGAGGCCATGAGAATTATCCATTTGGGAAATCAGAAAATCTCTACTCCAAAACAAGAAAGCAAAGACATCTTGACTTGACAGGTTTCTACTCTGAATGAATTCTCAAATATAGACTGTGACAAGCATTTAAATACAATGAGGAAAATAACATTCACTCTTCCAAACAACACTTCTGACTAAAAGTAGCTGAGTTTCTAGGCTGCATATCCCTCACATTATTAACTCAAGTAATGAGGCTGCGGCCTGGGGATACATGTAGAAATCTCAGAATAGACTCTGAAATGAAAGGAACTGGACCTAGAAAAAGTTGATAACTCTGCTTGCTCATCAACAGTTATGTCCTGATTGAGACTGCTCCTTCCAGTCTAATCATGTCATGATTGTGTTACCCAAAACATTCCACTGACAAGACATTAAGGTGACAGCCAACCAACATAGCATGGGCGTGGCACACACATTGTGACTGCATTCTGTCAACATTTGTTTCACTTAAGCCTGAAGTCATTTTGTCTTCATTTTATTCAAAATGTGCCACAGACAACAAGGCTCTGTACACGTTACAGTTTTTGTTACTTGGAGAGGAAAATAATTTGTGGCCTGGCAAAATAGTCAGAACACGAATTAAACCTAAAGCACAAGAGTGCTACACCACCTTAGTTTTGACCTCCGAGCTGCCTGAGAATAACTGGTGGCTCCATGAGGACTGACATTTGAATATGAAAAGAATCCAGGTAAATGGATGGTAGTCTGAATCTAGCCAAACACGGGAAATATTTTACCACTATTGCATCTGGTCAATTACCCCTGCATTTGGAATGATTACACTTCACTCTTATCAAAACACTTTCAGAGGAAGGGGAAAAAAAATCCAATGATTAATCGTATTAAGAGTGGAGCCAATGAGATGGCTCTGCCTGTTGATTGCATCTCATTGTTGAAAACACACCAAAGCTGGAATGGTTCTGACCTGATGGCTCATCTGCAAGTTAAAATAGCCCTGCGTGCCATGAGCAGCATCATATTCATGTGCAAACAGGCAGGGCCAAACAGCAGGTGCCAAGGCAAATTTTCCCCCTTTTCAAACTGATCGTTTATCCTGTTAAGCACTTGGGCTATTCAAAATTGACACAAAGACATACAGCTGGCTTTAAGTGGCAGATCAAGCCATTGATGTGTCACACAGGTACATCAGAATGTAATCAGGCGACCGCGGCCGCGTCAGCGATGATCTCAGGCAGCGAATCTGACTTTCAGGAATCAGTTGCCACGGCAGCCTGCGTGGCGAGGGAAGCGGTTGGACTTATGTCTGTGCATGAACAGAGAGCTGATGTGGGGGAGATCAATACAGGCGGAAACTGCTGAGGCCAGCAGTCTAGTGCTGTTCTCCACAAAACCTGTCTGACAAAGAGGGCCGGGAAAGGAGGCAGCCAACCTGGATCACATGGTTCTATGACTAAGTTGCAATGAGTGCATACTTGGCCTAAAGTTGCTCATTATATGCAACATAGGATTTGGGGGGAATACATAATTTCAGAACAGAGGGTTGAGTTTAGACACAGTTGAACCACACCCTGCTCAAAGCCACTAACTAAACCAGTCGACACAAACCAGTTACACCTCTTGGTACACAAAGGTGTGTTGCAAAACCCCAATGGCTGTTATTTGAAACCCTGTGTGATGTTTCTGACTGTCCAACGAATCAAATCTAAATTAGACAAGGGGAAATAAGTGAGCTGGTACACAAGTAACGTTGCTCAATGTGGATTAAAACAATTAAAGGCAGGGATACTCTTGCAGCACATCTTATAAAGTATTGAATTTTTTTTATGTGGATTACTGAGTGATGATCGTACGAGTGAAAAAAAAAAGCTTGCATACAGTAGCAATCAAACTCACACACAAAGAAGCAGTTGTTTTGTCTTCAACCCCCCCCCCCACCCCCCCCATCATGTTTCTAATCTCTCAGTATTCACCTCACAGTAACAGACGACCAGGAGGAAAGGAAACACCTCCTGCCTGTTGAGGAAGTCCATTTTCAGAGAGCACTCACAGTTGGGCCACCTCTACACCAAAAGAGTGAACTAGCGCAACAAGAGGCCAAACGTTTACACAATGCTAGCAAACACCCAAGCCTGTAAATGACACACAAGCAAATAAAAGTAACACAGGAAAGATTGAGTTGGGCCCAGGTACTGACTTTATAGTCTCAAACTGCACTCTGACTCTAATCAGAGGTTAGTTTTCCAAAGTACAGACCTGCCTCCCAGCAAACATTGAAACCTTATCTTGAGGGCCATGCACCCGTCTGGTCTAGAAACCCTCCTCCCACCACAATCTCATATATTTCCAAATACTCTAAACAGCAGGCTCTGCCATACTATTTTCTTTTGGGCTGTTGACAGCATGTTTGCAGCACGTTTGCATGTTTTGGTTTGACGAACGAGCATCAAGGTTAGTCAATGTGAATCATTGCAAACTTTATTGACCACGTGCACCGAAATTTTCCACAAAAAAAAAAAGATTTTTTTAGGCTCAAATTTTGTGTAATTGTCAACTTTAAGACAATTGGCATTGGGTTGCTTGTCCGATGAAAATAAGAACTGTTGATGCCGCAGTGAAGTGCATAATCTTGTCTTGAGTGGCATTTACCTCTGTCGAAACCAGTTGTAAGGAAAATCAAAACAATGCATTGTTAAATCCCATACGCATCACAAATATTTACAAATTATGATTTTTTTTCTTAGATTGATAACATTTTACCAGTTGCATTTTTGGTTTTTATTTTTTCTAACATCCAATTCATCTCTAGAAGTGCTTGAGGAAGCACAATACTTGCACAAAAGCTACCAAGTGCTGCCTGGTTAGAGTTGCAGCGCTGTCAATTAAATAAACCCTGTTAATTATATCAGGGGTGATGAGACAAAGACCCATTGTTTCCCCTCTTCCCTACTACTCGGTTAAGAAAGCGGCCACATTGCTGCTGTCAGTGACATGCGTCCTAATCAGCAGCATCTTGCATCCACCAGTCAGGAAGAAGCGAGGGTGGAGGTGCTACTCACAATCAAGTTCGATGTGCATAACTGAAGTGAGCAATGTGTCTAAGTATGACCTGTAAAGAATTTAAATAATTGACAGTTTTCTCCATGTTGGCTCTTGTCTAACACCAAAGTCAGCTCGCAAAGAGTCTTACAGAGAGGAGCATGTTGAATGATCCAAGAAAGATGTGACTGGTCAATTTAACATCACAGCATTAAATGAATAATCCCTTTGTCAATTAGGACACATCATAGTTAGCTAGAATGTTGCTTCTATAATGGAATGTCAAACATAATTACAGGGTAGAAATATATATATATATATATATATATTTTCATACAGAAGCATATTTGGTAATCAGTGACTTTTGAGGAGCAATCTTGTCATTTTAAGGAGCAATTTTTTGCACGTTAAACCCAGGGACCTGAAGCTAGGGTTTTGTTTTAAAAATGAATATGACATCATGGGCGAGCTGCAGGGCTACAAGTACTGAGTGTTTTAGTATTCGACTGAAAATTCTATTGAATAATCATACAGTATATTTCTTTCAAATTAGAGCTATTGTTGTTTAATATTTTTTATAATTGATCTTTCCATTTATCACATCAATAAATGGAGTGATCAGATACAATTTTAGTTTGCATGAAATGAAGAATTTGTTGTTCTCAATTACAGTTTATTAAACAATTGTTGTTCACTTGCCATTGTTTCATGATGAAACAATAATGAAGCAATATCACACGAGAGGGATTGATGTTGTAACTTGTCACCCTTTTTGAAGTGTATTCAGTTACTGGTTCGGTTGTTGTTTTCTAAAAGTAATTAATTAATGTATTTATTTATGTATGAACCCCCAAAAAAACATCATGTCAACATCAAAGACAGCCGAGCCACGGACTCTGTTATTGGGACGTGGAAGGGAACGATAGGCATGAAGTGAACGGAAACTTGCGCTAGAGTTGGACTTCAGAAAGTGAGTCGCAACTGGTTGAGTTCAGTGTTGAACATGCACCTCAAATCACGACACCAGACTTCTGCCTTGGGGACCGAGACTCTTGATTGTCAACTGAGAGAACGTTGAGTACGTATGTTGTGGACTGCATCTTGTGGACATCACACTCTATAAGAGCAGTAAGAAAACACACACTGTTTAAAGTTGTTATATGGAGACAAGATGTTAAAAATCGAGGGAGTTTTCAAATTCAGAGATTCCATTCCAATTCTGTGACAGACAAGATCGTGATGCCTTATTGAGAAACTGGTTGTGATTAAAAGCTGTAAAAAAAAATCTAAAACCAAATATAGGGACACACAAAATGAACATACCTTCTAGTGTCTGTAATGTTTATAATTATTTCATGTACTGCTTTTAAACCCAGAATGATTTATCTATTCATTTAATTTCAAGTGGTGAAATCCTTGTTACAAATTATGGTGTATTCACAAAAACAGATTTTTAAAACTAGAATAGTCATTTCACTTTTGAGGAAATGTATTAGAAATCTATACTATATACAACATTCATACACTACACGATAGACTGGGTTCGGAAATCAGAATGAGAAATATCTGCTTTTCTAACAAATCTAAAAACTCTAGTCAGTCACACGCCTACAAAGCACATGGTGGATTTTAGACGCAACCTTCCATTCACTTGGGGTCAGAGTACACAATACTGTGATAAGACTGATTACTTGGCCACGCCACCATTTTGAATTGCAGTTCCTGTGCCACTTTAGCCTCAATAGGAACAACAAACAAAGAGTTTAGATTTAGTGTTTATTTCCCCAATTGCTATATTTGATGCGCTGAACATGGTGAGCTGATTGAGCAGAAAGTGATCTCAGCCGTATAGTAGTACGTGCATTTTGAAAATAGAGTCTAAGTTGGTCACATTTCCACACTGTTAGCATACATTCCCTGAGGCACATCTGCATCACTAATAAAGTAATATAGAGCAACTGCTTGGAAGACTGAAACCAATAAGTATTCAAAGTTATAAAAATTAAGTGCGGTTCCCACAAGGGATCCAGAGGAGATATGTTTGTTACCGCTGAATTGAGTACAGTGTTCTGATAGAGTAAAATATCACAAACAATGAGTGCTCTGTCAAGGCACAGGCTAAGCAGAAATACAAAACGTGACTGTCCACAATCCCATCCAATTCAACTCAAAATCAGTACGCCTGGACTTTTTTCCTAATCTAATGAACTGCGTTCAGCTAGTGGATCCACACTCCAATTTAGACCATTTAGCCACACGAGCGAAATGGTTCAGTCGGGTCCTCCATTTTGGTCAAGATTTAAATATCTCGACAACTTCTTGTTTGAATGACTTGGTCGTGACAATGGTAGCCAACTCGGCTTTTTCATTTGGTGTCATTTTATTTCAAAGGCACTTAATAAGCTTACTGACAACATCGCCATTATGTCACCACAGGCTAAAATGTACTGATTGACAGACAGCCCTGTTCAATGAAATGAAGGACTCAGGGCAGCTACAATTTGTGCAGTGTGACAATCAAAATACCGGTTGCGGACTGGTGACAGCCAATTGATCTGAATCAGGAAAATGTTAAATCATTTCATATTACTTTATGGAAGGTAAACTGCTATAAAGCCCTTGATTGGAATTCTCAATCGTGACACTAAAATTGCATGCAAGTTCCCGCCATAGGTCATAAAGATCCAATCATAGTGACACACAAGGAGTCATTCAAATGTTTTGGTTACATCAGTAGTTTGCTCCTATTTCAAGTATGACATTTATTACTGATACAGAGATATTTTTCTTAACGTGACTAATATCACTGTACTTGACTTGCACTATGCTAATAAAACAACTTCAATCCCCCATTTTATTCATTTCAGAAGATGTATTCGTGTTGTCATTGCTGTGCTCATTCATAAAATGTGTTCTTCGGTGAGCTCATTAAACCGTAATGCAAGGATACAAAACTTCAAAAGTAAAAATTGAAGAAAATACATCACAATGTGAAGTACACTAAATCCTCCAATTGGCTTTTCATTTTTGAAAAGCTGCTTGCTATTGTATTACCCTATCAAATCTCATTTTACTTACGTATCCATCAATAAAGTACAAGACAACAAAATGAACATTCTTACTTTTAGTAATCATGTTTCTACCTTATTAAATGTTAACGGGTTTACATTTTTGTCCTGTAAATCTTAAAACATCAACATTTAGTAATTCAACAGTTGATGATTATCATTAGTACATGATTGGAGAACATCAATGTTCTCTCAACAACAACTGCAACCTAATTTTTAGTGCAGGCTTTTATTTCTGTTTCTATGAATTTTTAACTCATAGTAATCATTCCAACTGCTGTGGCCTCCATTTAAGGAATGAATTAAATTTTAAATGTTACAGGGCTTCACTGATATTAAAGCCATTGAGCATCAGCAAAAACAACATTGCAGAGTACTATTTATAGTAACGAATGTCAGTAAAGTTAGCAGGCTCTCGGCTATTCTGGGTGGCAAGCGTAATAACCCAGCATTGGCCTCTGTACATACAGACGTGGAATACATGCAAGGACTACAAACAACAATGAAGACAACAGATGGTTGTGGCCATAGAAACGCTGGCTATAAAGCAATGGCAGATTGATAACATCTGCTTTTTTATGTTCATTTAGCTTTATCTCTCTTTGTTTTACATTCTATTTATCACAAGGTCTCTAGCAAAATAGGTTTAAGTCAGTCATATTTTTCCCCAAGAAAAACTCATTTGCTGCAGCAAGAAAATTAGTGATGCTTCCAGTTCGTATGGTGGATAAAATACAGAAGCATTACATAATGCTAAGTGGACTATTTTGTAACTGCAACATTTAATGACATTTCCAATAACACCAGTCTCTTTTGAGTGGCAATAAGAACAATTTCTGCATTCAGATATTGGCTATAGAAAACTCAGTATATGGGACATGGTGACAACCCATTACAACGTGCTCAGTCAGTGTAACCACGCGTTGTTTGGTCCCAGTTCACAGTTACATGTTATAATTATAATTAAGTATCACTTGTATCAACTTGAATCGCTGTGTGTTTAACGGTTGTTGCGAAAACTAACAGCTACCACATAAAACAAATACGGTTAATGGCCAATACTTGGAGAAAAGGGGAGATGAATCACCAACCACAGTCACACACAACGTGGAATATGAAGTTACGCGCAGTGACGTGTACTGTTGCACAATACTTCCCGACAAACCGGACTCGTTACCGAGTAACTTATCACCGCTTAACAACTATTTGGTCAACTTTACCATGACTGAATGCGCTACGCTCCATGCGTTAGCTCACCCAGTACAGCAGCCACGAAGCGAAGTAGCCTTAGCAGTCGCGCGGTAGGTCAGTGAGGGTAAATCCACCGCTAGCGCTAGCATTGTACAACTTGAAGCACTCTATCGATTTTTTGTCGATAAACGTGACACAGCCAAGAATAATCAGCGGCAAGCGCACAGTATGAAAGGCTGGCCACTTGAACATTCGATCTGAGAAAGCAGAAGGGAAGTAACGTTAGCTAGCTGCCACATGCCGTCGCTTATGGTGCCATGCTCGCCGCTCTGAGCAAAGTCACTTGACCACGTTTACTTTTAGCTTGTTCCGAAACGCAAGCCTCGCAAACATGATCCATGCGCACACGGACTTAAAAATCCAGGGAGGAAGGGGGAGGAGAGCGGGATACTCACAATCATGTACGTCGTATCTCGGTGCGGTGTTTTTAAAGACGCGGCAGTACGCAGTTTATTCGGATGTCTGCCTCGCACAATGTCAGAGATCAGATCAGCAGCTGCTTCCTCCATGCACGCAGCGCGCGGATCGCACAGCGCACAGCAACGCTACCAAACCCCTAGCCGTCGTCATGGCAACACAGTCACTCCAGCCAATCACAGCCCCTCCCCTCCTATCTCCCCTGGCAACTGCCGCAGCGAAGGGGCTCCACCAGCGCGCACGCTATCCTATTTTGCATCGCCAAATGGGCTTTCACTTTTTTGTAATCTCCTTCTATCTTGGCAAAATAGATTTGAACAGAGAGATATATGTATTATTTTAACACTGCACTACTAACAGTGACGGAGACGCCGGGTGGCTCGTAGAGGGCGTTTAAAGTGAATGTTGTTTCGGCGAAACAAACACCTCGGGGCGGGGAGAGGATGTGTCACCACACCCACCACCGAGGACCCTCAACAGGGCCCCACCTAAAGTAAACCGTGATACTCAGAAGCTAACCAGACAAGCAAACACACTCACTGATAACATGCTGATTGATTCCTAAAAATAAATAAATAAATAAATAATCAGAATAATAATCTTTGAGTAACAGTCATGGCAAGGTTCATCTCATATTTATTGTGTGATTTTTATGTGTGAATTACAAATATGAGTCATAATTAATGCTTGACTGACATTGTGTTGTAAATGCAGTGATTCTCAGTTAGCTGTGTTGTGGACAATTTCTGGGAGGTTCATGGCTCTCACTTATTTGTGCTCAACCCCGTGGAAGTGAAATATTTAATTTTGTGGCCTTATTTTGTCCAACGTTCGTGTTTAACTTTGCTTTCTTAATTTGTATTCATATTGTTATCATGGCCCTCCTCAGTTCCTTAAGAGTACTTGAAAATGTACTTTAAACTTGACTTAGACTTGACGCTTAACAGGTCCACCTTGTGTTTGACAGAGAAGTTGGACAACCCAAGTTTGTGCTATGGTGGCTCAATTCTAAAGTACCAAAGTTACACAATTTAAATGTCCCCTACCCCTTGCCTGTCAGATTGACATAAAATTCCTCACTCAAATCCATCTCAATCTGCCCAAACAAACGTCTGTTCATGAGCCCCAAAATTTCAAAATTTGGGCAGGTAGCACCTCTCAGTTAACTTGATATGACAATTATATTTTCACTGCCCATCAAATCTGCAAAGACCTTTACACCATAATATTGAAATGTTACCCCAAACAAGAGGCAAAAAAGAGCTGCTTTGTTATTTCTACTTGGCTATCTGTGGAGTGCAGTGTAACTGGCTGGAAGCAACACCAAACTGTAACTTTCACATACTGGTGATACAGTGCTCAACCTATTTCATAAGCGAACATAAGTGCCTCTCTGTGGTCTGATCTAATAGGTTCCCTGTGCACCTTTATTGTGCATAAGCCCACATACCTGTCATGCATTTATGGAGTACGCACTGTCTGTTGTTGATGCACACATTTGCTCTGGCCTTGTTTTAACCTGACAAACAGGTTTCACAGTGATTGTTGTATGCCACGGCAAAAACTTGACTTCAAATATTTGTCTTTCATCACCGGTTTTAGACCTTTCATTAAAATCATTTATGATCATTTAGGACAGTTTAGCACAATCACATGTTCAAAGGAAGGTATTTGAAACAGGTACATGACAGAAATAATGTGAGAAAGGACGAGATGGTTGAGGTGAGCGTTTTCATTGTCAGGTTATATTCATTCATGATTTTAAGGCCTATGCTGACATCATTTTCTTGCGCAACAAAGCTATTCTTAGGGACTGCAAGCTGCGTAGACTGTGTCCCATTTTCCCTCCCAGCGTCACTGTCAGGGTTGAAGTTGCAAAGCTAGCGAGGGAGAGAGGCGAGGAGCATTAATCACCAGGGAAACTGTTGATAGAGGATGCCTTGAAAAGACAGGACCATTAACCAATGTGTCTAAAATGGTGCTAATCTGATTATTAAATGGTGAGGCTAAAACAACATGCCCCACTGACTAACATCAGAAATGTAGAACATAGGAGTGGAACACATTCAGGGCTGAAAAACACACACTGCACTCAAGGTGCTGTTGGGGGAAAAACATTTAAGTGAAACATTTTCAAATTTTGTCTTAAACTGAAATCGGTTGAACACAATTAAGAAAAAACATATGTGTCAGATAGTCGAGTGAAGTAGGGCAGGATTACAGACTTTGAGTGGAGTTCATGTGAGGCAGTAAAAGTGAGGGGATGAACAAAGAAAGAGGAATCTATGCCATCCTGTAGAGTAGTGACTGAGCATGAATGAGGGCGCGGTGTGCACTTTGCAAGCCGGCCTATGGTGGCAGAGTGGTCAGGAGCCCCGCTGCTTTAATGGTCCATAAATCTGTGTGGGCTGGCTGCTCTGATGCTGCCCCAGTGAGACCCTCTCAGGCGGAAAATGAATCAGAGCATTTTTACGAAGCGCCAAGTGTTGAGCCTCTTGCCCTCCCTTACTGCCAGCGAGGCGATAAGAGGCGCTGCACACACGCGCTACTCAATTTCAGCAGGTCTGGAGCTCATAAAACTGTCTACCAGTGACAAACCTTGTTTGTATACTGCACTATATTCCCTCTTTCCTCTTGCTTTTGTTGAACACTCTCTATTTTCTTTTTTCCTCTCCTTTCAGCTAGCTTTGGACTGGGAACGCAGTTGTTGACACGTTGGCGCCCAGTCAGCCCAAGCTCATTTGCTATACTGCAGACCCTTGGCCGAACATGAAGGTGCAATGGCTGGCGACTGGCAAATACAAGCAATACAAAAATTAATTAATTAATTAAATTCAAGGCATAGCACAAGCAGCATTTACATATGTTATGTATGGGTGGAATGTATGGGAAACCTGTTCTATTTAGGAGAAAAAGGTATACTGTACTCAAGAAGACCTGATTACTTTAACAAAGGGGTGTCTTTAGAATGCACACCCACTGAATGCTACACAAAATATGATTACTCTGTTTCGCCTTGGTGCCAATTCCCTTTGGTTCTTTGAAGCGTTTATGTAGTTACCGACACCACAGGGATTTTTGTTAAGCATTATTAGAACGAATAACTATAATTGTTTGTTTATCTCTTGTGTCTTAGGATGCTACTTCCTTGTTGATAGATGACTAGTGGTGCTATCGTGATTTCACAGGGCGAACAGAGATGATTCCACAGTGACTACCTGAATTATAGTGAACTCCTGTGGTCACAACTTGCACGAAATATTTCACCAGGGCGGAATCAGGAGGCATCCTAACCCCTCTTCTGGCTCCTCTCGATGAGGTGGAGGAAGAGCTCGACTCCGCGCCCCTTTCAGATGACTGGGCTCCTCAACCTATCTGTAAGAGAAAGCTCGGACAGCCTGCTTGTATCCAGGATCTTGTTCTTGCAGTCACGACCCACAGCTGAGGGCTGGAACATAAATCGACGTGTAAATTGATAGCTTCACTTTTCATCTCAGGTCCTTCTCATCACGACAGACTGACACAAAGTCCACATCACTGCAGACGCTGCGCTGATCCGCCTCCATTCTCCCCTCATTTGTGAAGAGGAGAGTCCAAGAGACTTGTGGGAGGATCTCTTCCTCGACCCAAAGAGGGCACTCCGCCCTTTTCCGACTGAGTACCATGACTTCAGATTGGAGGTGCTAAATCTCATATTATCTGCTTCACACTTGTCCACAAACTGCTTGAGTTGAAGATCGTGGTTTGATGAAGCCAACAGAACCACATTGTCTGCAGAAAACAGAGATGCGATATTGAGGTCACTAAACCGGACACCATCAACACCTCAGCTGTGCTTGGAAATTCTGTCGATAAAGTTTATGATTAAAAAAAGGGTGACAAAGGGCAGCCTTGGCGTAGTCCAACCCTCCCTGGAAATTAATTTGACATATACTGCCGGCAATGCGGACCAAATTCTGACACTGGTCATCCAGCAACCGAACGGCCCATATCAAGGGATCCAGTACCCCATACCACCGAAACATTCTCCACAGAGCTCCCCAAAGCACACCTTCGGCAAGTCCGCAAAGCACATGTAGACTGGCTGGGTGAACTCCAAGCACCCTCAAGGGCCCTGCTGAGGATGTAGCACTGGTTCACTGTTCCACAGCCAGAACGAAAACCAAACTGCTTCTCCCAAAGCTGAGATACAACTGCCCGATAGACGCTCCTTCCCAGAACCCCTGAATAGAGCTCTATTGTCGCAATACACCCTGATGTAAAAAAATCTTATTAAACCAACAAAGCTCATTCTAATCTGAGACTCAAGACCTTGGTGCAGCGTCATATGGACAGATATGGTGTTATATTGTCGGTGTGCCTTACACAACTGTGGAAACTGTAAAGACAGTGAATTCAGATGTTCAGTATGCCGAACTGTTGTAATAGAAACAAGACTAAAAGACTACAATACTGGGTAAATTATCTCTTTGTATATGTAAATTAGAGGAGTGGTCTAGAGAATTGTGTCGAGCATGCAAAGGTATTTATGCAAAGGCGAAAAAACCCAAAACAAATTTGACATTCACTTTTGCATAATGACATCGTTGTTCGATCATTATAGTCACAATAGTATTTGTATTCAATTCAAGATGAGACATTAGAGCCAATAATTGTAAAGCTGCCAGAGCCCACTTGCTGGAGTGCAGATGTTGCTAAAAGTCGGTCAAAGGTCGTTTTATTTCCGTAAAAAAATCCATACTAATTCTCTACTCACAGGCTAAGGAGCTTGATCTTTGCTGTGAATGTAGCATCAATGTTACCCTACCTGACCACTAATGTTAGAAAAACAAACCAGGTGGGGCCAACTTGTTTCAAATGCAACACTTGCTTTGTTCTTCAGGTTTCTTTCCCTGGAGGTCCTCAGCTTTTGCCTGCAGTCGTCCTCGGTTGAAGAGTATGTTTGCCTACAGAAGCCTTTGTTTGACAATACTTTCTGTTAACCCAGTTTTATGAATTGTGTCAGCACTTGCTGATTGTTATCTGTCAGCAGATAAGTGCCTCCTTTCAGACGCTGGCAATAAAATGCTCAATGTGGAGAGCAGAGGAATGGTCTTTTCAATAGTCAAACAAATAGCCTGTAATTCCGTATTGATTATATTTATTCAGACTACAGCGGGAACATGCTGGATTATCAGGTCCAAGAGTCAATGTTCTTCCTGTGGAGAATTGAGCATGCCATCATTAGGGAGGGTAAATTAAATTTAAGAGGGGGTTAATTAAAAACAAACGCAACAGTTAAATGACCTTTAACTAGTTGCGCAGAGTCTGATTTTATGTCCCTTTTTACAATTTTACTGTTTAACTGATAATTAGTTAATAGGAAAGCACATGAAATAGAGACATCAATCACAATCTTATGTAAGAAGCCAACAACATGACTGATACCGGATTTTTTTCTGCAAGGTGAAAGATGGTGTATAAAGAAGACCGATGCGCAGAACGGTTCATAAAACTAATTCACAATATTTAGCACATTTCCAAGAGTATTTTACTTCGGTATTCTTCTTGTTTACCGTAGAGTACATTAAACTAGTCATATATGTCATCTGTCCAATATTGCTACAGAAAAAAAAATACTGCAAAAGTCGAGTCTGACACAGACTATGTTCTACAAATTTACCTTTCCTCCTCGTCCTGTTTACATTACTGATTATAGGCTCAGAGAGTCAATCAATACACTGTAAGTGATTGTCCTCTTTACAAAGACAGTGATTTCTGCAACTTGATTATAGCATGCAAAGGCTTCTATGTTGACTCAATCCCTGTATTCTCATCAAATGAAACACACTGAACTGTCATCTTTTTTTTCCCACTTTGAGCGTGTCTGTTTTTTCTCTTTATTTACCACTGCTATCTCGTTGCACTTTTAAGCACAATAAAACGCCTGGCCTCCCGTACAAAGGCTTTCGAAGAACCAAGTTAGACAATACACCACATGCAGGGGTAATTGAATAAACCCATTGATCCCTGGCCACGCTATTGCCAAACCAGATTTGGATATTCACCCTTAATGACTGCTCCTTACAGGCAAATGAACACTTGTAGTCAATTAACAGTGAGGAAACAGCAGCATGAAGGAAAGACAACCCAAATGTCACGTACATCCCTGAGTTTAAAATGCACCAATCAGCTATGTTGTTGTGACGAAGTGAGACATCTGGCTGATGGCTTCGTTGTCACAACACAACACCAAAAGCTTTGTTCTTTGACACCCGCATAGATTTGCAGATCTTTTGGTCCGCCCCGCCATTCCTCGGTCACAAACACACTGTATCTTCTTAGACAATTGTGGTCTTATGCCCACCACTGTTAGCTGGCACTACCAGTGTTATGCATTGCTCATGCTCCTGCATCATTGTCAGTATTCATACATGCAGGGCAAAAGTTACAACTGCTTGTGGAAACTACTTATTTGGGAAAAAAATGTATCCTAACTTTTATGTAAAGCCTCAATTGATGATAATCAAAAGAAGTCTGAACAAAACACTCATGCATTCACAGTTGTAACAGGTGCAGCAGTCTACACCACAGATGCAACCACAACCATTTGTTGCTGTTAACCCTTTGCGGGATACTTTTTGCAGTACTTTCAGACCGAGACACTCATTGCATTGTACAATACATGACTTTTTCAAAACGTTATACTGTAATGGTTTCTATGAATTAAGTCATTAGCTGATATCCATTTCCTATTACGTCTGACTTGGATCGACAGATTGTATTGGTATATACCCTAAACCAGAGTTGTGCGATGCAACAATATATACCATAATGCAATATAAATCCATCTACCGGACAATATAAATCCCCTATTGTATCTTGATTTTAAATTTTAGCAAGCTTTGCAGAAGCCTGAATATGATCCAGATCATTTCAATCAGGTGTTGGAGGAGGACATCTAAAACAGGTGAGATAGGAGCTCTCCAGTCCCGAACTTGTGCACCCTTGGGTTAAATGGTGGGCATGAGAACTGGGTGTAGTTAGATATGTTGAATGGTACTTATTAGCCGCAGGATATTTACTTTACGCTAGAAGAAAATTGCCATTAACTTCATGTAGTTTTAAGAAAAAAAACACAATGACGTTATCGGGATATAAAATAACCTACATAAGGATATTACATGTTGTGTATATCACATAGCCTTATCCTAGACTGATCACTTGTCAATGAGAGTGTTAACAAATAGGAGTAGGGCACATAGTAAAACCCAAGCAAGCACAGAATGTGCCAACAGAAATGCCCAAGCCAATGGTGATGTAATCCTAAAATCTTCTTGTTGCGAAGCAACAGTTTTATCCCCAAGAGCACTATGCTGCCCTATAATTTCATTCAATTTGAATTGTGGTGAGGTGTCTATGATGTGCCCTATCTCTCAGCCAAAATCAGCCATCCAGTGACTCTATAAGGGATAAGTGGTACAAATATTGTAATATTTTTTTCTTCGTGACGAGCTTGGTCCAAGCCCACTCACTAACTGCTAGGTGAAGGCTCTACTTGCAAGTGAAGCACTCAACATTCATTTTAAACTCTTCTGTAAACTTTTATAGGGCACTGATTGAAATAATTAAGAACCAGATTTGGTAATGGAAGCGCTGGGGGGCATCAAGGTACCTGCCCTTGACTGGCACCTAGCACACATTGTGCCGGACCCCTACTTAGCTATCTGCGGGTGGTGGTGGTTCCAGGGAATTCTGCTTAGGTAGGTTGGGCATCTCCTTCAATGTCTTTGGATGTGCTCCTCGTGGGGTGTTCTGGATATGTTCAACCAAAAAGAGGCCTTGGGGCAGATCTAAAACATGGCTGTAGGAACTGATGTCAAATGATGTTGAATGATGATGTCACAGGTGTGTGGGAAGATGTAAGCCCCACGTCCTTTTTATCTATAAGGCCTGCTTCTTCCATCCTTTGAATTCATTAGTTTCCGATGAGACACCACACCAGGAATTGGCGACATCTCAGACGAAGGCTGGACTGACAGCCGAAACCGTCAACAAGGTAAGAGACTGTCTCTTTACTAGGGAAAAAAATGATTGGCTGAACAAAATAAATCTAAAACCTCTTACTTCAAAAAGAAGTCAAGATGAACGCTATCGTGGTTGTCCCTTTAGCTTCAAGTTTGAGTCAGCAAAAATGGTGCCTTGCTCTATAGTTATTAATATGGTGCCTTGCCTGAAAAATGCCGACAAGTCCACTACCAGTTTTGTCTCTGCTCAGTGCATAAAAAGCGCGAGTGACCCAATGCCTGAGGGCAAGTGTCTATCCGGCCTGCCACTATCGAAAGCCTGACTACATGGCTGTGAGAGGGCACACGGCTGTGGACTGGAGAAAGTGGTGCAGTGCCTCCGTGCCTGGCTGAGCACGGTGTAATGAAGCATGGCAGAAAAGAGAGGAAAGGAGTGTGTCTGCAGGCTAGGCATGGCTCTCGTGTTCCTATGCAACCAAGGCGGAGGGCTAGGTCATGCAGGACCACCTCTATGCTGTCTCCATGCTCTCCCCTTTCCCATTTGTGCCCCCAAAATATAAATGTGATCCTGCCATGCAACCTATCACATCTAATTTTTTTTCATGGGAAATGACATATTATCATTTGACGATGGTGTGTCGTTTCTAATCATATTAAATTAACATCTCAATAATTGCCCTACTGAAGTATTCATGTCTAACGTTTATCTTTATGATACTCTCCTCTTGCTTTTTCCGTGAGACATTTGGCTGCAATCAAAGGTCAACTGAGGACAGATGTACTACTAAGTTTTGACTGACAGACTCAACATGGGAATATGGAATTCCTCACCTCACCTCAGAGTTCGTCCCATATTTTGACAAGCTTTTCATTTGCATACGGATGAATACATTTACCGAGCTTTTCAGCTTTTTAAAACAAGGTCAGTGACTCAAGTGGAGGATTAAAAATAACAGCACTGGCTGACTAAAAAAACAACAACTCTCCAGACACCAGCATCAGTGTGTAAGAGGGAAAGTGTCTCACATTGAGTTCGGGATTCCTACAGAGTGTATTAAACTACCTCAAAAGACAGCCTATTGTGATGCCATACGTTTCCTGTGGGCAACAAGTGTGGATCTATTCTTAGCTGCTGGCCTGTGCTTCAGCCAATTCCTCCTAGGTTGGACAGGAGGAGGTGAGATTCAAGCCTGCCAGGTCCCACTGTGTTGTTGTAGCCCGTGTCCAGCTGTAGCGACGATGGGGCCCAACGACCATCTGTCCCCAACCAGCAGATTCACGGCTCAGGGTAAAATGGGGGCGGGTACGAGATGAGTTTAGATGGGGGGGGTGGGGGGGTAAATCAGCTTTGTGTTACCATAAAGCTGTCTCTCCTCTCTCCTAGCAACGGCCTGCCATTCCCTCGATTTTAGGTGGAATGGTCCTCTTGGTCGGTGTGCACGGCCCCTCACTCACTCTCTCCTTGTCCTATTTATGGTAATGAGCCATCTGCCCTCTCTGTAACAGCCGCCCAAATAGAGGAGGGAATGAAGGGAGGGGTCTCTGACGGACAAGCGTCTGAGACAAAGACGCTTATCCTGTTGTGTCTGCCTCTGCCCCAGTGGATGCCTTCAGATATTGACATGGTTAAATGATGATCCATCAGAAATATACGTTGTGGACAAAGCATCAAGGAGGCTTATTTGAATGGAATAACTGAACCAAATGATTTCTGTGTGCATCTGATTGTGATACAGTGACCACACCACCACATCAGTAGACATGAAGTTGTTTAGAGTATTTATTTGTAATGTCAGCTCAACAATGACCCCTCCCCAATATTGCACACACAGTTTTGACTACTGGGCCGAATAATGCACAGCCAACTCATTATCCTCTGCTGCTGTATGGATTTGTCCCTGTGACTTGGTGACATGATAGCGTCGGTCACATCAGCCAATACAGAGCGTTCAATAGACTTCTGTTGCTACTGGATACTGGATTGGTTACCAAGCCAACACATGTGCTGCACTGTCATAACTCAAGTGGATTAGTCGAGAAGAAGACATGTGTTTCTACAAGAAGACTGGTGATCCAGTGTGATGTTTACATGGCTAAATACATATTATTTCCTGGTCCTCCTGGTCATTGCAATGATTCCTAACATTTTATTTTACGGGGATAGCTATGTCACACACAAAACCACAACATCATTCATGCATCATTAGTTCTCAACTATCGATTTCACAAGAAATGCTTTCTGAGGACAGGGATTAGATAGAGAAAGGAGTTTTGTACAGTACCATCATTAGACATCCTCAGCTAACTATTGATTCCTGCCTTTGCAAGGTCAATCGCCATTAAAAGAATGGAAATAAAAATTGGTTGCAATCAGGATGTCACGTTTCGAAATTGATGGTTAGTTTTGACTCAGTGGTGTGAGTCATCAGGTGTATAAAAATGTAACTCAAACAAGGAAATTAATTTTAGACCAGTCTGGAAAGTGTTTTTATAGTGGTCACAATGAAATAGTATAATGCTGCAAATTAAAATTAATCTTTCAGAAAAAATACTCCTTCATCATATGCAACAGTTCTAATGCTATTAGCGAATCCACATCTTTTTTTAATCGACCACCAATATGGAATGCAATGGAAAGACAAAAAAAATGAATGATGTGAAGCATCTCCCAAACAATAGACTCTGTCTCTATTGCATGGAGAGCTGGCGATTGTTGATATGGACCACAGAAACCATGTGACACTCATTTCTCAACAGCTGGAGAGAAGTGAGAGGAGACATCTAGAGGGCAACTAGCGAATTGGAGCCAGCGGTGTTTGTTGGTATAAATAAATACCGTTTCAATGCTTATATTGTCATCATACAATAACCTGAGTGCCTTACAGATTTAAAAAAAAATGCATTACATGGCGGCCCGGTGAACCAGTGGTTAGCGCATCGACCTCACAGTGCAGAGGTACCGGGTTTGATTCCGGCTCCGGACTTCCTGTGTGGAGTTTGCAGTTCTCCCCGTGCCTGCGTGGGTTTTCTCCGGGTACTTCGGTTTCCTCCCACATTCCAAAAACCTGCATGGCAGGCTGATTGAACACTCTAAATTGTCCCTAGGTGTGAGTGTGGGTGGTTGTTCGCCTCTGTGTGCCCTGCGATTGGCTGGCAACCGGTTCAGGGTGTCCCCCGCCGACTGCCCGAAGACAGCTGGGATAGGCTCCAGCACGCCCCGTGATTCTTGTGAGGATAAAGCGGTTCAGAAAATGGATGGATGGATGGAAATCGCATTACAAAGTCAAATTTTATGTGGTCACACTCATTTGAACAGATTAATTAATTCATGTTTCGAAGACGATATGTTAAAGAAGGTACTCAACTACAGCAACATTAAATAGAGTTGGATCTAGTTCTAACAATTTATGAGTTATAACAAAACAACAACAAGAAATCAAACAGTGTTCCGTGAGCAGGCATAACTCTTGTTAAAAGGACATAATTAAGTTTCCCTCCATAAAATAAACTAAAGTGAAAAACAACACAATTTAAATAAGTTCTCAATCTGAAATTTAATAACAAAGAGTGAATAATAAACGTACGCTATGTGGTGTAAATAGCTCTTATTTATATGCCATCGACTCAAGCTCAAGAGCACCACCAGTAGGACAACCCACCACCTGTTTCAATACAAGCAGACAGATTGTTTTCCTAATTCACCAGTCGATACCTTTCACTAAAAAGCACGAGATATCAACTTGACATGATCAAATTGATAAACCTTTCAGCAGATTACTGAAAGCGTCACTCACATACAATGTGACAAAGACTATTCCATATTCAAAAACATTTTCCAGCTGACTTTGGGTGAGAAGTGGGGTACACCCTGGACTGGAATTAACACTTGCATTAATGCCCATGGACAATATAGAGACTTAAATTAAACTAATGTTATTGTTGTTGTTTTTTTTAAGAATGGGCACATGCTTGAGCCGAATTTTAAACCCAGAGCATCAGTCCAATGCGCTGCCCAAAAATAAAACGGAAGTGAAATTTACTCTAATCATGTAGGTTTGTGTCTGAAATTGTAATTCAAAAAAATGTGCACAGCAGGGTAAAAACATCAATGCTGATTGATCAACTTTGAGGGGAAGTCAAGTAATTTTTGGTCTTTACAATATATATGTTCTATACCCACTAATCCAATCGCATTATTCTGATTACCGGTAATATTGCATATGTGGAACATGGATTGGTAGCAAAATCCACCCGTTTTATCTATCTTAGGGGTTGGCCATTTTGCCACTTAATGGTCGACTGAAAATTACACCGCAATTGGTTAAGGCTCAGAAGTCTGAACAATTTATCGTTTTGCGACCGAAATCTCCATCTCAGACAAAGCAATTTCGAGATTGTCAAAGCTGCGAGATTGTCAAAGGGCTCATCCTCGACACTCACCGATCAATGGCATGATACTGTGGATAGGTCACACTAACCAGCTCTGAACTGGTTAAAAAAAAAGGTTGCATCAACGTCACGCTCCCAACTGTCACCCATACGCAAGTATGCAAGTGTACAAGTGTACACTAGAATTTTTACAGCCCTTTAAAAAATAAATAAATATAAACACACAGCTTTGACAATCTCAAAATCGCATTGTCTGAGATGGCGATTTCGGTCCCAAAACAATAAAACGTTCAGCCCTTGTGAGCACTGAGCAACTGTGATGTCATTTTCAGTCGACAGCAAGTGGCACAATGGCCAACACCTGAGGTGGATAAAAGCAGGTGGATTTTGCTGCTTCATTCATCTTCCACAAACAATATGAATCAGAATACCGTGTTTAGACTAGTGGTGGCGGATAGAACATATTATTTTAAACAATATTTTTGAGTTGATTTCCCTTTAAGTGGATAAAAATACAAATATTGATTATTAACTATTAAAACAATGAGAATGTGTTCATTTCATCACATGTACTTATGAAATGTGTATTGGCCTGTTCAGGCCAGAGACAGTGAAATTGGGGTGGCCTGTAACGTAGTGGCCCCAGGCCATCGGGCCACTGTTAATGTAGAACCGTGTCTGTTTCGTGACAAAATTCTACATAGCCTTGTCAAGTCTATTGGTCTATTGGTACTCAAGGCTACAACAGCTTTGTAAAGGCTCGCTACTTGATTCGACTTTTGTATTAGTATATCTTTGAATTGTGAAGGTTTACTTTAAAACAATCACAATGCTGTTTATCAAGTCACCTTACCTCCAACGAGGAGCCTCATTTAAGCGTTGGCTAAAATTTGGGTGTACAGTAGTTGGTCCAATCGTAATTGATTGTTTGGGCTGGATGTAAGAGGGCCATGTGACGGGGAGAGGTTGTCCCATGTGATGCGACTGATTCCAGGCGGACGGTGCAAGTCTGTTATGGCTCCTCCTGCTACAGTGGTTAGGCCGAGACATAGCGCCAGCGTAGGGGGCCGGGAATAACCCGAACGCCGTGCAATTTTCCTAAACCCACCGCAAAAGATGACAGATCTCGCAATGCTCCTGGAAAAGGCCTAGACGATGCGCTCGACGTCGCCTCTTCTGCTGTGAAGGCTTCGACATTTCTTCCGATTAACAACCCCCCAAATGAACTCCGTCAGAGCAAGTAACGTTAGTAGAAGACCAAGGCGAGTGTCGAGGCCGCGCCCGGTGCAGCCGGAGAGGAACCAACAGGAAAGAGGTAACCTCGATATTGGTCTGGGAAGCGTTCATGTTGCTTTGTCACTCGGTCAATACTTATTTGTCTGGATATTTATTTAATTGAAGGTGTGTGCTCGTCACTGTTGTTTCAGATCTGCAGAATGTCGGTTGTTGTAGAAACGATAGGTACCATATACCAAGCGTATACGTCGGCTTGTGTTGTCACGCAACGCCGAGGCTTTTGTGTTCCGACCTAGCATTCAGGCCGCTCTTTGTTTTGCTCTAATTTATTTTTTTGCTCCGCGTGGGCATTGATTTGAGTTGACTTGTATTACCGATGTTGGAAGTGTGCTTTCCCACCAACCAACGTTTGTTGTGACGGTAAAATGACGAGCTTGATACGGGGGTTGCTTGTTTCACGACTGGCAAACGTAGGAAATGGTACACAAAGTGGTTGTCGTAGCATACTCAATGAACCCAGCCGTCCCCGATGCTATTATTAGCATGTTTGGCTAACTAGTTGAACCCAGGTGTTTCGAATCGGACCTTTTCTGGTCAATGAAGGAATACAACTTTGGGATTGGATGTTTTAACAACTATGGTTTGACTTAAATTCATCGAAACGCGCATTTACTGTAATGGAGTAGAGTACGTGCAGCGGTTGCAAAACGTAAACAATAGCTGGTTATGCTGTTGTTATAGCTGTAATGCGTTTGATAGAGAAAGAACATACAATTTCGCTCGTGATATGCAGTAGTAATTAGGTGCTAGTGGAAACCATTCACGCCAGCTCTGTTTGGCTGGAGTCATTAAGTGATCTCATAAAATATACTGACGGATATTTATTCTCCATTAGAAAATTTTACAAGGTGTGTGCAGGTTGGTCTTTCCAATTCTTACCTGCTTTATCTGAATCTGATTGTTGCATTGTTTTTGGTGGGTGCTGGCTCATTAGCCTGGGAGTGTCATCTTTGCAACCAGAGCAACAAGCAGACAAGGCTTTGCATCTCCCTTCAGGGGTACCTAACAACCCACCATTGCTTAGCATATTGCACTGGGTGAATGCTCTATTTAGGCTTGATTGAATCCCCTTCTTGATGGGATCGGTATTGGTTTCTGGAGCCTACAAAGTAGGTAATTACAACTTTTTGTACCTGTGTTCTAATGTGTCTTTTGTGCTGTTGCATCATGTACTTGACAGTCTTTGAGACAGCACTTATGTAATGCTCTACCTGTCTGCTCTACCTACATGTAATATGCATATAAATGATGTGTCACCTGTACCTCACTCATGTCTGTCAATACAAGGGATGTTCCGACCAGGGTTGTATGCTGCCGGTTCTGATCCCAATTATCTATAAGTGAGATCGGCCGATACAGATTCAGATGACTGCTTAGATTATTAGCTCCACACTCTCAAATCACATGAAAGTTCCACACGACAGCATGATAGTTTTAGTTTGCCCCTCTCTGGTGCAGTGTTAAGGAAAGAGGGGGTACTACACTGCACACAGGCTGGTCTGTAGTTGGCTGCAGGCTGATTTTTTTTTGTTTTTGTGATCAGGCACTGATTGATATATGCCGGTCATGTACTTTTCCACTGAAACTGGCCGATTGCTGTCCCATCGGCCGGAGCACCACTAGTCAATATCTTACATATGTGTTTTGTTCAATAGTTTCATTAATCTCTATCTTTACAATACCAGATGAGGACATTCCTGCAGATATGGTTGCAGAAGAATCTGGTCCAGGAGCTCAGAACAGTCCATACCAACTTAGAAGAAAGTCTCTGCCCAAGAGAACAGTGTGTCCGACAAAGACAAACATGGAGGTACAAGAAACAAGATGACTGACTGTGCATGCCTCATAAACACAACGTTGTGTACAAATGTTTCCTTTGATTTTTTTCTTCTCATAGGGCGCTTCCACTTCAACCACAGAAAACTTTGGTCACCGACCAAAGCGACCCAGGGTTTCAGGCAAATGTCAAGATATTCCATGTAATTATGCGTACTTTTTGAGTGTACTGTAGTGTTTGTATTGACACTAGAATCAGACGAAAATGCACTTAGAGCAACTGATTATACTGATTATTTTTTCCCACATTAACTTGTTTAAACGTGAAAAAAATGAAACAGATTTAGAAAGATTTCATATTGTAATACAGATAATTCAACAACATGAGTGTAAAATCATTGTAGTCTTGAATGAAATCAAACGTGGTATAGAAAATTGGTGGATAAAGTGAGAAAAAGAATCTACCATGTTAGGTTTATTGGGTAGATGTTTTCTAGCATAAAGGCATTGTCTTGAACCATTTTCCTCCCCCTTCCACTTCACTCGCACTTTAACTTCGTCCAAATTTCCAAACGTAAAAAACAGAACATTCTAAATCAAAACACCTGAAAGTAAAATTGTATTCAATCAAGTGGAATTACATGAGGGACTCACATGTTTTGATGGAAGGAGTGTTCAGTGTTCTGAAATGAGACAACCTGACATGTGGTGTGACTTCTTGTAATTAAGTATATATGCCCGTTGTTCACTCATAGCCCCAAATAATATCCTTTCAGCAGCTATGAGACAACCTGACATGTGGTGTGACTTCTTGTAATTAAGTATATATGCCCGTTGTTCACTCATAGCCCCAAATATATCCTTTCAGCAGCTCCAGCTGAGCAGTATTTGCAGGAGAAGCTACCAGACGAGGTGGTGCTAAAGATCTTCTCATACCTACTAGAGCAGGATTTGTGCCGCTCGGCATGCGTGTGCAAGCGCTTCAGCGAGTTGGCAAATGACCCCATCCTCTGGTGAGTCTCTGGTAGTGTGTTACATCATTGAAAGCACTTTTTACGAACATTTTTTTTTAAACATTGCATCTTTAGGAAATCTGCTTACAAGGATGTGTTTATTTTTTAATAACATTCACACACTTATTTCTGTCATGAATTGTTCTGTGTTCCATACACTGACACGATACCAAAGTTCTGACGTACTTTATAGGCGGTTTTGTTTTGTTTTTGTCCCTTTTCCCCCCTCTAATAGATTTCAGTGTGCATCAATTTTACATGGATTTTTGCGATTTGCCAGCCAGCCCATTCACAATCCCTACTGTGTGTTTACGCGTGCGTGTGTTAATTTTACAAATTATTGACTGATCTAAAGTTGAAAATGACTTATTCTCTTTGACTATAATGGTGAACAAACATACCGTTTTTTTCTCTCTCTTATAATGCAATAAAATCCATCTTTATTTATATAGTGCTTTTCACAACATCTGCAGTTGTAATGAAGTGCTTTACCGAGCATTCAACCCAAAAAACCAAGAATACAACAGAACACATCACATAAAACATCAACAATAATACAATCGGAACAACTATTCCTATGTACGCCTTTTATAGAGCACGGTTCTAAAAACTGATCATTTTGGAGGACTTGGACTAGGAATGACTAACAGCTGAAAACAAGCACGTTTTGCCATTTTTATTTGAATATTTTCTTTGCTATTTACAAACTGCACAGCACGTTTGGGGAGGGTAAAATATGTGTTTTTGTTGCATTTTATGCAGCGAGGTTTTGCAATGCTATTTTAGTAACTGTAGACTGTGCAGTCCTATGCCATGCCGATAACAATACAATATGGATCTTGTTTCAGGAAAAGACTGTACATGGAGGTTTTTGAGTACACGCGACCCATGATGCATCCAGAGGCAGGGAAGTTCTTCCAAATAAATCCAGAAGAATATGAGCAGCCAAATCCCTGGAAGGAAAGTTTTCAACAGCTGGTACGATATTAATTCATGAGCTTTCAGAACCCTGTGGTTGTCTTTTATTTTTTTTTGTGTGCTTTAAGTATTTTAATTTCAGCATTGTAGAACAATGTGATTTTGCAAATGCTGTCCTTATGTCTTTTTCATGGCATCGATGGCCACACAAATACAACCACACAATGTGAACATTGTCAGCTGGAATAGTCTTGACTGACACTGTTAGGGAGTTTCACCCCATGACACAACACAGAACACATTGTTAAAGAAATGAGAGATGTCCTTGTTATTTTTTACATTTATTTTGAAACATTTTGTCTTTCTTTTGTGCTGGGTTTGGATGGCTAATGTGAGAGGACAACACCACAGGCCATAACTGTGACCTTCCATTTGCAGGGTGTGAAAGGCACGCTGTGTTTAATTTGTCTTCCGTTGGGCTACATTAACCTTGAAGCTTTCCTTGAACAAGTACATTTCTGGAATATTTTCATGATGGATTCACCCCCACTCATCTTAATACTGTACCGTCATCCCTCCCACCCCAAATGTCTTTGTCAGAGTTCGTATTGAGAAGAATGGCTAATTGTGTGATCATTTGTTTGCAGTATAAAGGTGCGCACGTGAAACCGGGTTTTGCAGAACACTTCTACAGCAATCCTGCGAGGTACAAAGGGAGAGATAACATGTTTGTAAGTGACTTCACGCAAACATTTGTTGATCCTTTTCAGTATCGCAAAGTTGATCTGACTCCTCTGGTTTTTTTTTCCCCATCGAAGTACTATGACACCATAGAAGATGCTCTCGGAGGAGGTCAGGAGCCCCACTTTGACGGCCTCATATTTGTTCACACTGGTATTTACACAGATGAATGGATCTACATTGAGTCACCGATCACAATGATTGGTGCTGGTATGCGTGTCTTACTTTTTACATTTTGTGTCTTTTGAGCGATTCTGCACTCTAGTTTGACCCTTCTCCTCTGTTTGTAGCTCCTGGCAAAGTGGCAGAGAAAGTCATCATTGAGAATACCAGAGACTCCACATTTGTGTTCATGGAAGGTTCAGAAGACGCCTACGTCGGTTACATGACCATAAGGGTGAGTTTACATGATTATTATTTTTGTGTTGCCCGATCTTAAGAGATGGTGATAATCTGGACTCTTGTGTCCACTGTAGTTTAATCCTGACGATAAATCCGCCCAGCATCATAATGCACACCATTGCTTGGAGATTACTGTCAACTGCAGCCCAATTATTGACCACTGCATCATACGCAGCACTTGCACAGGTATTTAAGGCTTCTGATACTTTGCTCTGCTTCAAGTGTGTGTCTGTACGTTACGTAAATGTTCATCCTGTATTTTTTTTTTCTCCCCCAGTGGGGTCAGCGGTGTGCGTTAGTGGCCAGGGTGCTTGTCCCACAATCAAGCACTGTAACATCAGTGACTGTGAAAATGTAGGGCTTTACATCACCGACCACGCCCAGGTACTATGCCCCTTCATTCACACAAGTCAGAGAGTGAACATTTCAGAAAAGTATTTAATGTTTTTCCAGGGAATATATGAGGACAACGAGATCTCAAACAATGCTCTGGCCGGTATCTGGGTGAAAAACCATGGCAACCCAATCATCAGAAGGAATCACATTCACCATGGCAGAGATGTCGGCGTTTTTACATTCGACCACGGCATGGTAAGTTTTCAAACAACAAATCGCTGTAAGTAGCGTTTTCCTGCCATTACGGCACCATGGTTGTCAAAGTCCCGTTTCTGGTCTGTTTCCAGGGTTACTTTGAGAGCTGCAACATCCACAGGAACCGCATCGCCGGGTTTGAGGTGAAGGCATACGCCAATCCGACTGTGGTGCGCTGTGAGATCCATCATGGCCAGACGGGGGGCATCTACGTGCATGAAAAGGGCCGCGGACAGTTCATTGAAAATAAAATCTATGCCAATAACTTTGCCGGAGTGTGGATCACCTCTAACAGCGACCCAACAATACGGTCAGCATGGCCACCCCAGTGTCGAAATGTTTATGTATGCATCTACTTGTGCACTTTATGCTGAAATGTGCTGTTTCAATACAGGGGAAATGCTATATTCAATGGCAACCAAGGTGGAGTGTATATTTTTGGTGATGGCCGAGGTCTCATTGAAGGAAACGACATCTATGGAAATGCCTTGGCTGGGATACAGATCAGGACAAATAGCTGCCCTATTGTCAGACACAATAAGATCCACGATGGTCAGCATGGTGGCATTTATGTGGTGAGATTGCAATTTTGACGAAATCACTTAAGTTTGAACATTTTTATCTTTTAAATGTATGTGCAATTTTTAATGAGGCTGGCTTTTTTTTTCTCCCCGTCACACAGCATGAGAAGGGACAAGGTGTCATCGAGGAGAATGAAGTGTACAGCAACACGCTGGCTGGAGTGTGGGTCACAACAGGCAGCACGCCGGTACTGCGGAGGAACAGGATACACAGCGGCAAGCAGGTATTAATACAACCCGTGTTACATTGGGTTTTCACTGGGTCAAAGTCTTTGATTTGAAAATTAAAAAGAAATTAAAGTTTTAAAGTTTCAAACTCATAGAATATTGTCTTGAATCATTTTTATTTGGTCTTAAATTATATTCATATAGCATGTCTGAAATAAAACTCTCCCACATCATATTTGAATATTTTCCACCTATACAATAAAAGAACCCAACAAAGCAACCAATTAGCCGTCACATTATTAGCGAGTTCCTGTTAAGTGTCCAGGGAATACTGACATCATGTAGCAAGGGCAAAGTGAGAAACCTAAATCAGCTGATAGAATAAACTCTGCTGTTATTATTATTAACACAACTGCACAGTAAATGGCATGACTTGTTTTAAAGGGACAAGCTTGTGCTGGATTTGCCACCTTCATACAGAGGTTTTTTTTTTTTTTTTTTAGTTTTTTAGTTATTCAGCTGTTAAAATGTAAGTAGACATGAAATGCTCTGATCAGAATATTCAGATTCATCACCTTCTTTCATTGTGACAGGTCGGGGTCTACTTTTATGACAATGGCCATGGTGTTTTGGAAGACAATGACATTTACAATCACATGTATTCTGGAGTTCAAATAAGGTTTGTATGAGGGTCATTGTTTCACATTACTTTGGTCCACGCCGACCTAAAATTTGTTCTCGAAGTGAGCTTGTGTCCCACTTGTACCCTCTCTCCCATCACTAGAACTGGCAGCAATCCCAAAATCCGGCGGAACAAAATATGGGGAGGTCAGAATGGTGGCATTTTGGTTTACAACTCAGGTGAGTAGTGGACTTAATCTTTTTAATTATTATTTTTTTTTAATGGTATGATGACCCAAATTTCCGTGAAATGGAAACGGTTTGTTTTGCAGGCCTGGGCTTTATCGAGGACAATGAGATCTTTGACAATGCAATGGCAGGAGTGTGGATTAAGACAGACAGCAACCCAACCCTGCGAAGGAATAAGATCCATGATGGGCGAGACGGCGGAATCTGCATATTTAATGGCGGAAGAGGTAACTATGTTGACATGAATCGCTGTCGTTGGACTATCGAATACGATAAACCCCTGCCCACTCACAAATTCACCTATTTAGTCTCTCTCTCCCCCGCACACACCGTGAATTTATTGCACAGGAAAAGATGCTTGAAAAAAGTGAAATTGTAATGGTGTTCATTCAGGGGACGGAACATTTGTATCAGTTTAGTTATGTGCTCAGTATTTTGTGGCACAACGGAGGTATATTCTTAGTAAGGAGAGCAGAACGTTTACATGAAGACAAACAACTCAGACTCGAGAGAAATGAAAGTCGTATTTGCCAGGCTGGTTAAGTTGGCTTTCAAATCTTGTGAGGCGTCGTTTCAGGTGCTCAAATTTTTTGACCGGCTCATATTTCACCGAAAACAATTGGGAGGCTGCAGTTATGAGATAACCTATGTGTTTTAGTCTGCTGCTGTTTCATTCTACTCTTGCTTTATTTATGTATGTATTATAATTAGAAAAATATATTTTTTTATACACAAAGTTGCTGTGGTTAGATGTAAATTATTTTTCAATGTACTTACTGGAATTTATTTTCCATTTACAAAGATAATTGTGGAATAACTGTAGCTTTCTTTGGTATTTTAAAATGGTTGTAAATTACAATTCATGTCTTCCTTCAGGTTTGCTTGAAGAAAATGACATCTTCCGAAATGCCCAGGCAGGCGTCCTCATCAGCACCAACAGTCACCCCGTCTTGAGGAAAAATAGAATATTCGACGGCTTTGCTGCAGGTCAGTTCACCTGAAATCCAGGATTGAGTGTAATTACAGAGCGTTCAAAAAAGGCAACGTATAGCTGAGTCCCGTTTGTTTTCACCAGGTATCGAGATCACCAATCATGCCACAGCGACTTTAGAGGGCAATCAGATCTTCAATAATCGCTTCGGAGGGCTTTTTCTTGCATCTGGTGTCAACGTTACGATGAAAGGTACTAGCTTGCCAAACTTTCGGCCAACTGCTATCAAATGACAATTGTAATTTTTGTTGTCCTGCAGATAACAAAATAATGAACAATCAAGATGCCATTGAAAAAGCTGTGAGCAGAGGTCAGTGCCTGTACAAGATTTCAAGTTACACCAGCTATCCAATGCACGATTTTTACAGGTAATTTCATGTTAAGAGAACCAGATAACAATGTCACCGCTGTTTTTGTTTTGTTGACTTTTCACGGCTCCCATTTGGCTCGCCACAGGTGCCACACCTGTAACACAACAGACCGCAACGCCATCTGTGTGAACTGCATCAAAAAGTGCCACCAGGGACACGATGTGGAGTTCATCAGACACGATCGGTCAGTGCGCCCAACACATTTTGGACCTTGAATACTCGTTGACCCTTTGTATTAAAACAGCAGCTTTCCGACTGAATAGCTAAACATTGCTTCCCTCTATTCAGTCAGTGTGATCTTCATTCTTTTCCCCATCTCGTCACTCATAGGTTTTTCTGTGACTGTGGGGCAGGGACACTGTCAAATCCTTGCACATTAGCCGGAGAGCCGACACACGACACAGACACCCTCTACGACTCTGCGCCTCCTATAGAGTCCAATACGCTGCAGCACAACTGAGCCCCAGATCACGAGTCCAGTCGCGCCTCAGCAGTAATGGATGCTCGGGACCGCAGTGGAGGAAGAGGACACTCAAATTTAAATAGACTCTCGCAGAGCATTTACAATGGAAAAAAAAGACTTGGACATAAAATATGCCTACCTTTTCTGTTTATTTTTTAATTAAAAAAAAAAGTGACAATTGAAAATGATGCAGAGGGAGTTTGTGGGCATGCCGGGTTGCCCAAATGAGGGACTATGACAACTGGGGGAGTGGATCACCACATTGGAGAAGAAAAAAAGGGCAATCATGTAGAAACTTGGCAAAGAGAGACGTTTTGGTGGAGTAAATCACCCTCAAGGCAACAATGCTTCCATCGCTGGGTGACCGGGCTGCTCGTACCATCTATATGAGAATATATGAACTAGCACTTCCGCCCCACCAAACATCCAACTCAACTGTTTGATTTTAATGCTTTTTGTGTACGTAGTTTTGTATTTTCATGCAAAAATCTTACTGTACTTGAATGTCTTTATTTTATTAAATGTGTTTTTTTGTTTGTTTGTTATTGTACCCCAGAATTGCTGTAATTATACTCATGTCGCAGTATCTAACTTCTTTCTGTGAAAGAGATCTGAGAAATGAGAGGGAAACACTAAGCAGTTTCTCCTGCAACGCTGTCACATTTGCAACACAGACTGAAATGGACTTTCATAAGACTTCTATTTCTTCACACCAATGTTTTCAAAATGCATAAATGTATGCATAAAGCAAACAAGTCAGCTCTCTTGACCCACACATGGCTGGTTGACCGCTATTGCCATGAATCTCGTGGCATTTACATGCCCAAAAATCTCAACTATTCCACCTTGTAGTTTAACTGCTTCATTGTTTCCATTTAATTGAGCCCCAGGTCTTGTGAAATCCCTTTCAGCCCCCTCCCCCCCGCATTTATCAGTGTTGCAGGAAAACTTGGTAGGCTTTTTACTCCATTGAAGACCAATATCTTCATACAGCACTCTATAATTTCATTATCCCTCCCCCACTTCATGTGTACTGGTGATTGTGGGTTCTAATTCAGACTGAAATGTATGCATGTATCATAACATCTAGACTTAATATATTGTGAAGTATTCAATAACCGTTATGTAGGCACTAGCTTGAATTAAAAGGGTTTAATTTCCTAGGTGAACATTGTCTTTTTTTTTCATACAGTAAGTAGTATTTTCTCCTGCAGTACAAAACAAAGTATGCACTAAAACTAGGCCCATCACACTGCACCTGGGTCAAGTGGTGTGTTTGATATGTGTGAGCGCTATGTGTCAAAATAATAGTGTCAGAAAAGTGACATGACTGCATATGCAAATGTGATCAAAACATAACTGCACATTGAGTGTGGGATTGTAGTGTGACATAACTATGCCGAACACAGGTTTCCAAATTACATGGCTTGGATCATCTGAACAAGTGCATTGAAATGGGTCTTATCCTGCGTGGTGTCTTCAGCAAACTGGCAGAGCTTCCTGTTAAGAGTAGAGAAGTTGTCACAGTGAACTGGGGAACAACAACTTAAAAAGAAAAAAAAACCCCATCACACTAAGAACATACTTGAAGAGTCTGCGGCTCATGGTGCTCTTCTCAAACTCTCTGGCCTTTCTGTGCCCTGATTGGATGACCATTTCTGGCAGGCTGGCAAGTCGAGCAGCGTTGAAGCCATAGCTCTTGGGACACGCCCCAGAAATGAACTTGTAGAGGAATGTGATGGTCTCTTGGCTTGGATCCTCGCACTCGTTTTCCACCATGCATGCCTGAATGAGATGCATTGCTAAGCTCTTACTGTGTATGCAAGTCGCTGAAAATGTACACTATGCCACATGCTCTATTTGGGCAGCAACCAGGAAACAATAGCCTTCAACAACACATAAGAATATTCTACACATACAAAGGATAATTCTTTTACATCTGTCCTCGGTTTATGATGCTCTACATTTATGGCATTTCAACCTTACAAATGCCACACGGTAAGACTGTTTGTTTTAAATTTATGGCCTAAACATGTTTTTTATACAAACATAGTATTTGCAGCTTTATTACTGTTTTAGTGTAGATTAGTGATAGCCTAATTCGTTCATAAAAATTCAACCGAAGACCCTCTATAGATTACAAGTAAATGCCACAAATGACATGCTCACCATGTGGCCGAGGCGCACCGCTGGATTGTTGGCGTAGTCCTCCACCAGGGAGTGGTAGTGTGTAGAGAAGAGTGTGCGACAGCAGATATTTTCAGCAAGTTCCTTCACAACAGCACAGGCGATGGCTGTGCCGTCATATGTGGCCGTGCCCCTTCCTGTTCACAGTTCACAACTGAATGCTTCCATAAACGCATGCACAAACTAAAGCGTCACGACGAGTGAATGTGTACCCAATTCATCCAGAAGCACCAGTGAATCTTTGGTGGCATGGTGCAGAATACACGCAGTCTCGCTCAACTCAACAAAGAAGGTGCTTTCTCCTATAGCGGAAAAGGGGATTAATTAAGCTCAGACAGCGGAAGCGCAGAAATGTCTCGTCTTTTTGAAACTTTACCGGCCATGATACGATCCGAAGCGCCAAGCCGAGTGAAGACTCGATCCACCGGCGTGAAGCACAGACTCTCGGCCGGTACGAAGCAACCCAGCTGAGCGAGCACAATCACAAGGCCACACTGCGGCAAAGGACAGATGCATACTTTTTGTCATGATGTCAGGCAACAACATTCACAGGAAAATACCTGCATTACACAATAGCATTGGCACTGAACAATTCATCAAATTCAATTTGGCAACGCAACGTAGTAAAAGGTAGTTGCAATTTAACAACTATAACTTAAGTACCGCTAGATACATAAATTGTCTCTCAAATGTCTTTGCGGTGCATTTGCCTTTATTTTGGCATCATATTTGACAGGGGATTACAAATTGAATGAGAGGCATAAATATGGACATCAAGAGACAAAAAGTGGATAGAGCATATGCAACAAGTCGATATCAGACAGCGTAGTGTCACATGATTCCCCGCGTTCAGCCATGAGTGGCCCACCTGTCTCATGAGTGTGGACTTTCCGCCCATATTGGGCCCTGTGACGAGGACACAGGAGGCATGACTTTTTTGCTCTTCGCCGTCCTCACTGCCACCGGGGCAGCCGATGTAGATGTCATTAGGGATGAAGTCATCGCCAAAAAATGTCTTGGTGACACAGGGGTGACGAGAACCGGCGAGCTTGAGGAAGGGTGCTACTTGCTCATCGCCATCTGGGAGAACAACCTGCGGCCGAGTCATTGGTCCATCTCCGCCCTGGCTGTAGCGTGATAAGGCCAGCAGAACATCTGGAAACAAATTACTTTTAGATTAGTTAAAACTTAAAACTCAGTTCATCGTTGTAGTCAAACCTCATGCATGAGCTTAATTTGTGATGGGTGATATTAGTCATTGTCTGAGCCTTGAGCAACCGTGATGTAATTTTCAGTCGACAGCCAGTGGCAAAATGGCCGCTCCCTGAGATGGACAAAACAGGTAGATTTTGCTGCTTGATTCATATTCCACAAACGCAAATTTAATCAGAATGCCAGGTTTAGACTTTAGGGTGCATAGAACACATTATTGTCAAGAAAAGGTTTGACTTGACTTCCCCTTGAAGCAGAATTTGTTTTGCTTGTGTGCAGTGTGTTGTAACGATGCTGTTGAAATCAAATTAAGGTTTATACCAAGCACAGCTATGCACTCCACCGCAGTTTTCCAGTTGCTGTAGTTCTTGTCAAAGTTGTAGAAGAGCCTCCTCATGCAGTCTTTCAGGGCAGCGTCCCTCTTCTCCTCAAATCCTTGTAACTCGGAAAACAGCTGATCAGACTCCGTCGTCACGTAACGTTTGCAGCCTTTCTTTGTGGACTTCACCTCATACTCCTCTGGAATATTCCTTTCAGAGACGCTGTCGGGCACCTCCATTTGAAAGCGATTTCGCCCGGTGCCCCAGTACGCCATGTTCTTGCAACCGAGTCTCTTTTTCTGTCGGTTTAGATAATCCTGTAGCTTTTGATTGCAATTCTGGATGCTGACCAGGGCCTGGTCATATTCTGGGTCGAAGCCCTTCTTCGGAGTAATGACACCGGTGTTACGAGCTTTCTGGTGGTCGAAAGCTGTCTCCCAGCGCTTGAGTTCAGCCGAGAGGTCAGGAAAGAGACCGCCACTGTCACTTTGAAGACTGACCACTTGGCAAAGTAATTTGGACTGAAAGTCGCCAGTAACTGATGCAAAGACATTGACAATCTCCTGCATCGTTTGGAAACCTTCGAGCGCAGACAGAAAGTCTGCTATTTTCCTCTTGCTGTAGGTGACGTCCTCATAGAGGACCGCCCTGCTGTCCGGGTGGTTCTGACCCTTCAGTGGTGTGCCAATGCTGTGAATTTTACTCAGGAGCCGCTCCAAATCTGGGAGTTTCTTCAGCAGGTCAGAAACTTCGGACACTTGCGCTTGAGCAGCCATCAGATCTTCCAGCGCATCCAGTCTATCCCTGATGGATTTTGGGTTACACAGAGGAGCACAGAGCCACTGCTTGAGCAGCCGCTTTCCAAAGGGGCTGGAGCAGGTGTCCAGACGCTCGAGCAGCGTTCCTTCCGTACCTCCAGAACCGTTCTGGAAGATCTCAAGGTTTGCCAGAGTCACTCCATCCAAGACCATGCGCTGGCGAGTCTGAGCAAAGAAACTTTTCCGTCCGGCAGCTTTGTCCATTTCAACGTCGACAGGGGTGTATTCTTCAAAATTGGCCATGGAGAGGAGCTCCTGGTCCACGAGACACTTCTTCAAGTAGAAGATGCATCCACCCAATGAGGAGAGTGCCAGCTCGTAGCCATCCTTGGGGGTAAGACCGAGCGAATCACTCTCGGAGGTCATTTTTTTAAGAACAGCTGGGAGAAAACCTCTCCCCGTCCCCTGGTCCTTGCCCGCACTCTCTCGAAAGTAGTCTTCCTCTGAAAGATTTCTCAGAGTGTTCTGAGCATCCCAGAATTGAGTGCTTGCATTCAGTCCCTCCTGCAGCGCTGAGGAGAGAGAAGCCTTAAATATTTTGCGCGTTTCGGCGGATGGGTTCCCCTTTTCGAAAAGCACTTCAGCAGGCGCAAAGTGTGCTATCAGGGTGCGTAGACGTGAACAGTGCCGGTCGTCTGGAAACTGACCAACATGGAAGCAGCCAACAGAGGTATCGACAAAGCAGACTCCATAAGTGCGGCAACAACCCCCCTTTCCTTCATCTTCGGGTTTCTCCTTTAAACTGAGCAGAAACTTGCTCTGACTCTCAGTCGGGGTACCGTCCAACACGCTGTAGGTTTGGGTGCCTCGCGTTATGATCCTGCACACTTCTCTTTTCACAACACGGTCAAACTTGGTGGGTTTGAGCAGAGTCTTACACCGTGCTTCCATCATTTCTGGGGTTTCAGTCTGCTCCACACGTGCCACCTTGTAGCCCTTCTGGACCAGTACGTCTGAGAAGCGCGCAAACCCAATTTCTGGAAAGCCAGAGTGCGCCCAGGCCCCTTTCATAAATGTCAATCCAAGCTCATTGACTCCGATCACGGCATCCATGTGGTAGAGTTCGTAGAACTTCCCAACCTTATAGAAAATAACAGTGTCGAACATCTGGGATTTGATCATCCACCACTGACGCATACCAGGAGTGTTTCGGTTGTTGAAGTCTTCCGGCACATACAGGGTGGTCGGATCATATCCGTCATCTGTCACTTTGCGCCTTTGGCCATCTTTCCTCTTGTGATCATGCAACCACTCCAGCTTCTCGTGGTCCCAAATTGTGGATCCTCCACCTGTGCCTGACCCAGTAGCCTGGCTTTCAAAGCTGTCAGGGGCTGAAAAGGCGGACAAACGAGACTTTGTGTTGACAGATAGAGATGCTAGAGGTCTTTTCGGTGCACTGGAAGGGGTACTGATGATCTTTGGCTTTGCTGTTGCAGGCTTGTCCATGGACCGTTTACGTTTTACAGGCTTAACTGGGCTTTCCGCTTCAGACTCTTGTGTGCTCTCTGCTTCTTCGACCTCGCTGCTCACCGTAGCCTCTTCCTCTTCATCTTCGCTGCTGCTCGAGGCTTTCTCAGGTTTAAATTCATCATCAGATCCCTCACTATCTGAGGCCACGATGATGCGGCGTCGCTTGGCTTTATTTCCCTGGGACCGGGTTGGACGTGGACCGACCGTGGATGATTTTAATTCCTCATTCTTCTCTTGATCCTCATCGCTGACCTCATCATCAGTAACTGTCGGTTTATCGAGCTGATAACATAAATAAAAAAAGTACACATTATTCAATTGAAAGCATGGGATGATTGTTGCATTACCGTTAGCCTATTTACATCCACTTTGACAACAAATTAAATTAGATTGTGTCACCTCCATTTCTTCTTCTTCCTCATCTGATGGATCTGTGCAGAGAGGCATTTTTAATCGTTTTTCTGGGCTATCGAACAAGACTTTGTCCGCAAGTTCCATTGCACGGTGGATTTCAGGCTTCCCACTGAAAAACAACCCTCCGGTTTTAGCGTCACTATTGTCCGAGCCTGCAACACAAATGATAAAACATCTCACATCAATGACAGCTGGCAAGTTTAGCTAGAGGACTTAAACGGGGATTTAAAAAATGTCTAACCTTGGTACTCTCGGACATATTTGGTGCTGACCCATCCCCGTGTGGGTGGTTCATCAAAAAAATGGACATGTAAACGTTGGGCTCGACCACGGCCTCGCATCTGCTGTCCAGTCAGCGGTTGAGGTACCACCATGCATGGCCACCATGGATGTCCCTCCAACTTTGTCCAAACAAGAGAGCCAGCACTGAATGAGCATGTGAAGCTCCTGAAAGCAAAAATGAAATCCAACAATAATGCCAAATCAGACGTTTGTGTGTCATTCGGAGGGGGTTAACTCTAGACGATTATTCCTGAAAAATACATCAATAACCATGACAGGGGGGAATGATTATGAGACATACCCCTGAGGCATGCCGTCAATCTGTTGTTTGGCATCTCTCATACAATTAAGACATATCAACATTGTGGTTGATGCTACTTTTTATTCTAAAACGATACATTGGTAACAGATTTCTGTTCATTTAGCATTCAAACGAGAGAAATAAATAATCTTTGCATTTGTTTCTAATCTATTACCTGAATGTCAAGGAACGATATTTTACATCACTTACAACATTCATTAGCAACTATAGCAAGGGGGCGTGCGGGGGGGGCTAAATACCGTTTATGCACAAATTATCCAGGAATCAGGCAAAGCCAATAAAGAATAGCAAGATTAACTCACGCGTCTTTTGGTGTTGGCGCCTTGTCGCCGAATAGTTTGTTGAATCCTCCTTTCGCGTTCTTAACGACACTTTTTGATTTGACTTTGGTGGCCTTGCTCGGGGGTAGTTTAGCTTCTTCTTTTGGAGACGAATTGGACTTGTCGATGGAGGACGGCAAATCGGCCTCTACCGGGTGTGCACTGGGCTTCGGTTTGGACACCGGCGGCGGAGACTTCGAGAAGAAATTGAGAAGTGAGCTTTGCTTCGCCATGAAGAACCTCGACTGTGACAAGTTACAAATTTAGCTGTTGCTAAGTTCAGCTCCCTACGACATAAACACGCAGCATGAGCCGCCTGTGTTCGCGGGGAAAAGCACGCGCGTCAAGAGGAAGGCGCGGCTACAACCATTGTCATCCAATGACAAACGAGAACTGGGGAAGTGGGAGGTCACGTGATCGAAACATCACGGTGACCCAGAAATGACGTGTTATTAAACTCGGAAACAGGAAGAGCGCCTGGTTTGACAAATACGTAGTTGCAAGTATGGCCTCTGTCATTTGACGCCCGTAAAAGAAAGTCAACAAAATATTTTTCCACCTAGAAATATCAAAACCACGACAAAAGCATTATATTAAACAGAGAGACATTTCAGTCGTCATTTACACGCAGTTGGCAGATGATTCCCTTTTGTTTCTTTCATAAAGCTTTACTAATGTAATTTAATACTTTCTAAAGAAAAATGGAAAGTTCCTTCAAATTACATAATCGAAAACACAATACAGAAATTTCAACTTAGCTAGCTCATCAATGTGGACTTGCGCTTTGGAACGGTGAATGTGAAGGTTTGAGTTACACAGTGCCCCTATCCTAGATGTTGGAGACGTCCTGCTTCGCTTCCTGACTACAGTACTGTCGAGGTGACTAGGAGCAAGTTATTGCACCCGTCTTCACAACTCAGGAGGTGCAGCACTGGACACCCCTTTACTATGACATCTGTACTTGCATGGGTTACTGAACATGTGTAAAATCAGTTAAAAAAAACTTTAAATAACAAGGACAATAAAATAAAGACATACAGTACTTTTAAGTATCGTACGCCCGGAACTGTGCCTCAACTGTGCTTATAATAGACATCCAGAAGAGGGCGGCATAATAATAATACAGTTCACAAAAAAATCAGTTGCAGTTTGAGAAAAACAGAGTTTCAACAGAGTATAATCTGTTTCGCATTGCCCCTTGCATAATCAGTGTAACCACAACTACAGTACAGTATATGATTTAAAACCAGTCGAGGCAAAAAAAATCCTTGACATTCCGAATTACAAAACATTATTAAACCATACATTTTGGATTGTTTTCAGGAATTGTCTGTCATCCTCATAAGTATGCAATGGTACAGAGATACACTTTGTGGTGGAACCTGGGCACATCTGTGATGTTAAGTGGGTCACAGGTTGTTTTCGGGTCTCAAATCAGACATTCTCACGCAGGTGATACAACTGGCCCAGAAATGTCTGAAGATTCTCAGACCCGTTGTAGACATTGGCCTGTGAAGTCCCCACCACCTACTTCTGAGCTTGCAGCTACTTTTCAATCCCTTCCTCTGACACTCAGCCACCAGGTCAGCATACTTGGCCTTCTTCTGCTCCTAAACCGCCTTCATCTGAATTTCCCGGGGTGACAGTTGGATCCCCTTACACCACCCGTTTGCTCGCCCCGGACACCAAGAATGTAATATGATATTATTCTCACTTTGTTTGCAAAAAGTGACATACATTTGACAAGGCAAAATACCCAAGTGTCCACCCACATCAGAATTTTTGGCATGTGGCTTGTGTGGGTGATGAAAAGCGTCTAATTAAGAAAGGATTATGGAACCTTATGTGGAAGTTGGTTCTTGAAGCTGCCTTTGGTACCATTTCTCTTTGAGAAGACATGTCTTACTATCTCATTGCTTTCAAGGGATGTGTAAACATTAATTGATTGCCATATGTCACATAAGGACTCCTAATTAATTTTATGCCGCTATGCAGACTGAAAACACTGATAATTCAGCTGTTCATAAACAGTACCGGTATATATAAAAACAACATAGTAGTTTCTAATCTTAATAGAATGCTATGTGAGATTAGCTGTGGCCCAGAGCACAGACTTAAATGACGGCAGCATTCTTCCAAAAGGGCAATATTTACTCTATGTATGTATGAGTAATCCTGTGGCCCTGCTGTATTAATTTAGTCCCCTAAAATGTACTTGGGCACACCTGCAAATTAATAATTTGATCAATCAAGTTCAATTTGTTAGGGATCACTGTTAACCCGTGCTATTTCTGACATCATGACATTCTTGCAGCCAATCATTTTCCAATTTTCCAGCTGAACTTGACAAAGGCATATGTGACAAAGGTTCAGTCACATCAATCTCATGCCAAAGTGGAAACAATTACTAATGGTGAGGCTACAGTATAGTCAGCGATAAGACATCAGCAGAAAAACTGCTCCTTTTAGTAGATATAGATCAAGATTAAGAGGTGTATTGAAATAAGCAATGCTATATACTGTATTTTTCTCCGCAGTGCTGAATGGGCAATTTAACACATATGGAAATACATTTTGCTGCAGAGGGCTGGGAAAAAACATTCACCACCCCCACATACAAAGCAGGAAAAAGCGAGCATATTGCACCAATGTATTGAAGATTTTCCACAGCAATCTACCAGAGGCATGCTTTTAATGCACACTTTGTGAAGACTTTAGTGGTTGTTTGGCAGAGATAACGACAAGCCAATTGAATTTTTGTCAATTTCATGTGAATGAGGAAGGTGTCCAAAGCTGAAAGCTTTTCCTTTCCAGCCTGATCAGTATTCATTTGACTTTATCTGATGCAAACTGCTCAGAGGTTTTATTGCATTGGAAGCTGGCTGTCACTGAAGAATTTATGCAATAATAAACACCTCTGTATGCTGATCGGAGGAAGAGATCATAATGTACTTCATTTGCTGAATTGGTGAGTTTCCCTTATCTATTAACCCCTCTCTTCTCCCTATCTATCCCCTTGGTAATTGAAAGAGCAGATGTCATAAGGTAATTGGCTCATTACTCTCTGGCTGCTGAGTCCTTTACATGTAAATGTTTCCACGACTTCACATTTTCACTTGAACTTGCGTACTGTATGCACTCTCACCAGGTCCCATCGACGCTTCAGTAGAACTGGTGAATGCAATCTGTTCTGTATCGCTGGTTCATTCTCAATTTCCTCTAATTTCAACTATTTTTTTTTCCTTTTCCATAGACATCAATTGTGCTCTGGATTCAACTGTTTCACCAGCAAACTGTTACCGCCCTAAAGCCTTTATTAACTGTACAGGCAGTTAAACGCTTGAAGTAAGATTTGACCACTCTTAACTGTCAGACAAGTGCAAATGTACAATCTCCAATATCAAATAATTTATGATGTTGTGATAATATATTAAAAAACAGAATATAGTGATTGCTCATTCATTCAATCATTTAGATTTTGATGTCTGCAACACACTCCCAAAAAAGCTGGGTCAGAGTTATAATTAACACTACGTTCCATCACCTTTCCTTCTAACAACACTCAATAAGCGGAACTGAGGACACGAACTGGCTCTAGTAGGTGGAATTCTTTTCAATTCGTGCTTGATGCAGAATTGTAATTGTTGAACTGTCTGGGGTCTCCGTTGTCAAATTTTGTGCTTCATAATGTGGCACACATTTTCAATGGGAGAAAGGTCTTGACCGCTGGCAAGCCAGTCAGGTACTCACACGCTTTTACGACAAAGCCATGCTGTCGGAACATGTGCAGAGTGTGGCTTGGTGAAATAGGCAGGGATGTCCCTGAAAATATGTTGCTTAGATGGTACCATATGTTGCCCCAAACCCTGAATGTACCTTTACGTATTAATGATGCCCTCCACAGATGTGCAAATTACCCATGCCATGGGCTCTAACACAACCCCATGTCATCATAGATGCTGGATTTTGAGCGTTGCACTGATAACAATATGGATGGTAGATTTTCTCTTTGACCAGACCAGACTGACACAACGCCCATGATTTGCAAAAAAATGGTGACATGTAGATTAGTCAGACCACAGAACACTTTCCACAGACCACTATGAAGTCATCAGGCATATGTAGGAATAGTTGTTACAATTGTATTATTGTCAACATGTTCTGTATCTTTGTGTATTATGTCGTATTATTATTATTTTACATAAAATGTTCTGTAAAGGATTTTGTTACTGCTGTAGCTTTTGTGAAAGTGCCATATAAATATGTTTTGTATTACATTGTATAGCAGTATGAAAGGGGCTACACTGACACCACCACCCTTCCTCTGCTAAGACTTCTGTTGGAGGACAATTGACAAGTCGACTTCTCTGTTGGTCCAAATCAGACAGGAGAGTGTCAAATTAACGTGTAAAAAATGGAGCTCACATTGCTCTGTAAAAGGCGTTTTCATAATGACTCTTCCAGAGACCCCAAAGCCAATTTAAGTGCTGTAATGCTTGGACCGATCTGTTCAGCTTGACAAGCTTTTATTAAGAGAAGATGATTCTTAACAGCTTGGTGTCCTAATCACTTGCGACAATCTTAAAATGAAGATGTATTACAGACTACCCATGAATGTGTGGTACATTTCAGTACAATTTGGCAAACTAACTCCTCTGCGTCCAAGAAGCAATACAAGCAGTGGAGCAAAACCAGCAGTGGCAATGCAGCAACGCAGTGCAAAGAGTAATGGTGTAGTCATATTGCTCTTACATGAGCGCGAGCACAAACAAAACACTTTTGCCTGCTTTGGGATAAGATCATCACAGAAAATACTTTACTGTGAGCCCATAGCTGGAAAACAAAGAAGTCATGTCATATGTATGTCATGATTCGGTTTGGGACCAACAGGTGGCACTGTAGGGCTCTCCTGCAGATGCACACCTGTTGGTCGTTAGGTAATTAGTGCTTTAAAAGGACTCCCAGCCCGGGTCATTGTTTGCTCTTGGCATGTTTGTTTGTTGCCATTTGTCTGCTGCTGCTAGGTTTGTTTTGGTCACGGTTCTGTTTTAGCTTCAGTTGTGATTTTTGTTTGCTACTTTGGACTATGTTTGTTTTGGATTTAGTTTTCTCTGTTTTAATACAATTCATCAAGTACCACCTGCTCCTCTCTCGTGCCTGCTTTTTGGGGTTGTTGTTGTTGTTGTTTATTGTTTATTGAGCATATATATTACACACAGTAACAGATTGACAAAAGGTAAGCAACATTTATGAAAGGAAAATTTAAAAAGTATGTAAAAGAAAAAATACACTCATCATCACAGTTGTATGCTCAAAGGAGTAGGAAGAAGTAAACAACTTATCTAGTCCTACCCCTTAGTGTGTAGAATATAAATTGATCATTTTCAAAACAAAGAAGAAGAAGAAAAGTCTACATATCATCAAATACTTTTACCATTGTGGTACTTTACTTTTCTATTTATACACCTTTCGGTTTGTGTATTTATAATTATTCTTTCACCTTTTTGTTTCAATTTTCTCATATTCATTGTAATTACTGCATTTCTTGAGTAAAAATGATAAATTGATCAAAATCCAAAACAAGAACAAACAGCCACCACCCCGCAAACGTGAAAATATATATATATATATATTTTTTTTTTCGTAGCTCATCTCTCACCAAGAACAATTTTTGGTAGTGCAGAAAAAAACCCCTTCATAATCAGGTTCTGGAAAATGATATTACAGGAAAACGTCAGAGAGTAACAATTCGCTTATTCTTTGAAAATATCCGCTTAGATGACCACAGTGACATTGTGGGACACTTCATATGCAGACTCCTTTTAACACCCCCCAGCATTATGATAATGTATGCTCGTCCACATTATTTGCTCAGATTAGACTGATTTTCTTAATAAATGCAACTACAGATCCCTTCTTTATGACTAAAATTCTAACTGGCCCATTACTGAAGAATCGACCCAAAGCTGTTTCACCTTCAGCATACTTTTTGTTCTCAATGTAAATTTAAACTATAACACATCATATGGCGAGTAGCTGTTGTACAGCTCTACAACAAATTTAGGCACATTGCACCACAGTGTGATACCGTCAAACCATAAATTACACGCCTGGCATAATGACATCACTGAATTTCAAAGTATATGATGCAAATAGAGTTGGCAGAAGAGCAAACACTGTAAAGCTGCAGACAAACTCCATTGTTTGGTGCTATTAAGCCAAAATATGATGAATGCTCACTGTGTGCCTTGCAATACATTCTGTTCATATAAATTAATGATGATTGGCCATTAATGTATTATTATTATTATTATTATTTTTAATGTGTACTTTTTAGAGGTTAGATTTTATTTTTACATTTTTGGGGGGCATCCTATAAATAGTTTTACGGACGTGTTGCTCAAGATGCCCAATTAAATGGAAAATCAAAGAAACCTCACTGGGTAGCAATGCTTGATGAAACACAATAGCATAGGTCTTACTTTTAATTGCATAAATATAAAATTACAATCATTGGTATAAATGTGCAACTTACAAACATATTTCATTTTCATACATAAACTGGATGTTGCGCCACATTGCAAGTGACATGAGATGAGGTGTCAACAAATCGATGGATCACACACATTTAACCGGAAGAATCTCTACAGGATGTTTTCATTGGCCTCATACCATTAGTCGAAACAGAGAAGTTCTTGCTTTCAGCTGGAAATCAAATTCCGGGTCAAAAGCTAATGCTGAAATCACAGTCACACGTCAAAGGCAACCAAGCAAGCACGTAATACGTCATTCTGTTACTGAGATCTTTCCCTGCCTGCTGCTTTCAAAGTTCTTCAATGAATCCTAAAACAAGAACATGCAAGAGTCTTTGCACAAGGCCATGCATCATACTGTGGTCATCAAGAAATGGCATTTTTATTGAATTAATCAAAATGTAGACCACGTTCAAGACGAGTACTTTACTGCAGATTCGACTCCTTTCTGATTTGGGGTTGGTTTTATTTCTAATATGTTAAAGTGCTGTTTCCCTTGTGAGAAGACTTCTGTGTCGTACATCTTGAGTAGAAGAGAAAGAGGGGGTTGATCTGAACAATTTATGGTAAAAAGAGACAGAGGAATCAAACGGTGCAGCATTGCAAGCTTGCAGTGTTCACTTTTTATCATGTACAGTGGAACTCGTCGTTGCGTCCTTTAAGGTGAATTTTGGGCAAGAAGGTGAGGGGTAATTGTTCGCAGCTAGTAAAACAAAAAGTTGCATTTTAGCAACATCTCACAAATTAGCTCGATCTGTCTCCTCCCACAGATAGAGGACAACTGGGCCTGTAAATCAGCCCGGGATGCATTTTGCAAAATACAAAATGGTTTATATTGCAACACATGTGTAAGCTGAATACCTTTTTTTTAATGCCTGGACTAAGGCAGTTGATTACACTACATGCATGCATCCTTATATGAGCTGAAAAGTTATCACTATTGTTATATTGTAGGTCTAAAAAGCGTCATGTGGTTTATTGAATCAAATGACATGTTGGAGACTGAGGTTGGGGAAAGAATTCCATTGTTTCACAGCACTGTACTTCAATTCTCCCTTCCAGCCATATTTACACTCATGCGTCTTGCTGAAGGTTAATGACAGGCTGAATTCGAAAGCTCTGCGGAGACCTTGTAATGCCCACACCTATGGCCCTGCAGGCTTCAGCCTCATTGGGGGAAACAAGGTTGCCTTACAGAATATAATAGGGACTCTTTCAGGACTATGAAGGAGAACACGGTAGCTACACGATGCCAATATTCTTGCTTAAATGCCTCCAGGGTACACTATTTTTCTACCTGCAAGGTCACAGCTGTCAGAGGTGCATCAATACAAATATGACAGGCAGCATCCCCATCAGCATGTATCCTCAAATATACAGCGCATGCCACAGCTTATGAGGGTTTTTTGGAAATCCGAACATTTTGTAGAATGTGCTTATTTACTTTCTATGGGGATGATGGCCAAATCTAAACTTGTGTCTGTAGATATTTATCTTACATTCAGCCTCAGTTTGGGTGATTCCATTCTAAAAATCACAATTCAAGCAAAGTTATTTTTGTTTGCCATGTAAATGACAAAGGCTTTTAGGGCTAGAGGTTGTATTATATGCTGTATTCATAAAGCTGCGTCTTGTCTGTGCGCTGAATGTAAAGAACACCCCACGGCAAGGCATTTTGTTTTTGTTAAATGGGACAAGTATAAAAATACTGTCTATCTAAAGAGTCTTTCTCATTTATACTGCACATATTGTTTGGCTTTATCATGGCAGCATGAAGATTTTACCACCTGAGTCATTTGCTGAAATTCTTCCATTTAATAATGACTAATAAAGTCAAAGTCTGTGCCCAGTGAAGCCTCTCAAATACCCAATATATGGAATCAGCAATAGCAAAGCGGAGAAAAAAAACGTGATGAGCTAGAAATGAAATGTATTGGGAAAGCGGCAGCATACACTCATATCTGGCCTGGCTACGACTAATAAGTTGAAATCAAAAATATAAGAGGAGGATCTTTATATGGACCGGAGAGCAAGGCGTGTTGAGAATTCATATGAAAAGACTCACCACCTTTCCATATGCTCCATATGCACTTCATGACCACATCTGTCACTCATCATCAAAGTAAAGGGTGAAAGAGTTAGTTATTTTGCGCTTGTTTTGTTAACAGTAGCTGGCTTATACTTGACCTATAAGAATGTGAAAAGCTTCCCGAGAAATATGGCATGTTACCCTATCATCCATCCATCCATCCATCCATCCATCCATCCATCCATCCAACCATCCATTTTCAAATCCGCTTAGCCTCACAAGGGGCACGGGTGTGCTGGAGCCTATCCCAGCTATCTCTGGGCAGGAGGCGGAGTACACTCTGAACCGGTTGCCAACCGATCACAGGGCACACATAGACGAACAATCATTCAACAATTTGGAGTGCCCAATCACCCTGCCATGCATGTTGGGAATGTGGGAGGAAACCGGAGTAGATGGAGAAAACCCAGACAGGCACGGGGATATGCAAACTGAACACAGGAAGGCCGGAATTGGAACGAAACCCTGCACCTCTGTGGCAGCCCATGTTACAGTATGTAAATGATATGAATGTTTTTTTAATTTTCAATTGTTATTTTTTTTAATGGTGATAGTTTGAACTTTGATCACGTTCAATTCAATTCAATTTGAAATATTTCGTCTGGAAAACATATTCTAACTTTGACCAGAACGGTTCCACATTGCATATTTCTGTCAAAACATAAATTTGGACCCAATTCTCTACCTGTGTTTATGCTGAAATATCAAAGTGCGAGACTGTACATCCGACATAAATGTAAAAAAAATATTTAGATACTGATGTCTATATTAATCTGATGACGTTGTGAAATGTGCTTATTTTGCACGGAAAGGTAAGCCAAGGAAACATGAAGCTATGTTGCTATGTGTGATCCATGTGGCCCGGGATTTTACAGAACTCAAATCTGCCAGGAAAGACCGAGCCTGTGGCTATTGATTTGCAGTGGCATAAATCTGGACCTGACAGGAATCTTTTATTGCACTACACATCGCCCCTGCTGCTACTGCCCGCCACCCCTTTTCTGTAAACCTCCTTTGTGTCTGTATGCGGACATCAAACATAATCGTGCAGCTTTAAATCACAGATGCCTTGGAGAAGACACTCGCCGGCAATAAGGACATTGATCTGGAAGTCTGACAAGGTGGCACAATATACTCTCCAAACATCCTGAGCCATTAATCCTTGCCAGCACATTAAGACTGAAAGCAGCAAGAAGATCAAGCTCTGCAGGCTTTCGGGTCACATTTGTTTTAGAGAGAGAGAGAGAGAGAGAGAGAGAGAGAGAGAGAGAGAGAGAGAGAGAGAGAGATGCATGAATTTGCAATGATACCTCCCTTGGCGAAAGCAGCAAATACCCAGAAAAGGAGAAATCAATGCGACTGAGTGAATCCTTCAGGGTTTTGTTTCCCACTTTAGACTGGCCTAGCTTCCTTCAATGTGCATCATTCAGCATATAATGTGCCTGCAGTCGAAACCCACTTACCTCCTTCACATCGCCTTCCGACAAACAAAAACTTACATCTCATTTATTGGGTTTTTTTTTTTGTTGTCGTTTTTTTTTTCACATGTACATTTCCTCGGTACAAGAGTGTTTCATACATTGCAAGTCTTGAACGTTTGTTTTCCTTTCCACACACAGCTGTTAGCGAAGAGAGGGAACGTTGGAAGGTACCTCTCTTACCCTTGAAGTCAAAGTCTTTGGCCACAGAAGCGTGTTTAGAGCTGATAAGAAGGCCGGTGACTCTCTCGAGAAATGGACTTTCGTTCTGTAAACCACGGTCTTTTCTCCACTGCGAGCAAGAGAGAAAAGCACGATGTCTCTTTGATGCCTTTTGGTGGAAACTCCTCCCAGTGCAGCTCCAACTAATCTGCTACATCATGCTTATAAATTCCTTTTCTGCCATTCTTACATCAAGATAGCATGTAAAGTCAAGAGAAAGTATAGACATGGTGCAAAAAATTATGCATGAGATGTACAATGCATAGATTGGTATGGGCCGTAACATCCAGTTATTATACTGTGTCTTTAAATGTTAGTATCATCACTGATTATAGACATTCGTATATACATACAAACAGACATCCGACATTGCTCCATATGATTCCCTTGGCCCTATTATGTGTCATTCCCATGGACAGAGCGCGCAGATCCCATTTTGCGTGTTTGGTGGTTGTCACTTGTCCGGAGTAATTTACCCTGCTGCTTGATGTATCTTTATGGCGTCAACATTTACTGGTCAAGGATCCCTGTCGTCACAGTGGAAATTCAAACCACATTAATCCAAACAGTCCCGTGGGTTTGGGTTTTATCCTGTTGACTTCCAAACAGGGTTTCTTCAACCGCATGTGCTCTCACAGTGTCTTGGTAATCCTCTACCTGGAGTTACTGGTTTCTGCCAGTCTGTTGTTCATGATGCCCAAGGCACCCACTCCCCCAGAGAAACCGTTGTGGCGTGAGGTGCCGCACACCGTCCTGGGATACCCGTTGGCTGACTCAGAAAGTTGCTTCTGCATGATGGCCAGCGACACCTTGTTGGAAGCAGCCAAGTCTTTCATAGATATCATCTCCCCAGACATTCTGCGTCCCTCAGTGTCACTGTCACACGGTCCTTCCATGTATGGCGGATGACGACCCTTGGAACCCGGCCGGATGGCATTACGTCTACCCAAGAAGGTGCTAGCTTTATTGCAACGCTGGCAAAACAAGCAGCTCATCTTCTCCAGCATCCAGTTGAGCACCTGCTTGATGACAATGGAGATGACATTGAAGAGCGAGTAGATGCAGCACACTCCTGTTAACATGAAGAGGAAGTTGGCCACTCGGTAGAGGCCTTGGTATTCATAAGCTACTGTTTGACTGCTAACAAAGTCCCCAAAGCCGATGGTACTGAAGGTCACGAAGCAGAAGTACAGTGAATCTAAGTAGGTCCAGCCCTCCACGGGGGTATACATTGCCGAAGCACAGCAGGAGATGGTGATAGCTGATAGGCCTAGAATCAGCATTACATGGTAAACCGAGGGTTTCCACCCGGGGAGACAGAAAGCCGAGAAATCCCGCTGAACCCCCGGTGGGAGGAGGCCACTGTTTCTGATTCGCCTTTCCCTCACAGCTTTCATGACAACGGCGAGCAGTGTGATGATACGCTCCAAAAAGAGATTAAAGAAGAGGATGGTGGCAGCACAGCCCAGGAGCCCATAGAAGATCAAGAACACTTTGCCTGCAACTGTCACAGGTGTTGTCATTCCAAAACCTGTTGAGACAGAAGAGAAAAATCCACATTATGAGACATAGGATTGGATTGTAATGAGGCACCTATGTAGGACATGGCCCCGTTTGTACAAGGAGAAGTTAGTACTGTATGTCGGAGTATGTTGTCGCCAAGGTTGTTGTTCTGTACAAATTGTAAACAATGTTTGGATTTTTGGTATTTTGGTAAGTGCACAGGTTTTTCGAAGACAATTCATGTTCAAATCTGGATTATTTTCATGGTTCATTTGGCATTTATATACACTACACATTCATATGCTAATTTATTCAACATTCAATTTCTGAGCCCCCCCCCCAAATTTAGATTTATATTCATGTTTTTCCTGTTCATCCGATGTCACTTCTTAGTCCTTTTCAGCTCTTCTTCGGTACGTAATGCTTAGGCTACCTAATGCATGCTTTTACTCTTGGTGGAAAGGCAAAACTCAAGGAGAAAGGATCAAAATGAGGAGACAATAATGCCTGTTAAATGTCTTAGCTACGCTTATTTTCCCCAGTTTTAAAGTATGGCTTCCTACTATCATCTGATTTCCTAGTCAATTATTTAAAGTGTTCATGCAGAGGCAGAGAGGCGTGCTTGTCATTCCCAAGTGTCACAGGTCCGGCTCTCAGGTTAACCTCTATGTGACAGATGTTCGAGTGTAGAAATGGTCCTTGTCATCTAAAATTCCAGTACATTGCTAATTTGCCTACATGTGAAGGGGTATGCATAGAAAAAGACTTTTCATATGTTACTGCGCTTATTGTAGTTACCGGTGTACTCAAAATGTAGTCCAGAGGCAGAACGGTGCTGTAGGGTAACTAGACTGCATAGAAGAAATAGTAGTAGCAGAAGAAGAAAATAGGACAAGCTAACTGGTGTGCTTATCGAGCAACTACGGTACATTGCGGCTGCCGACTTTATCCTTTGTCATTTTTATTTTGGCAAATAACTTGTGAGACATGTTATGCAGACACTTCACGCAACCAAACACTGGGTTAAGCACAATTCAGGGTGCTACTTGATTGGCTATTGCTGAAGTTCATGTCACAGTGACTGAGTCCAGTTCTCGGCCGAATTAGGTGTTGACGAGTGACACATTAGAATTGGATATAAGTATTCATAAAGTACATACAAATATATAAATATGTATATACGTTATCTTGGTCTTTATCAAGGTCAAGTGATTTTTTTTCTCCATAATGTTCATCCCTGATTTGAGCCTCCTCTAAGGAAGTCCTTTTTTCCTTTTGGTATTGCACACCTTTATAACTACCCTTGGCCAGTCATAAATGTCATCAATATCGAGACAGCACTTCCTTTATGGTACCCAAAATGGCTTAATCGACCTTATCTTGCTCACTGACAAGCACTCTCATGCGGGCTGTTGACATGCTGGAACATTTTATTGTAGATCACGCACTGATTGACACAGATGGCTTCAAAGATACAACAGAGAATAAAACCTCACACATGACAGAATACATGGGTTTTGCACAAAAGCAGCAGCTGTGCACCGGTCAGCATTATGTTCGTGGGAAAGTGCAATAACTGACAGCAAAGTAAGGTGATGGCTTGCTATTCCCCATATTAACCTCTGAGATGAAAAGCTTTGAGTTTCATATTTAATTAATTACCAGCCCAATTCTCTTGCAGCCCATGTGAAAACTTAACGTCTTCTGAGCGAGCAGAGACCATCTTGCGCACCGTCTCTCATTACCAAGCAAATGACCTAAGAGAGGCAAAGTCACCAGGCATCGATTGAGCGTAGCATTACAGGGCTGTTACTCTAGAGCAGTGTCAAAACAGATTAGTCACGACAGAACAAGAACAGAACGCAAAGGACAGGCGCGTTGCAACTACACCTGGATGCTTGAGGATGACTTTATTCACAAAGATTCCTGATTAGATGTGGAAGTCAACAGCAGAGACTAATGATCCTGCCAACCTCAGTGATAACATACTCTCTGCGCCAGCCACGAGGAACCATCTAACTCAGCAGAACCCGATAAGAAAAACACGTGTGTGCTAATTCCACCAGTGCCCACAGAAGCATATTTATTCATCACCATTAACTATGCTCATCTCCACGTGAGAATGCTAATAGCTAATGGTTATTGCAAATATAACTAATTACACACCAGAGATTCAAGCAAGACAGACTGGATTACTTTTATCAAATAATTGACCGCTGGACAGATTCAAGAGTGAAAGAAGATGCTGAATTGGTTATCAGGCACCGGTGGTGAAAATGTGCTGTGGAAAAATAAAGCATGTTTCTGGACTGTCGTCATTTGGTCATCATACATGCTCAGCAGCAATGAGTGGGACAACACAAACAATAACTCTTAGTCCAAAACAAATGCCCTGGTTAAAACACACATATTGAATTTAGTTTTTCAATGTCCGTAACAATTATCTGTAGCATGGTGATTTTAGTATGATTGGACAATGTTGTACGGGTAGGAAAGTATAATTATGTGACGTGAATAAAGATGTTTTTTTGAGTCAAGTGGCTGCAATAGAAGAACCTTCGGTATGTTCATACCAGGTGTGCATTTTGATGACTGAAGGGGACTAATGGACTGGCAAGGCTATGACAACCGTGACGTGTATTTGTGCCCAAGTCTGATGAGAAGAAGCGTTCCACATCGAGCTCTGTCAAGCAAGGAAATAATTGATAATGTAACTAATTTCTCATTTGGATGTTTTGAGCCTGCTACTTAAGTGTCTTAGTTCCCCTTTTCTTTCATTTATGTTTACTCTCAGAACCAGCAGGGAGCTCTTTAGTGGAAAAATGCTTCCGCAGAACCTGCTGTGTCTTAATGCACCAAATAGAGAAACAAAGTGCAAAACAACTGGTGGTTGAGTACTTATAAGGTAAAAAAAAAATTCAGATTTTTTCCCCTTGTGTATACCAGAATATGGTGTTAATTCCCTGAAGAATAAAAACATTTTTACATTATACAGTATTTATAGGAAAGTCATCTGAGCATTTTGTTTTTGTTTTTGGTCTATTCCCAGTTAAAATTATTTTGGTTGGCATACTGTATTTTACATCCCACATTCCTTGTGGTCATCACGCATCGTCCTTGAAATAAAAATATGTTAGCTGTATCCAAAATTATTGCATTACAATGACAGGGGAAAGTGGAGGAAAAAGAACGGATTCCAAGGGCCCATGACTGACTGACACGGACGGACTCGTGTGATACGGGTGGAAGGCCCCAGGTGCCCACTTCACAGCTCTATGATCTTCTTGGCCAACTTCACAACAAGAACTCTCAACATTGTAGTTTAAATTTAGTCAGGACAAAAATGTCTGTAAAACTAAAACAAGTGTCTTAAACTCATACCAAAAAAAAAATCATAAAATCATAATACAATGCTTGTTCAAGCTTTGTTTAATTGATTACACTACAAATATAAGATGTTTAATGATCAAACTGGTAAACTTTACTGATTAAGCAAATAATCATGAACTTGGAATGCTATGCCACCTGGTTTCTGAAGCCATGACTGGTCATTTCCTGAGCCCTGAGCAACTGCGATGTCATTTCCAGTTGGCAATCAGTGGCAAAATGAGATGGACAAAAATGGGTGGATTTTACGTCACATTCCTCATACGCAATATTAATCCGTGTTTAGTCTGTTGGGGCTGCAGAGAACATATTCTCATAGAACACATTTGGTGTTGACTTCCCCTTTAAATCAATGCGAATAACGTGTTGGAAATTGGGTCTAAGATCACTTTTACAAACAACAAACAGGGGTAATGTGAGCTAAAAAAAAAAATCCTGCATTGATTCTACTGGATGAAAAATAGCCTCTCAAGGGCAACTGAGCCACCGAGCATTGAGCTGACTGTGTTTCAGACATGACCAAAAAAAAAAAAAAAATCAAACATAAAGCTATACTAACAACGAGAGCCCTTAATTAAAGTAAGTGGTATGTATACATTCACATCATTTGAGCTAGTATTGAATCTTAAGGTCCATCTCCAAACTGAGAACCCAAAGAGTCTTCATCCAAAGGTTATGCAACTAACAGTCGAAACTGTGCCTTCCATTGGCGCCCTGTGTCTTTAATTAAAGTGTTTTATAAACAAGCGCTCAGTCCAACTGGCTGCTCCCACCAGTGGGAATGGTCCTAAATTGGTCCGAAGGAAGAAGGAGCAGAATACGGCAGGCGTGCCCGCTGCTCTGATGATTGTGTTTCGATGACAAACAGGAAATCATTAGTCATGGGTCAGCATGGTGGGGGTATATGGTGGGGGGCAGGACAGAGTGGCCGAGGAAGAGATGACAAGAGACATTATTACCAGGCCATCTGCTGAGGAGCTGCCAAGATTCCTGGCACTGTAGGCCACTCTATTTAATAAGAGGAACATTCACACTATGCAAGCATATTGTGCAATAGGTCACATATGGGGCGCTATGGGGGTTTTTTTTTTCAATGAAAATACAAGGAAACTGCCAAAACCAATCACGATGAGTTCCATGATGCTGGATTATTTCAAACACACTGCATTCATATTTTCCAAGAAAAGTTTGGTTGCTATTCCACTTTAACTGGGAGCGAACCAACCACTTATCCAATAAACCATTGTCCGAGGAGTTTGTGCTTGGGATTTTAGTGTTGTACGCCAGTATCTCTTCTATATTTTAGTTAAACCATGCAAACAACAAATTGTGGCGTGATGCAAGATTGAAAAAAAAACATTACATTTTTTCCCAAAGATTTCTGGAAGTTGCAGCACATTATTCATATTGTTTATTCTGGTTACGCCACAAGTTTAAGCAGCCACTTGTTGTTTGGTGAAATTCTTTGTGCTACTAACATTAATAACAAGAGTATACTCGGTCACAATCAGACAAACACACATGAGAATAACCCTCAAAATTGCAGTCAAACAAACCAGCTTAAACTATCCATCCATCCATTTTCCGAACCGCTTGATCCTCACTAGGGTCGCGGGGGGTGCTGGAGCCTATCCCAGCTGTCTTCGGGCAGTAGGCGGGGGAGAAACTAAACGGTTAATTTTCATGTTGAAACCCTATGCTTGATAAAATATTAAATATATTTATAAAGGTAAAGGTGGCTGACTTTTTTCATTACAGCACCTAATGCCCATCTCCAAACAAACAAACATGACCAAATTTCCCTTTATGCGAGACAATAAACTTCACATCCATGTCAAGTGCAGTTCTATTAATTCTTTAAATACAAATCTGCATTTGGAACTATTTAATGGTCACTAGCATGCAACATATTTGCAGTAAGTTAAAGTAATTAAAATAAAAATATGTAGCATCAACTACAAACCTGTCCATTGGACCACAGACTGGTGACTGAAACCATTTCATTATTTTGAAATTCATTTCTAAACTAATCTTAAAAGATGGAAAAAAAAGAGCTGTAACTTTTTGCATGAAATGGTTATTCAAGAATTCGACAATGAAGATATGCCCAACTGCAAACGGTGACATGAGTGTGTCCTTTTATGGCACTGAAGAGCCAGCCATTCAGCCTTCAGATTAATTGCTTCCCTCTGATAGATCCGATGGCCTTGTCCTTGGCTTTTTCATGACACTGTAGGTGCCCTCCATGTTTGAATATAAGCGGAGTGTCATAAAGCCTTCTGCTATTATCCCCATAGAGTAAACACACCTGTCCTGATGGAGCCTTTGAAACACTGGCGCTCGGAGACCCTCTTCAGCAGAAAAGTTGCTGACACAGGATCTCAGCGATGCTACGTAGAAAGTAAAGAGTCGCAGTAATCTCTCGAATGATATGAAAAATAGGACTATTAAATCTCGCACATGTAAATAATAGACAACGACTGCAAAGGAACTTCAAAACACCATTAAAAGTGACTTTGTGCTGTAACAGTGAAACACAACAAGCTGGCTCAGTTAAATGATAAGACAATGCTCAATCACCAGTAAATTGATTTTTCACGCTCTCATCACTCACTTTGTTTTATTCGCAGTCCACAAGGCAGAACCGCTCCAAAAACAGATTTCCTGGCCACAACATTAGATTCAACGACACAATCTCAGAAGAACCAATACAAAAAACGGTATCAAAAATGCTACTTTTTCATGAGCTATTTCAGGGCTGTTTGTTTATTTAATTTGCAGGAAGTCAAGTCAAAAATTGTCTTTGCATTCTATGTGATCCCATTTGTCTAAACACAGTATTGTGTACAGCCATGTGCTTTAGTAATCAATATATTTTTTTTCAACCATTTATTTATCGAGGGTTTTAGAGAGAGTTTCTCTCATTCCAGTTTTTTTTTTAGACAGTTCGGTAATGATGTCTATTTGTGCCCTGCAATTGGCTGCCAACCAGTTCAGGGTGTACCCCGTCTACTGCCCGAAAACAGCTGGGATAAGCTCCAGCATACGCTCATGCTTTCCCCCATATTCACATTCTAAAAACATGCATGTCAGGTTCACTGATGTCTTTAATTTGTCACTGGGGGCAAATGTGAGTGTGAATGGTTGCCTAATTTATTACCAAGCAAAGCAAGAGACTGGTGATTGATCCTGGGAGGACCTTGCATCTCACCCAAGTGAATTGAGAGAGCGCGGGCTCATCTGACTCTGAAGAAGTCTTAACATGAGTGTCACTGCACCTCCCATGTGTATGTTCTTCTAGAAAGAACTGCAGGAACACACTATAGACAAAGACGTTCCACTGTCAATGCTATTATTCATCATTCTATAAAAGCAATTGGTTTATAATATCCATCAATACAACATGAAAGCTTCTTCAAGGCGTCCTAATAACGTGTCACCTGACATGAGGGAAATTTCTCACGGGAGCAGGGTGACTTAATTGCAAAAATTAAAATGCCTTCACCGTGAAGCCATTTATGGTCAAACGCAGAGTGTTAAAGAGTTTCATTAATTGGGTTTGTTGTGTTGGGAGGATGCTTTAAATGTGCTGCTACTGCAGCTGAGTTACACGGTGTCAAATTGAGAGGCTGTTTAATGCAATCACGGATTCAAAAGATGACTCAATACATTGATCCTTTTTATTGTGTCTTTTGATGCAAACAATTAGATGGTATATCAATATCCGTCCATAGTTATGAGTTATGAGTTCCAAGTATACTTGGTTGTCTGGAACACATGAAAGTTGTGATTGCAACTGAGCTGGGAGGCAAGAGAGCAAAGGAGAACCGGCAGCTCTCTGGGTCAACATAAGAAACGCCAACGGATCTGTGACCCACAAGCTGGCCATAACTGCCTTGTCAAAATACAACATTCCTGTAAAGATCTGTACCGTCAGTACGCTCAGGAAAAAGGTGGTGGTCAACTATCGAGGATGAGATCCGAGCAGAAGAGGTGAAAGAACACAACAGCAAGATAGTCATGGCCAAGCAAAGAGCATCGACCGGTTGGGAGCTCACAGAAAAATAAGGCATCACCTCAGCGGACTGAACCGTTGGAGGCCACAGAAGGGGTCTCATGGTGGTTGTGAATCCATCGTGGGGAAATCCGGGAAGCTACGTGCCACTTTCCACTAGCTGGGAACTGATCACCCCGGGTCACTCAGGCAAAGGTGTATGACAAAAAATGGACCCGATACACATTTTGACCACGATAACATGTCCAAGTATCACCAGTAGATGTATTCGAGCATTATATTGCATTGAATTGCAGTTACATTGCAAGGATCGCTCTCTTTACTCTTCTTGCCAGGAGGGAATTACTTGTCTATGTAATTATTTGGTTAATTTCAGATCATTTCCTCAGCTATTTTCTGTTAAACCACACTGTCACCATTGGTTTCAACAACTGGTAGCTTTTAGAATCATTGACACAGGGCCTCCGTCTTTCTCATTCTAGTGCAAATGGATGACTGCCAAATAGTGCTGCCGGCTTACTACCGATACCAATTACCGGTTACCCAAGGAGGCAATAGTACTCACTGGGCGTGGCTGTTTTTTGTGAAAGCATTTAAAATATATATATATATATATTTCAATTGAAGAAAGTGTCAGACAAAGGTATTTTGTATTCTGTCGTGAGTGCAGATAAACTGTTGACACAGAAATCGGCTTGCATCTCAACCTCCCAAATGGTCCTCAAGTATAGAGAGAATTATTTTTATTTTTTTGCTTTGCAGACAAAAGAGGATGTGTGTAACTCAGCTTTATTATGTGGACTGTGCCATCTATATTGTTAGTGATTCCCAGGATAGATTCAGCTAAAACAGCAGAAAAACATTTTACCCTGCTGTCCAGATTAGAATGGATGAGGAAAAAGGTCATGTGACCGCAGGGTGCAAAGGACACGCAGAGAAAATGGTCTTTTCGCTCTGCTGATGCTGACAGCAGAATCAGTGAAACGCTAATCGTTTTAAAGAGGAAGAAGTCCAGAAAAATCTGCTGTGTCCTTGGAACGGTTCTTGGGATCACTTCACTGCCGTGATTTTAGTCTATGACTTACAGTATGTGGGCGGGTGGACGCCTTCGCTAGTCGGCATAGATTTATGTCCCGCAGTGATGCTGCAAAGGTGTGCACAGATACTTATAGGGCTTTAATGTCGAAAACACACAGGCATCATTTGGGCCTTTAAGGTGGCGCCTGGGATTTTAATCTAATAAATGTTTTGTTAATTTCAGCAGGTATCTTCCCTTCAGCCCCCCATGTGCATCCCTTGCTTTGTAGCTGACTCATGGGTCATCCAACTTGTTAGTCAAACAAAACCAGACCCACTATACAAAGTAACAGACATATAGAACGACGGTAATTTATTTGTTGGCTCAAATGGATATCTGAATGGCCTTATTATAGACAGGAAGATAAAATTTCATATTACAAAGCTGCAGTATTTTCAGTTAACCAAACAAATGATCATCTTGGATGATTACATCTTGTTGCTTTTTGGAGGAAATAGGACATTCTTGAAAGAGCACATAATAAACGTGCTCTCGATTTCCCTGTCTTGTTTTGAAATTCAATTCAGATAAGTCTGCTTTAAAGCCAACATGGATTATACTGAACTCTGATGAGTTCCCCTTGAACTTAATTGCTGTTCTTCTTCATTGCCTGCTCTATGCCCAAACTATTTTATGCAGAGCTCAGGGCTACACACTATCCGAAGAGACCCCACTGTTGTTGCTGCGACTGCAGGTCCTCTGTTGTCCATTTTTAACAGTGACATTTCGTCTGAGTCGGTCATTTCACAGAGCAGCATGGCACATCTAAAGAAACCGGAGGGCAAAATGATGCGAGACCCCCCACCCCAAAAAAGGTAGGTCATATTGAAGCTTGATAAAAGGAACTGTAAAAGCCACTGTATTGTGCAATGGGGTGTATTTGGTTGAATTGCAACTCTGTTCCACAAACATGGATGATTTAGCTTAAAATTAAGGCATGATTTATTTCTATTTGAATTACAGTCATTTTTCTACAGTCAAATGTAGCTACAGCCCAAACATTCAGAATTCAACATTTTCTGGTGGAATAAATACCTCATATAGGGCTGTATAAAACTTGGAATTTTGTAGTTATGTAAGGTGTCAGTTGTTCAGAGAATGGGTTGACTCAAGTCATGTGTTTTGCTTCTGGATTCTTGTAGCACTTTATGGACCACTGTGAAGTCATCAAGCTTATGTGCAGTAGGAATAGTTGTTACGATTATTTTCAATATTTTACGTTATGTGTTCTGTTGTTTATTGTTATTTTGTATGAAATATTGAACGTCACTTGACCAAACTCCAAAAACAGGTGAGCCGTAATTGTCATTCGATGAGCGCTGAGCAACTGTGATGTCATTTTCAGTCGACCGAAAGTGGCAAAATGGCCGCCACCTTAGATGGCGAAAAACGGGTGGATTTTACTGCTTAATTCATATTCCACAAATGCAATATTCATCGGAATAATATGTTTAGACTAGTGGGGCCAGATACAGTACAGTACCAGTAAAGAACATTTTTGACTTGACTTCCCCTTGAAGAAACAGTAAGATTCCCATGGTCTCCCCATACACTGACAAAATGGTGTGATGTATTTACTCAATTTAATTTCATCAAGTGGTTGCATGAAATAAAATCACCTGGATCCAGATAAATGTTTTAAAGTGGACTGTAAATCCTCCTATAAATGGATCTAAATCCAAATGATTCTATTGTGTGCAGCCATTTGACAACTGAGTAAATTCAACAGACCATTTTTAAGTTATTTTTGTCCTGCTTCCAACATCTTTTCTTGATTTGTTAGGGAACGATGCGTGCGTTTTAAAATATTAACTTTCCTGAGAGATATGAATCTCCTTCACATTATGGTTTTGTCATTGACAAGACTGAGTGTGGCGGAATGCTATTGTACTTATTTTTTAAGACTTCTCTTAAAACATTCCCTGTACAGTTACCCTAATTAATTAGTTTTATGGTGCCAAGAAGTTGACCTTGGAATTGATTATTTCTGTTTTCATTTTTACGAATGGAAAAAAAAAAAACATTTCCAAATCCTCCCAAAATTGCAAGCATCCCAGATGGTTTGTGCTTGAACTATGTGCTGGCCCCGTTACTTACCAGGGAGGATTTTTAACAGGCAGCACAGTTTTTGAGTGAGTAGCACTTTCCCCTCACTATTCTAAGGTTCTGGCTGGGCCTTCCTGTATGGAGTTTGCATGTTCTCCCTGTGTGCTTGTGTGTGTTTTCTCCGGTTATGTTGGCTTCATTTCTTATTCCAAAAAACATGCATATTAGGCTCTTTGAAGATTAAATTGTTCAGAGAATGTGACTGATTGTTTGTCTGCTAGTGACAAGTCCAGCATGTACAGTATACACCTCTTGCCCCAAATGAGCTTGGGTCGGCTCTGGCTAATCCGTAACCCTGTTAAGGAAAAGTGCAATAGAAAATCGATGATCATGGATTGATTTTAAACAAAGAAGCAGTGATGTCTTTTGTGAGTCTAACAGTTGTACAGCAAGACTCAGGGAGGAGCAGATGCATTTGCATCAGGACCAATTCTAGTTCTGGAAATGGCGTTTGGGATTGCAGATGATTGTTTTTACCCATCACAAACCACATTATATAACATTACCTCATTTATCACAAGCACCAACAGTAATAACCGCACAGTTGTTTTAATGTCAGCGAGGAAGCACCGAACCGTTGAATGGTCATAAGAACCCGAGTCATTTGACCTATTAAATTGCTTGCATGCCAAAATGCACATTTTGTTAGTTTGAGGTCACATTGTCTTTTGACCTCAGAGCACACAACATAGAACATCTTCATATTTTTAAAAAGTTATTCTTCTTCTTATTATTTTTTTTTGGGGGGACATGCAAGTGTGTAATAATAACCCCATGCCTGAGTAAGCCAATTCATTGCTTTTGAATGAATGTGTATTACATTGCTTAGGTGATTTCCATATTATTAGCTCACTGTGATGTTGCTACTAAATGAAGTATCATGATAGAATATATATATTGCTGAGTAACCATTTTATGGTGGCACCATTCCTCAACTTTTATGGGGATTTTGGCATAATAGTGTATTTATGGTGTCACTCAATATATTATGTCCAGGACGATATCACATTTTCTTTTTCCAGTTATTTTTTTATTGGTATTGTGAATTTATTGTAATATATGCACTGTATATGCACAATATATGCACTATATATTGCACTGTCAAACGATGACAGAACCTCATTTCGTTACACTGTATCAAGTTGGTTGGTTTAATATCCCTCTTTAAATGTATAGATGCCATACACGCGACTCATTGAAGCCCAAGAAACACGAGAGGTGAAAAGCTAGATTTATCTGTCTGTCATCGTATGCCCCAGTTAAATAGATACTTCCATGATTTTGCCTTCCAATGTCGTTGTCATTAAAACGCTCCATACCCATCATCACTTATACATCATTATACAAAATGCCATATAGTGCACTTGCAGCACCCTGCACACGCCGCATGAACATAAAGGGCACGTTACGGTGAGCGTCATTAGCCCGATGAGACCACCTTAATTACTTTATAATAGGATCCACCTGGATTCAGCTGACTGACATGCCGCGCACCTGGATGGTAGAAAGGCTCCGTTATGATGCTGCATCACATCCCCAAACAAGTGCTTGTTTTACAGGATCTTACCTTCTCCACTCCACCTGCACTGTCCTAAGGGATCCGATAAAGGTCTGTAGCACTAAAAGGATTTGGAGTTTTAATGTTCCCTGTCGGAGAGGTATTGCTTTAACATAAACCGATGATTGTAGTTTGTTATGGTATAAGATTGAGAGCGTCTGTCTGAACTTCTGTTTTGATACCAGTGCATAATCCTGCTTGTTGCCGTTACTGTAGCATTGATGTTGCTAGAAATTTCTTTTCGTATGATTCTATTAGATTGCAAACTACAACCACAGCAGTTACAACGCAGGACTTGGCAAAATTCTTTGGCCACCGTTAATTTTGTTCCTTTAGCGATGCGATAGTGAGAGACTTTGTAATATCCCTCTGACAGTGTCAGTCAAAAGGGAAAAGTTTGTTTCTACTTTTGTATGAAAGTGTACATCAAAGCAGTGAGTCCTTCTATCATTTTTGAATTGAGATTCCGTTCCTTGTCTGCACTTGCAAATTGTCTGTGTGGGTGGCTATAAGTGTGAGGGAGCCTGTAGCTCTTTTTGCCAGGGGCAAAAAGAGGAAGGGCAATAACCCAGTATACAAACCTGCAGCTGAATATGACATGGAAAGCTACTCTAATTGGTTTGACCCTCTTCATCACCGAGCACACCTGATTCCTACCACGAGTACTTCCGAACAACAAAGAACATCTCTAGGATGCCGTTGAAGCATGAAAATTAGCCGAAATTAGATCTTGAGCCCCATAAATGGATTTGGAGAGCTGTTCTAATTGGCAGCCATCAGCTATCAATCAGTCTCAAAGGTTATAAATAGCAGATGATGCATTCATAGAAATGTCTGTTTACCAAACACATTCAAGTGCCCCCTTTAATGAGCAGTGAATTCTCTTTGAGCACATTCAAGGTGGGCTGACACAAATGCGTTGGATGGAGAATAAAAAGTCACTTGGACTTCTATAGGAACATAAGATTAATAAGCATTTGTCTGATGCACGTCATAATTTTTTTCGCCCTTTTATCTCAGATTTTTTATTTAAAAAAATGTTTGGCCTTTTTTGATCCACAGTCAAAAGTTAGAAGCGGTCCCAGTCACAGAATGTGCTGCAGCCATAGGCAGCTACAGTATGAACAACCAGCAATCCGGCTCTGTCCTGTTTCCCGTGTGCTACTCATGCATCATCCGTAATTTACTGTGAGCTGCGGCTGAATTCATCATATCGCTAGTGTCATTCAGATATCACTCTGTTTTTGTCAAGAGACAAAAACAGACGGGCGAACTTGTTTGTATACAATTACCTCCCTGGTGTAACAGGTAATTCTCATAGGTTTTCTGTCAAAGCCGTCACCATCATCATTATTTTTGCAGAACATGCAAGGTGTGAACATTAGTTACTGTTTGGGACCCTGGTGGACGCCTTAGCTGATTTTTTATTGAAATGAAAAATCTGCAATGTGTTTGCCACAAGGACCAGAGAGAATGCCACGTTTTATTTAACACATCCAAAGGGAAAAAAACAACTTCACTGCCGATACAGCAAACAGTTGACTCTGCACAGAATATTGACTCCTCTGGGTACCGTCAATATGTCCTTACTTCTATAATGTGACTAGTAGACTGAATCGTTTGCTGGAAACCTATCATGAATTATTTCAGTTTAACCAATTCTTATTTTAATTAAAATTGCCCCCCCACCCCAAAAAAAATAGCAATATCAAAAGTGAAGTGATTGGTGATAAGTTTACATCTACTTTGTAGTGATGCTCTGAAGTCTGTTTTGCAAGTGTACAAAAAGGGGTACAAAAAATATGACTAAATCTGCGGGGTTACATGAAAAACCTTTTTTATGGAATTCTCAAAATATTACTTTAGCATTATGAACAAATACTGTGTTTTCTAGGGTAATGATTGCAGAAGTGCACTCTGGCTATGGTTATGATATTATCCTAATTGTTTGCCAATAATGATTACAATATCACAACGCTGGAATTATGTGATAGTGGATATATTGGTAACAAACTACAATGCACTACAAAACCTTATTGGAACAGTTGTATTAAGCATACAAAAATAGAGCTGAATATAAAAATTGATGTTTCTTTCATAATTACCATCATAAAATCTGGTGAGAGTAAGCAATACAAACGTGCATCAGAACAGGAATATAATGTGTTTGTGGCAACATGTCGGTCATTTTTGGAGTGTGTTGTATGCATCACTTTTTTGTTTGTGTTTTAGCCATCAAACCAAATGCGAATGCAGGCAAGACAGGGTTATAATACGTTTGGATTTTGGGTTAGAGTTTGTTTTGACTTTGATGTGATGTTTTTTTTTTATTCAGTTTGTGTCATTTTGTTTTTCGAGCAGATTTGTAAGTTTTTGTTAGATTTAGCATTAGTTTTTGTTTTTTTAAATCATATGGGTGGGCTGTTTGCCTTGTGCAAGAAAAAAAAAAAGGTTAATGAATAATGTGTAATAAAGTAAGGTAAATTATAAGTCATGACTGTTTGACCCTTTGTCTTCTGTATGAGGGTACAGCAATACCGAAATACATGTTTCAAATTAATCCCCAAAGCTCATGTATGATATTAATTTGACAAAGATTGATGGCCATTTTCAGTAGTGATAGTTTTTTGGGGGGATAGTTTTATAAAAGTAACATGCAGTTTCAGATAGGTTTTAGTTTTATTTCATGAATGAAAGTAGGGTTATTTTTTTCAATTTTTGCTTACTGAAAAATAGTCCCCACGATGTTTTGCTCAATTGTGACAGCTTTAGCAGGAATGGCCTTTCTTCTATGATTGCGCTCTGCAGTATTCCCCCAACTTGTCAAAAACACCGAGTGCAGCTCGAGTGTAGGCTGACTAAATGTAGGCAAACTTTTCATCCTTTACAGCCATACTGTGGTGCCACATGGAGGTGAGAATCACGACCGAATCCTCTCGGACCACAGTGGGAGCGGTAAGTGCTTGGGAGGATTGTCTAGAGCTACAGGGGGATGCCACTGTGATAACACCTTGTGTGGGGAGGCCCCATATCCCTTTCATATCAGCATCTCATGCCGCACACACGAGACAAAGGGGAGGGGGTGGTATGCAGATCAAAGCGAGATGGAAATCCAAACAGAAACCCATGCAAGCGCATGAAACACTTTGGAGAGAACCTCCGAATCACCCCTTCCCCCAACCAGACAGAGACGACTGACTCAGTTTATGGGTTGTGTTTTTTCAGGGGGGAAGAGTGTGCGACAAATGAAGCACAAAGGATTTGAGGCAGACAAACACACAAATACAGCTTCCTTCTCAGCGAGTGAGCTGAGTGCACGTACTGCCCTGGAGCTTTCTGTTGGTGGGTTTTATGTAAGAAAAGCGGAAGGCGCACAAGAAGATCAGTTCAAAGTAAATACGTCTTACAAGTTACCTTATTTTATGTATACTGTACAGGATTCTCGTTTAAAGGACATTGTTGTGTATCTATTCTATATACAGGATGGATGTATGTAGAGTAGAAGGTGACATTTTTTAGGTCAAATGAATCCCGCGGGATTCCCTTGTGTTGGGAGTCATCTTTACTTTTAATCATGGGATTGCGGTGTTACAGGAAAAAAAAGTTCACAAGTCAGGAGTGGGATCATCCACTAGGAAACGAAAATAACCTCGGACAGGGGCGCAGCCATTTTTAAAAAAAAATCCCCCCTGAAAAATTCCAAACTGTGAGCAGTATGGGAGTGCGAGCCATTCTGAATCGGAGCAGGGCAGGAGCGGGAGTTATTTTCACCGGGAGAGAGCTGGACAGGATTTTTTTCTTTCTATTTCTTTTTCTTTTTCTTTCTTTTTTGTTTTTAACGATGGTCCTGGACTGGGATAGATTACTTTTCTGAGTGCAATGGGACGGAGAGAAAATCCAGTGTCAACCTCTAGTGTAGAGGGCAAGGTCAGACAGCGAGTGTCCTCCTCCCATCATCACCTGATCTCACCTCCTCCATCATTTAACTTTATGCTCCGGGTGGCAGAGTAATGGCCATCATACATGCAGGCCATCACCGCAGCATTGGCCCGCGGGATATCCTGGGAGGGACACTTGCTCTTTTCTGACCTATTGCGTGAGTAAATGTTACAGGGGGTGGTTTGGGAGGGGATGCAGAAGGGGGCACTAGATGGCATTCCAGTTGGTTTGAATGGAAATGTGGCTGCACCCATGGGTGCTGTCCTATAGCTAGAAATGAGTGTTCTGTTCCAAATGGCAGGCAGAGTCAGATGTCAACCCCTTGCCAAAAGCCCCTCGCAGCCAAAATGTATCACATGACTTGGGGGAGAAAAAAAAACAGCAATGCTTGCAACAGATACAACATTCTGCATTTACGCCAGTGGAAAGGAGCCTATGGGACAGAAGCACAGAACTGTCAAATTATTGTTATTGTCTTGATACATTGAATATATTAATTTATGCCATGAGGGATTTTGTTTGCAAAATGCAGGTTCAGTTAGGAGAAGTTGCTGAAATTGTAGCTGACAGAGTTCATACTTGTATTTTCATCATTCATGTGTTCATGAGAAAATCACAACGCTGTCCAATAGGACCCACTTGACTGCAGCATGGATGGAGAGAGAGAGAGAGAGAGAGAGAGAGAAAGAGAGAGATATGTAGGTCTTACAAAATACATAGAGTTGTGCTCATAAATGTACACTTGTAAACATGAGCGCACCTGTATGTCTGACAACCAGTGGTGAATGGTGATATGTTATCGTCATAAATTTACATACATACACTGTGGTGCTATCATGGAGGCCGGTTCACACTCATTCGTTTTAAAGTAAAAGAGAGGTCATCTACGGGAAATTGTCCATTTCACTTAATCGGTGGCAAAAGTATTTATTTACTACAAATGTATCTAGGCCAGCAATGGCAGAAGGATTACATGCTCTTCCGCTAGAGGGCCCAAATCACATAGTGGATTTAACCTGATTGTAACTTTTTGTAACATTTTTGTTTGGTGTCATGACATGAGATTTTTAATTTTTTTTTAAATGTAAACTATGTGCATTGGCTAAATGTCGTTTGGGAAACATTGGCTTGAAGTGCTCAATAATAAACACGGGGTTGTTACCGAAGTGTGTTTGTAAGGAAGTTCAAAAATTAATAAGTCGAGGATACCGTTAAGGGTGCAAGGGTCAAGGCAATGACTTCATACTGCTACATTATAAATCATAGATCATAAAACACCCACCTATTGTTGACACCACAGTTCCAACAAAGTAAAAAGCCCCTGTAAAATCCCATCGTGGTCTGAGAGCATCAGCTCTGATCCCAACGGCGATGGCCGCTTCGTACTGCCGCAGGAAAGAGTTAAGCTCCCCCAGGCTGATGTTGAAGGTCTCGCTGAAGTTGCGGAGCGTCCCGTTCCAGCGGCCGTGAACCCGCAGCTCGGAGGGCCGCTCGATGGCCGAGAAGACCGCAGCGCCGCACAGCAGGTAAAGGATGATGAGGAGGGCGAGCAGCGCGAAGCGGCCGTTGTCCTCGTTCAAGTGCAGGGAGCGGCAGCCTTGCAGACGCTGGTCAGGCATCATCCAAATTTCAGCACCGGTCGCGCGTCGGACAGCGACAAGCTCCACGTCGGAGGAGGCATCAAAAGCAGCGGGTGGGCGCTCACTGCACCGCCGTCAGTTCACTTTCTCGGGATGCCTCTCCTTTGAGAATCACTGCACCCCGTCCCATGGTGGAGTAAGCATCGCAGAGGCTCCACTTGGGGGAAATCCACCACTTTGCACGGACCCGACGAGGAGCAAGAGTTAAGGAGGCAAGACACCGGCGCATTGTGTCATACTTGATCCCAATCGTTGCCCAAATCCAATAAACGAGTTAAACAATAAAATCAACTAAGGATTAATATAGACGAGCTTTGCGCTGCGTCTCCTTTGCCAAAAAAAAATCTTTCACACGGTCTCGTGCGTGGGGTAAGACAGGAGCTGCAGACTGCACGCTGGCGCGCAAATGGCGAGCTTACTCGACGTTACTATCTCTCCGCTAGAGGAACGGTAGCCACCAATCGTCGTTTTACTCGACTGCTTTGTTGCATGGAGGTGTGAGCGCAGACCACCCTTTTAACCGTCGGGAGCGGTAAGTAGTTCAATAAGCAGTTTCAAAGTTGTTGTTTTTTTTTCTCTCTTGAAAGCTCAACGCTACAAGTTGTACATGATCATTAATAACAGAAAATATTCAAGGGCAGTGAGCAAACGTGTCAAATTTACACACAAGATTACATGCACTTTTTTTCCCCCCCTGAAAAATAGAATGTTAGATTAAGTGGGAACAACGCCTCCTGATTGAGATCCAATACATGTGTTGGGTCATTGTTTCATTGCACGATGAAGATTCTCCCACTGAGTTTGGGTGCGACTTAATGCTGTTACTACCATTGTGAGTTACATCATAAATAAACACCAGTGAGCCCATTCCAGAACCTTTTGCTCACCTGTATAGTGGCTGGCTTCAATAAAAGTTACTGTGTCGTTATTTGACTTATCTAGGTACACTGTAAATACCATGAAATAAAAGCTGAAATTCTTACATTTTTGTCTCATATTCATCTTTTGATCTGAAACGCAAATGTGTTCAGCACCCAACAAAAACACATCTTGCCGCTCCAATACATTTGGAAGGTACTTGTACATCTCCTCTAGTTTTACAGCTTGATTTGCATTTACAGCGCCTCAATTAGTGTCGACTGAAACAACAATTTATGTGTGCGTCGAGGCCTGACAAAATCAATGGTGACCTCAAGTTGCAGATCAGATGGCCATGAAAGTAGTGACTATTGCTTTCAAAAGTGTAAGTGAAAGCAGTGGGTGTATCACTTCCAAGTAACTGTCACTTGGACACATAAAGGAAGACGGTGATCAACTATGCAGTTTAGAGTTGTATGACTGGGAAGAATTTAGAGCATGGTAGAAAATTACAACCTGCATGCAAACTCTGCTTTTGATGTTACATGAGTCTCTTTTATAAGGAGAAGACATGAGTGCTTAATCGGAATACGTAATTTTCTAATGGAATGCATTGGTTTGCAAAAATCAAAGCAGAATGTAAAGCATGAGTGACACAAATGTCTTGGCTGGTTACCTCCACTGTCTCTATCAATTCAAATCACTGACTAATTGTACTGATGCAATGCTGAAAAATTGGAGTGCCATTTATTTGAAGAAAAATAATGTTTTTTTTCCACTTTGAAATTTTACAAGGCCAGTTTTTGCAAACCCATGTAGGCACGGTGCGAACATGCAAATGCCACACAGGAAGGCCGGAGTTGGAATCGAAGCCTATACCTCTGGACTGTGAGGTGGGCATGCTAACCAGCAGACCACCGTGCCGCCCTGACGGTATAACCATTAAATTCAATTAATGTATTGCTGTTTATTCTTCCAGCATATCAAAATTCGTATTGACACAGCACAGTGTCCATCAAAGTGAACTGGTATTGAATTATAATTTGCTTAAACCACGTAACTGACTAATCTCTGCTTCGAGCTTTGACACATATATCAATATTAGTCGAGAAGGGCCCACTTGCAAGTCCTATCGTTCAGCAAGTGCTGAGCGGGAAGCTGTTTCACTAATGTAAACAGCACATGCACCCGGGCCATAAATGCACACCGTAACCGTCTGATTATAGGAGATACAGAGGACATGTGGGCTAGACAGAGGAGAACCTATCCTTCAAAACGCAGAGGTGAGAGCAGCTCCTCCACTGAATAATGATGAGAAAAGAACAAAAGGAGGACGCACAAGCATCTACACGGAGAAATTAAGCAGGAGAATGAGTGAGGCATTTCCTTTCGCCCTGCTGAGCGAGCGCAGCCTCGCCATCATTTCGGACATAAGGTGGAACCGATCTTGTGTCATGCTCGGAACACTCGGGATGACAGGAAGGTTCAATGGTCGAATGTGATGTGATGAAGTTCTCCAATGGAAGGCTAGGACAAAACCCTTGCCGAGTCACATTAAAATAAATTGGGGTTTATTCATTTAGATCTGGCTAGACAAAGCCAATTAAGTCAGCGCAAATCCTCTGAGTCTCAGGAAAGCAATTTGTTCCAGAGGTTCGAAGTAAAATGTTAAATTGAGTAAAAGGTTAAAAAAAAAATCCTGTGCATTCCTAACGTGAATTTAAAGCGGTTAATAAACCTAAAAACTGTGTTAAGAAAAATGGTCCAGTGTAAATTAGGAACCCATTTTCATGTCAATAAAATGCGCTTTTCACATAATCCCAAATTAATTTATTCAGATGTTGGACTTTTATTTGCAACATCTTCTTCACAGTTTTGCGGTCTGGGTTGAGGTTTTAGTTTCAGCCTTTCTAAGTGGAGGTTGCATGTTATTTGCACGCTTGTGTATGCCACTCCTCCCACATCCCATAAACATGCATGTTACTCAACTCAACTTCACATCTAGAGCAATTTAACAACAACCACAGTTGTAAGAAAGAACATAAAACATAAAAAGTTAATAATGAAATGAATCATGAAGCAACAATAACTAAACAAAATAACATAGGAACAATAATATTTCCAGTTATTCAATAATTCACTAGTAATTCAATGATTCAACCTAAACTAAGGAAGTGGTGGCACACCTAAATGTTCATATATATATATATATATATATATATATATATATATATATATATATATATATATATATATATATATATATATATATGTGTGTGTGTGTGTGTGTGTGTGTGTGTGTGTGTGTGTGTATTTAAATCAGAAATGACAAACAGTAAGCACTCATGAGCTTGCAGGCCACCTATACACTCATTCATTGTGGGTACATTCTTTTCACTAACTTTTAAAATGTAGGGCTTTTAATGGCAGAGGAAAAAAGGCCAACAATCTAACAGCCTGTCCTGTTTTGTGGAGTAGTAACACTTTTTTCCTCAAGTGGTAACAGTGATTCATCAGCGCGAAGGAGCTAGCAATGTGTGACTGTATGGTCTTCTCCTAGAGCTTCTCGCCCATCAGGGAAAATTAAACTAATCTATGCGTGTCTGTCGTGCAGTTCTGCGTTCAGCGTCCCTTGATGACACACTGTGCGACCTGAGTCCGGTGAAAATATGGAGTTGGACATTGGAAGATTTGCTGCAGTGTTACATCGTTCCTCCACCCACCTTTTCTACAGCTCCCAAGGGTAGCCAGTGGAGAGCAAATGCAAAACAAAACATTTCTTGACTTCCCAACAAGCGAGGAGGTAAGCAGACCTATAAATGTCCGAGGGGAATTTCAGCATCACTTTCAAAAGCTATAACAGATATACAAGATGAGTTATAGACAATGGATAAGTGATTTAGTTCCTTTTCGATTCAACAAACAGTTCATTCTGTTTCTGTTTTGTTTTTGTAACTCAATTTTACTCTGAACCACTCTGCATATTAAAATAAAAGCAGAGAAGTCAAGTAAGGTGAGGATGTATTCGGTGATTCTTCTCATTTCAGGAAAAAAAGCTGATGGGACAAGTTCACAATTACCGGGCTGCACTGGTGGATGCTGTGATTGTCCTGAAGCAGCAATGTCTCAGTCAAGTAATTTTAAGTGGCACTTTGCACAGACACAACAGTGCTGCTCTCCACTGGGTCTTTATTTGCCTACACGTTTAATACTAAGCATTTGTATTAGCAACCATTATTAGATAAGGCAGTGGTGTACTGCATGGAAACTGCTGGGTACACCTGCACATCTAGTGTGATTCATCACAGAGAGATGTTTCCAATATTTGGGTTACCTTATTTAGCTTTAGCTTTAACAATATGCCATTCCGAGTTTTCGTATGAATACGATTCCATATATGGTTATTTAGGGATAAAGGTATATTTTTACCATAGCTCTTGTATTGGATCTTAGGAGATTGTACTCTCGTTTTGTCACCAGTGAGTTTTGTTTCTCTCTACCTTCTTCATCAGAACGGGGAATTGCCCCTGGGAAAACAAAAATCAATTGGAACCTATAGATTCCTAAAGTTGTGAGAAGAGTTCCTATAAGCTTCGACTCACTTAGCCCGCTGAGACTTTCAGTTGTACAGTGAAGGAAAACTAACATGGTCCAATGCATTCATCATGCTGACAGTCTCCAATGAGTTTCCTCCCCTTTCCTTCCGTAGGCTCGAGGTTTTCTCATTTAGATTTCCAGATGAATCAGCTACACTATGTGTTCAAAATACATGCTGAGTTTCACCATAACCAAAAGGCAGAATTTATCACAGCAAGTCTCAACCTTGAGTTCTACTATATTTTATTTTGAAATATCGTTTTTAGATCTGCTTGCAACCAATAGAAGATAAAGTTGTTGGAATTAAATATATATTGGTACATCTCAGTTGTAGAACATTATAATACAGTACGAAGTAGATTCGAATACTGTATAGCAGTCGTGGTTAAAACAATATTTTTGTTTACAGCATATCAGAAAGTAAAACTATACACACAGTAGCAAAAATTGTATAGAGTAACAAAACGGAAAACATGTTTATTACAACAAGGTGCGTGGAGCTAGTGTGAATTTCAGAGCCCTTGCTTTGAGCGCGGGGAAAAAAATAATTAATGGTGCAGTAGTATGGACAGAAATATGTGCACTGTATTATCTCACATAATCTGCATATTAATATAAAGTGTAATGAGGCTGTAAAATCACAACATGCAACAGTATCCATCTTTTTTCGTACTTGAAATAGTGCACCAGCAGTACACACATTTTCATTGCGCGTTGTGAGATGCACAGGAGAATGTGGAAAATGTCATCCAAGCAGCACGTTTATTCTAAATTTGGGTGAGTGCTGCTCGGTGCCCAGAACAGCTCTGAATTTCAAACTGGATGTTCGGCAGATGTGGAGGGTCCTGAGGGAGTTGAACAGTATGTCATGTTGTCGCGGCATGGACACTGTGTCTTCATCAGCTGATTGTGAAAGATCGCAGGCCAAGGATTTGACAAAGCCGACAGCGGGGTCCATTCTCGAAGCGATGAGTTGGCATTTTACTTGGGTGCTGTGAAATGTGAAAACTCCAATTTAAAAAAAGAGCTATTCAGAATCCATCTTTTGCAAAGATACTAATGTTGGTATTAATTATACAATGTGTTGATTATTGTGGCTGGAGTCGCACATGATACAATGGTGACAGTGTCCATCAAAATGGAACTTTTGTTTTCTTTTCAAGCCTTTTTTCATCGGATGTCATTAGAATGTGCAGGAATACCCGTTGTTATGGCCATTAAATGGTATGTGGTCAAAACTTGACGAAACTGACGAAACTGTAATAGGAATGCATCCATAGACGGTTTTACAATTTTTTTTTATGTTCATGTAATGTTCATAGCGGCAAGAAATCTTTGAACATTTTCCCATACTAATCTCCAACAATACCAATCAACAGTAACTTGGATTCATATCAGGTAACGTACCTCCAGAGAGTTATACTCATCTTAACAAACCAAAAACATTCCCCTGAAGAAAACACCGCAATTTGCACAACCCGCAGTAGTCTGTTTACCTCGGGGGAAAAAAAACAAAACAAAACGAACACTTGTAAACAGACAATTGAATGATATAGACAATAAAATGCCATCAAGTACGGTTGGTTCCTCCTCAACATTCGTAACTCAAAACACATGTATCTCAAATCATATTTCCTCAATACAGTAAAATGAATGGAAATGCCATTGATACGTACATTCTAGCCTCCACAAAAAAAGTAAACATTTTTCCAAGGCGATTTGTAACTAGAAAAATAGCATTTTATTACATTGTAAGTAATAGAAACATGCCGTAATTCAGTAGAATGCAAAGAACATAGCCATCTAAAATGTTTGCTCTTCCAACAACGGCATTTCAAACAACTCAGGTCTGGTCAATAACACTTCAAGGCACCAATATAATAAAGACATGGCAATGTACATTTGCAGCAAGGCTGGAGGGTGTTGAGATTGTGACAAATGCTTAGGGACAAGTGTCCAGTTGCCACGTCAATATTGTAGTTTCTCCATCTCAGACTCGCTGTCAGAAGGGCAATGGTGATCAGCGGGATTGCTTTTTTTTCCCCCTCTCGCACATAATATCACTTTATTCCCACAGGCATGATGATGACAACTCTGCTCAGTCATCACAAGGCCACACGTGATGCCTATGTCCAAGCCTGATCAAGGCCATACCGTGACAAATATGTGAAAAAGAGTACAGACACGGTGCAGACGTGAGATGGTAAATGTGACGTCTGGTAAACAGACGAGTCTTTATCCTTGCTGGGAGATGTCTTGTCGTATTCCCGAACATCGGCGTGTATCTGTTTGGACATGTGTTCATGTCCTTGTATGAGCTAATTGGCGCTCTCATCCCGAGATATAAATACAAGCCTGAGGCCAGCAGGCATTTTACTCAGTTACTCCCTCCTGTCACACTGTCATCACATATTATGTCCATGTTTTAAAGATTTGACAACCCCATCTTGCGTATTTAAGACAACAACTCACATAAGATTGCTTTGCATCTTTTGGATCATCAAGTTTCCCGGCACTGTGAACATATCAGCACACTCTTGTCTGCAAACCTAACACTGACAATTTAAAGACAAACATGACATTGTTTTTCTGCCGATCCCACCCAGAATTCAGCTTTCTTCACTGTTTTCACAATCACGACCACGTACAAGTGTACCCATGTGTCCACATTTCATTTTATAATCTTAAATAGATTCTGCAAGCCTCATCGATCTTATCAAATGATTAAAAATCATAGAAGCAATGCTGGTACCATCTTGGTATAATGGTTTTGTTCTGGCTGCTTAGATTACAGGGCATCTAAACTATGGGTGACACATTGTTTGTGCGTGTTTTTTCTTATTCCTTATTAACTTATTTTTACCCTTGTGTGACTGATAAAAATATTAGGTGCAAACAATCAGGAACCACGTCAGTAGAGTCACATGCAGGAAATCCTGAATTATAGGTCATCAAAGGTGCACAATTTATTGCTTTAGAGTTTTATCATATAATGGTTAAATTGCTGATTAAAAAAAAAGTTTAGCTTTTGACCCTTGATTTGACAACCACACGATTTTGGTAATTCACTTCAAAACGTGGATCTTTTTTTTAACCCACATATTTTTTTTTCCTGGATATAGAGAGCCTGATTCTCTGTGAGGGGCACTATCGTACTAGACAAGTCAGAACGGAACAACTATATGGTGTCTTGTTTATGGTGTCAACGGAGTGAAATACACTCACATGTTTGTGCCGCATGGACCCAAGATGAAGCACATTAGTGTTTGGAACATAGGCCTGACAGTTATGAAATTTTGGGTTTAAATTTCGGCGGATTTTGCAATTTCTCACATTGCTTGCATGGATTTCCCCAAAATTCTTCTTTATTGCACCATACCGAGAGCCATTATTTTGTCCCGCTCATCTATCCCAATGTTTTAAGTAGCGCATGTGACCGGTAAGTATATATGTACTATGCTAATGAGTTTGGTGGCTGAGAGAGGCGGGGATAAATATGGAATTTTTATGCACCATGGTGTTCATGCCATCTGGAAATGCCACTGGCTCTGTCCACTGAGGAGGATGGCAATCCAACTGCTAGACATGAGTGTATTACTGTGACGTGTGCAGCCTTGTGAGAAATTGATCCCTGCTTCATAAAACACATTCATTTAGCCATTTCTTCCCAAAAAGCTGAATGTTGTAGCTTTGCAATGCATATGCACTCCATCACTCAGAAGCCTAAACAATTACTGGAAAAACTTCATCTTCACATTTTCCTCATCTCTCTCTATAGTCTTTTTTTTTTTTTTTTGCCCAGCTCCAATGCAGTACACCAAGACAGCAAATTGCAGCAGCTATGTCAGCACCGCCTATGGCTAAGAGTCATCTTTTCTTGCTTCCCGCTGGAATTATAAAGAACGTTATTCTCCTGATTGATGACACAAAAGGTAAAATCTTAAAAGGTAATTATTTCCTAAGGGGGGAAGAAACTGAATATTATGGGACTCTCCGTTGGGGGAAATGCAGTCTTCCATTCCTGGTAAAAGACTGTGATTTATCAGTTCACCATCATAAGCTCCTGATTAGTTTTCATGAGCACTTGAGAACCGGCAAGTTATAAAGATCAGCAACCATGTGAGGGATTAGTTCATAGTGGATGTTGTGCCTTCCCATACTTACTTCCCCTCCAGAGAGGAATTCTCCTGTAAACATTCACTTGAATCGTCATACAAAAGTTTGAAAGGGACATTAAAGTGTCCCGGTGGGACTTGAGACATGACAATAAGCCAGCACGCGCAACAGGACAGCACCCTGAAGGCTCAAACAGAAGAAGTTATGATGGCATATAAGATCGTGAAAATGCAGTGAAAAATACTTTGAAGTATGTATTCGTGTGAATTTAAGTACTGATGTCTCACAGACCGTAATCGTTGCCTCAATGCCCATACTTTTAGCACTGCGTCCGTGTAAGAAAATAGATTTTAATCTCGGTCTAACTGTAAAGTCGGACCTTCTGGTTTTCAATGCAGTTCTAATTATGCTTCTCTTTTTCCTCCTCTCGTCACCTTTTTTCCCCACACAGTTAACAACATTGTTGGAAAACCTACTTTACATGGTCTTCTAGAACAGGTGCCGTTTACCAGTTGTGCTATATTTTCAGGCCCTGTCTACTCTTTTGCTTTTCTACTGTAACTAGCGCAAAATGTGCAATCTGCTTCTCTTCAAAACTTCATGGCTTCATGACGTTGGAAAGGAGCGTCGTTGTTGGTAACATCTGTGATGTCCCAAAATGACAAATTAAAAACGGTTGCAGACGCAGTGGAATTGAAGTTTTGTTGTTGCAGAATGTCAATGTTTTTGTGTTTATTTTACTTACCCTGACTAGCAACCTGCATAAATTAATAGGAGGCAATACAATTGTTTCACAATTTCTGCCTTTACAATAACCGTAATGCCAACTTTCTTTATTGTGTTCATGGTTTGCAGTGGTATAATACAGCTTCAGGCAGGTCAATGAAGCTGCAGCTCACAGTAGCTCAAAAACTACAACCACACACCAAAAAGCACTTCTAAGATAATTTAATACAACAATATCAACCAAAACTGAGAATTATTACATTTGTAAGGGTAGAATATTTGATTTAGCTATTGTATTGTAAATTATGCAAGCGGTCATAACGTTGGGGACAGTCATGGCGGCCTGTTTTTTATTGATATTTTTATCACCTGTGAGCAAACACTGCAGTACTTTTTGTAGTTCAAATAACAAACGGAGAATAATGTGTACCTCATAAAGAAAACTGGAAATAGTAGTTCTATTTAGATCGTTTGGCTAAATGACCCATCCAGCGGAAATGCTTGGCATCAGCCTGCTAACATTTGGCCTTCATCAGTGATTTCCATTTGGCAATGGCCGCATGAACATTTATCCACATTAACATAATTACTGCCTGCCCCCCATTTTTTCCACTTCCTTGACAATGACGAATTAAGATTTCTCTTTTTTGCACAAGTCGGAGAATAACACCCTTTCATTGTCACAATACGATTTTTAAAAAATATACTATACGCACAAAATGACAACCTTTTTCCTTATCCTCCAGATGTGCTACATTCAAGTGGGATTTTTCAAAGGTCATTATTTACAAGAGAGAGCGTAACCCGTGCACTGGTGTTCAGCCAATGGCAGGGCACAAACCTCCTTGCCATCCTGGTGACCAGACTCAGAACCTGGGGGACCGAGCCTTCTCTGTCACCGCCCCCACCCTCTGGAACACTCTACCACAACACATTCACAACTGTACTGACCTCCAATCCTTCAAATCATTTCTTAAAACTCACCTGTTCCGCAATGCTTTTAACACCTTTTAATCTCCTTTACCCATTTCTGTTTTGTTTTTCTTCTCCTAAATGTGTTTGTTTTAAACTCCACATAGCGAGGGCAGAGCCGAGATTCGAACCCGAGCCTTAGAACTCTGAGGCATATATGATAACCACTAGTCCACACTACATGCGGTCATAAATTATGCCACTGAATCCCAAACTGCTCCACAATCCAGTCTTTAAATACTAAATATTTTTGAAACCCAAAGCAATGTTGCACAAAAGAACAATCAATCACTTTGTTTGCATTATGCATGTTAAATGCCATTTCACTCAACGCAATGCGTACCATAAATTTCCCTCTCTATTATGAAAAAACAAAAACAAAACAAGTTACTGTACTATGGAATGCTATGAAGCACAGCATGATACCGCCATCTACTGGACATCTACCCCATCCCTCAACAATCAAGTTGCTTTCTTCTTCTATGATTCATGTCGGTCTGTGCCTTTTGGTCATTTGGAACTGAGAACTTGATGTCTTTAACATTTGCCATCATAATTTGGTCATTCCCTTTACTATAATAGTAAAACTGCATACATCAACTCTGGTTTGCAACCTTTAAAATATTTTTTTTTTAAGAGCAAAACTGAGTATGATTTTTGTAAAGGCACAATTGTTAATGTAACCCTTGTGTCGGATGACATTCGATTGTGCAGATGTTTTTTCATGCTTGAGAAAAACATGGGAGGAATGAATGATTGATGAAACCCTCAGCGTTGGCCTGAATCGCAGTGACAGAAGGCACTGGCACGTACCAATGATGACGCCATACGAGATGCTAAAGAGTTGGTCAGTATATCAGTCCTTAATTACTGAAATCCTTTCCAAAACAGTTGGTGTGTAAACTTGAGCGACAGCTGCTTGCAATTTGTTCCAACCATAATGAAAAGCATCAAATAACATTTGGAAATAAACAAGTTGCTTGTGTTTGAACCGCTTGACTGTGTTGAGTACACAGGTGTTTGAAAATGATAGATTTGCATGAATCTTGGCATAGGCCTTTTTGTGTGGAGTGCCTGATTGAGCATTCTAATTTGTCCAAAGGTGTGAATGTGAGTGTGAATGCTTGTTTGATTATGTGTAACCTGCAACTGACTGGTGTAACACAAAGTCTGCTGGGATATGCTGCAGCACTGCAACCCTAACAGAATAGAAAATGGAGGGATGGATATCTAAATGAATTGTATATACCTTTACTGTATAAATAGCCAACATTATATCGTGAAGAAAAAAAACATGACAATTGCTTATCATTTGGCAGAAGTTGAAAACAAAATTCATAAATCAGACACGAAGCAGATGCATTTTCCATTCTTGAGCATGGCACATTAAGTGCAGCATGGTGCAGAAGAGCCATTAACCACCCATTGTTCAAACCCATTGATCCAAAACCCCCTACGTCAGAGTCTTATGTATAGAAATTATATTTAAAAAATAAAGGCTTAATGTGATGCCTCAGGGCCCAGAAATGATTTATGGTACGTTTTTCCACCCACAACAAAGAAGCAACACTACGTTTGCACATTGCCAAAGTCCAAATGGAAATTAATTTCTTTTCCACCAGCTACTCGGCCCACTTTATTAACACCCAATGACATTGTGACACAAGTGAAGAAGAAAAGCACAAACGTTGTTCAAATCTCCACCCAGGGCGTTTTCTTTTTTTCCCGGCTCTTGCCTTATGCGTGTGTGTGCGTGTGTGCGTGTGCGTGTGTGCGTGCGTGTGCGTGCGTGCGTGAGCGTGTGCGTGTGTGTGTGTGTGTGTGTGTGTGAGTGTGTGAGTGTGTGAGTGTGTGTGCGTGTGCGTGTGTGAGTGTGTGTGTGTGTGAGTGAGTGTGTGTGTGTGTGCGTGTGCGCGCGCGCGCGCGCGTTTGGTTGTGACTGTTATGACGTTTAGGACTGGTCCTTTAAGTCTGACGTTTCAGTTTTGCTCCACGTTGGCCGCACATGCGCAGAAGGCTCGGTCACCTGCACGAACAAGGAAGTCAAAGGAGCGTTCAATGTGAAATCAAAACATTTCTTAGACCGATAGTCGTCATCTGTTCGTCATTTTTTTAAAGCAACGTCGACGGGACAAGATGTTCAAAAAACTCAAGCAGAAGATAAACGAGGAGCAGTCGCCGCAGAAGAACGCGCAGACTCCGCAACAGGCCCAGGTTAGTTGTTGTGCCTCTGTGAGCTAAGTAGCTAAGCTAACATCTGTTTCCTGTGTGCACTTGTGGCTAGGAAGAGTTATCGAAGAGCCAAGTGTTCGTGGAATAGGGATTATTGTTTTGGTTATCTCTCTTACTAATCTTATTAAGATGTATTTTTAGATACCATGCTGCTCGCAAACCTTAGCAGTAGGCTAACAACTCTCAAACTGACTGGCGAGCGACTTATTTTGTAGTTTGGGACGCACCAAAAAAACTTGTAACTTTGCAGTCTTGATGTTTTAAGTACCTGGCAGTGATACTCACTAGGGCATACGTGACCAGGGCTCAAATATGTTTATGGGCGTGACTGTTGCTGTCAGTGGATTTCAGATGGCTGCTTTCTTTGGCACGTTCAAATCCCGTCAGCACACGACAGCTGTCTGCGTTTCAGTGCGTAATAAGACGAGCGCAAATAGAGTACTGTACTGGTTGTATCATATAAAATACAAACACAGCTAAAAAGCTTCGTTTTGTCAGGAGGCAGTGCAAGCGTAAGAAATGGTATAATTTGTTCATACACAAGATAAATTGTTTTACATTGGCTTAAGAACACCGAGTAGCAATGTGACCAGCAGGACTAACTTTGGACTGGTTGCATTGGTGCGCCCAACTTTTCGTCGTTGCACCAACATTTTTACGGCAATACATTCTTAGACCTGTAGGAATTCTGGCCGAGCAATTTATTTAGATTTTCCTAATCGTGAAGTTGGGGACCCTTGTATGCATTGGGCACACCATTGAGCCCTGAGAAGTGTCCGTCATCTTTGTGGAATTTGAAAAGAAAAAAAAACATGGAATACGCAAGAAAAAAAACAATTGATGGGTGCACGTGACCCATTGTAGTATCCATGCTGGTCTTCTAACGAATATTGATCCATTTGCCCTATTTCAGTCACGTTTTTAATAGGAATGTTCAATACCACTTTTTTCAGACACGTGTACTCAACTCTTGTGTACTCGCTGAAACCAAGTAATCTATACCACTAGTTCTCATGGGTTGTTTTTTTCTTGAATTTATTTCTTATGGAGGAATTTAGAGGTGTTTGAAATGCACATTGCATGTGTTTTTTTTCGATAGTTACATTGGCTCCCCAAATGCATCAGCTTTCCATCTTCTTTGTTGTACCAGCTGACTGTTAAACATGTTCAAATAAAAGGCTGAATATCTGACTGGTAAAATTCATGTATGACCTTTATGAGCTATTTAAAAAAAATATAATGGTTATATTGTATTTGTCACAGTCAAATCAGGTTAAGGTTTGATGGTTATCAGAACATGCCTTTGCCATTGTCACTACTGTTCTTTGATGAGCTGGTTTGAAAAAGAACAAGTCCATTAGTTGATAAAACACACAACAAATGAAACACTCTCAGTATGAATAGGTGTAAAGCTGAATAGATGGAGCTTCTTTTTTTGTTTTTTTACCAGATGGTGTCTGGAGACCGCCGGAACAGCCAAACGCACCCATTTCAGCATGACGGTGTTCCCTCTGTAAGTGACAGAGAGGTGAGCATAATGATGAGATCCGATGGAAAGAGACAACTATTTATATCTCCCCAAATTTCTATGCAAGATAAAGTGCAATATTTTCATGAGAGTCCAGTCTGTGTTATGCTCCGATCTCCCTAAAAAACATCCCCTCAGCTAATAAATGTAACGCAGCTAACCTGCAGTGCTTAAACGTTTTAAAGCTCGAGCCACTGAAGCATGAGACTACTTATCCTCAATCACTGAATGCTGTTTAATTAAAATATCTCCACTTTATGTTCCACACGTATCACAGTTTGCTCAATTAATGTCTGTCATTATTGTCTGTGTCACAGCCCCTTCATTGACAAGCATCATTATGCCTTTCAGCTGCTGTAGATCAACGAAACGTTTAATAAAGACTGTTATGATGTTTGACTTTGCGAAATGAGGCCAATCATAACAAACTATAATTTAACAAAGCATGCTAATATCAGTGAATGAGCAAGGTGTTTTTCCATTATTGTAACAGTGCCTCCCAGGAGGTTTCTTAATCGGCAGCATTGCAAAAGGACGGTTGAATGGGGGCTCAACAGAGCAGCTTTTAGTGTATGTTTTCATTCATAATTAATGCAGCGTTAAGCGATTTCTTTCTCTGGTGAGTTGTTCTTTTGTTTTTTTTTCTCCCTCGCAGTCTGAGTTTGAAGATATGGGCAAGACTGAGGTAGATGATAATGGGATGTTGCAGCATCCTGCTAAAAGGACCTTAGATGTTTAGAAGTACATCTGCGCTAGTGCTATTTTCCATCATAGGTTATCGATACCAAACATGAGATAAGCGATGGTACGCCTAATAGTTGTGGTCCTCCTCCATTTTTATCCACCCAGGGGTATCAATTTAGGTCTTCCAGCCCTCCATTTTGTGGCATCTCCTGATGGTAGCGTAATTTTCACCTCACAAATCAATAACACTTTGACATCTTTGAGTGTGTGTTTTCAAGTTTATCATTGAAAGAAGTCCTTGTTTTTTTTCCTCCAAAGAATACCTGCACATTTGCAACTCAAGTGCACCAATGAACATTTGTCAGAAATTTAAGCAGCTGATGATAATTTGCCTTGAAGACCACACACTTGGATGTGAAACTGTTCCTCGTGACATTAACATTTACTATTTCATGTCCCCACCTCTCTTATTTTTCATGCTCTTTCATTCTTGCTTATACAGAGGAGCCTCTAAGGTTGATTACCATCCTTTACCAAATGTTGGATGAGCTCCAATTTGTTCGGCTTTCAAAACAGTTTGTCCGAGTGGAAGAAAAATTTCTGGTCCAATGCTGAACTGTCAGCATCATTATACGGGTAAATTTAACTGTACAGCATGGGCAAGTTCTGAGTAACAATGTGTTAAAAAAAAATTGCCCAAAAAAATGATGTTAATAAGGCTTTAAAAATAATAGTGTTCTTTATTTTGCTCATGATTATGCACTGTCTTGCAGATATTGCTTCACATTAGTATGATGCCTTGCAGATATGCCTGTTACTGTAAAATCAATATAAAACAACCTTTCACAGGCCAGACCATTTGGGGGGGAAAAAGCCAAAAAAGAAGCAAAACACACGCATGTAATGTTTGCTAAACTATTGTGTCATGAGACACACGCATGTAATGTTTGCTAAACTATTGTGTCATGAGTACACTGATGTGTTATGTGAGATGTCAGTATATTTACTGACATCTCACATAATGGCTGTTTACATGAAAGCCAGGGTGGACAAACTCTGCGGCCCACTCTGTTCTTTACTCTTGCCCACTGAGCGTTGACCTGATCAAGAATCTTGTATTTGTATTGTATTTTGCCATGATTTTTTCTACATAGTAGTTAATATGTATTTATGAAATAATTTGCTACTTAATTAATATTATTATAAAATTGGTAAACTGAAATAAATTAGGAAAAAATGCATGTCAATCCAACAATGTAGTGTTTTTTTAAAACCATCTTTTGGCGATTTGTCACTTCTGTCCATAAAAAAAAAAAAAAAAAAATAATAATAATTTGAGCATGAAAATGTACCCACCCCTTCTATACAGGCACACAAAAACAAAACAAAACAAAACAAAAATACAAATGGTCAAATTATGAATTGCACAACTTCAGGGGCATTCGACTGTAGAGGTTTCGCTGTAGCTGTAACAAAATTCCCTCTTTCTGTCTCTTTCTTTCTCTCACTCCCCACAGTGCCGTTCCACTCTCATGGTGTTGTTTTTTTCTCATTGCTCTCTGTGTTCCTCTCCTCCCCCATCTTTTGGCCCGTAACTGCACTGACGGGGGGTCAGGTACTGGCCGGAATGATAGCAGAACCCGCTTTTCTCTCTGAGTATACTATCTTTGCTCTGGACCATTCAAAACGACCCGAAACGGCCCAGGTAGCCAGTGTGGTGAGTTTGCCCTGACGTCCTGCCTCTTCTTCCTCCGCATCGCTGCTCCTCTTCCTCCTCCTCCTCCTGCTCTGGTCCTTCCTCCTGACTCTGTCCCCCTGGGGAAAACCGGTAGAGGGCTGCGGCCCATTTAGAGCCGGCTTGTTCCCTGCTCTTCTGTCACCCGTTTCCTTTTGGATATACAGTAGTAACAAGAGTGCTAACTCTGCATCTGATGAGAGTTATGGTTTATATTGTGGTTTAGAAGCTTATCTGCTTTTTGTTGTATGTTTTATGCCCTTCTGTTCTTACCACATGTCACAAATGTGCCACTTGTCTTTTGCCCTCAGTTGCCTGCCTTCTTTAGATCCCCACCTACAGCATCCTGTTTGGTTGCCTGAAAGACCTTGCCCCCTTCTCCTTATAAGTGTGTTATGCTGAATTTTTGGGGTTTGCAAAAAAAAGTTTCCAATGCACAATGGGCGTCAATCATATGCTGAGTTTCTTTATTCACGGTTCGCCTTGGCCTTATTCCCCGCAAATAGCACAGTTCCTTTGTGTAGTAATACTACAATGCACCACTAGATGGCACCAGGTCATATACTGTCCCATTCTACAAGGTGAGTCGATTTGGACTAATATGGCTCAATAATATAACAATTTTGAGTGAAGTTGAGTTTTGAGAATGCACAAAATGAGTTTCTACACTTTATATTGATTCGCTGTTGAGCAGTTTTGTGCTGTCCTTGAATGGTAATATTTATGCAAGAGTCCTTTGCATTGTGGTTATTTTGCTGTTTGCTTCAAACCCTTTGTTGTTGATCCGGGGATCTTTTATACATACAGCGAAAAATGTTTTTTGAAAAAGGACATATTTTAATAGGGTATATTGTGGCTGCAAGAAAGTACTTTGTCCATATTTAAAGTGGTATTTTTGTCATACAGGGAGTGTGTGGTGATATGTGGGCCCCCCAGTAGTACTGATGGAAAAATTGTGGCCCCCGCCATTATTTAAGTTGTCCATCGCTGTTGTAAGCTTGTCTGTCTGGATTTTTAAACAGTACAATTCATGCCTCGTTTATTTCAAAAGTAAATAGCTTTTCCAAGTAATTATATAGGGCATTGCATCCGAAAATGCCTTCATCATTATTATAGTGGTAGTTTTCTGGAGGTGTTTGTAATATTTTACCCTTCTCGTGTAGCTAAACAGCATAACCAAAATAATGTTGTTACTTAAAATGTCATATTTTCTGTAGAGGGTTATTCTCTATTCCTCTTCTATATTTTTGTTCACGATTTCATTCATGAGCTCTGCAATGCAAACTATTTTCAGATTCTGAGTATTCAATTATGTTAAGGTTGCTTTTGTATTGTTGGTTTTGACTATTTGGGAGCTCAACTGTTGCAAATAGCAACTGTAATAAATAAAATATCCTCAAATGTCTATTCATTCACTCTATATGTCTATGAGTTTTGAGTTTTCTTTTATTTTGGGGAAAATGTGAATCTAGTGACAAAGGCTATGGTAGCAGTGTGTGGCAGCTAATGAAAAGCCTGTTTCGATTGGAGATCCTGCCAAATTTACACATGCAAGTCTTAAATCCTCCAGTGTCCTTTGTACAAGACTGTAAAGCGAGACATTGCCACACCTGTGTGCTCTTTTACAGGGTAGAAATGGAGAAAAGTAGAAGTAGTGAGTGCATCTATACTTGTGCCCAAATCAAGCGTCTTTGCTCGGTTTATTTTTTAAAATAATAAATCTTTTTACAAATTGAATCTACAAAACATCCTGCGAGCAAATAATGAAGTTACATTAAAAAGATTTTCACATTGTCAGAAAATTACCAGTACACAACATACCTACTGCACCAAATATCTGTCAGAGGAATCTAAAATTTTGTGAGGCCAGGAAAGCTTGGAGCTGGACAAGTGAGGAGAGAATAATTTGCTTCGCTAAATCCGCTTCTAACCAACTTGCCCCAGTTATAACTCTTTTGCTCTCCTAAGGCTCACTTTTCGACTTGAATGAAACTGTCTGTCTGTTCTTACCTTATGGCTGTTCAGTTGAGTTTTAACCCTTTTGTTTTGTTGAGATGACTTTGTTTTAACTCCTTGTCTCCCCCCCACCCCCTGAATTGCATGAGGGTGCCCAATGCCCCTGCATTGCTCCCAGCAATACTAATATTGCTCCCTTCAGAGTAATCAGGGAGTCATGCGGGATGTGGATAACTAACTGACCCGGGACACCAATTCACCTGACATATGAGTAGGCATTCTCCTTCTAATAAACGTTATCTCTGCAGAGTGCCCCTAAAGAGCCAACCGGGTCTCCCAGAGGAAGTATCAATGGGGATGGAAGCGTGTCTCCTCATGTGCGTTAACACACTCTCGTCCATATATTTCCTTTGAATATGGTTGCGCACATGTTCCTATCTTTAAGATTATTTTCCATTTGGACCAACTTTTCCGACAGAGAGAAGAACCACAGTCCTTTGCCCAAAAACTACAGCTCAAAGTACCCTCAATGGAGTCCATCATTCGAAGTGGCGCCAGTCGGGCTGAACACCTCTTCCGCTCTCCCTCGAAAGAAAGCCTGGTTCGGAGCTCATCACGCGAGTCCTTGACACATTTGGGAGAAAACGAAGCCTCTGGTGCCCCTTCATATGACCCGCCTTCAGACATTGAGAGTGAGGCTGAAGAGGCGCCAGGGAACACAGAGTCTCTCCCCAAAGAGCAACTGCTCCATCGTTTGGTCAGAGTGGAAACGAGTCTGGGGAAGTATCGCGGAAAGTACTCAGAGGTGAGTGACCTTCAGGTTATCCCATTGTCAACCAGTCGACTGGTTTATTTAATTCACTCCGTTGTTTGCCCTTCAGCTGGTTACTGCATATCGTACAGTGCAACGAGATAAAGAAAAAACACAGGTAACTTCTTGCAAAATCTGTTATGTTTTTCCTTGAACAATTTGGTATGTACATTTCTGCTTTCCTTGCCAAGGCCATCCTCAGCCAGTGTCAAGACAAGGCTCTCCGCAGAATAGGAGAACTACGAGAGGTAGGCTCCATTGATTTTTTTTACATTTTATTTTCCCACATATTTAAAAAAAAATTAAAGGAGTTTTGTCTTGATGATTTTAGGAGTTACAAATGGACCAGCAGGCAAAGAAACATCTTCAGGACGAATTTGATGCCGCACTGGAGGAGAAAGACCAGATGATTACTGTCTTGCAAACTCAGGTAACTGCCTCACCATGTACACAATTGTCGGTTTGTCAATTCAGAAGGTCTGAACAGAGGCACCGGTGTTTGTTAAATCTTCTTCTTAGCCAAAGTAGGTCTACATTTTCTCTTTTGGATTTTGTAACTTTCAATACATGCATTGTTTACAGGTGTTCAGTAGAGACAGGATGTGTTTGTACCGTTTTGCGACTGGTACGGGCACATATACAGTATATATTCTTGTATTGAAACTCTTTGTGTTTGGTTCCCCTGTAAACTCAAACTGCATTTTTTAGTTAGCATGACAGGCAGCACAGTGGTCAAATGCTGAGCATAACTGTCTCACAGTTCTGAGATTTCCGGTTTGAATCTCAGTGGGTTTCCCATGTGGCATTTGCATGTCCTCCCCTATCTTGCGGAGGTTTTTATTCTGAGTACTCGGGCTTTCTTTCCCATTCCACAAACATGCACGTCAGGTCCATTTTCCTTTTTTTTTTTTCATGAGAGTTTCTTTGCCACAGGTTACTCTGCTGAAGAAACGAGTTAAGGGAATGTCTGACGGTGCTTTGGTCGCAGAGGGTGAGCTGCCCATTTCTACAGATGCTGCAGATTCCAAATCCACCAGCCAATCAAAGGACCAGGAAGTAGAACCTGAAATACCTGAGGGTGTGCATTCATTTTTTTTTTCGTTTCAAAATGCAAGTTCCGTTCAAGCGAAGTTTGAACCACAAACCTTTTAAATGGTGCATTCTCTTTTATGACAGAAGAGGGCATCAGTGATCCAGCTAAACTTTTGGAAGCGCTGCAGAAGCGAGTGAAGAGGCAGGAGAACCTCCTGCATAAGTGCAAAGAGATGATACGGATGCACAAGGAGCGCAGTGTCCACATTAGTAGTGAGAATGAAACTTTGCAAGAGCAGCTGCAGGAGAGACTACAAGAACTGGAAAGAATGAAGGTGGTATACTATAAAATATAGTAGTTTTTGCCTTTGCAAACCACTTTCGAAGAATGGATCATGCTAAATAGATCATCGCTGATGCCACAGTTACAAATTTGTGAAATTTGTTCCTTACCATCCCAAAATATTTTCTCGCATCATATGTCTCATGTTGAGATAAGGCCAATCAGTGAAAGTAATTAATAGTTCCTTGAAAAAAAGCTGTCTGAGTCATTAGTACTCACCGTCTTTTGTGGGTGCCATCATCTCGTTGACACAGCGTGTGTGTTGCTGTGTCGCTCAGTTTGAACACCCGTTGGTTCAGCTCAAGAATGTTTGCTAATGGCATGTCACTGTGACATGTCTGCATCATTGTTTTCTTTTCAACATTTCACAACAGTTATCCTCCCTGGAATAACAGGATTGTTTGTCATTCCTCAATTTGTTTTTTCTAGTATCTGACAACACACAGCAGATGGTCATGCAGAAATTGTGACAAAGGGCACTTTGACTGCATCTTAAAACAGGACTCTATTAATAAGTACTCTACCCTATCCGTCTAGGTCTTCAATGGTCAAAAGCTCAAAGCTGAGACTCAATCCTGTATGCATGTGTGTAGTAGCCACTGGTTACATAGCAGTGGTAAAAATGCATTGCTTCTACAAGCCACTAAAGCGGGCTATAATTTAGGTCAACGTTTTAGGTTTATCTGGTTTTACACTGCGGTTTGGCATGTAGTGAGTCGCTGTGTGTAGTGGAGCAAGTTAAAATTATCAGAACAACTTACAATTTATAGTCCAAAGATCAAAAGTGACTATGAACAATTGGCTTTGTCAATTGCACTGATAAATGTTCTTGTTCGTTATTTGTTTGTAGGAACTGCACATGACTGAGAAGTCCAAGTTAATCAATCAGTTGCGCGATGTCAAGAACCAAAATGAACAGCTGGAGCAGGACAAGGTGAGTGTGCAGCTTTTTAAGTTGAACACAAGTCCAGTTTTTCAAATTCCACTTGTGTTTTCCCACTCATCGTTAGCTCTAACCTGGAGAAAACTCTTCAAAACAGTACTGATGTAAATGGCTTTTAGGGTATGGTGATTGCTGAAACAAAGCGGCAGATGCACGAAACTCTGGAAATGAAAGAAGAGGAGGTCGCGCAGCTCCGGTCCAGGCTCCACCTGGCTAATGCCCAGAATGAAGAGTTGCAGGACCAGAAGGAAAAGGCTGAGAAATCCGGTGAGAGATATTGTTCCTGTGAAAAAACAACACAAAAAGAAATGGAAAAACAAACTTCCTTCAGCGCCTGTTATGGAAAATCTATTCACGTGTTTATTATTTGCGCATTTCTTGTAGCATTTGAAGAGCTTGAAAGGGCAATGGCTTCAGCGCACAAGGCTGAGGAAGCACGAAAGCAGCTGCAGGTTCAGATGGAGGAGCAGATGAGGGAAGCAGAACAAATCAATGAAGAAGAGAGGAAGAGTCTGCAGCAGGAGCTAACACGGGTCAAACAGGAGGTTGTCACAATCATGAAGGTTAGTGCATGACACACACATGTTCCAATACCTCCATCCTTCCTTTCAATTACAACAATTTGCACTGCCTTCCTTATTTTATCAAAAGCCATCGAGTTACTGACGTACTGAGTCACAGAGCATCAAATCTATTTTTCTGGACATTAGAAATCTTTGGAGGAAAAGGTGGCCAACATGGAAAAATCCCATAGTGAAGCCCTGGCTGCCAAAGAAGAGGACATAAGTGACAGAATCAGCAAGGCTGTGGTAGGTGTCAAAGTGAATCATTTTCTCACACTAAATTCCAATGATTTGCCATAGAATGTCAACATTTCATGAGATTGCTGCTTGGGTTTTCAGGAGCAGTGTAAAGAGGAGTTTGCTCAGCTAACCAAGGAAAAAGAGCATCAGGTCTCTCTTGCTCTGGAGGATGCAGAGTTACAGAAGACAGCTCTTATTTCCGAGGGCGAGAATAGAGTTAAAGAGATTCAACAAGAGCTGGAAGTAGCAAAAACTGTGAGTTTTGTTGTTTTGTCGCCAATTTTAAAACTTGTGACTTGTAAATGTGACCCTTTTTTTGCAGGACAATGCTCAAGTATTCTTTATATCACCAAGACATTTTTTGTAGTCTAAAATTCCAACTTCACAATAATAGTCGAGGTCCTTTTCTGCTCCAGCATGACTGTGTCCAAGTGTGAGGTCAATTTCAGTACTGTTAGATGATGTGGGAGTGGAGGAAGTTGACTGGCCCACAAAGAGCCCGAACAAGCCAAGCTGTCTTGTATCTAACTTAGCACATTGTGATGATTTTGAAACAATTCCACAGATGCTACAAAATAAAGCACATCGTCATATCAGAAAAGTGGGTTGCGTAGTTTAATAGTTAGAATCCCCAGTACATGTGTCCAGATAGTGGATATAGCTGCAGTGGTGTTTTTTTGTTTTGTTTTGTTTTTTAAGTACAATTATGATCTTCCCCATAATACACCATTGTCAGCACAATAATGTTGTTTGTTGTGTTATCGATATGTTGCTTTTAACCAATCACCCTATGCCTTCAGAGAGTAATGGAGTTGGAGAGCTCCCTGGAGAAGATGTCCCAAGATGGATCAGTGCTGTCCCATGAACAATCCAATCTACTGGACAAGATGAAGGACAACCACAAAGAGCAAATGTCTGCATTAGAGGAAGAGCACCAGGCACAGCTGGAAAAGCACAAGGACACTCTATCCCAGCAGCACAATGCTGCTCTGGACGAGCTCAAGGAAAAACAGAGGATGGAGTTGGAGACACTTCTGAAAGAGAAAGACCTGCAGATTCGTCTGCACACCGAGGAGATGAATCAGAAATTGGATGCAAAGCAAGCAGAGCATGAAGCGCTTTCGATTGAACTTTCTGAAATTTTGAAGAGTAAACAAATTTTGGAACTGAAGTTGGTTGAAGTCCAAGATGCACATTGTTTAGCTGTGCAGGATCAGGTGGTAAAGCACAGTGAAGAAATGGAAAATATTAAGCAGGAGCATGAACAGTCACTTGGAGGAGTGGAGAAAACCCTGATGGAGGAAGTTAAAGCATTGAAAGTTATTTTAAGAGAGAAGGACAAGGAAATTGAAGAGCTAATTCAAGGAGAGAAAACGCTAAAAGAAAAATTACACTGCGATCTAGAAGAGCTGGGCGTCAGAGCAAAGCAACTGGAGGATTTGCAGCAATCCTTATCACATCTCCAGATGGAAAATTCAAAGCTGAAAGAAGCTCAAGAAGAATTAAATAAACTCTCAAACGATCTTGTTCAGTCTCAGACCGCCTTGACAGATTTGCAATATCAGCTTGAAGTAGGGAAAAAGGACTCTCAACACAAAGAGTTATTACTTCAAGAATTAGAGCAGCAATTACAGCAGAGCAAAAAGGAACTCGCTGAGCAAGAAAAGTTGCACGGAGAAGATCTCAGCGCTAAAAAGGAAGAGCAAACAAACCTCATGAAACAGTTGGAGGATGAAAGAGATGTTCAAGAGAAGAAGCTGAACGACACTATAACAGAGATGCAAGATAAACTGAAAACGCAGGAAACAAAGATGGACAAGTTCAAACAGAAGGCCAAAGAAATGCAAGATCACTTTAAGAAAAAAATCCAGCAAAAAGAAGAATCCATGAAGACGGCACTTGCAAAGAAAGATGAGGAGCTCCAACAAAAAGAGCAGCAAATCCAAGAGAAAATTTTAGAGATGGCCCAGAAAAATTCCGAAGGCTTAAACGATACAATGGCAGAGCTGCAAGCTAACCATTTGGGGGAAGTGGAGAAATTACGTGATATCCATAAACACGAAATCTTGGAGCAGGAGCGCCATTGGCAGGAGCAGTTAAAACAGCAGGAGGAGGAATTAGTGGAAAAACACTCAAACGTACTTCAGGAAAACATACAAGAACTGCAAGAATGTTCTTTAAAACTTAACAGGAGCAAAGATGATCATGAGCAGCTACTAACTGCAATGAAGAACCAAAAGGAGGAGCTTGCGATTCAAGAAACGACTGTGCAAAAGCTTAAAGAAGAACTTCATGATGCAGGGGTTAAACTTGAAGATTTGTCAACAAGAGACAATTTTCTGAGAGAACAACTAGAATCAGTCGAGAGGAACCTCAGCCAGGCTTTGAACGAGCGAGACTCCCTGAAGGACAAGCTCAACATAACAGAGGAAGAGAGCAGAGCGAAATTAAAGACTTTGTCAGACAATTTGCTGGATGTGGAGAAGCAGCTTCGAGCCCTTGAAGGTTCGAGACGGAAGGAATGTGAGGACTTGCAGAATAAATCTGCGGAAGATGCCATTCAGAGAGAAGCCCAGTTACAAAAGCAGTTCCTTTTGATGAGCACCCAAATGCAGCATTACTGCGAGGACGTCCAGAGCAAAATGGTGGACGGCACCTCCGAACTTTGTCAGAAAGTTGAACTTAGAGTCTCCGATTTAAAAGAGAGACTTTTGTGTAGCCAGAAAAATATTGTGCACCTTAAAAATATTCTCTCGAGCAAAGTCGAGAGAGTTTGCACTTTAGAGGAGAATTTGCGCCAGAAGAGCGAGGAGAATAACAAACTATGCATTTCATTAGAACAGGCGACTGCTCAGGTAAATGCTCACACGGAGCAAATCAAAGCCTTAACGATTGAGAATGAGCAAAATTCTCTTTCAGTCAGCGAAAAAGCTCTGAAGACGGAGGAGCTAAGTGAATTCAACAGAGTCATATCGATGAGTCTGAAAGAAAATGAGTTGCAAGTGACTAACTTGGAAGGCATCATCAGTGACTTGAAACAGCAACTCGAAGGTAAGGAGGAAGCCATACTTGAGCTGAAGCAGCAGCATGAAGAGGAGAGACAAAAGGCATTAGCCGAAATGGAAGAGAGGCTAAAGCAGGAGCGAGAGGCCACTTCTGAGCAGGCAAGTGCTCTTAGTGCCAGTCTGTCTGAGAGTGCCAACACTGTGGCATCTCTGAAGAGCAGGCTCGACGAGCTGGAGCGCTTTGTCTCTGAGAAGGACGAGGCGTTGCAAAGGCTCACTGTGAGTTTTGACAATCAGTCCGTCAGCAAATCTGAGATGGACCAAGTTTTGAGCGAGAAGGAGCAGAGGGTGAGCGGTCTGACTGCAGAACTCGAGAGCTCCAACCGTCGGCTCTGTGAGCTCCAGGAGCAGTTCGACTTAAAGATAAAAGAGTGCGAACAACTCGCAGTCGACCTCAAACAGCAGCACGGCATCAGGGAGAATGAGAAGAGAGAATTGGTTGAAAAGCTGCAGATGAACGGCCACTTGGAGCAAGAGCTGGCGGAAAAACTGCACCACCTTGAGGAGGACTACCAAAAGTGCAAAAGCCAACTCAAGACTCAGGAAGACGAATTTGAAAGGCTGAAAGATGAGATGATGAAAAGCAAAGAGGAGTGCGTGAAAGAAACCGAGGAGAGGTTGACAACAGAGAGCAATCGTAAAGTTTCGGAGCTAAAGAAGAAAGCGGAACAGAAAATCGGACAAATTAAGAAGCAGCTCACTTCACAGCTCGATGAAAAAGACGAGCTTCTCAAGAGTCTTGAGGCGAGCCACGAGGAGTTCAAGAAAAATGAGACCTCCAGTAAAGAATGCATCGACACATTAGAGGCGAAAAACAAACAGCTCGAGGAAGTTCTCGTCAAGCTCAAAGAAGAGCAGGCGAGCCAACTGGAACGGACTCAGGCTGACGAGAGGCGGACAATGCAGAAGTCTTTAGAGGAACTGAGGCGCATGTATGAAGAGAAGCTGTCCGCACTTCAGCGAGATGCACTCCATCAAACGGAGCTCAAACAAGCGGAAGCTCTTGAAATGGAATCGAGGCTGAAAGAGGCAGAGAAGCACAAAGAAGAGCTACTTGAAGCAATTAGCACCCTGAAAGAAGAAATGAGACAGAAGCTTGTTCAGCGCGATGAACATCAAGCTGCCTCGGTGCAGGCCCAGACGTCAGTTGAACCCGACAGGAAGATCGAGCGGAGTAGCCTCCAACAAACCAAGAGCATGTTGGAAAATGAGATGGAAAACCACTTAGCCAACCCGGAGGAGGATTCTCTCGCGTCTCTCAAGAGCAAACTAAATCACATGAAGAATGAGAAGGAGAAAATTCACAAAGATTTCACCCGGTTGCAGAAAGACGTCAGATTAATGAGGAAGGAGCACGATCAGGAACTTGAATATGCAAAGAAACAGTTGTTGGAGGAGAGCGAACAGAAGCTAAAGTAAGTTTTGGCTGCACAATGTCTGTGTGCAGTGTAAAATATTTTAGGCATGTGCCGTGTGGATTTATTAGGCAGTTTAACTGGGATTTCATTACATTGTTACATTACAAGCGTGTACTGTATCATGATGTCATCATCACTCTTGCTCCTTTTTGATCCAACAGATTGGAATTAGAAGACATTGAAATGAAGCACAACTCAGCGATCAAGCAGTTAATGAGGGAGTTCAATACGCAAATGGCCGTAAAAGAGAAGGAGATAGACACAGCAGTGACAGAAACCATTGGTAGGATCAGTTTGACTTTTTTCTTGCCACGTTATTACCGCTGAAACAGTGGAAGAACCGAATTGTACTCACAACTCTGTCAAATGGAGCTCCAACTTCCAATCAAATGTGAATTTGAATTCCCTACCCTTGTCGAAACTAAATTCGCAGGTAGCTGTTGATGTCAATTTCCCCCCTCTATTGTTAAAATGTGTTTCACTAAAGGGTTTTTAAGAGTCTGAATCCGGTTGTTACTCATTGCAGGCAAGGCCCAGGTTGTGGAGGCGGAGCTTCTCAGTAGCCATCGAGAGGAAACCATCCAGCTGCAGAAGGCCATTGCCCAGAAGGAGGATGAATTAAGCAGAACTGTTCAGAAATATGAGCAGGTCATCCAGGTACTGAACATACGTAGTCGATCAGCGCCCACATCCATTGATCGCATCCATCAGGTAGAAGCTATCAAAGAAATGATTTGTACCCCACATAAACTCTCGCTACACCCGCGTCGCATTCCATGTGTGTTTATTTGAACTGATTTTATACTGGGCAATACTCATGATCAGGGTGTTTTAGAAAGTGGGAGTTTTGAAACAACGCAGTGACGTGACCAACATACTTGAGTTATGATGCTTTGTTGATACATAGGAAATGACTCAGCCGTTGTTCTTTTCTTCAGAGTCGAGAGGAGGAGATGGGCACTCGAGTGTGGCAGGTCCAGAAAGAACTGGAGGAGCTACAAGCTAGGAGCCACGACACCTCCGAGGTACTTAAACTTCTCTTCCAGAGTTTAAAAAAAAAAAAAAAGGTGTTCAACATCAATCATCAAGACTCTCAAATACATCCATACATACAATACTGTAAGTTGACAAGTAGTTCCAATACCTTTTCTTTTAAAAGTTCAGTGACAGTTGGCTCTCATACTTCAGTCCAATCAGTCTTTTTGGCCTCATTCGAGTGGCGACTCTCCAAAGTGTACCGGGAGCTGTGGAGTTCATTTGAATCGCTCAGGAATGTTCTTTTTGGAAAACAAGACTCTGTCCCTGTTCTTAATTATTATTCTGTGAGGTGACTCAAGGCCCGGGCCTCATTCAGCAACACTATCGTGCGAGAAAATGCACACTAAAAAGCACCTCGGGGAGGTGGCTGACCCAGGTGATGTTACAGAGCCAAGTGCTGATTCCTCTATCTTTACCACACGTGGTCGGATACACAAGAATTATCCTCCCTGTGGCATATCTCTGCAGTGAGGTAATAGCTTTACAGACGGATTGTATGGCTTTATGATCACGGAGGCCTTCCCCTGTAAAGGGCCTCAAAAACCATTTGTCATCAAAAGAGTGGGTCAGTGTGTCTTTCCACAGAGACGGCACACTGACACTGCTGTATTCAAGACTCAGTTAGTTCCAACTCATGCCTTTTGAGCTTTCCTTTAAGCAGAATGTGCAAGTAACAAAGTTGGTGAGCAGCTGGAGTAGTTCAGTCGCATGGGAGTTTAGCAGAAAAAATAAATCTACTTAGCAGCCTACAAACACATTGATTTTCACTGAAGATGAGCTTTTTGAAAAGGGATCACGACAGTATGCTTGGGTTGTTAAAACAAAAGCAGCTGGTTCCTTTAAAAAAAACAACTAAATAAATAAATAGATCTGCACATATACTAACGCGGGATGTTGTGTTTGTGTGTGGGACTGTCTGCAACTGTGGCACTTAATTGAGGATTTACAGCTGCACAGCGTGCATTTGGGAATGATTTCACGTCTCGTCTGCAAGAGTTGAAGTTGAGTACACAGTTGTGGACAACGGTTAAAGATGTCAAGAAAATAATACAGTAGATGATCACTCTTTTTAAAAGTTGGAGAAAAGAAAATCCTGATTAAACTATTTTATATTGAATTGCATTATGATGAGTGATGTCGGTCTTGTCAAAGTATCGTAATTTATCATAGGAAACCATTATCCTGTTGATTATTTTTTGTTTTTAGTATTTTTGGTAGTGCATCAACTGAAAGGGACATAATATAATCCATTAAGGAGAGGAAAACATGATTGGATTATCAAATTCAGATTCATTTAAGACTGGTATGTTTACATAGTTAGACTGAAAAAAAAATTGGGACAGTGAGCTGAAGTGATTTGTACAATGCAAATGCCAGTTAAAAAAAAAAACCCCAAAGAAACCCCCAGATTTCCCTGATCTCTTTCAAATTAATTATGATAATAAATATAAAAATTACATTTTGTGTTGTTACATACATTTTCTGTAATCTATTGCGTTCCACTGAGCTAAATATATATATTTATATTTTTTGTCTTTGACACAGATGAGCCCCGAGAAACTACAGGTATGTGATTCGAGTTTGACTTTTTAGTATCTTTTTAGACTCCCAATTACTTTTTGTACACCCAAAAAAACAAAAACAAAAATGAAATCATATGCCCTTCATTGGATACATATCATCAAGGATATGGCCATTTGCATCATCAGTAAGGGTTGTTGATCTCCCAGCCCCCTGCCCCCGCCCACTCTTTCAGGATTTAATATTTTGGAACATTCTTAACCCAATTTAACTCATTTAACATTGTCATTCGATGATAGGATTTTTCTCTGGACAGTTTTGTTAAGACAAGGAGAAACTACTCGCTGTTCGTCTTAAATAGCTTTCATCCAGTCTTGTCTTTTCTTTTGGCCTGGCAAATTAGTAAGCCCGATTGGAAGAACACACACTGCCGTGCTTCCTGTTCCAAAGTAACCCTTGGAGGTCTCACTGATTCCATTTTCTCATCCCTCTGCTCTGCAGGCGCAGCTCGCCGAGAAGACGACTTTGCTGAGTGAAGCTCGACTGAAGGAGCAAGGCTTTGTTGAGAGGGTGACTATTTGGTCCATCGTGTGCTTCTTTTCGGAACGAGTGAACCGCAAATCTCATGCAGCGTGTTCCCATGCTTGAGTGGCCTCCAGCCAGCGCTGCTGCTTTCCTGCTGCATCGATTTAATTACCGCACATCTGCTTACATTTGTTGGTTGCCATATAAACAATCAGAGCAACGCCTCCCGCAGTTTCTCTCCTATACATCATCTTTCCCGCAAACATCCCCCTTAGGGATGCTCAGTAAAGTGCTTCTCATTTGTCCCACATATCAATTAAGCTAATGGAGAGAATTAACCTGCTGGGGTCCAATGCTTTCTTATGTGATCACTTCTGTGCTTGTTTTTTGTTTTTGTTTTTTTCAGATTCACTCGCTTGAGGACAAGATTAAATGTTTCCACCGGAACACAGTCGTAACTCATCTGGGGAGCATGTACAAAGGTAACACTGAATCGCTAAGTTCTCCTTCTGGAGTCGATTTGTTTCTTTTTGTAATTTTTTTTTAAATTTAGCTCAGTAACAAAAAATGAGCTTTCAAAATGAGCTGCAGCACCTCGATTCGAGCAGATGCACACAAGATTATCTGTTACCGGCCATGTCTCCTCACACGTCGGTGGGGACACAGGATGTGCTGAGGTATTATTATGTGGGGGTGTTGTGGCATGTGGCCGCGTGTTCCGGTTTAGCTGTGCTTTAGAAAACTATATGGCCAAGTATGATTGAGGCCTCAGATGAGCTTTGCGGTTTCGAACTGGGCTTTGGTCAAGGTTAGGGTGAGGTTTTAGGGTTCGATATGCAACATCGGTGGCTGAAACCCCTGGGATTATAAATCAGTGCTATGTCTTCATGTATACAGTATTATAAAGCTATCATGGGATCAAGTGAATTACTCCTTTTACATTTTTCCTGCTGCTGCTGCTGTAATAAAGTGAAGCGGCTGTCAGAAGGTGAACAGTGGAAGGGGTGCCTGTGAAGCAGCTCCACTTGGAAAGAATGACCTTTGCAGGTTGCAATGTTAAATTATTATACACAGCACTCTGACTCCTCACGACCGCCATTTCCTCGACACATATTTATCAGAGCCTTCATTATGGGGCTAGCCGCCTCATCTTCTGGATCTGATTATTTATTTTTCCCCTCGCAAGGAAATTTTAAGGTACACAAGCACAATGTAATGGCATCATGTTTTATATATGGTCCTTCCACTACCATAGTTGAAATGAATGCATTTTTAATCAAACATTCATTATAAAATGCTGAGTATGTGAAGTATTATAATATACTTAATATGTGTCTTAATATGGCAGTAGTGCAATTAATGATTGAATGATATGAGGAAACTGTAAACACTGACACCTGCGTCACTGTGGGGTCCAGAAGACGAAGGCAATGTGGAATTTATTGGTCAGCCATTAGTTCATTCTAAGACAGCTTTTTCCTGGCCTTCCTCCACCTGTCACACACATACAACTTTATTTATTTATTATTATCTGATTTTAATTAATTTATTGACTCATTTGGGTCAGTGTCACTCTAAAATTCCTTTGATGACTACATCAGAAACAATCAGTCATCATGAACATGTAACGGAATGATGAAACTGCCCCCGTAATGAAACGCTGTGACGTTTTCAGTGATGTTATTACCAACTTTGCGTCTTTCCTCGGTGGTGGCTGAAGCAAGGGATAGGTGCGGAGTAAAAATTTAAATGGGTAAGTCCTAAAGAGTAGTTGCACAAACATTCCTTTATTCAACTCTGTCCCAGTCTTCATAAATTCCGTATGCCACTGGATGTCTTCCATACTTAAGTCTGCAAAACCAATTTTTCTTCTTTTTGTCGTCTTTGTGAAGGAGCCATTTTGAGGTTGACCGAAAGCCCTGTAATAAGCATATGTAACGTAATTAAAAACCTTGAGAACCATTTTGTACATTGTAGAATAAATCTGACAAACAGATCTCATCAATTGCTTGTGTAACGTATACACATTATTTTTAAATAAAGAGACTTTATCGACACCCTGAATGTTGCTGCCTCATTTACTGTTCCAAACAGGCACAGAGCAAGCAATGGCAACTGAACTGTACTTAGTTTAAATCATTGTATGGTAAAAGTGTTAGCAGCCCTCACCAACAATGGCCATTCATTGATTTTGAAGGCTTAATGTCAAATACCCGTAGGCAAAGAATTACAATCTTCAGTCTGCTGGTTCATGCTGAGCTTGGACTCACTAGCCTGCACTTTTATTTAGTGTTTAATTTACAGCCGTGCCATTGTGCAAGTGGCCCCATTAGTTTGATAGTACCGAGGAGGAAGTCGCGGGGGGGTCTTTAACAAACTAAATTTGTAACAGGTTGGGGTATGCCATTGGATCATTGGTCTCCGTCACGAACTTTATTCGCTTGACTTTCTCTTCACAGATGCTGCACTCAACAAACCTGAGCCGGTCTCAGAAGCCACTGAGATGGAGTACCTGAAGAAGGTGCTGTTTGAGTACATGATGGGACGAGAAACAAAAGTATGATTTTCAATTTCTTTTTTAGATTTTTTTCTCAACATCATTGTGCTCGAATGATGTGAGTGGATCATTTTCCGTCCCTGTAAATTGTTGCTCAACTGAGATGTTGGTACTGAAACGCTGTTCAGTTATTTCCTTATTTTCTCAGTGCCGAAGTGTGGTTTGTTACATTTTATGGATCTATAAAATATATTTGAAATAAACCAAACCCTTCACAACTGTGGAACCTATAAAATGTGCAGATCCCCCCCAAAAAAGTGTGAATGAATGCAAACCTCTTCGAGTTCCTGTGTTTGTTTTTGTGAGCTGTTTATTGTGGTAAGGAAAATCCACATCACTGTTTATTCAGTTACTCAACTTAAAGATATTTGTCCTTTTACTGGCATGTTATTGACTAAATCACAAAAATACAAAGCAAACATTTTTGATGGTGTGTGTTGTCATATTACATATACTATAGTATACTATACTATTATAGTACTTATTATTATTATATTACTATACAAAGCTTACACAACTACAAAGTCATAGACATAATATGTCATTTAGACTAAAACTGAACACTTTCAACATTGCTGGCCAATGACTCTGTTTCATTTTATGGACACAAATGGGTCCACTTTATCTAATTTGGACTTAATGAGAACATTACCTATTGACACACTGTGTGGCAGCATCTAATTGACATTGATCTCCCTAATTCCCAGTGCTGTTGACATGGTCCTAAAGTCAGCAGGATTTCCCCAGCAGCTTCCAGAGGTGTTAGTAGCAGCCTGGCAATGTTCCTTGTGCGCAGGATGTCCTGCAGGCAGACTGCGAGCGCATACGTGTTGCATGATGCACACACTTAAAGACATGCTGGCCTTGTTTATTGTTAGCAAAGCAGTTGAGTTTCTCTCTGCAGCAGCCCTGTTACTGATTATCGCCTTGTTTATGGCTCGGGTGCATGCACCCTTGCAGATAGGACTGCTGGTGATGATGCACATAGGGATTTTTATTTTTTTTTGGAATGAGTAAATTTGATGAGTGCATCACATGTACTGTTTATCCCGTGCGTTTGGGTTAAAGCTGTATTTCTACACTTGATATAAAACTCATGTTTAACCACGCATTTGGTGGTGAGGTCAAACTAAAAATTAATTGAGTTTCAACCGTCATTTTGATGTACTCACAGACGATGGCCAAAGTGATAACATCCATGCTGAAGTTTCCTCCAGACCAGGCTCAAAAGGTTTTGGACAAAGAGGAATCCAAAGCAATGGTAGGGCTGTTTTGTTTTAATTTTTACTTCATGACTGATAATGTGTCTAATTTACTAATGTAATTTGCGCATCTATCTATATAGCGATATATACATACAGTATATATGATGTGTCAGGTCTAGAAGTAGTCAGTAGAGCACCAATGTTCGCCCAGTTCACTGATGTTCTACAGTCTGAACAAATATGACAAAAAGGGTTGGGTTTTTTTTTTGGGGGGGGGGGGTCCTCCTCACCTCCCACTTTAAATAAAGAAATGCAATGTGAGTACTTTTTTCCACCTCTATCTGATGTGACTTGTAAATGAGAAAAGCCTGATAGTGGCTTGTACATGATTGTAGACACACCAGAGAAAAGACATCGTGTTTTGTTACAGAATACAGTACAAATAGGCAATTCATGTTTCTCTCTGCAGCATTGGTTGAGCGTCTGATGCTTTGAGATGAAAATCATAACGACTGCTGCTGCTGCTGCTGAAGGGGAAGACTGCCAAGGATTTGATGAAACCCTTTTCTCTGCATTACTTCTATATTTGTGTCTGAATGACAGCACACTGAGATTTTAGTGTGTTTTGTATAGTTTGGAATGTGTGAGTAACACTACAAGTATGAGGGAATCCAAACACAAATCTTCCATACAGATATCTGCATTTTATTCGAGATTAACTTGTGTTTTAGATGCTATGCTTTTTATTCTGAAATGTGTTTATACAGATTGGCGTGTGCAATAAATGGTACTGTTGTGTTATCACATATCGAGGACCACAGTCAGTTGGTTTAGAGATTTTCTTGTGATGTGCTGTCGTCCCGTTCACTTCCCTCTGCAAAACTTTAAATGACCCTTTACCTCTCCCCTCACTACACATTTAAGTTGGCCGCCTGTTGACCACTTATTTCTTCCCCAAGCTTTGTAGTCCACCCCTGACCCCAACCCCAAACGACACTGTACTTTGTATTAAAATGGAATATGTACTATAGGGCTCAATATGACTTGCTATACGTTTTCTGTATAACAAATTAAATCTTATTTACAGAATATCTTCTCTGCCGAGCTCATATCTTTTGTTCATCGCCTTTGGAAAAAAAAATTACAATACCCCCCACATGATAATTTTTCATCTCAACAGACCCAAGAAACAAATGTCTTACTCAGGTTTGTCATCAGTGAGAGCGGGTGCTCGGCTGCCTTTAATATAGGCACTCGCAGCAGGGAGCACATTTACAGCAGGATATAAATAATCCCATAAAGCTTTTATAGCAAGTATGCACTGAAAAGAATTAGAGCCCAAACACCTGTATATTATTCAGGCCTAATTTCACTTTAGTGTAGCAGGAATACATGTTTTTCCAACATATTTTGTAGTTTGGCCATATATAACCACATATGTTACAGTGGTCAGTTTCCTTAACAACAACAAAAAATACGTGTTGAATAGTGGTGCTCTTTCTCTTACATTTTGTATAAATTGAACCATAGGAGCCCCCAATGTGTTGATAGAGTATCTCTGTTGTAGTGTCAGTATTCGAAATAGGTCTTTTACAAAAAAACTTAGGCCTGCTCTGTTCTTTAAACGGACCCATTTGTAAAATAAACCAAATATCTGAAAAAAATAAAATATATATATGTTGGGGGGATAGAACTTCATTGTCACAGAGAGAATAACTGCAGTCCTCAAAAGACAGAACATACAGTTTGAGTGTTTATCTTATGACATGGTATTTGCATTCAGGTATTTCACAAATTTTTAATGAAGCAATATTGTTCCGAATTTTTGTTTATGTTTCATTTAACTTTACAGGTGTGTAAAGTTAGTCATTAATTCTTATTGGAGAGTTGGTTGGAGTGTTAGATTAATTTGTTTTACAGTTTGTTGGTGGAAGCTGTCTTTGAGCCTCTTGGACCGTGGTTCTAGACTTGAGCGTCCCGTGGTGTTTTCCAGAGGCAAGGAGAGAGAAAAGTGAGTGGATGAGTGAGCAGTTATAAAGCAAATATTTTCCTCCCTCCTATTCATACTCTTAAGAAAAAAAAGAAAACAAATCCCATGTCATAAATTTTGTTGATTAATACCGGTTTGTGAAATGTCTCTCCTACCCATAGCCCCTCAGCGTAAGTGCAACTCCAACCCACCCCGCCGTTCAATTTAGGGTTTGGTGACTAAAGGGTGGCCCGGCACTGACAGTTGAATTATAACCGTTAGAGGGCGGCATTGCGCCCCCAACGCGGTGCTTAAGAAATGCGACGCGCCTCACGTGTGACCCAAAATGCTTTTGCTTCTCTACGGTCCACATTGCTCGCTTTGCCCTTTCGAAGTAAACCTGAACGCAACCGCTACCCTCGTCAATTTCACACAATGCTTTTAATTTGTTAACACCGTTCGGTACTTCCTGTCCCGCTTCTGCTGCTTCACGTGAGTTTGATGTTGGGTGACAGCGTTTATCTCCACGTTAGACTGACTGCCAGCTGCGGCAACTTTATCAGACGGACTCAGAATGGAGAGAAGCTGACGCACTGTTATTCTGTGGACCGTTAACTTTCCTCGCGAAGCTTTTCCCTCATGCCATTACAACCTACGTGCAACAATAGAGTGGGAACAGCGCTCCACATTATTTTGGGAACTTTTGACCCGCGTACAGCCGACTTTTCCTGACTGTTTTTACCATCCATTTGGACAGTTTGTGCGTAATTACGCAGCGTACGCAAAAAGGAATGGCTTCTCGTCGAAGACAAAAAACGGGAGTACAAACAATTTTACACGTGTGCCTCTCTATTTCTGTGGTTTTCTCATACAACATAGACTTGGAACATCCGTTGGTCTTCCGTGGACCCAATTCTAGTTTTTTTGGCTACTCTGTGCTGGAGCATTATCATGACAACACACGCTGGTGAGTTAGACGCCAATGCCGATGTTTTTCCCATTTACTTCAACAGCTCAAATTCAGGAGAAAGAAGGGGGAAATACAGGAATGTAAATGTTTTGATGAACTATTAACACATGTTTAACTCGAAACATAGCGAATGTAAAAGAGACTTGAGGGATGCTCATTGATCAATTTTCATGGCTGTGTAATGACCACTCCGCATCATTTCCCTTCCCTTGATGTGTTCAGGGTCATAGTAGGGGCTCCAAAGGCCAACTCTACCTACAGTAGCTCCGTGCACGCTCCTGGTGCTCTTTTCAAGTGCAGAGTCCACAGCAACCCGGAGCGCCGCTGCACAGAGATGGACTTGGGAAGAGGTCAGTCACAGTCATGTGTTAAGCTGAGACATGCTCCCACATAAGAAAACACCTATGCTAACACTCTGACCTTCCAAAATCTACATAAATTCCCCGAACATCTGTTCTGTTTGATCAGAATAATACAACCCTTTACTAGTCTTTTCTTTTTAGACCAAAACTTGCAAGATTCACATGAAACAAGAGGCTTCTGTGTGCAGTGGTTTTCTCACCACTTGCCTGGACAAATATGATTTATTCCCCGGCTAATTTTCCCCTGCAGGGCAAAAAAGCTGAGCTTCTACCATTCACTGTCCAGCCTCATTTCTGTTCTTGTTGTGGAGAACACCGGGGTGCATTCATGGCTTTGATACAATAAAATCACATGCTGATTTATAGGAAGCATCATCTTGATCATTTCAGTTATCAAACTGTCTAAATGTGACTAACCTCCACCCTAGTATTATTTTAAATATATCCGAATTTATATTTAAGGTAAGACATCTAGTATTCATCCTATCACAATACAATCAAACCTGCAAAGTCAGACACAGAGCATTCTGGGATGCCGGTTGACTTTCAAGTTGTTCTAACTTCAAAACAGTTTTACTCATCGGAAATCTATCAATCGAATTAATTTGTTACCTTTATTAACGTGACACAAGCTGTTTTAAATCAGCTTTTCTATCATTTAAAAAGATGGAGAGGAAAATGCATGAAAGTCATGCAGGGGGGGAAAAAAATTATCATTTGTTCCCAAGTCATGTGGTCATGAGCCATTATGCTTATCTTCACACTATATTTCTGAGCATCTGCTTGGTGAAGTTCACCTTAGAATGCAGTATGTATTTGGTGAATTGTATTGATCATTTTGCACTGAGTAGCCCGACAGTCAGTTCCATTTTGTATTCTGTTTATCACCATTTTTTCAGGGCTATTTGTCAGAAAATCCTTGGTTGAACTCCAAATCGTACTACTTTTGGAGCATAAAATCCCATTATACATGTATTCTCTTGTCTTGCAGTTGTGCAGCAACCTAGCGACCACATTTAAACAAACAACCTCCCTGTTTTTAAAGTGTCAGGATATTCTTTGCCAAGCTGACAGGACAAGACCCAAAAGCCTGACAAGACCGGATGACTTTTTTTTTTCTTTTTTCTTCTGCAAACCTCCCTTTGTCCTGATGTCATGACGTCTCTGCTCTCATTGTCCATCAGGAAACAAGCCCAGAGAGTCGTGTGGGAAGACGTGCCAAGGGGACAGAGACGACGAGTGGATGGGAGTAAGCCTGGCGCGTCAGAACAGAGCCGACGGCAGAGTACTGGTGAGTTGATTAATGAGAACTGGGCCTGATTACAGCAACATCAGTGTCAAAAAAAAAAAAAAGTCCTCGGATGTTGTTTCACATCACTTCTTGGTATTCTCTCTCACTAAGACAGCAGTTGCCTTATTTCCTTGGGTGGTTTTTAGTTCATTTCAGTTTCATTTATATACAGTAGCAGCAATTCATAATTCAAGTTATTCCAAAAGACTTTTTAATCATATGGCGTATAGATGTAGGACTGTGTTCCTTATGCAGTGGAAAGACAAAGCAATGCTTTGACAAGGAGGGGTTTGGGAGGGTGGGGGGGTTTGGTCAGCAGGGGCTTGATTTGGAAACAGAAGATGGCAGATGTTCAGAAAAAAAAACTACAGACAAAAACGTGGAAATCAGGACAGTTTTGGAGAGTTAACTTTTGATGTTCTGATTGTTCATTCACATTTGTGTAATGATTATGGGGGAGTCTTTGAATGAGAGCATTATTTCACATAGTCTTTGGTGTATCTTTTCAAATAAGCATTTAAAGGAAAAAAGTAAAAAAAAAAAGCACAACACCAAATTAAAGTTGAAAACAAATAAAACAAAAAGAAAACGAGGGCAGAGTCTCATGTTGTGTAGACAAGGAACAAACTTTTTTATTTTTTAATTGGCAGTACATGGGCTTCTCTAATACGCAGAAGGAGGTCATGCCAAAGTTTGGACCGTCAGCAGAAAAATATTATTTCCCATCTGAGCTTCCACTTTGTGAGAGATCTGAAACATAAAACAGTGAGATTTATACCTTGGTGATTTGTAAGGCAGGCTTATGTCTTCTGCATACTTGGTTTTACAGAATTTGTGGTTTTCCTCAGATTTTAGCTTCAGACAAGTATCGTCAACTACCTACTTTCTGAGTCTTTCATCTAGGTCTAAACCTCACTTTCTGGGATGCTTGGATGAGCTCTATTTTTGTAGACAGTGCATTTGCGCCTGGCGGATCCTGATTTCCCGCTTAAAGGCGCAGACCCGCTGCACCGTTGGTAGATTGAGCGTCTTGCAGATGTGCCTCGCAGAGCAAAAAATTAGTGGCAGAAAGTTAAATTCATTCATTCATTCAATCAATCATAAATATGTGTACAGAGTGCATTAAACCCTTTGAATCACTGTATTGGATTTTTAAAATCACCCCAAGCAGTCACTTTGATAACCACGATTAAAGTTGACAGTGACTACTCCCACAGCGGCGCAGCTCTCCCTTTGGATTGTACTCATCTGCAAAATGACTAACATCAGGTCGAACCAGCCTCCACACGGAGATTTGCCACGTGCCGTGCAGGATTTGTGCCTGTTTTGTCATGACAAAAAATGTTTACATTCAAATGAATGGAATGAGGACTGTCAAAAGAAAATAATTTTGCGTCTTCCACAGGTAGGTTCACATGATAGGTAAACAGGTTTGTGTCGGCTTCATCCCCTCTTTGGTGGTCCTTTATCAACCTCATAGCCCCTCTTATAATGGGTGGAAAGAGTACCATCAATCAGTCAAGCAGGGTCGAAGCAAGTTCTAGAATCATCGTGAGTCACTCCGATTTAATTTCAGTACTCATTGGCTCAAACACCCCTCCGGCTGACTTCCTCCTCAAGGAGGGAAAATTACCGGTACCAGAATCTTTGTCTCCCTCTGAGGATTTCCGGGTCCTTCTTGGCGCCTATTCAACCTGTGCGAATATATGTTTTCTATACACTGGCGCAATCTTTTGGAATGACTTTGCATCAGCCTATTACCCCTGGCTCCTGTTTCAGGAATGTGAGTGAGAAGTTGCGCAACCTTTGGCTGCAATGAGTTGAGGCTGTCGCGATAGGTACATGATAAAAGAACCGACGTGTGGCTAAACTGCTCTAAAGCCTTTTTTAACCATTTTTTTTGTTCTCGTCATCTGAATGAGTCATGTTGCAACACATCAGGGGGTAAGCGGCTGCTTGGCAGATGTTTCTTCCAAGGCGCTCATTGAACAGGAACATGACGATAAGCTGCGGCGCCATTGACAATGCGCTCTTTCAGGTTATTCTATCGCCAATTATCCATGGGTCTGAATGTGAGTGAAAATGGTTGTCTTCCTTCACCAAAAGTCACCTGAGCTTGGTCCCAGCTCAATTGTAACCCAAATGATGGAGATGTACTACAAAAATGCATGGATGGTTGATGGAAGTTGGACAGAAAAAATAGACCTAAAATATTGGCAAAATCATTTAAAATTTTTTTTGTATACACTCAACCTTGATGGCATCCAGTGATAAGCAGTGCATTTTGACTGAACGCTGCTCTAACCAATCGGCGAATGAGATTAATTTGCCAACAGAGAGAGTAAAATCTAGCTGGATAAAAAATATCCACATCCACATACAGTACAGGTACTGGAAACAGTGGCGCCGAGAGAAATTCTACAAAATGAAGGGAGTAGAAAAAATCAATACAATTTGATGGAGCAAATGTTAGACTTTAGGTTATCAATTTAGGTCCGTGCTTCTGATTTGCGTTGACGTCAGCAGAGAAGGCCTTGGTTGCCCTTTCTACCTGGCACTGACATTAACATGAGCGCTGTCCTGGCTGGTCACCTAGGAATGTAGATCGCTAAAATGCAGAGTGGAACTGCCAGGATTCACATCCTCTGAGAGCCACTGACTCCAGCCCAGCGCGAGAGCGTCATGCTGCCCAGGTCACCAGCTTTCTGTACACGGTTTAAAAGAGTAAAAGTCGTGTTTTTATTTCTTGCAGGCATGTGCCCACCGCTGGAAAAATGTCTACTACGACTTGGAGCACATCCTCCCGCATGGATACTGCGCGATCATCCCGTCGAATCTCCAGGGCAGGACGCAGCCCCTCATCCCATGTTATGAAGGTACAGTGGACCACTTGACATGGTATCGTTTCCGAGTTTGTCTCTGTTGCGCGATTGTAGCAGGCCCCACTCTGCTTTTTTTAACACACTTATTTTTCCTCGTTTCTAAGCCCGTAACCCTTCACCAATATTTGACTCATTCATTGCAGAAAGCATAGCCGCTTAAATGAAGTGGAACCTCCAAAAGTCAAACACAATGGGTCGCTGTTATGCTTGATGAATTCCAAGTTGTTTGATTTTCAAACACCCACTTCTATTGCATCATTTCCCCTCAGGTCAAACCGTTGCCATCATTGTCTTCTTTAACTGTACGGACAATGTTTGAAGTCACTTCATTGTCTGAACTGTCATCACCAGTATGAAGGCAATTTAACAACTGCGTTGTGAAACTAAAATAAAGTAAAACCACTCACTCATTCAATACGCCCGACAGACTGCCAAGAAAGGAAACAGGGAGATTTTTTCATGCTGATATTGTCACCGAGTGGTGACAATATGCTCAATTTATATGATTTACATGCTCAAAGGTAGACCTTTTCCTATGTAGCTATAGGTTTCATTGAAGGTTCTATGGTTACCATCACACTTTTTTTGTGATGGCATCACAAAAAAAGATTTAAAATAAATAAATAAAGGAAAAGCAGAACACACTCACAGAGTTAATCCTTCAAATGCTCACATGATGACGGTTTAAAGTTTTGTTGGACTTTTGTCTTCTATGAATGATTGCTTGAGCTCCAAATTGTACCACTTTTGGACCATTCCGCTCCCTGTGTTATGTATTAATAATAATGATAGCTTGTATTTATTTAGATTTAGATTATGTCGTTAATGTAGTGCCTATATAAGGGACCCAAAGGTATTTATATTGTGCGACGTGAGTGTGCGAATCCATTTTAGTCACGATACGTGCGTTCAAGCAGCCGCCACATCTGCTTTTGAGCCTCTGAAAACAGGTAGAGTGAAGTGTGACCTCCCCTCCGCGAGTCCAACAAAAGTACACTTGTGAAGTTGAAAGTACGTGTTGGTTTGGTCAATTCTCAAAGGAGATTTCATACCCTCTATTCCGACAAAAAAAAAAAAAATCGACTGCATTTGTGCTTCCAATGACGTTTTTGGGGGTCTCGCTTCCCTCCAAGTCAGCAGCAGTAGACTTGACGATTTGTGTTGTATTCAACTTACTGCTCATTTTACGCTGATCCAAGTTGAGCTTTTTTTGTAACCTGAGAGCGTCCCCCTCAAAGTGAGTGGTCTGGTTGGATGTTGCACGGCTCCTTTCTGCCTACGCTCTGCTCCCCCAAATTCCTCTTGGATGTGACCAGCTCCTTGACTAGCTCCATATGGAATGCCGAGAGAGAGAGAGAAAGAGAAAACTCCAGTAAATGTTGGATCAAGCACACAGTGAAATAATTTGTGGTTTGTTTTTTGTGTCCAGATTATAAGCAGAAGTATGGGGAAGAGCACGGCTCCTGCCAAGCTGGGATAGCGGGAGTTTTTAGAGAGGTCAGTAACAGTGCTTGTTCGTCTTCTTAATCTCCTTAACACATACAATGAGAAAATGATGTTTATTTAATGTTTTCATCACGTATACTTAATTCGACTCCTCACCTAATTGCTCTGCTCCAGGCGATTTATTTGAAGACTGCAAGAGTCTATTTTTACTCTGTGGGAACATGAGAATATTTTTTTTATGTTTGTCAGCAACATCTTTTAGGATGTGAAATGATGTGGAAAATTCAACTTGTAAAGATAGTATGACACATTCGTGTTGCCGGTTAACTGCAATCTTATGTTTCCCTTGGCTGCAGTGAGCTCTCTTCGCCCATGGGGTGCTTCCCCGAGATAAAACGATTAAGAAAACACACGTTTCCTTTTTTTTTTTTCTGAATATAACCGGGGATGCACTACTGACCGATGACATCATCCGCTGTCGGACAATAGTGTTTTGTCCACCGCTCCATCTTTAAGCAGCCTGAGTGAAGCCCAAGGGAGCGGAACAGATGAGGTCCCCACACTGTCTTTCTGTGAAACGTACTGTAGAGTGCATCAGAAGTAAGGTATACGTTAAACATGCGCCCAATGGAGACATTAGGTTTTCTATACATTTGCAATCTAATTCTTTCCCGATGGTGCTCAAAAGCAGCAAGTCTCAAATTGCAGTCAAAGTCAATTGAGGCAGAGCCGATCACAGACCTGTCTTCGTTTGAAATGAATGTTCCTCCCACGGAGAATAAAATGTGACGGTTGAAGTAATCTTACCATGAGTACTTGTGACTGATTGAAGCTGCTTTACTCTGTCACTTTAGAATTCTTAACAGTCACGCAAGTGTAAAAATAAGTTCAACAGTTAAGACGAGAACGCTATGACAAAATGTAATGCTTTGACGAGCCGCATTGTATTGTTTGTGTTGTTTTTAACATTCCGTTGTCAAATAAGTGTAAACTAGTTCATAGTGAGGCAAAACTACTAGTGGGCCTTTTGTTGCTAATTGTAGGGTCCAGGAAGCTACTAGTGTATGACACAAGGCAGCTTCATTTATCTCGTGCATTTAATACACAGGGATGAATGGTTAAGACGTCTGCCTCACAGTGCAGAGGGTGCAAGGTTCGATTCCAGCTCTGGCCTTCCGGAGTTTGCATATTCTCCCCGTGTCCCCGTGGGTTTTCTCCGGGTACTCCGGTTTCCTCACACATTCCAATAACATGCATGGCAGGTTAATGGAATACTCTAAGTTGTCCCTTGGTGTGAGCGTGACTTGCACTTCAGACATTTAAGTGCAAAGTGAAGAAATACAAAGTAGCTTTCTACAATTATTAATGAACATACAGTGCAAGAACAATTAAACATGATTTCAAAAATGCTTTAAATGACCTTAATGATAGGTATTCCATTTTGAACCTGATTTTAAAAGCATAATAAGGTTTAATTGTGGCTGTAGTCATGACAAAATGTTACTCGTATGTTTGATTCGTGCACCCTATTCCCTCTGCCGTTGTAGTGAATTGTCCTATTAGTGAGGACAAATACCGGACTACATATATTAAGCACATCGACCAAATTCTCAAATGCTTTCCTCTAAATGTGTTGTTTTTATTTCAAATGAGTATTGAGTGTGGTTTTAAAATGAGAAAAGTTCAATCTCAAACACTTCAATCGACAAAGGATCACTGTTGAGCTGTTAAGGCATTTGAGTGCCCCCCCCCCAACCCCCCACCAACAAGCCCCCACTCCTGCAAGAATGTATGGAATTTCTTAAAAAGATGTCCAACTGTTAAATCTTGGCCTCGTCTATACACCGAGATCCATGGGCTCACCGGTCGCCAGATGTTTGGCATCTGTGACTGATGGCTAGGACTGTGCGTGCGTGTGTCTGTGTGTGTGTGAGTGATCTACCATAAAGCGGTGTCACAGGTGACGCAATAAAGCAGGATGTTGGGGTATTTTTTCCCAAGTTGAAAGTTTGCATGGAGTCTAATTCAATTTAAAAAATAAAAAATAAAAAAAAGAGACTGTAGGAGAAACATTGGAAGTAAATACTGTATGTGTGTGTGGTCAGTCTTAATTGTCATTCCCCGGCCACGGCTCCAATTGCATCAAACTGTCACAGCGTCGAGCCGTGACCAAAGAAGTCATCCTACAGCTGTCAATTTTGCACGGGTTCTGCATTCCTCGTCACACTTCTTGGCCTCCAGCTGGGTGGTTTAGCGGCAGATAGCGCACAACCGGCTGTGGCCTTCGGTTAACCAAAATTTCACCCTGCGGCACTTGTGTTTTTCAACTCGAGCGGTGCAGAGGAAAGGTAATCCATGTCCACAAAGAGAGAAGGATCTGAATGAACGTGTTGGGGGGGGGGGTGTATTTTCAGGAGCTGGTGGTGATGGGGGCCCCTGGGTCTTACTACTGGACCGGGACGATTAAGGTTTACAACCTGACGTCTGACACCTTCTACAGTCCAAACAAAGATGATGTTGACTCGCACAGATACAGCTACCTTGGTGAGAGGCTGTTAACATGAATGAGTGTCAAATATAAAAGTGCAACAAATCAAAGAGGGCTCAACCTACCTGTGTGTGTGCAGGCTACGCTGTGACTGCGGGACACTTCTCCTCACCGAATGTGATTGACATAGCGGCAGGGGCGCCGCAGCACAACAGCACCGGGAAGGTACGGTCACCTCATCTTTCTGCTTTATTTACGAGTTAGTGCCGATTGCAACACTGATCATGTTTTTTTATTTTCTATTCCCCCCCCACCCCCCAACCCCTTCAGGTTTACATTTTCAAAATTGATGGCGTATCTTTGGTGAAGAGTTTTCAAGCCTCAGGGAAAATGGTATGGCTTCAAATGGGGTTTAAATGCACGCACTGACAGTCCTGTTTTCAATCACCATGCAGAGGCTACCGTCTGCCAGGGACCACGTCATGAATTGTGATGCCGTTGAGACAATGTAATACTGCAATATTTAGCTCTGCATTTAAGTGAAGTAGCTAATATTTTGCAGAGAGGGAAGCTAAGAGGAATCTCTAAACCACAGGTGTCAAAGTCAAGGCCCGGGGGCCAGATCTGGCCCGCCACATCAATTTATGTGGCCCGCGAAAGCAAATCAAACATGGCAACTTCCATGATGCTTGCTAAAATATGGACCAAAAATTCTAATATGTGATCAATAATAGAGATATGGTAGGCATTTTCTTGTTGTCAAACACCTCATTAGAGTCACTTAAACGTTATTCTTAACTTCCTTATATGATGTGAATCAGAATGGCCGTCCAAGGGAAACGGTAACTAAAATGTGGCCGGCGACAAAAATGGGTTTGACATCCCTGCCCTAAACACTCTGCATTTGAACTAATGGATCTCAAAATGTACATGATGATGATTAAAACACCCTGGTGAAATTCGACTAATTTGTTGAATGTTTTGGCAGCAAATGACGCTATCACTGAAAAAGTTTTGCCGATTTCATAGCTTTTTAACATTTTGAAAGTTATTCATATCCCACTTTTTAAAAAATATATATATCACAATCTTTTTTTCATTTTACAGTCTTAATGCTCTGTAGAACATTATCAAATGAAAGAGAGACTTTCCCCAAATAAATGTTCCCTTGAAGTCAACTTTATGTTGAACTCTTCCTTTGATATCGATGCACCTTTACGAGGGAGCATACCATCAGTCAGTCAGTCTGTCTGCATGTCAATGATGAAATGATGGAGAAAAAAAAAATGTCTGTGATCTGACCCAATGCTCTGTGGCTCGGCTTGGTTCCAGATGGGCTCTTACTTTGGCTCCTCATTGTGTGCAGTTGATCTGAACAAAGACGGCCTGTCAGACCTGCTGGTGGGGGCACCCATGCACAGCCAGCTACGGGATGAAGGCCGTGTAACTGTGTACCTCAGCAAGGGCAATGTAAGTTGGGATCTTGTGGCTTGGCATGGTTATACCACCATGTACACTGCTAAAATTAGCTCCAAACTAGCGGCACTCTTTCTCAGTATTCACGTGCAATTCCTGTTTGGAATTAATTTTTTCATTTTAGTGTTAGATCTGCTGTATTTTCCCTACCACCACAAACAATTTTTGTTTTGTTTCGAAACTCCGCATGATTCCACCACGAGCTTCCGTTTAACATCATGAGTTCTTTGTGTGTGTTGTCCTCACCGCCCGCCTGTATATATATATTTTTTTTTTCAGGGGGTGATGGAAGAGCAGGCCGTTTTGAGCGGGGACAATGCTTACAACGCCCACTTTGGAGAGTCCATTTCCGCGATTGGAGACATCGATGACGATGGCTACCAAGGTCAGTGTGAAGTAATAGCATCACGGTCCACTTACGCGGTGACCTCAGGGGGCAGTACGGCTCAGGTGGTCGAGTGGCCATCAAGTAATTGCTACTTGGTGCATACCACTTTTCTGACAGTGCAGTTAAGTATGCTGACTGAACGAAAACAACGCATGCTCAGGAGATTTTGGCTGTCTTGCAAACAATGATTGCATTCCCAAATTATGCAGATGGAAACTCCACAGCCCTATCAATGTTAAGCAACCACTTTAGTTTCTTTTTTCTTGAGTTAGATGTAAAAAATAAAGTGACCTTATATGCCGTTAGTTGTGCAATCAAGGAAGTATTTCGCAAACTTTCAATAAATACTGTTCTTCTTTGTCCACTGTCATGGCACATGTAGATGAGCTCAAGTTTTTTTTTTAATTGTCTGCTTTTGTTCAGTTGCAGTCAATCGCTTACCATGAAAGTAGCTCAAACTGCCATTCTGACATTTTATTATTATGCGCTCATCTCATGTCGCACCATTTCTTGGTTTCAACAGTCTTGTGGCGTGCATTCAGGCACAGTTTTTGTTTGTGGGCGGAAAATGGCCGCTAGCAATTATAAATCATGCTCTTACCCATTATCATTATAACCCTCTTGATGGCAAAAAGAGACAGACAGACCGACTGACTAGCAGAATTACCCTTTCATTTCAAGGAACATATGTAAAAATGAGAGTTTTTATTAAGATAAATGCCTTGTTGATTCACAATTAGTTAATTATTGCGTGTTAGATACTCAAACGTGCCGCCCCCTTTTTTGACTGCTGCTGTGGTGTGCCTTAACTGCATTAAAACTTGGATGTGTCTCTTTCTGTGGAAACGGGATATGGTAACTCTCATAAGGTCGTGCTACTTTTTATAGCCACCAACAACACTTAGTTGTCTGTTAGTAATCTATAGCTAGCCGCTTGTGGCCCAAGTGTGTACTGTGCAGCCGAAACAAACACTAATGCCTCAATGCTTCACACACACACACACACCGGGTCTGCCTTTGTTGCATTTCAATTGTCAAATATTTCTCTGCAGATGTAGCCATAGGAGCTCCCAAAGAGGATGACTATAGTGGAGCTGTTTATATCTATCACGGGGATGCCGCAGGAATCATCAGCAAATATTCCATGGTAAGACATTGCTGTGGACAAATGCATGCATAATGTAGGCTGCGTGTTGGATTTTCAATTGAAAACATACGGTCGCCATGCATGTGTGTCAAATAACAACTCTTGAGGTAATATAGAATTGTGAGTAGAATGCGGTCAATGGAATTAATGTTAGTTCTCCAAAGCTTTTCACTGAGCTGGACCGTAATGAGCCACATTTCCATGCTGAAAATCACTTTAGACCAGAAAGCTTTAACCGTAATACTGCCCAAATAGTTCCAACTGTATCTTCACACACCGATGAGAGTGTTATACTGTATTACAGTAATATTTAATTTGTACATTAAACTGACATTTTTCATTTTAGGAGCGATATGATTTCCTCTTGGGGCTTGGATCATTACTAGTTTTGCCTAGTGTTAATACTAAGGCGTGTTTTATAAGCATCGGTATTGTACTGAAGGTCTGCCCATGGACACATATTGTATCTGCAATTTTGTTTGGACGATTAACACGCTGGATTGATAAGATATGGCTTTGTCGGGATGCAGCACAGGCTAACTGGCACAAAGAGTCGAGTGTGTTATATCCAATCGGTGATAACCAATCGTCCAGACCATGAATACAAGCTCAGTTCTGGTGAATGTCATGTAATATTAGTGAAACGCAGACTACAGTAAGCATTTATTTATAAGATTTTTTTTAACAACAGCGGAGTGGATTGTAAAAGTGTATATAAGTATGTGTTAGGTCAAAAGTTGATGTGATCTGCCATTTGTGTTGTAAGGAGATGTAAAAGGCAAATTTGGGGACACGCCACTCCAAAATTTGACATGTTTTTCGAATGACCCCAAGTGCTTTTAAATCTGTTTCTGTGGAAAAGCAAACACCAAGCAAAGTGGGAGTCTCACAGTATTCACGTTCATGTATTTTAAGGGGTACTATCTTGTGTTACAGAAAATAACTGGGCGTGGTGTCAATCCTGGTCTCCAGATGTTTGGACAGGCAATATCTGGCAGCGTGGACATGGACGGTAATGGATACACAGGTAGGATCAAATCGGATTTTTTCATTTTTCCCAACCGCATCATAAAGATGACGTGAAAACCTAAAAACCAGAAAAATAACCTTAAATATTTGATTTTCAAGGTCACGAGTTCTGACGCTCATTCTCTTGTAAGAGCCTCACTTAAGACTCGTGACAGAGGCATTTTGTTGACAGCATTCCTCAGACCAGATTCAATCCTAACCAAAATGACTGACTCAATGGTTCTTTGGTAATCGGTTGCAGGTGTATCGAATGATGTCACACACATTTTGTTGCTTGATCACTGGCATGTTCTTGTTGCAGATGTCACAATTGGAGCTTTCATGACGGATAGCGTTGTGCTACTGAGGTGAGGAATCGTTACACTTCAGTACCATGTCGGGAAAGAGGCAATGTCTTTTTTGTTTTCTTTTCTCGACTTTGACTCACTCTTAATCTCTGTCCAATATGCTGCTAGGTCCCGGCCTGTCATTACAGTGGACGTCACCATCTTTTTACCTGTGTCCATCAACATTTCTGTACCTCAGTGCCACGAAGGCCAGAACATAAACTGCTTCATCATCACCGTTTGCATGCGCTTCCATGGAAGACAACTACCTGGACAAATAGGTGAGGATGAAAGAACATTAGTAGGTTTCACACACACACACACACACACACGGTCCATCTCCATCATATTCCCACAAGCGTGTTGACAAAGAATACTAATGTCAGCTACTTGAAACGCTTCAGAGTTGTTGCAGCTTGAGATCAACATTTGTGCACCCTGCCTGCTCTCAATTTAGCACATAATGTGAAAACAATGTCAAAAGCCAAAAATCCCTTTTGGCGTTTACTGTTGCAATTGCTCAAGTAAATTCTTGCTTTCTGACCTTTTTCTGGTCATTGAAACAGAGGGAACCTTTTAAAGAAGGATCATGTTGAGCAATCCTGCCTGGACAGGAAGTGAGTATGTGTGCTTAGCTTTTGCCAGGGGCTTATGGTGGCGTAGAGCGCTGAGGTGCTGTCCTGTTCCAGTGTTTGGGTGTGGTCCCCCCCCCCGGGGAGTAAGAACCGTGTTGCATAATGACTGCGTACTAGCTTGTTGTAAATAAAGCCCCTCTGTTTGGTCGTCTGGCAAAGCGCGTGGAAAGTGCAGCGCCATGTGCTTGGTGACGTCCACAATGAACCTTCCGTTGCCTCCCCGAGAGTGAGCTCATGGCTCTGCCTCGACTGGACGGAGGGGTTTGGTCCTACCTGGGTGTGTTTGCCGCCCCTCCCAGTCTAACACCCCGTGAAGCAATTACTACAGACTGAGGTCGATTCATTCACGGTACCGAGTTTGGATGACAAGAGGCTCGTGTATGGTTTTCTCAGAATCACCAGTAACACTTGACCTCAGGCTCCTGATTCCCCTTCAAAATACAGTAGTTGTTCATTTTCTCCATCACGAAAGCCCGGGGCGGAACCAGCAGGGGTGCAATAAAAACATACTCTGCTTGACTAGCTGGAGAATTGGTTTCCTTTTGACAATGTTTTTCATCATCTTCTCACCTTAAGCTCCATCATTACACAAAGTTCCGCTTCATTCATCCCAGAATCAAAATAGCTCCGTTTATAAGCCACCTTGGATTTAGCTCCAGTCTTTGGAGGGGACAATCTCAAAATATAAATCACCACTCCTCCACCAATGAGGGTTTGTTCCAACTGCTCCTGTTTAACACTGAGCCTGCTTCTTAACTCACTTCCACAACATTTCCCTGGGCTCTGGACCAAAAAGGAGTCTCTTAAATTGTGATGCATTTTTCAATGACTCTTATCTCTCATTTGTTCATCTCTGTGAGTCAATTTGGAGAATTGTCCTCAATTTCTCAGTTACCGTAATAATATAACTATTGCATTAGTCTTATAGTGCTGGTGTCGATACCGTTCTCATTCGAATGTGCTCTGTCTGTCGTCCACTCTACAGGGTGCCGTTGTTGCACAAATGGCATTCAGAAGTAAACTTAAACTGAAACATTCTGTGCGTGTATGTGTGTGTGTGATCCGGTTTAGAGCTGCTGTACAACCTGACGGCTGATGTGGATAAGAGACAAAAGAACCTGCCTTCACGCGTCTACTTCATTCAGAGTGGCTCTCAGATCAGCCAAAAGAGCGAGCAGCTCAAATTGGACATCAACAAGGATGAGTGCCAGCGCTACACTGCCTATGTCAAAGTAAGTTTAGACGGTCTGGTCCCCGTGTTGGCTTGTTTTCTTTGCCGTTGAACTCCCCATAAATAGTCTCTTGAGTTTGTTTCCCACGACGGAAACACTTATCATGCAGTGTGACATTCGAACTATTTCCCTCTGAAGTTTGTTTTGATCTTCATCTGTTTATTTCAGAGGCCAAGTGCACACTTTTCCAGTTGAAATGTTTACGCGGTTTCATACAAATAAGCAACATTCACAATCAAGGAAGCAACATCACAGAATGTGTAGGCGGCTATGAGAATATTTGCCCCCCCCCTCCCCCTCCTCCCTTCCATCAGTTGCTGAGGTTAACGTACCAGTCATGCGCTTGATGAAATCATGCTGTCATCGGGCTGTGTGTTACTAGCATCGAGTGTACACGTCTCAGAAAAAGACACAAACAAAGTCACCATTGTCATCACAGTCCCTCCATTATTTTCTGCTGTGATTAAGCTGTGCAGCCATAAGGAGGGTCCATGTCCTGAGGGCACCGGCCATGCTTCCCTTCCTCATACACAGAAGCCCATAGTGCACGCTTGTAAATTTCATGACCAGTTTTTATAGATAGATAGATAGATGCCTGATACTTTGTCTGTGGGAGGTTCAGCAACCTACTGAGGAGGAAACAGAGTCGTGCCTCTCCCAACTGACATTTGACAGTGCAAACCTTCTCCAACTGGCAAGGACACCAAATGTGCAAGGTGTGAAAATGAGAGCACGTCTGAAAACTCTTTGGTTTGTCACATATCATTGATGGGTCGTTAGAGGAGATAGTCGTGTAAAATGAATTGTAGTGGGTGTCGAATTTTAGCTTGGTCATGTCATGCTGCAGGAACTATGTCACTTGGCTTGGTGTCCAATCCCATGTGTGTTGGCTGTGTTGAAAATCACAGCAGTAGCACAGGCTGAATGATTTAGTGAAATATGAAGGGGTACACACATTATGACCCGCTGTGACTCTTTATTTTTTTTCCAGCATGTGTTTGTCCTAAACTTTAAAGAGTCAGCATTACCAGAGGTGATGCAGTTGCCCTTTCAAGGATTCTTGCTAACCAGTGGCGTCATTTGTCTTTCTCACACGTTTCCCCACATCAACCAGCCAGTTCTCCAGAAGAGGTATGCTAATAGAAAGCATCTGGTTTCCCAGTTGCATCCTTTTGGGTGGGTCGTAAGCCTTACCAAGGAGTCGTCGTATTCAGTAGACGCACATAACAGGGGTGAGCACCTCAGCAGGGTGTAAGACTTGTGTTGCTTTTATGTCGGCGGGACGTAAAAGGTGATTTCTTGAGCCGTGACACGTGAGCGTTTCTGGATCGTCTGTCTTCCCTATTTGGTGACCGAAGGCGTTTTAAAAGATGCACGATAATACACTGTTAAAGTGGAATTTGTTTGGCAAAATGAAGAACTGGAGCAGACATGCTCAATTTCAACCATCTGAGTTCAAACGAAAAGTCTAGACCAGTGGCTCGGTAAATCACACTTTGGGAAAACATAATATAACATCAGATAGGCTCGTACTTCATCACATATTCAGTATTGCCTCCTGAAATTATGCAAGTCTTTCATGTTGACCATTTTCAACATGTTTTCGTTGGCATGGTCGTGCTGCATACCAGCCGTCCAGATGGTCCATGTTTGGTTATTTTCGGCTAAATAACCCTCTCGCTTGCTTTTGCCCCCCGTTGGAAAATGTGATGTTGAGTAATTAAAATTGAAATGACCAGAGGGGCTCCGTGCAACTGAGTCATGTTGTCAGGTAAGCCAAATTCTTCAGTGTCATTTGTGCATCTTGAGTGTTTTGAATTGACATCCTTTTCGGCTGTGGCGAGGTTTCCATGTATTGTGCCAGAATAAACACTTCTTGAAGGTTTGACAGATGCGGACGTAGAACTGGGAATGCAAACATTCTTAAAAAAAAGTATATATATCTGTGTATATACATATACCGGTATATATACATATATATTATTTATTTATTTATTTTTTAGGTGACAACATACTTAAGCCCAGCATGTTCTTGTGAACATTTAGTAGGAAACCCCATGGAAAGTTAGACTGGACCACTTATGGTTTGTAATATAGAATAAACAATGTGCGAGGGTTGAGTCAGGAAGATGTGAGGGATGATTTGTATTCTTATTATTATTATCTCATATCAGTGGTATTTTTCTGCCGGTTGGATGGTTTGTGGAGTTGTCAAATGCAGCTGGTTTGGAATCGATGACCACTCAATGCGCTCTTCAGTTGAAGAATGTTCAGTGGAGCGACAGGTGCAGTGTTAACATTACGTTGGGATAAACAGTCCCTCTCACTAAAGCATAGTTATGATTCACGATGTCTATGCATAGTCGACATGGCTTGCATTGATTTGATTCATAGCCCGTCCAAGTAAACAAACTCTTTCACCTAATCCCTTATTAGGTGCTCCGCATTTCTCGTGAACTCTGCCATGCTTATGGCTTGTTTACATCTACCGTAAAGTGTCCATCGCCATACGTGTGTTTTGATTCCAGCGGGTCCATCAGTAGATGCATTTCTGTCTCCAAGGAGGAGCTAAAATAGGCCGCCAAAGCCCTGCCTCTAACAGTTGTCCGTTTAATTTAGCTTGTAAGTGTCCTGCTTGCTACACCCCAAACACGTGCACTTTGCTCTGGCCTATATTCCACTGCTCCACTAACATTTGCCTGGCACCAACACAGTAAGTTCACGGAACTTGTGTTTCGTCTCTGGTGACGGGGAGGATATCTCACCACTTCTCATTGTTTTGATTCACAGTCAGCTTGTCAGCAGCTGTTTTCGGGACAAAGCACTGAAAGGCTTTTCGATCAGCCCCACTCTCGGTACATTTAGCCAGTAACATCTTTTCTAAGCGACTTCACAAATGTGTAGACACTTGTAGCAGCTCAAGAACTACATTCACAATCTAGTTTGGGCTAAACAGAGCTCAATGGTAATTGGTTTTGAATGTACGATGACCGCAAGACTCATTATGCTTCTGAAGTTTCTTAACATTGTTTAAGAAAACTTTGAAAAACATTTTTGTTCAATTACGTCTTCCAAACCAAAAGGCAGCATATTATGCGATACCGCGTAGTAACTGTTTGTAATAATCTGGGAGTGCGGGTGGAGGGTCTACTTTTTTCGTAAGCAAGAACATGCTGACTTTCTTCTACCGCAATCCACAAGTAGATTATATTGCAACAGTCACGTGGCGGTGCTGATAAATGAGTTTACCCTGTAGGGTGACGGGGGTCTGCTTTACTTCCCCATCATGCCGGCATCTATGGTATGTGACACATTGGGACACTCGCATCATTCCATCATTCCCCATTGCTGATGAATAACGGCCCTTGGGAACAGACGTATGATAAACCCCATCAATATTAGACGTAGCCATGCGCTGCTTATTCTCTCGCTGCTTATTCTGTTGTGATTAACAGTGCTACACCACGAGAAAAGACAGGCCTTCGAAAGTAAACGATCCACCAGGTTCAACGCAATTCGCAATAGAAATAATGTCACATTGCCGATATTTTATTATATTATTAATAGTCACATAAGTGTAAAAAAACCTAGTTAATTAGCGTTAATAGTAAGGCGTAAGCTAAAGTATGCGTGGAGACATTAGAGTTGTCGGCCCTTAGTTCACTTAATTTTTGTATATTTGCCTGTCTTTATGTTCTCTTAAAATTCCTTTTGAGGCTGGATTTGGGAAGAGCTGTGACAAAATAAAGCTGCACTAAAAGCAAATTGCCCCCTGACAACCGTATTCTGAACTGTTTGACCTTAGGGGACCGCTTCCAATGTAGGTGCTTTTCTGGCTTTTTTTGGGGGGGGGAATAAAAGCGCTATTCAGAAGGCAAAATTGTAAAATGCAAAGTAAAAGTTGAATCAGTGACCTATAGATTTACTAGCTACATCATTTTTTGGCGGTCAGTCAAGTCTATCCTTAAATCCTTTATCCACTCCTTCAAGTGAGTGTTCAAATGTTCCATGTCATTGGCACCTGGCAGTTTTCTCTTGACAGACAAACAGGAAACCCCGGTGAGAGAAAAGCAAACCAGGAGTTCCTGTAACAACCTCCCAAAGAGTCCCCCATGTGGATAAAGTCCTAGAGACGGCAATGTGCGGCGCGTGGAAGCCCAAAGCCGGCCGGGCCCGCTGTCACACTGCCTGCTTTGTTTGCCGTTCTACAGACAAAATACAGACTCGGCCGAAACGTGCACTTCTCTTGATGCCGCCCTCTTGGTTTCATTTACCAAGAGAGCTGATACAGTAAAGGTACATAGCGGGAAGGTAATCATACCCAGCTGTCGTCTGTCACACACGACTGCGCGTCAAGCATCGTGTCTAAAGAATATAATTGAAATGAGCTGTAACAATATCTAGAGTGGAAAACGTCAGTGGCTAATACTTGGTGCTTTGTCCCGGAATTCTGGCTGTTTCTATCACAAGGTAGTAAAGATGAATTATTCCGGTTAAATTTAGCCGAGACTAATATTTTTGTCAGGATTTCCCTACATGGTCGTGCCAGAGGGAACGTGAGACAGTTCTTCGTCAGCCTTGTTTTGGGAGTGCACAGCCAGCAGAGTTTTTCTTACAGTAAAACATTTGAAGTCGTTCTCATAAATGTGCAATCGAGTCATTAGTAAAGTGTTGTTTCTGCCCTGGATCATTTATACCGAGTCTGTTCTTGCCATCGTAAATCCATCGTCATATCTCACTGACCAAAACCTGCGCCGATTGGATGATTCGTTGACTTTGGCAGCTCCGCTTACAGAGCAAAATGGTTCTGCAGGATTTTGGCTGCCTCCTTACCACACGATGCCACCGCAAGGAAACGTTATGGGTGGCCAAGTCTGACCACAATGAAGGAGATTCTCTCGCCATGTTTTCCCCAACTTGCACTGCAGAGGAAACACAAGCGAGTTATCCTATGGAGAGGGAAGACAAAAGGCTGCCATGACTTCATCACTTGGCGGCACTTCCCCGAGACATGGCCGTGACCGTGTTGTCATTTCCCACTTCTCTTCGTTAATGGTTGTTATTTTAGATGTCAACATCATCCTCCGCTTCCTGCGTCGATAGCCGACGTCTGCAGCAAAGTGAACATAAAAATGCATACACGAGACATCTGTTTATATCCAGTCGAGTGAGCTCTTGAAGAATGACTTTGGTATAATTGGCTTTGTGTGTTGCAGCTTTATCTGGGTTGGGCCCATAAATAATGTCTCCAATGACAACAGTTAAGCAGAAGTGGCCAAAGGCGTTTGCGCGGAGTGACGAAATCGGCTGCAGGAAGCATCTGGAGCCTTCTTCCATCATCGGGATGGAAGAGTCTCAAACACAAACACTGCACTGTTTAAGCCGTCCCTCCCTGCCGCTTTCTCTTGCATTTGAGAGCCGTTCGCTGTTAGATTAGCACTTGAAAGCAACTTTCAAAAAATAAGACTCTTCGAGTACCAGAATCATTTTAACGGTTTTGTGCAAGCATCCGCATCCGGGTAGCTTGAACTGATTGCACGAGTGTGGAGATAATAAACTTCCTGTTTATGGAGGAAAGTTAATCACCATGTTGGAGGAAGCTAATTTTTCAAAGTAAGGAAGTCTTTAGAGGGCTCCTTTTCTAAACAACAACAGAATTATGGCTCGCTCAGTGAATTATTTGACAATGAAACTGCCTGCTTGCATGCAAATGAAAAGGTTTATTTGAAGACAATTATTTAGTTTCCTTTTTTATGAGCTCTCTGAGATACTTGCTGTAGTGGTGACCCGACTCTATTTGATTACCCGTTGTTAAGAACCCAAACTGCTTCCTTAAAAGGATCTTGTCTGGACTCTGCTTCTCCCCCCGATGAGGGTTTTGTTTAGTTTCTTGCACGTGACTCGGCAGTACACTGCCGGGATAAGTGACGGGTTAAAGGTAGTAGACTGATGATGATAATGACGATTACAATGATGACGGGTAAGTTGGGTTAAGAATTTATGGAATGTAGACGCTGTAAGCACAAACTTTTTTTTTTTTTTTGGGACCAGCCCACCTCTTGGTCCTGCTACCGTGCTGCTTCGGGGGGTCATTTCCAGAATTAAACCCCTTGTTCCTGAAAATAGCCCAGAAGCAAAGTCCTGATCGAAAATAAAACAATGTGAGAGGATTGAATGAGAAAGCTGTGAGAAAACACATCTGTGTATTTATAGGCGATTGGAAGGCTTTCATATTCAGATGGTACAGAACACAACTGTGGTCACTGGCGTTGAATCAAGTAGCTGTTAATGGAACGTAGTAAAAATAACAACGCAGATGATTTTGGTATGTTTGAGCAGTAAGCCTATTCCATCTGCCCATTTCAAGCAGGAACTTCAGGCACCTATCTCTCCTCTCCTCTCCTCTTTTATGAAACCCAGCTGTGGTTTTCGCTATCCAAGGGTCAAACGTTGGATGCCTTCTGAATGATGCATACGAGGCTATAAAAGTTGAACTTCATTTGCATTGACCTGAGTGGTGTTTGAAATAGATGGACACGAAGATACATTTGCAAAATTGTAAATGTTGGCTATGTATATCACCTGACTGGAACTGTACCCGGCAGGCCTGTGTTGGCTCAGCTTGGCCAAGTCATCACATGCAAAAAGGTGCGTTTCAGTTGTGGCGTGAAAAGAATGAAACACTGACTTGAAATTGCCCATTGCAAGTACTTTTGTAAACTAATATTGCGCCTGCCTGATATTTCAATTGTGAAACAAGATTCTTGCATGACAGTACAAATGGTCTATGTTTCCAGGAGGAAGTATGTATTTGCTCATGAGATGTATTTCAACACAGCGTTCTAGTTCACAAAGTAAGTTCTGTTTTGTGGAAAGGAATCCGTATATGGGTGACATGATGATTTCGATCGACATACTCGAACTGCGCAAATAATTCCAAGTAAAACAAAAGCATTGTGAAAGTACATACCTCCAACATTTGTCACAGTTCCACTCCATCACTATAGGAGGTGGTCATATGCAAATGTCAAACAATTAATGAGAAGACATGACCATCTTATTCCAAGAAACGAGCTTCTATGATAACGTGTTCATGGTCATTTTAACATGACCTTGCAAACAAACAAATGCAACCAAATCCTACCATTGCGAGTTGTGTTGCCTACTGTATTGTGATTCAGAAATTACCTAAATTAATAAAACTGGTTCTGGGAAACATAATTTGCCTTGATAAACTGATTTAATAATATGTTAAAGAAGCTCACAAATTGACTTTTGCAAAATGGACAATGTGCAATAACCTCTTCAATGCTCTCGGTTTGTTTGGATTGTGTCAGGTTCACTCTGCTGTGACGGACAGCAGGTTGTGGAGGTTATCAGGTTAATGCCCGAAGCTGGACAAACATCTCTGCCTCCCTCGGCCACTAACATCAGACAGGCCGAAGGTTTGATTGCGTGTTGGATGTTTGTTGAAGTTTGTCAGAGCATACATCTGGTGTGAGCTGTACTTTCCAATGCCTCTCGAGAGTCCAAAGTCCAAATGCATGTTTTGCTGGCTTGTGAGCTTTTTTTTGTAATCAGGGTTGGAATTATGAACGAATTTGTGTAATTTTGCAGACATGATTTTCTTTCTCTTGAACTTTGCAAGGGTTAGGCTAAACCAAACTGTAACCCTCATGTGAAAAATCATCTGCATAGTGGTTTTTTTTAAAATAAACATTGGCACTTTCTAAACCACTTTTAAAAGGGTAGTACACCGTCCAGACACAATATTTTCACACAAAGGAAGTAGGAAGCTGATGTGGTCATAAACTCAAACTTATGTATGTGCAGAATCCGGCCATATACGTCATTAAGTGGCAAACAATAAGCGGAATAAGATCATAAACAGTTTGAATTAAACATGTCCCCACCCAGTCGCGCTGTCCTTGAGTCTGACAGAACAGGCCAACTGTCGCATGCAGGCGGCTGCTATTTGCTTCGACACGTGTGTCAATTCATAGCAACTGTAGTAGGCCTATGTGGCAAAAAATAAAAGCGATAAACAAGAATTATGACTTCGCTTCACTTAGCCACCAATGATTAAGTTTCAGTGGCTCATGAAGTATATGAGAAATGAGCAGGTAATGTGCTGCACTGTGATTGGACATTTTCTAGTAAGGTAACTGACATAAATGTGTCTTTTCTGTGCATCTGCGATTAGGTCATTTAAGTGGAGCGTTTCACATGTTGGCAGGATATCACTTCTCCTCAGAATTGCCCTGTGATTGACTGGTGGCCAGTCGAGCACGTAGTCAACTGCGTTGAGCTCCAGCTCGTGCTGTGACCCTGAACTTTATGAAATGATGGAGATGGATGGAGGATAGCTGACCTTTTTATGCTGTTTTCGGGCAGGATTCACAACTTTTAGTCGTGTATCATTGCCTTGTGTCACTGTAAAATGGTGAAGTGTGATCATGCTTTAACGCTCGACTATTTCCAACTGAATGCTCATGAAAACAACTTCGCCAGTTACATACACACCTACTGAGCTTTATGAATTGAGAATCACTCTCCCAAGACAGTGCTTCCCATTACTACTTTAGGCCAGACTTCTCACATCCTCAAGCAAGATTGCGGTTCTTGTGGAGCACACCACTTTTCTTCACATTGCCGGACATTTTGCCATAGCCCAGTATATGCTGGAAGCATTCTTGCCAGTAATGCATGTCTCATCATACACACATGTCACGCTAACGTTTGGACAGGCTGGATTCATTCATCACTTCACTCAAAAGGTTTTTCCATTTGGGCTTAGATTCCCTGGCGTTTAGCCCTCCAATGAAAGGGCCTCAAGCTGCAAGTCATCCAAACGTCTATTGTCCTAATAAGGAGTAGCGTGTGTGTGTGTGTGTGTGTGTGTGTGTGTGTGTGTGTGTGTGTGTGTGTGTGTGTTTCCCTTGCAAGTTAATAAAACTTCCCATGAGTAGAATCCAGCCATATGCTTTTGAGGGTTTGGCTGAGAGAGTAACTCTTGTGCATAGACGAGCATGAGGCGTTTAAAGATCAGAGCCTTATGCAGCCTGACGTCACTCCTCCCATAGAACCACTGCGGTGGAGCTATGCTCCTAAACCAAAGGGGTGCTGGGTTATTGGGGGTGGGGGGTGCTGGGTCTAGAGCTTCTAGGGGAATACAAAGGTGGTGTTTTGCAAAGATCTAATGAGCGTCATTGATTGAACTCTTTTGAGTGCAAACATACGTTGTGTTTACGTATGGATGTAGAGTGAGCACATACCAAATACAGTGGCTCGGAGTGTGAACATAAACACCGAGCGTTGGCTCTACCTTTGTTCCACTGTGAGGTGGTGTTGCGGATGAAGGTTTGTGCCACAGCTGTTTTCTTTCATAGCACAACGAATGGCACGCCTCCTGTGATCTCACTACATTCATACATAATGTAAAGAAAGATTACTGAAAACAAAAACACAACTCTCGTAACGTGAAAAACTGTCATATTTGAGAATTTACAGTTCCAAAGGATAGTTGGAAAGAAAATACTTCCTGCTGGGTTACAGTGTGACTGGAAGCATTAATAAATCATTGGTGGGATGATGACAGGGGATTACAGTGACAATGCTGTAATTCTGCCGTTTACACCTCTGTGCGATGTTGTTGGATGGAAATTGTCCTTTCCCGGCCAATCCTCGCAGCATCCCTCATTTGCATAAAAATGACAGCGTTCTGAGCGCAGTAAGCCCAAGTGCTTCAAATGCGGAAACGGAAATAGACTCGCTGGGGTCCATGCATGACGTTCGCTGTTAAGCTGCAAGCTCTCCCCTTGTGGATGATGTTGTTGGCCGTGCATGTGCCATGGGCACTCCCAATTGTGCATCTGTGCGTGACAATATCCCTCACACCTCTTGCACGAGTGATTGGGGTGCTATTAAAATATGTTTAAGATGATAATGATTATAACCCGTTCAAGGAATGGATTTTAACAATTACTCATAAGGCTTGTCCCATGCTGGTGTTATATTTGTCTGATCACTTCCACGGAACGCCAAATTTGTCTGTCTGTGCCTCGATCACCACCTCCTGTTAGACCTGCTTTCAGCAAGTCTGATATCAAGTCTAGTTGTTGTAACCAAATTTACGGATGCCATGAGGGACATGGCAGGAACAAGTGTGGCGTCGTTCGTCTAGTAAATTCATCTGAACGGCCAGAGAGGCGCAACACGGGCACCAGTCTACCAACCTGGGGCCCAGAGATAGCACCTGGCAAGGAAAAAAAGTGCACAAACGTTTTTATTGTATTACAGTAGTGAATCAGGCTGTCTAACAATCACACTGATGTCATGATGTCAAGATAAAAGCTTTATAAAAAGAGACTTATGACCGAATTAATTATCGCTGCCGATGCTCAACAAGCAATTCTTCCTTAAGCGATAGAAGTGTCTCGCTTCCTCTCTGGCATCTTTGCATGCTGCTGTTTTAGCCAGGGTTTAAACGGTCATCCTGTTGACTGAGGTCAAGTACCATGTCACAGGAGTTGTCAGATGATCCGGCAACAAAATACCCCCTAAATATTCCGACACGCTACACTTCCTGTGCTAAGATGTTTGAGATGTCACATACCATCGTGTCACTATTGAAGCCAATGGTCAGAAGTAGTTCATCTGTCCGCAGGGTTGTGGCTTGACCCCCTCTACCTCCCCCCCCCCACCAAAATGGCATCTTGTTTTTGGAGGAATGCTCGTCTGCTTCTTGACTACTTTTGAGGTGCTCTTCAGCAAGGCATCACCGCTTCCTTCTACCTCAGCACCTTCAGTAGTTCCTTTGCTCCTTGCATACCTCCGTATGCATGATCTAGTCCTCTGTGTCGGGTACAACAAACATCATGCAAATAGAATTTTCCCTTGAGGCATCATGATCAGCATAACACCTATAAATGACAAGTCATATCAGACTCAGAAGGGTCTTAAAAGTGACTGGTTTTGTTCCCTTTTTTTTCATTTCCAACGCATTCCCAGCAATGCTGTCATCTGACCCTTACGGAGTCCTTTGAAGTAAGAATGGCCTCTCACAAGCGTTCTCTTGTCAACTGTTTATTGTCCAACAGTTGTGGAGTATACTTCCATAAACTTAGCCCGCAGTTAACACTATGTGAGTTGCCTTTTCAGTTGGTGCTTAGGAATTCCTGTGTGTGATGTCGGGGGTGTTTGTGCCAGGGGTGTGGTGCCAATTGGGAGCTTTTGATCAAGCGATAAGTGAAATACGGATGACGTGCAGCGTATTAGTGGACAGCCTCCAGCACGTATGATGCGAGCCTGCTGCAAGTCCTGGGAGTTTAGTCGGCAAACTTGTGTTTCTTCTGTCAGAATGTCCCCATCTGCGAAATATGGGATGTTCTATTTATGGGAATCCATTCACAGTGCAGTCGAGTGATTATGCTGATTTGATAAAGTCATTCCTTCAGCATGGAATTGTGCAGTAACACAACATTTGAAGTCATTATGCCCCGTTGCCCCCTGAACCCTAAGTTCTCATGTGGCTTGTGAAAATGTGAGATAAGCAGTGGGACTTTAGGGGCTCCAGGCCCGAGCAATGAACTCCCGTGGGGGTTCAGTTCACAAAGGGGCCAGTGGACAGGGGCCATTAGAAGCATGCTGGTTTTAATGGCTACTTGGGTGGAGACTTTGGCCGGCAAATCTGCCGCCGTTTCTCATGTGCTCACTCCAACGCTGGTCATGTTACTACCCTCCAACCGAACAGCGGCAAAGCGCAAACAACACAGTCTCTGTCCAGTGCAGCATGAATCTCAATCCACTGATGGATTGGAGTGTGACCTCTGTCTCTGGCCCGCTGCTTTATTGTTATTGATCAGTAGTACTGAGTGTGAGAGTGTGCACTGGGTAAGTGACATAAAATGAATCAGCTTTTGATCCTGATGTGTCCAACCAAGTCGACACTGGGAGAGGAAAGAAACGACTAAACCCCCTGACAAAGTTCATATCCATCATTGAAATACATAAGATTCCAGACAGACACGCTACGTTTTAGTTTTTTACCTGTTTAAATGTAAATGTATATTAAACTTGACATTTCTATTCACCTTTAACTTGTTGCGGACACAAATTATGGTTACTACTTGTATCTGGGAGGTGAGTCTCTTCACATTTCTTAATGGTGTCAACTTATTGTCCTTTTAGCCATACCGCGTTGTAAGGACCAGAGAAGTTGTTGTTGTTGGTTTTTTTTTTAAATGTATTCTTTTGTTGTCATCATTTCTTCTTGTCATCATTTGTACACTTCAGTGGTGATATCCGAAAGCACGCACAAAAACACGAATGCTAACATCTGTTGATGGCTGGACCTTTCCTGAAAATATGAGTTGAACACCAAATTGTATGGGGTCAGAGGCATTTGAATAAAGTTTTCACTGCATATAAAGTATCACACAAATCTAATGGTTATTCATTATACAAAACCCTTTCTTTCAATGGCAAGTGTAGTCGGCAACCAAATAAAGTGATATCATTTCCAAGGCCAGCGCTTTATCTGCATGCTACACCGCTTCCCAAAGCAGACCCAAATCTTCTGTTTCTGTCTGTTCATGTCCTCCTCTAATGAGCGCTGCTTCCTGCTATTACTCTCTCAGTGGTGATGAGCTGGGTGGGTTCACCACTCGTGATGCTCAGTGCGTTCAAAGCCCAGACTGGCTGTGTGCCTGTCTGAGTAAAGAGGATGGGTGGGTGGTCAATGGAAAATGTTGTGAAAGTGGGCAGAATGGAGTGTGTGATGCCCGGAAACAAAGGGTGTTTTCATTGTGGATTTTGGCTCACTGTTGTTAGATTACTGTTGAAGCCTCTGCGTGGTTATACTGTTGACTTTGAGACAGTGTGACCTGATCCACTCTTTATATATAACGGGCAAAGGAGATGAAAAGGGTTTTTTTTCCGTATTATTCTGTCATTAATGAAGATATGAGAGTTGATCAAATGTAGCTCTATTTTCTTTCTCTCCACATGTTTCCAAAGCCGATGCCAAATCAAACTGTCCTCCCGTGGTCTCTGATTAAGCCACTGGATACACAAGAATAGTTCTCATATGCACAATTAGATTAAAAAAAAAAAAACATGTTGCATGTCTTCAGAATGATGACTCTGAACGTCGTCATCATCAGTGGCTCCACTTGCTTTAGTTTCAGTGAATTAAGTGCTTTGATGGGTTGCGTAAATCAGAAAATAAAAAGCAACTGAGATGATCTTGTTTTGGAGGAATTCACTGCAAGCATTGATGTGGATTGAAAACCGGATTGCAGTTTATATGAGTGCCATCAGTCCGCCCGCCACTTAAATGTTATTAACATCTCCATGGCTGTTGGATTACAAATGTGTTGCAATTTTATATTTTTTATACACAGTTTATATTGTTAAGATTCCAAACTGTTGAGGGGTCAATTTAACAATAAACAGACAATTATTCCTGACTCTGCTTGACCATGAATAGGCAAACTTGTCTAATTTGTGTCTTATGGAGCAGATCTCACAATAATTGCCATTTTTGTTTGTTATTGATGTTTTTAACAGAAAGATGTGAAGGACGTGTTCACAGCCATCACGTTTGAGGTGGCATACAGCCTTGGGAAGCATGTGGTCGGTGGACACCAGGAGGGAGACTTGCCTGCTCTCACCCCTGTGCTTCGGTGGAGGAAAGGAAACAAGATCGCAGTGAGGAATGAGGTATAAGACACTGCTGAACATGGGCATTCTGGGCCAAGTCTTTTTGTGGTTCCTCCAAGTTGATTTACAGTGATGCAAATGTTTTATTTATTTATTTTTGTGGCCAAAGCAAATTATTATGGTTTCATCCAAATCACAAACAGTTCCGACATCAAACCTAAAGTCATTGAGCATCCAAATTGATGACATGTCAGCAGGCAGCTCATCATAAATGAGCAAAGCGGAGTGCGCTACTTGATTGCAACCAGCAGAGGCGCTGTTGCTTTAGCCCCACGAGAACATGAGGCCATCACAGACCTCCACTTTTCAACGTAGCCAGTCAGCATTAATCCGCTCACCACAGCATTGGAAAAATTTAAGATCCAACGTGGTGGTTACCAGCTTGCACCTGTAGTATAGCAACTTGAGGATACTACTAACTGCTGCTAACTTATACGCAAATGTTGTGGGTTCAAATCCTAGCCAGCGCACCACTGCCAGTCCTCAGCCCATATAAAAATGGGTGGGTTATGTCAGGAAAGGGCATGTGATGTCAAAAACTGTGCTAAACAAATCACGTGAGTGACTTGCTGTGGCCAAAGCCCAAATTAACTTCTTCTGTTGTGGTTACGAGTTTGTTATTGTCCGTGTTAGGTTTTCTTGAGTGGAATCCAAGAGACAGGTTCATTTATTTTCACTGTCGCCACCTCTAACCTAGCCCACATGTTTCAAAGATGGGCTACACGTCATACAAAAAAGGAAGGATGGCGTCTCTCAACACCCGCAAATTGATTTATCTGAATTAAGCAATACTGTAACATTAAACGTAACAACTTCTGATCTGCTGGTCGTAAAGTTTCTCAGTGTGGATTAGCCTGACCATAGAAAGACTGATGACAGAGTTTAAGATAGGCTGCAAGTAAGCCGGCCTTCCTGTCGATGACAGACGTCAACACAACACTGCCCCCTGGACGGAGCAGCAAGTCATTGTGAACTTTTGTGTTTCCTCCTCAGACTTGGTTTGAGAAGAACTGCCTGTCAGACGACTGTGCTGCAGACCTGCGTCTCCATGGAAAGCTGTTGCTGTCTGGGTAAAAACAAAGCTACGACATCATTGTTCAGATTCAGTCTGATTTGGACCTTTTTGCAAGGAGAAGACATCAACCCTGTGGGTGTGGGTCCATGACGCATGCTTGGAGGATGTCCATATGTTTTTCCATGCACAGGGAGTTCCCTCTCTTTTTATGGAGTATTACTCTATGAACCAACTCACTAACAGTCTTTTTAATAGATGTTTTTGAAATGATTATTTTAAAGTAATTTCCACTACAATTTCATGATACAGCCCCACATCATTAGCATCCTCTTGTAGAAGATTTAGGCTATCTGAGAGGTCTTGCTAACTTCTCTTCAACTGCTTTTTTTTTCATTCATAATTATTTATGGAACTGTGGAAATTTTATTCCGATGCTCAGACAGATGTTTTCTGACTTTCATCCTCCCTCTTTTACATTAGTGGAAACCACCTGTTGGCATGCAAGAAGATTAGACACCTCCACAAACTGCAGCTTTCCAAAACGTTGGCGACCTGGATTCATTTTGCCATTGTATTGTTTGGGTCACGCCATGTGTGTATTATATTTTGTGGTCCAAAAACTGGTATTAAATTAATTATATTAGGTTAGGACTAACGCTGAGTGGACATAACAAAAGGTGCACATGTGGAGTCTCATATCCATTCATTCTTACAATGGTGTTTCTAATATTTCTCACAACTAAAAATATTCAAAGGGGCACTGCAACAAAACTAAATCCACAAAAATATGCATCATATTAAATTCTACTTCAAGCTATTGTATTGGCTATCAGTGTTTTGCAGGTTCACCTAATGCTGTGGCTTTTGAGGAGTGAGAAACGTTTCACAAATCTTCTCCTGTGACATTGCTCTGGGTTGTTTAAACAATAGTTTATTGGCCACGATACATTGTTTGCTTTATGTTTCAATCAGGGCACACAGCAGGCCCCATTTGGCCCTGGGAGGAGTAAGGAACGTCTCGTTGAACTTGACCATCTCAAATGCCGGAGATGACGCCTACGACACCAACGTCTATCTCAACTTCTCCCGCGAGGTTTTCTATATCAACTTCTGGCAAAAGGTGAGTTACAAAGCCTTGTTGGCAGTTATCCATAACAGTCCGATATGCTCTTTCCCCTTCTTCCATTTATTTCTTAGATTAAAATGTATACAATAAAAAAAAAGTAGTCTAAATAGTAGGAGAATAAAGAGAAACCTATGGCAGATGCCTTTATATACCAAATGCAGAAGATCCCACATGTGGGCACATCCTTCATATTCCCACGGTGCTTCATGCGTCATTGCAATATACTATGTCACCCTATAAATGAATTTTGATGAGAGCTATTACTCTTCACGGAAATTCATCATGAAATCATGCTTGACAATAAAATCCAACCCTCTGCCATCCCCTGCAATACCTGGAGGAGAGATTTTCTGCAAAGCAAATGGATTCCACAGTGGCAACCTTTTGCCTCAAAGTCACGTCACTTGGAAGAGGAAGCGAGCAAGTCTAGTCCAGCTCAGAGGCGCCCCATCAGTTTGCTTTTTAGATGGTGCACAGGATCACATCCTGTCATCAGGCTCACACCAGAGCCAAGTGATTGATGAAAGCTCACATGCTCACCAATGATATAAAATGACAAGGTGAAATTATTTTTCAGTAGAACGCGAGGTATAGGCAAATTGTATGAGAAAAGCAGATTTGGAGTGCCCCGGTGAATTTAATGTCCCCCTGCTGACATCATTTATCAGGTGGCCAGGATTTGCTGCAGGAACCTGATAGTTCGGGTGACCTGCTGCATAGAGGAAACAGGAAGCCAACTTTAGGAAGAGGTGATAAACAATCCATTGACCAGATTTAATGCTCTCAAAGACCTTCCTGATTACTACCGGAGAAGACTAAAGTGATATGTTCTTTATTGATGCAAAGCGCAGAGGCAAACCTTCAGTCCTCCAGAAAACCCAGCATGAACTTGTCTGCCCCTCAGATTTAAGAGTGAGGGGTCTTAGCTGGCTGTTGTTTTTCAATGTAAGATATCAAAAAGCTTTGGAAGCCAACTGCTTTGACAACACTGGCTGAGACTTCTGTGGGGCTGCAGCATCTTCAGTGCTTCCTTTTTGGACGTGACGTCAAATGGAAAAGATGCATGAATGTTTAGAATTGCCAGCGTCAGTGGACGCTACATCGTGATGTGATCACTGAAAAGCTGTTTGGAACTTGAAAACAGCCGCAGTGTGACCAAGCTACCGAGAAGTGGAGTTTACTGTAACTAGTAATGTTGCTACTGCCCGACGCTAGCTCAAACTATTTTACACTCTCAGACACCTCTGAATTGCTTGGGAAGGAACAAAGCTATATAATTAATGTATGAATTATTTTAATCATTTAAGCACAACACATGTGGGATGGTTTTGTACACTCGTAGCACAATTCTAAAGTTGTGGATTAGGATTTCTGATTGTGGGCTCCAGCCTTATTCTCCCCAGGTTTGACTCTGTTTTCTCCAAGTATCTCCCACTTACCAAAAACCAACATGTTGAGTTCATTGGGAAATTGTCTGGACTTGCGACATGAATTTTATCTACACATTTGTGGGACAGGGAGCCAGTGGAGATATAGATTGTAGATGTAGAACGATGATGTTATACTTGCAGAATATATTGCCAAGGAGGACAAGGTAACTGATAAACAGTAGTGGGCCAAGAACAGACACCTGTGGAACACCAGAAATGACTGGAGATGAGTGGAATTTGAGAGTTTTGAGCTGGATTTACTCAATGCAGTTCGAAAGATATAATTTTAAAAAGTCATGGGATCCGTCTAAAAATCCAGTTCATCTGTCGAGGAAGATACAACGTGAGATGATGTCAAAAGCTGTCCTTAAATCTGAGATGGACTGAAGATCTTTCTTAAAAAAAAAAGGCAAATAAATAACTTGATTCCATGCTGCAAGGACCATGACACAAGTTAGGAAATGTAAATCCAAATGTATACACATACTGAGGTCGAAGTGATGCCTAAAAAAACAGAAACACCTGTGAATTGTCATCCTGATGCGCTTCCTCCATTAGAAGTTTGGCATGACACTAAAGAACACTAAACAGTCCCACTGACATTTGTGAGAATCCCTGTGTGTGTGCGTGCGTACGGCTTCATGTGAGACCCGACAGAGTAAGCAAGCGACAGAAAGTGAAGAAGTGCTGTACAAACAGAGTCTTGTCGTTGTTCTCCCCATGGAGGCACCACACGCCATGTCTGCGCCCTGCTCTTGCTCAAGGACTGCCAGGTGGGTGATGAGTAAACAGGCAGTCTTCCCTCGTCCACTGCATGTGCAGCCCCACGGGATGGGCGGTGTTTGCACAGAGGAATACAGGAAACAGAGGAAATTCCATCATTGCCAGTTGTGCTCGGTCCCCCACACCTCCGAAAGAGAGAAGCGGTGCTTGTTTAGGTTGAGTTAATGACGATGAGGTCCCCTGCCACGCCTTGCTGAATCAGCAGAACCAAAGTAAGGTTCATAAAAATATGTCACCTGGGTCTACCCTTGCAGCTCATTTCCTCATCACTTTTGGAAGTGTGATCAACAGGCTTCTGAAAACTTGGCAGGCTGACGCCCTGCAGAATGTTCCGAGAGGGCCGGCCTAGCTTTTACAGTTGTGTCTCTCTGCCCTCGTCCATGCTCCCACAACACAGGCTCGGCGAAAAGCCTCCCAGTGAACCTTTGGCTAAAAGAATCCTTACTGCTCGCAGGGTCGGGGCCTGAATGTTTACATAGTGCAGCCGGTGGAGCTCCATTTTGTTTAGACAAGCTTCCAAACACACAACCTGGAGCTTGGCCAATTTACCCAGCCGCCAAGATTTGTGTGTGTGTATGTGTGTGTCTGTATACATTGTGTGTGTGTATATATATATATATATATATATATATATATATATATATATATATATATATATATATATATATATATATATGTGTATATATATATGTATATATATATATATATATATGTGTGTGTGTGTGTGTGTGTGTGTATCTATATCTATATATAGATACACACACACGTGTGTGTTTTTGTGTGTGTGTGTGTGTGTCATCCGCGCCATCTCTGCTTTTACATTCTTTCTACAATGTAGAACTTGTATAAAATTAAATAAGGCATAAGAATATAGTATACTGTACTAGCCACAACAATTTTCTGTCTTTCCAATCTCTCAGACGATTCGTCACGTAGAAATGCAAACCAGTTTCTTTCATTTTCACTTCCTGGAAGTGCAATGAGCAGGTGTCCCAACACTATTGTCTGTAGTGTGCACACGCTGCCAGTGACAAACCTCAGCTTTTATCAGAAAGGATTGCTCTGTCATGATTAGAGACTTGTCGTGAACATGGCTTCCTTTTTCCAATTCCCATGTCACCTTCTGCGTCTCCAGTCCGTCTGGCTCCCCGACTACTCCGTCTATCTCTCTTTTTGCAGGAAGAGAAGGGCATTTCCTGTGAACTTGTCGACTTGGACTTCCTCCGATGCAGCGTGGGATTTCCCTTCATGAGAGCACAGTCAAAGGTAAGCAAGTCGTGATGCAATTGACAGAGTCAGAATATTCAGAATATGTGTAAACATTTCAACAAGGTCCACCAACTGCATTTTTTTTTTTTGGCTTGTCTTTAGTATCATTTTGCAGTCCTTTTTGACACCACTCAGCTCTCTGGGGAAAATGACACTTTGCAGTTCTTGGTGCAAGCAAAGAGGTATGTACTTAACTGACATTTCATTCGGTATGTCTACAGACAGTAATTGCTGTATCCAAAAAAAACCCAATGATGACTTTTAACAAGTTTTAATTTAACAATATATTTTTTTTTAATTCATACGCTGCATCACACTGAAAATCATTACTAATACTGTATCTTACTTAGCTACCCGTGAGGGTCAAACTAATAGAAACACTATGATTTATGAATGTTATACCGTGTGTCTTTACCGGAATGTTTTAGCTTGTGTGCATCTTGGAATGTGGTTACAATTATTTACCTGAATAGCTTCTTTGTTTGTTTCAGTGCCAATCCGGAGCACAAACTCTCTGACAATATTCTGGATCTGTCAATCCCGCTGATTCATGAGACTGACACAACAATTACAGGGTAAGATTCATTCAAAAAAAACAACAACAACAAAAACACATGATACCTTAAACATGTGCGGAATGGCCATGTGGCTTGAGTGACTGCTTGCGGGTTCTCAGGAAATAAGGGAGTACTGTTGTCACACTGGAGAAGCACATCAACATGAGAGGCCTTATCTCGGAATGTTTTATCGCCAGGCGAAAGGGAGAGCGATGTAAAACAGCCTCAATCCACCAGAACTTTGGCATTTGATAAGACTGCTGTATCTGCTGTCTGTAACATGAAGGGAGGCATCGGAGCACATCTGGCTCTTATCTCAACTACTACAGTATACAAGGATGTTCATAGGGCGCTAATGCCGCTATAAATCACACACACACAAACACACGCACACACGCGCGTGAAAAAAAAATGTGAACATGACTTCCCCTGTGTTCTGCAGTGTGGTGACGCCGAGCTCCTTTGTGTATGGAAACTCCATTGACACCTCGCGCTTCGTCCAACTTGAAGACATGGAGTGCAGCTTCCAGCCTCTCAATGTCACTTTCCAGGTAACGCCGGCACCGTCTACACACACAATCGTCTGAATGTATCTCGCTTCTTGTGTGTCTTCATATCTTTTTTTCTCAATGTGTTCCAGGTGATAAATAACGGGCCCAGCCGGCTGCCAGGCTCCACCGTGGTCATCAGGATACCCAATCGGCTAGCGGGCAACGGAGCTGATATGTTCCACATTTTGGAGACGCAGGTGGATGGCGACAGTAATTGGAATTTCCAGCCCAAAGCATTGATAGTTTGTTTATACACCTGCAGGCGGCCACATCTTGTGCTCATTTATCCAGCTCATTGTCCGTCGGAATTCTTGCGGTGTTGCAGCTCCGCGTGAGGCGAAAAGTCAAACTGTCGACGTTGCTACTGAAGCTAGCCGGTCATTTGGTTTTCACAACATTTTGCATTTAGATAAAGGAACGCAGTATTCCCAGTCGGTTTGGATATTTTCTTAACCCTTACATTGGCCCTTTCATTGAGGTAGCTCATGGGGGAGCTCAAGCTGTTAATTGTATTTACTATGAATGGGAGGATAGAGTTGACTATATCCCACCCTCCTTGAGCCCATCTGGAATCACTTTGAAGGGATCAGACGGCTTGCACGGAATGGGAATGTGACACCTGTGGAGCAGGCTACCGCGCGCCATACCATCCAACCCTTGCACCACTTATCAAAATGCCTTGAAATAGTCACTATATAGGCACATATATTCTGACTTTTTACACATTCGTTCATTTGTTTTGCTTACGCCATCCACTTTCTTGGCTCCTGCAACATATGTTCCGAGTTTTCCATGCAAATCTCGCTTGTTTGACGTGTAAATACGGTTTTCCCAGGATAAGAATCCAGCAGGTTTAGGGCCGATGAATCATCACATGGCAGGAGAAAGTGCTGTAGTAAAGCGTGCGGTCTTGCTTGCTGGGTGGCAAAAGAGCACACAGGAAATTTGAAAAAGGCCTAATTTATACAGTATATGCTGGAATTTCTTTTTTTTTTTAATGTAAACGCGCAACATACACATTGATTGTGGAAAGGATTTTGTATTGTGTAAAGTTTTGAGAGTCTGCCACGTTTATTATTAAGTCACCTTGCATTTTCTTGATAAGTGGTTGACTTTCAGATGGATGAGCCCTGATAATGGGAGAAGTTCACCGAAAGACCTTCAGGTCAGAGTGAAGAGAGGGGAAAAGGGGAAGTGTTCCCTTGAGGCGGGCCTGAGCTTTAAACCAGCTACCTCGAAATCACTCCATATGAGAAATCTGATGTTTCGGAGGGGTGCAATTTCTTGTTTGGGAAAACTTCCTAACCTTCCCCACACGGAAACTCTGAACATTAGTGGGGTTGCATTGTTGGTCACAGAAACCTTTGTAGGACAATGTTTGCAACTATATGGTTTGATCCTGACTTGCTCCCTTCTAAAATGGCAATTTGATGTTTTGATGGTCAATAATGAAAATTTTTCTTTTTTTCAGGTGGCAGGCAGCCGAGGAAACTGCACCCCACATCGGAACCCGACACCATGCACGATTCCCCAGGACCGAGAGAGCATCTTTCACACTATATTTGCCTTTTTCACCAAATCAGGCCGCAAAGTCTTGGTAAGTATGCGCCAGGTCAGCAGGCTCGTGTTTGCCTGACACTCATCTTGTTGGCTGTTCAACGTGCTCCCTCAACTATCTATATCAGGATTGTGAACGACCGGGAAGAGCGTGTATGACCATTTCCTGCAGTCTGGGGCCGCAGCTGAAAGAAGAAGCTTTGAATATAGACATAAAGCTTTTACTCAATACTGAAATTCTGAAGACGGTAAGAGATGTTTGACCAGCCGGTCGCTTGCAAAGTTGTTATGACTTAAATGCAATCCCGTATTTTCTGCAGGATACTTCCTCTATGATTCAGTTTGTGACACGGGGCCATGTGCAAGTAAATGACAGGACGGTGGAGGTGCCCAAAGGCCTGCCAGAAGACATCTCTGTGAGTACACAAATATTGTACAGTACATCTACATTTTTTTTGTATTTCATTTCTTGAGATTTGTTCTGCAAAGCCTGCAGAAGAGGCCGATGTGAAAATGGGTTTGTGTTCACAGTGAGGTTTGTGGCTTGGGAACTCTCGGGAGATGCATATCTTAAAACCTCAGTAAAAATAAACATTAGTTCATGTTATGCGGAATTTTTGGAGCGAATTCACACTTTGGTTGGAGCGACCAGTTCAGGGTGTACCCAGCTGGCGCCCTAATGACGACAAATGCTTTAAAAAATGGAGGGATGAAGAGACCTTGTTTCATTGAAGGCCCTTTATAAGATGTTTAATTTCTCCTGACAAAATAGTACAAATCTGTTGAGCCCTTCGTGGAACAGTTGGGGCCCTTAGCTATGTGCTGGCGCTCGTATTGGGGCCCTCAGCTGCAGACAAAGGCCGGCGCTGCCCTCGCTGTTCGTTGCTGACTGATTGAATGGCTCAGAAGATCTGTCCTGATGATTAAATTGAGCATATCAACATAAATCCATGATGCTCTAGGTAGCATGTTGCAAATGATTACGTTAGTGACTAAACAGCAGGCTTTCCTACCCTGAGTTCCAGACATGCTCACCCGCACCTGGCCCCCCATTTCCATCCACTACCATCAAGTAATAAACACACACTCCAAAGTCTGATTTGTGGTCCCAGGTTGCATTACTTGCGGCTGACTAGCAAGCTGAGTTTCTCATCACTCATTTAATGTAAGCATATCAACATAAATCCATGATGTATGAACTTTACATTGAACCTCACATTCCCACAATGAACAGATTGCAAGTTGCAACAAAAGCAATGACCAGAAGAGCAGTCATCTGGCTTTGCAGTTGTTGGATTTTAGCACCCTCACTTGGGCGAAGGTGTTAATGTGAAAATCTATGCAACAGAGAGATTATCCTCATTTTGTGTTCTCGCGCCACCTCACGCACGCACTTGCCTTTTCAAAGGGCAAGCGGCACTTCAGAGCCAGGCTGCTGCACTGACGATGACGTCGTGCCTCGTTTGTAATTGTGCAGCGCACCCGTGGACGGGGCAAAATGGACAAAATTTGCAATTGTCCAAGTTCATGACTGCATAAATAAATAAATGCATCTCATGATCCTCCATTTGATGCCTGCATGCCAGCATAAACACAGGCTTAGAGTTATTGCAGAAAAATGACAGTTTTCACCCCAGCTAATGCAGTGTAAATATATAAAAGCAATCAAGGTGATTATGCCGGAAATGATTTGAGCACACAAATATAAACCTCCTTTTTCCCAAAATAAAAATGTTCATCTATGATGGAAACAGAAGTAATTGTGAGAAAATTAAACAAATACCAAAGCATTGGTAAGTGGGAAGTATATGCGAATGTAAGATTTTTTGGGTGTTGCAGTTTGAGTTCACTAAACAATCTGGACTTGCTGACAGTGATGGATGATTCGGGAGGTGACTGTACTGGGAAGCGGCCTAAGCCTATGCGCTGTAAAGAAAAATGACTTATGACGTGTGGAGACTCTAAATTTAAAAAGGGAGTGGATGATTTAGACTAGAGATACTCTGACCTAGTACGATGAATGTACACTAGTCTTATGTGTTATCTTTTAATTGAAACATTAATAATATGAAGTTACATTTTAAGAAACGGTTACCAAAAAAAACACTTTAATTCAACAAAAAATGTGTTTAATGCAATACTATTCTATTTTCCAGCTCAAAATCTGGCTTACAAATATTATTCCTCCCCACGACCCAAAGTAATGAAAATACATCACGTACTAATATAAAAACAATATTGTGTACCAGAGATGGGCATTCCGTCCATTTTTAATTTTTTTTTTTTAATGGACAGACTAAACAATGACGGAGGTCGGTTTTTGTCCGTCCCTTTCATCGTATGTGGTTTATTAACAAGGCCTGAGTGGAGCTTTCAAACACTGTATTTTCTTTAATAGCACAACCTTTTTCCAAATCGAGTATTTTTCTAGCAACACTGCCACCTAGTGTACAATCAGAGAACATAACAAAGTACCTACGAACACCGATTTGACTATCAATCCAGCCGGTTAAGGAAGCTTGCTGTTTATGCCATTTGAGGCACGGATTTCTAAAAGTAAAGTTTTTATTATTATTTTATTTTATCATAGTAGCTATTTTTGTGTGGTGAAATACTAATGCGGAGTTGTTTATCACTAAGACATAAAAATATAAAGAAACAGTGATGTCATTTTTGTTTGATTTTTGGCCACCCTTGTCTGCAACAGACAATAAGGTTCTGTCGGCTGGCATAAATGCAGTGAATACTTCAATGTTTGCATACGAGAGTCCTGAACATTTTTCAAAGTGTGGCATTTTGTAATGTGGCAAGACATGTGTGTTTTGTATTTTATGGACGACGCTTTTCTCTCATGCAGTGACATAAGCTTTGTAGTGAGCATGTCTGTAAAGAGGAAAACACCCTAAAATCCCTATTACTTTGGCGATGATTCTCGTTTTTTCAAAGATTGAGGGTGGGCATTAAGTAAAGATGCCAAAATAAATTTTGATGACCGTCGATCGCAGTTTTGGCACATTAGGCGACGTTTAAATTCCGACATTATGGGTTCAGCCTGTCATGTTGCATAACTGTATGCCAAGTGAGAAAGGACATATTACATTAGTGTTGGCAACTAAAGAGGCATTTAAACCATTTCACACAAGATTCCATGGGAGCCATAAACTCTTTGGAAATCTAAAATGAATAGAAATATTCTTTTCCTTTTGCTTTCCAATTCTGGAATGGACAATTGCTGAACCGGGTCGAAGCGATATGTCAGCCCATCTGCCATATTGTTTGTGGCTTTAATATTAGAGATATAAATTTGGCAAATAATAAGCAATTAAAAAAATAAAAGCCCACAAATCCACTGTTGTACATAAAATATATCTCTTTATAAAAATCTTGATTGGTCGTTTCATTTGGTGGTTTCTGTGTTGCGTACTCATATAGCAATATTCTGTGAGCCTTGATTAATCTGTCAGAATGCTCTAAATTGACTGGCACTCAACAGTGTCACTCCTTTTTGTTTTTTTTGTTTTTGTTTTGAATGGCTGGCATTTCAAGTTTTAAAAAAAATTGACCATAAGCGTATTCACGGTTGTTCTAGCTGATCTTCGAGGCGCTGCACAGTCAAGAGCCCAGAGGCTACGTTGTGGGCTGGATCATCGCCATCAGTCTGCTAGTGGGGATCCTCATCTTTTTGCTCCTAGCTGTGCTGCTATGGAAGGTAGAACTACTCATGATTGTATTTTTTTTTTAATGTGTCAAAGGCTTTGTATGTGTGTTTTGTCAGTGGAGTTGGAAATCCAGGTGAGTGAGGTATCAGCTTCGTGTAGCGGGAGAACAGTCGGTGGCGTTTCAGTAAAAACACCGAACTGCTTTTAGATCCACTTATTACAAACCATCAAAAGGTCTTCCGTTCTATGTAATAACATTTATTGCACAAGGCCTACTGCAACGGTAATGCCCGTCAAATGTTTTGCTCGTATATTTTGTTAATGTGTACTGTAAATGTAATCTCACTGCAGCAGTCCAAGGTTAACATTTTGTGTTTTTGACAGATGGGTTTCTTCCGTCGGCGGTATCGCGAGATCATCGAGGCCGAGAGGAACAGGAAGGACAGCGATGACAGCTGGGATTGGATGGAAAAGAACCACTGAGACACATGCTGGCAAAGGTGGCGGGGGTCCCTGTGCCGCCAAAGAGATTTTGGGATCGGGTCATGATGAATTCAACGGCACGGGGCTCCTTTTCAGCCATGCCGCCCTGGCGGCACCGGGCCCATCAAGCCTTCCATATGTGGAAGAAGAAGAATATTCTCCATATTTTCTGGAGACTTGATATGTTTTTGAGGGGGTGGGGGGGGGGGGGTCCCAGGAACTTTCGAGGTGACAGCGTGGCCTGCCAGAGGATGACGAACTACGACAATTTGCAGCTGGCGGCGAGGAGCTGCCGGTTAAAAGTCCGAATGTGGATACTGGTGGACAACAAAAACCTCAGGGCTGTGTTACATAGCAACTTTATTTTTGTACACTTTAAGCCATATTGTGCAAAAAGTGGTCACGGAGAGGAGTTTGGGCCATTGTGTCTGTAGTATGTTTTCCTAAAAGCACTGATGTCTGATATGCCTGAATGCCTCAGCTACGGAGTATATCCTGCCCAGAACAGATTAGACATATTCCTTATATTGAGAGTGGGCGATTGTGTCTCCTCATTGACCATCGTTGAAATCTGTTGTTGTCGTCGAGACACAAAAACCCACGCACACACGGTTTAAAACACTGTAGCCTCTGCTGCTGTCTGCAGAGTTGGCCCGCAAGTGCAGTGCATGCGCCGGCTGAGGTCGTTAGAAATAGTAACACTTTATGGGTCATGCTTTTTCATGTTCTACACCGGTGTTTGCCAACATTTATTGAGCCAAGACACATTTTCACGTTCATCTCGAGTGGCATCAGCATTGATAAACAAGTACTGTAGCTCACTTTCGGTGATGTTTCATATGAAGGATTTTTGCCTGTGTAATGTGTTAATGATTCCTAAAATCATTACTAGGTATGAAGATGACCAACCCCAAAATAAATAGCAGTAAATAGCAACTCACTGGCCACAACATTAGGTACACTTTTATGTTCTCATTTCAACTGCTGCAGTGGAACCTCCAAAGTGGAACTTAGTCCGCACCATCATACCGGTTGTACTAATTTCAAAACAAAAATAAAGAAAATTAATTTGTCCCATTCTTTAATTTAGTATCTTGATAAAACCTTTATTAAACTGTACAGGCATGATTTAACAAGCACTTTTTAATCATCTTAACGTCCATACAAGCATAAAAAGGAGTTAAGCACTGTATAACAAAACTAAATACAAATAGTAAAACTACACCACTTTTTGGAGACGCCAGGCAGACGTAATGGAGTTGGAAGTTGGAACAGGAAGGTTTTCACTGAATAACCTTGTGGCATTAATAAGTATTGCTGGAATTAATAAATACGTTAACCAGCGGATTATTATCTGCTCGGTATAATAACCTGGTTTGTCTAATTTATATTTGTGGAATTGCACAAACTGTAATTATCAACCAAAGCTATCACTCTGTTTTTGGTTCTCTCGTTAGCATTACACATTTAACTACCACTTTTACACTTATTAATAGTGACCTCTGTGGTGACATAAAAAAAGCAAAATAAAAAGCAAAATGCCTTCGTAATTAATAAAATTCTCACTAATTTGAAGTGTCAGAATTGCTAACGTTTCCAAACTGAATTGTGCTTCTTTTGGTACTTTCAACTTTAATGTTCCGCTGTATTATGAAAAATCCTGGCTTATATTTATTTAGGGAAAAAACAGTTTTGATTTACAGAGTTTTTTTTCCTCTTTCCTAATATTATGATTGGCTTATTTTGGTTGGATGCAGCTGTTAGTGTGGCATAGTGCAATCTTCAACCACAATAACAGACACTTCATTCTGTTAAGGCAGCATTTTTTTCGATCGATTCGATTTGATTGCACTGACGTACCTAATGTTGTGCCCAGTGTATCCTAATGGATCATGTTCTAAATTCTTAATGAAATGTTTAACTTGATACAATGAGATAAGATGATGTTCTGATTTTTGTGCGCGCTGATCCCGATTCGACGACAGCTGTGAGTATTGAGTTTGACTATGATGTTAAAGTATACTAATACAGTACTGTAGTTATAGTATCGTATAGAGTCTGGAGTAAGAAACCTGAGCTTCATGGCCCACCGCAGCCTGATGTATGTGTGGGATTGGACCCCCTCATGGGTCTGTAGTGTGAGTCATGCCCTAAAAATAGGTGGTGATGGACTACATTAAATAATTACACAAAAATTAGCCTTTTAGGGCTTTATTTGACAAGAACATGAGCAAACCGTCAGGCTAATACAGTAATAATATAGTTGCTGTCGTCCAATTGCCTCGCAGCTTTGGGACCTGGATGACTGAGAATCTACACAGATGTAAAGAAGTATTTTAGCAAGTACATTATTTCTTTGGTATACTGTGACACAAATTTAAAAAAAAAGAACAAGACTTGGGCAATTATTCTCTTGGGATCATGAACCATGACTGAACTGCTTCCAATAAAGTGTTTAACTGCGCTCAGCCATGCCATTTTGACTTAATGCAGAATACAGTGAAAGGGAATGTATATAACACGCCCCCCAACATCTGTAAGTATTTTAAACATTTGAAGACCTCCAGTGCAAATTTAGATTTACGTTTAAAGGTACCGGTAATTCAGACTTTCTTCAGGGCTGCAGTGTTGACAGTACTGTAGTGATGTGTCGGTCGCGAACGAGCCGGTACGAAGAGCCGGCTCTCTCTCTCTCTGTACTGTGCACGGAGTGCACGCTGAGCACATGCTCCGTCGCGTCTGCGCAGCCACAGACAGAAGCATAACTACCTGTCAACTTGTACGTTTTGCCCGTATTTTATACGTTTTTTTTTAATCATTTCAAATCATGTACGACGTATTACAACCCCCTCCAATTGTGAACCGATCTCACAAAGGCCATTTTGGCTCAAATCCAGATCGTCTCACCTGCTGGTGGCCAACGACAATGCCGTTGTCGATCCCTACTATTGTCACGGCAAACCAGCAAAAGTAATCGTATATATTTTTTCAGCGCTGCGTACGGTCGGATTGATCAAGCATGATTATTGTTTCCCCTTGCCAATGGCCCTCTGCTGGAGTTTGAGACCGAAATGTTTCTGACATGTTGATCGATACACAGTGAATACTATGACGGGGAAAAGTTATCGGGGCCCTCAGAAAGTCATACTATATTTCCTCCCCAATCTGAAACGAAGTTTGATTTCACCGCGATCCTTTGGGTTTTGCAGGTTCTTCAGCCCCTGGCCCCATTGGGACCAGCAGAGGGCACCCCGCAAGCATCCAGACGAAACTTGCGTCTCAACTATTCCAGCGGAGTTGCCCTGATCAACAAAGCATCTTGAAACAATGAATAAAGTTGGCTTGCACGTTTTGGCATTGTGAGTAATGGGTGTTTTATTTTATTCACGATCGACAAGAACAGTGGTGTCAAACATACGGCCCAGGGGCCGGTAACGGCCCCCAAGGAGGTTTGATCAGGCCCGCAGGATAATTTAAAAGTGAAACAATGCATGAAAGACACGGAATGAATATTTTATTAAAGTGCAATTCATGGAATATCCGGACACACTGTTTTGATCAGCGAAGAAGACACCAGCAGCCTCAGTCTGGCACTGAGACAGACCCAACACAGCAGACAATATCAAGGACATGTGAATACTTTATTCTTTACACATATTATAGCACTCTCCTTAGTTTGTAAGGTGTAGGCAGGGATTACATTTAGATTTTATATGCTCGTGTAAATGGTTTAAAAATTGCTTTCTTTAGATATCTGGTTAAATCTTAAAAGTGCATTACTATATTTTTCAAGACCAATTACTTGTGAAGGTTTTGTGCCTTTGTACAGTCCGTGGGATCAGTTGCAATGCAGATAAAGTCAAACCTCGGTTTTCATCCATAATCAGTTCCAGAAGGCTTTTCGAAAACCGAATTGTTCGAAAACTGAAACCATGCTCTTTAAAAAAAAAAAAGGTTTATTCAACACGTCTGCTCACATGGAAAGCAACACGAGGAGGCATCACTTCCTCGTCTACCCGAGGAAGCGTCACTTCCTTGTGTAAGGAAGGTGAGAGGAGTCAAATGGTGCATTCAAGTGCGCTCAGTTTGTTCGAGAACCGAAATTTGTTCGTCATCCGAGGCATAAAAAACTCAAAATTTTTGGTCGAAAACCGACTGAGGTTTGACTGAATGTGTATGATAAAAGTAAATTGCACATTTGTCGAAGAAATCTTAGGTGCTACTAGAAATGTTTTGTGAAATACATGTTCATTAAATTTCATCATTATAAATGAGTGTTCTTGTGCATCTTTAGACCAAAACAAAGGAAAAACGTTATTTTGGTTATTTAGAGCAGCGTAAGGTATCATTTTTACTGGTCCGGCCCACTTGATATGGACCGAGGCCCTATGTGGCCCACAATGTAAAATGAGTTTGACACCCATGCTATACATGGTCTTTTTTTTCGTCTAAAAACGCCTTACTATACATGGTTGTTTGTTGGGGGTTAAAATGCCTGCCTATACATGGTCGTTTTTTTTCAGGTAAAAATATCTTTCAATACATGGTCTTTTTTTCGGCTAAAAACGCCTTATGATACATGGTCGTTTTTTTCAGGTAAAAATATCTTTCAATACATGGTCTTTTTTTCGGCTAAAACGGCTTACGATACATGGTCGTTTTTTTCGCGCAAAAACACCTTACTACACATGGTCGTTTTTTTCGGCGAAAAACTCCCTACTATACTAGCTTGTTTTTTTCGGCCTAAAACGCTTTACTATACATGGTCATTTTTTTCGGCTAAAAACGCCTTACTATACTATGTCGTTTTTTTCGGCTAAAAACGCCTTACTATACTATGTCGTTTTTTCGGCTAATAACGCCTTACAATACTTTGTTTTTTTCGGCTAAAAACGCCTTACTATACTATGTCGTTTTATTTCGGCTAAAAAAGCCTTACTACACATGGTCGTTTTTTTCGGCTAAAAATGCCTTACTATACTATGTCGTTTTTTTTGGCTAAAAAAACGCCTTTCTATACTATGTCGTTTTTTTGAGCTAAAAACGCCTTACTGTACTATGTCGTTTTTATTCGGCTAAAAACGCCTTACTATACAAGGTCGTTTTTTTTTCGGCTGAAAACGCCCTACTATACTATGTCGTTTGTTCGTCGTTTTTTTCGGGTAAAAACGCCTTACTATACTATGTCGTTTTTTTCGGGTAAAAACACCTTACTATACTATGTCGTTTTTTTCGGCTGAAAACGCCTTTCTATACTATGTCGTTTTTTTGAGCTAAAAACGCCTTACTGTACTATCTCGTTTTTTTTCGGCTAAAAACGCCTTACTATACATGGTCGTTTTTTTTCAGCTAAAAATGCCCTACTATACTATGTCGTTTTTTCGTCGTTTTTTTCGGGTAAAAACGCCTTACTATACTATGTCGTTTTTTTCGGGTAAAAACACCTTACTATACTATATCGTTTTTTTCATCTTTTTTGGGGGGGGCTAAAAACGCCTTACTATACTATGTAATTTTTTTTCATCAAAACGCCTTACTATACTATGTCGTTTTTTTCGGCTGAAAACGCCTTACTATACAATGTTTTTTTTCGGCTAAAAACACCTTCCTATACTATGTCGTTTTTTTCGGCTGAAAACGCCTTTCTATACTATGTCGTTTTTTTGAGCTAAAAACGCCTTACTGTACTATCTCGTTTTTTTTCGGCTAAAAACGCCCTACTATACTATGTCGTTTTTTCGTCGTTTTTTTCGGGTAAAAACGCCTTACTATACTATGTCGTTTTTTTAGGGTAAAAACACCTTACTATACTATGTCGTTTTTTTCATCTTTTTTGGGGCTAAAACGCCTTACTATACTATGTCATTTTTTTTCATCAAAACGCTTTACTATACTATGTCGGTTTTTTTGGCTGAAAACGCCTTACTATACTATGTCGTTTTTTTCGTTGTTTTTTTCGGGTTAAAACGCCTTACTATACTATGTCGTTTTTTTCGGGTAAAAACACCTTACTATACTATGTCGTTTTTTTCATCTTTTTTGGGGGGGGCTAAAAACGCCTTACTATACTATGTCATTTTTTTTCATCAAAACGCCTTACTATACTATGTCGTTTTTTTCGGCTGAAAACGCCTTACTATACGATGTTTTTTTTCGGCTAAAAACACCTTCCTATACTATGTCGTTTTTTTCGGCTGAAAACGCCTTTCTATACTATGTCGTTTTTTTGAGCTAAAAACGCCTTACTGTACTATCTCGTTTTTTTTCGGCTAAAAACGCCCTACTATACTATGTCGTTTTTTTCGGGTAAAAACACCTTACTATACTATGTCGTTTTTTTCATCTTTTTTTGGGGGGGCTAAAAACGCCTTACTATACTATGTCATTTTGTTTCATCAAAACGCTTTACTATACTATGTCGTTTTTTTTCATCAAAATGCCTTACAATACTATGTCGTTTTTTTTGGCTGAAAACGCTGACTATACTATGTCGTTTTTTTCGTCGTTTTTTTTTTAGCTAAAGAACGCCTTACTATACTATGACGTTTTTTTCGGCTAAAAACGCCTTAATATACTATGTCGTTTTTTTTTCATCAAAACGCCTTACTATACTATGTCGTTTCTTTCGGCTAAAAACGCCTTACTATAGTATGTCATTTTTTTCGTCGTTTTTTTGAGCTAAAAACGCCTTACTATACTATGTCGTTTTTTCCGGCTAAAAACACCTTACTATACTATGTCGTTTTTTCCGGCTAAAAACGCCTTACTATACTATGTCGTTTTTTTCAGCTAAAAACGCCTTACTATACTATGTCATTTTGTTTCATCAAAACGCTTTACTATACTATGTCGTTTTTTTTCATCAAAATGCCTTACAATACTATGTCGTTTTTTTTGGCTGAAAACGCTGACTATACTATGTCGTTTTTTTCGTCGTTTTTTTTTTAGCTAAAGAACGCCTTACTATACTATGACGTTTTTTTCGGCTAAAAACGCCTTAATATACTATGTCGTTTTTTTTCATCAAAACGCCTTACTATACTATGTCGTTTCTTTCGGCTAAAAACGCCTTACTATAGTATGTCATTTTTAAATCGTTTTTGAGCTAAAACGCCTTACTATACTATGTCGTTTTCGGCTAAAAACACCTTACTATACTATGTCGTTTTCGGCTAAAACGCCTTACTATACTATGTCGTTTTTCAGCTAAAACGCCTTACTATATTATGTCGTTTTTAAAAACGCCTTACTATACTATGTCGTTTTTAGCTGTAAACGCCTTACTATATATACTATGTCGTTTTTAGACTAAAATCGCCTTACTATACATGGTCGTTTTTTCGTCGTTTTTGAGCTAAAACGCCTTACTATACCATGTCGTTTTTAGTCATTTTTAGGCTAAAAAGCCTTTCTATACTATGTGTTTTTATTCAAAACGCCTTATTATACTGTCATTTTTAGCGTTATTTTTTTAGCTAAAAACGCCTTACTATACTGTCGTTTTTAGCTAAAACGCCTTACTATGTCGATACTATGTCGTTTTTTTTCATCAAAACGCCTTAGTATATTATGTCGTTTTTCGCTGAAAACGCCTTACTATACTATGTGTTTTTTTTTCGGCTAAAAATGCCTTACTATACTATGTCGCTTTTTTCGGCTAAAAACGCCTTACTATACTATGTTGTTTCTTTCGGCTAGAAACGCCTTACTAAAGTATGTCATTTTTAAATCGTTTTTTTAGCTAAAAACGCCTTACTATACTATGTCGTTTTTTCCGGCTAAAAACACCTTACTATAGTATGTCATTTTTTTCGTCGTTTTTTTGAGCTAAAAACGCCTTACTATACTATGTCGTTTTTTCCGGCTAAAAACGCCTTACTATACTATGTCGTTTCTTTCGGCTAAAAACGCCTTACTATAGTATGTCATTTTTTTCGTCGTTTTTTTAGCTAAAAACGCCTTACTATACTATGTCGTTTTTTCCGGCTAAAAACACCTTACTATACTATGTCGTTTTTCAGCTAAAACGCCTTACTATACTATGTTGTTTTTTCGCTAAAACGCCTTACTATACTATGTCGTTTCTTTATTCTAAAACGCCTTACTATAGTATGTCATTTTTAAATCGTTTTTAAACAAAACGCCTTACTATACTATGTCGTTTTTTTCGGCTGTAAACGCCTTACTATATATACTATGTCGTTTTTTTTCGACTAAAATCGCCTTACTATACATGGTCGTTTTTCGTCGTTTTTTGAGCTAAAAACGCCTTACTATACCATGTCGTTTTTTTCGTCATTTTTTTCGGCTAAAAAAGCCTTTCTATACTATGTGTTTTTTCGGCTAAAAACGCCTTATTATACTGTCATTTTTTTCGCCGTTATTTTTTTTAGCTAAAAACGCCTTACTATACTGTCGTTTTTTTCGGCTAAAAACGCCTTACTATGTCGATACTATGTCGTTTTTTTTCATCAAAACGCCTTAGTATATTATGTCGTTTTTTTCGGCTGAAAACGTCTTACTATACTATGTCGTTTCTTTCGGCTAAAAACGCCTTACTATAGTATGTCATTTTTTTCGTCGTTTTTTTTTTAGCTAAAAACGCCTTACTATACTATGTCGTTTTTTCCGGCTAAAAACACCTTACTATAGTATGTCATTTTTTTCGTCGTTTTTTTGAGCTAAAAACGCCTTACTATACTATGTCGTTTTTTCCGGCTAAAAACGCCTTACTATACTATGTCGTTTCTTTCGACTAAAAACGCCTTACTATAGTATGTCATTTTTTTCGTCGTTTTTTTTTTAGCTAAAAACGCCTTACTATACTATGTCGTTTTTTCCGGCTAAAAACACCTTACTATACTATGTCGTTTTTTTCAGCTAAAAACGCCTTACTATACTATGTTGTTTTTTTCGGCTAAAAACGCCTTACTATACTATGTCGTTTCTTTCGGCTAAAAACGCCTTACTATAGTATGTCATTTTTAAATCGTTTTTAGCTAAAAACGCCTTACTATACTATGTCGTTTTTTCCGGCTAAAAACACCTTACTATACTATGTCGTTTTTTTCAGCTAAAAACGCCTTACTATACTATGTCATTTTGTTTCATCAAAACGCTTTACTATACTATGTCGTTTTTTCCGGCTAAAAACACCTTACTATACTATGTCGTTTTTTTCAGCTAAAAACGCCTTACTATACTATGTTGTTTTTTTCGGCTAAATGGGCCTTACTATACTATGTCGTTTCTTTCGGCTAAAAACGCCTTACTATAGTATGTCATTTTTTTCGTCGTTTTTTTGTGCTAAAAACGCCTTACTATACTATGTCGTTTTTTCCGGCTAAAAACACCTTACTATACTATGTCGTTTTTTTCAGCTAAAAACGCCTTACTATACTATGTTGTTTTTTTCGGCTAAAAACGCCTTACTATACTATGTCGTTTCTTTCGGCTAAAAACGCCTTACTATAGTATGTCATTTTTTTTTGTCATTTTTTTGAGCTAAAAACGCCTTACTATACTATGTCGTTTTTTCCGGCTAAAAACGCCTTACTATACTATGTCGTTTTTTTCAGCTAAAAACGCCTTACTATATTATGTCGTTTTTTTCGGCAAAAAACGCCTTACTATACTATGTCGTTTTTTTCGGCTGTAAACGCCTTACTATATATACTATGTCGTTTTTTTCGACTAAAATCGCCTTACTATACATGGTCGTTTTTTTCGTCGTTTTTTGAGCTAAAAACGCCTTACTATACCATATCGTTTTTTTCGTCATTTTTTTCGGCTAAAAAAGCCTTTCTATACTATGTGTTTTTTCGGCTAAAAACGCCTTACTATACTGTCGTTTTTTTCGTCGTTATTTTTTTTAGCTAAAAACGCCTTACTATACTATGTCGTTTTTAGGCTGAAAAGCCTTACTATACTATGTGGTTTTTTCGCTAAAAATGCCTTACTATACTATGTCGCTTTTTTCCGCTAAAAACGCCTTACTATAATATGTCGTTTTTTCATCTTTTTTTTCGGCTAATAACGCCTTACTATATTATGTCGTTTCTTTCGGCTAAAAACGCCTTACTATAGTATGTCATTTTTAAATCGTTTTTAGCTAAAACGCCTTACTATACTATGTCGTTTTCCGGCTAAAAACGCCTTACTATACTATGTCGTTTTTCAGCTAAAACGCCTTACTATATTATGTCGTTTTTAGGCTAAAACGCCTTACTATACTATGTCGTTTCTTTCGCTAAAAACGCCTTACTATAGTATGTCATTTTTAAATCGTTTTTCATCAAAAGCCTTACTATACTATGTCGTTTTTAAATCGTTTTTTCGGCAAAAACGCCTTACTATACTATGTCGTTTTTAGGCTGTAAACGCCCTACTATATATACTATGTCGTTTTTAAACTAAAATCGCCTTACTATACATGGTCGTTTTTTTCGTCGTTTTTTGAGCTAAAAACGCCTTACTATACCATATCGTTTTTTTCGTCATTTTTTTCGGCTAAAAAAGCCTTTCTATACTATGTGTTTTTTCGGCTAAAAACGCCTTACTATACTGTCGTTTTTTTAGTCGTTATTATTTTTAGCTAAAAACGCCTTACTATACTATGTCGTTTTTTTCGGCTAAAAACGCCTTACGATACTATGTCGTTTTTTTTCATCAAAACGCCTTAGTATACTATGTCGTTTTTTTCGGCTGAAAACGCCTTACTATACTATGTGTTTTTTTTCGGCTAAAAACGCCTTACTATACCATGTCGTTTTTTTCGTCATTTTTTTCGGCTAAAAAAGCCTTTCTATACTATGTGTTTTTTCGGCTAAAAACGCCTTACTATACTGTCGTTTTTTTCGTCGTTATTTTTTTTAGCTAAAAACGCCTTACTATACTATGTCGTTTTTTTCGGCTGAAAACGCCTTACTATACTATGTGTTTTTTTTCGGCTAAAAATGCCTTACTATACTATGTCGCTTTTTTCGGCTAAAAACGCCTTACTATAATATGTCGTTTTTTCATCTTTTTTTTCGGCTAATAACGCCTTACTATATTATGTCGTTTTTTTCGGCAAAAAACGCCTTACTATAGTATGTCATTTTTTTCGTCGTTTTTTTTAGCTAAAAACGCCTTACTATACTATGTCGTTTTTTCCGGCTAAAAACGCCTTACTATACTATGTCGTTTTTTTCAGCTAAAAACGCCTTACTATATTATGTCGTTTTTTTTCGCTAAAAACGCCTTACTATAGTATGTCATTTTTTCGCCTTACTATACTATGTCGTTTTTTTCAGCTAAAAACGCCTTACTATATTATGTCGTTTCTTTCGGCTAAAAACGCCTTACTATAGTATGTCATTTTTTTCGTCGTTTTTTTTCATCAAAACGCCTTACTATGTATACTATGGTATACTATGTCGTTTTTTTCGGCTGAAAACGCCTTACTATACTATGTGTTTTTTTTCGGCTGAAAATGCCTTACTATACTATGTCGCTTTTTTCGGCTAAAAACGCCTTACTATAATATGTCGTTTTTTCGTCTTTTTTTTCCGTCTAATAACACCTTACTATACTATGTTGTTTTTTTTCGTCGTTTCTTTCGGATAAAAACGCCTTACTAAAGTATTTAATTTTTTTCGTCGTTTTTTTTTTTAGCTAAAAACGCCTTACTATACTATGTCGTTTTTTTCAGCTAAAAACGCCTTACTATACTATGTTGTTTTTCGGCTAAAACGCCTTACTATACTATGTCGTTTTTTCAGCTAAAACGCCTTACTATACTATGTTGTTTTCAGGCTAAAAACGCCTTACTATACTATGTCGTTTTTTCAGCTAAAACGCCTTACTATACTATGTTGTTTTTATTAAAAGCGCCTTACTATACTATGTCGTTTTTATCGTTTTTACGGCAAAAAACGCCTTACTATACTATGTCGTTTTTTTCGGCTGTAAACGCCTTACTATATATACTATGTTGTTTTTTTCGGCTAAAAACGCTTACTATACTATGTCGTTTTTTTCGTCTTTTTTTTTTAGCTAAAAACGCCTTACTATACCATGTCGTTTTTTTCGTCATTTTTTTCGGCTAAAAAAGCCTTTCTATACTATGTGTTTTTTCGGCTAAAAACGCCTTACTATACTATGTCGTTTTTTTCGTCGTTTTTTTTTAGCTAAAAACGCCTTACGATACTATGTCATTTTTTTTCATCAAAACGCCTTACTATAATATGTCGTTTTTTCGTCTTTTTTTTTCGTCTAATAACGCCTTACTTTACTATGTTGGGTTTTTTTCGTCGTTTCTTTCGGCTAAAAACGCCTTACTAAAGTATGTCATTTTTTTCGTCGTTTTTTTTTTAGCTAAAAACGCCTTACTATACTAAGTCGTTTTTTCCGGCTAAAAACGCCTTACTATACTATGTCGTTTTTTTCAGCTAAAAACGCCTTACTATACTATGTTGTTTTTTCAGGCTAAAAACGCCTTACTATACTATGTCGTTTTTTTTCAGCTAAAAACGCCTTACTATACTATGTTGTTTTTTTCGGCTAAAAGTGCCTTACTATACTATGTCGTTTTTATCGTCGTTTTTTTCGGCAAAAAACGCCTTACTATACTATGTCGTTTTTTTCGGCTGTAAACGCCTTACTATATATACTATGTTGTTTTTTTCGGCTAAAAACGCTTACTATACTATGTCGTTTTTTTCGTCTTTTTTTTTTAGCTAAAAACGCCTTACTATACCATGTCGTTTTTTTCGTCATTTTTTTCGGCTAAAAAAGCCTTTCTATACTATGTGTTTTTTCGGCTAAAAACGCCTTACTATACTGTCGTTTTTTTCGTCGTTTTTTTTTAGCTAAAAACGCCTTACGATACTATGTCGTTTTATTTCATCAAAACGCCTTACTATAATATGTCGTTTTTTCATCTTTTTTTTTCGGCTAATAACGCCTTACTATACTATGTTGTTTTTAAATCGTTTTTATTAAAACGCCTTACTATACTATGTCGTTTTTTATTAAAAGCGCCTTACTATACTATGTCGTTTTATAAATCGTTTTTAAAAACGCCTTACTATACTATGTCGTTTTTAGGCTGTAAACGCCTTACTATATATACTATGTTGTTTTTTTCGGCTAAAAACGCTTACTATACTATGTCGTTTTTTTCGTCTTTTTTTTTTAGCTAAAAACGCCTTACTATACCATGTCATTTTTTTCGTCGTTTTTTTTAGCTAAAAATGCCTTACTATACTATGTCGCTTTTTTTGGCTAAAAACGCCTTACTATACTATGTTGTTTTTAAATCGTTTTTATTCGGCTAAAAACGCCTTACTATACTATGTCGTTTCTTTCGGCTAAAAACGCCTTACTATAATATGTCGTTTTTTCATCTTTTTTTTTCGGCTAATAACGCCTTACTATACTATGTTGTTTTTTTCGTCGTTTTTTTCGGCTAAAACGCCTTACTATACTATGTCGTTTCTTTCGGCTAAAAACGCCTTACTAAAGTATGTCATTTTTTTCGTCGTTTTTTTTAGCTAAAAACGCCTTACTATGCTATGTCGTTTTTTCCGGCTAAAAACGCCTTACTATACTATGTCGTTTTTTTCAGCTAAAAACGCCTTACTATTCTATGTTGTTTTTTTCGGCTAAAAACGCCTTACTATACTATGTCGTTTTTTTCGTCGTTTTTTTCGGCAAAAAACGCCTTACTATACTATGTCGTTTTTTTCGGCTGTAAACGCCTTACTATATATACTATGTCGTTTTTTTCGGCTAAAAACGCTTACTATACTATGTCGTTTTTTTCTATATTTTTTTCTGCTAAAAAAGCCTTTCTATACTATGTGTTTTTTGGGCTAAAAACGCCTTACTATACTATGTCGTTTTTTTCGTCGTTTTTTTTTAACTAAAAACGCCTTACGATACTATGTCGTTTTTTTTCATCAAAACGCCTTACTATACTATGTCGTTTTTTTCGGCTGAAAAGGCCTTACTATACGATGTTTTTTTTCGGCTAAAAACACCTTCCTATACTATGTGGTTTATTCGGCTAAAAATGCCTTACTATAATATGTCGTTTTTCATCTTTTTTTTCGTCTAATAACGCCTTACTATACTATGTTGTTTATTTTCGTCGATTTTTTCGTCTAAAAACGCCTTACTATAATATGTCGTTTTTCGTCTTTTTTTTCGTCTAATAACGCCTTACTATACTATGTTGTTCTTTTTCGTCGTTTTTTTCGGCTAAAAACGCCTTACTATACTATGTCGTTTTTTTCATTTTTTTGGGCGAAAAACGCCTTACTATACTATGTCGGGTTTTTTTCGGCTAAAAACCCCTTACTATATATGTCGATTTTTTTCGGCTAAAAACGCCTTACTATACTATGTCGTTTTTTTCGTCGTTTTTTTTTTAGCTAAAAACGCCTTACGATACTATGTCGTTTTTTTTCATCAAAACGCCTTACTATACTATGTCGTTTCTTTCAGCTAAAAACGCCTTACTAAAGTATGTCATTTTTTTCGAGCTAAAAACGCCTTACTATACTATGTCGTTTTTTTCATTTTTTTGGGCGAAAAACGCCTTACTATACTATGTCGGGTTTTTTTCGGCTAAAAACCCCTTACTATATATGTCGATTTTTTTCGGCTAAAAACGCCTTACTATACATGGTCATTTTTTTCGTCGTTTTTTTTAGCTAAAAGCGCCTTACTATGCTATGTCGTTTTTTCCGGCTAAAAACGCCTTACTATACTATGTCGTTTTTTTCAGCTAAAAACGCCTTACTATTCTATGTTGTTTTTTCCGGCTAAAAACGCCTTACTATACTATGTCGTTTTTTTCAGCTAAAAACGCCTTACTATACTATGTCGTTTTTTTCGTCGTTTTTTTCGGCAAAAAACGCCTTACTATACTATGTCGTTTTTTTCGGCTGTAAACGCCTTACTATATATGTCGATTTTTTTCGGCTAAAAATGCCTTACTATACTATGTTGTTTTTTTTCTTCGTTTTTTTCGGCTAAAAACGCCTTTCTATACTATGTCGGTTTTTTTTCGGCTGAAAACGACTTACTATACATGGTCATTTTTTCTTGCAAAAAACGCATTCGATACATGGTCGTTTTTTGGGCTAAAAACGCCTTGTATACATGGTTGTTTTTTCGGCTAAAAACGCCTTACTATATACTATGTCGTTTTTTTCGGCAAAAAACGCCTTGCAATACATGGTCGTTTTTTTCGGGTTAAAATGCCTTACTATACATGGTCATTTTTTCGGCAAAAAACGCCTTCTATACATGGTCGTTTTTTCGGCTAAAAACGCCTTCTATACATGGTTGTTTTTTCGGCTAAAAACGCCTTACTATGCTCTGTCATTTTTTTCATCAAAACGCCTTACTATACTATGTCGTTTTTTTCGGCAAAAAACGCCTTGCAATACATGGTCGTTTTTTTCGGGTTAAAATGCCTTACTATACATGGTCTTTTTTTTCGGGTTAAAACGCTTTACTATACATGGTCGGTTTTTTTCAGCTAAAAACGCCTTACCATACATGGTCGTTTTTTTCGGCTAAAAACGCCTTACTATACATGGTCGTTTTTCGCTAAAACGCCTTACTATACATGGTCGTTTTTTTTCAGCTAAAACGCCTTACTATACATGGTCGTTTTTTTTCAGCTAAAAACGCCTTACTATACATGGTCGTTTTTTTTCGGCTAAAAACGCCTTACTATACATGGTCGTTTTTTTTCAGCTAAAAACGCCTTACTATACAAGGTCTTTTTTTATCAGCTAAAAACGCCTTACTATACATGGTCTTTTTTTTCTCCTTAAAACGCCTTACTAAAACGCTTTACTATACTATGGTCGTCGTTTTTTCGCGCTAAAACGCCTTACTATACTATGTCGTTTTTCAGCTAAAACGCCCTTACTATACTATGTCGTTTTTTCGCTAAAACGCCTTACTATACTATGTCGTTTTTTCAGCTTAAAACGCCTTTACTATACTATGTCGTTTTTGGGGCTAAAAACGCCTTACTATACTATGTCGTTTTTTTCGCTAAAAAAGCCTTACTATACTATGCCTTTTTTTTCCGCTAAAAACGCCTTACTATACTATGTCGTTTTTTCGGCTAAAAACGCCTTACTATACTATGTCGTTTTTTTCGGCTAAAACGCCTTACTTTTTCGTTTTTCGCTAAAACGCCTTACTATACTATGTCGTTTTTTTTCGGCTAAAAACGCCTTACTATACTATGTCGTTTTTTTCGCTAAAAACGCCTTACTATACTATGTCGTTTTTTTCGCTAAAACGCCCTTACTATACTATACTATATCGTCGTATGTTTTTTCGCTAAAACGCCTTACTATACTATGTCGTTTTTTGTCGTTTTTTCGCTAAAACGCCTTACTATACTATGTCGCTTTTTCGCTAAAAACGCCTTACTATACTATGTTTTTCGTAAAACGCCTTTTTTTCGTTTTTTCGCTAAAACGCCTTACTATACTATGTCGTTTTTTTTTTCGCTAAAACGCCTTACTATACTATGTCGTTTTTTCGCTAAAACGCCTTACTATACTATGTCGCTTTTTTTCGCTAAAAACGCCTTACTATACTATGTCGTTTTTTCGGCTAAAACGCCTTACTATACTATGTCGTTTTTTCGCTAAAAACGCCTTACTATACTATGTCGTTTTTTCGCTAAAACGCCTTACTATACTATGTCGTTTTTTCGCTAAAACGCCTTACTATACTATGTCGTTTTTTTCGCTAAAACGCCTTACTATACTATGTCGTTTTTTCGCTAAAAACGCCTTACTATACTATGTCGTTTTTTCAGCTAAAACGCCTTACTATACTATGTCGTTTTTTTTTTCGGCTTAAAACGCCTTACTATACTATGTCGTTTTTTTCGGCTAAAAACGCCTTACTATACTATGTCGTTTTTTCGCTAAAACGCCTTTACTATACTATGTCGCTATGTCGTTTTTCGCTAAAAACGCCTTTACTATACTATGTCGTTTTTTCGCTAAAAACGCCTTACTATACTATGTCGTTTTTTCGCTAAAAACGCCTTACTATACTATGTCGCTTTTTTCGCTAAAAACGCCTTACTATACTATGTCGGTTTTTCGCTAAAACGCCTTACTATACTATGTCGTTTTTTTCGGCTTAAAACGCCTTACTATACTATGTCGTTTTTTTCGGCTAAAAATGCGCTAAAAACGCCATACTATACTATGTCGTTTTTTTCGGCTAAAAACGCCTTACTATACTATGTCGCTTTTTTTCATCTAAAACGCCTTTACTATACTATGTCGTTTTTTTAAAACGCCTTACTATACTATGTCGTTTTTTCGCTAAAACGCCTTACTATACTATGTCGCTTTTTTCGCTAAAAACGCCTTACTATACTATGTCGCTTTTTTCGCTAAAACGCCTTACTATACTATGTCGTTTTTTTCGCTAAAAACGCCTTACTATACTATGTCGTTTTTTTTTTCGCTAAAACGCCTTACTATACTATGTCGTTTTTTCGCTAAAAACGCCTTACTATACTATGTCGTTTTTTTCGCTAAAAACGCCTTACTATACTATGTCGTTTTTTCGCTAAAACGCCTTACTATACTATGTCGTTTTTTCGCTAAAACGCCTTACTATACTATGTCGTTTTTTCGCTAAAAACGCCTTACTATACTATGTCGCTTTTTTCGCTAAAAACGCCTTACTATACTATGTCGTTTTTTCGCTCGGCTAAAAACGCCTTACTATACTATGTCGCTTTTTTTCGCTAAAACGCCTTACTATACTATGTCGTTTTTTCGCTAAAACGCCTTACTATACTATGTCGTTTTTTCGCTAAAAACGCCTTACTATACTATGTCGCTTTTTTCGCTAAAACGCCTTACTATACTATGTCGTTTTTTCGCTAAAAACGCCTTACTATACTATGTCGCTTTTTTTCGCTAAAACGCCTTACTATACTATGTCGTTTTTTCGCTAAACGCCTTACTATACTATGTCGTTTTTTCGCTAAAAACGCCTTACTATACTATGTCGCTTTTTCGCTAAAACGCCTTACTATACTATGTCGCTTTTTAAAACGCCTTACTATACTATGTCGTTTTTTCGCTAAAAACGCCTTACTATACTATGTCGTTTTTTCGCTAAAAACGCCCTTACTATACTATGTCGTTTTTTCGGCTAAAAACGCCTTACTATACTATGTCGTTTTTTTCGCTAAAACGCCTTACTATACTATGTCGTTTTTTTCGCTAAAACGCCTTACTATACTATACTATGTCGTTTTTTTCGCTAAAACGCCTTACTATACTATGTCGTTTTTAAAATCGCCTTACTATACTATGTCGTTTTTCGCTAAAAACGCCTTACTATACTATGTCGTTTTTTCGCTAAAAACGCCTTTACTATACTATGTCGTTTTTTCGCTAAAAACGCCTTACTATACTATGTCGTTTTTTTTTCGCTAAAAACGCCTTACTATACTATGTCGTTTTTCGCTAAAAACGCCTTACTATACTATGTCGCTTTTTTCGCTAAAAACGCCTTACTATACTATGTCGTTTTTCGCTAAAACGCCTTACTATACTATGTCGCTTTTTCGCTAAAACGCCTTACTATACTATGTCGTTTTTTCGCTAAAAACGCCTTACTATACTATGTCGTTTTTCGCTAAAACGCCTTACTATACTATGTCGTTTTTTCGCTAAAACGCCTTACTATACTATATGTCGTTTTTTCGCTAAAAACGCCTTACTATACTATGTCGCTTTTTTCGCTAAAACGCCTTACTATACTATGTCGTTTTTTCGCTAAAACGCCTTACTATACTATGTCGTTTTTTTTCGCTAAAACGCCTTACTATACTATGTCGTTTTTCGCTAAAACGCCTTACTATACTATGTCGTTTTTTCGCTAAAACGCCTTACTATACTATGTCGTTTTTCGCTTGTCATTTTTTTCGCTAAAAACGCCTTACTATACTATGTCGTTTTTTCGCTAAAAACGCCTTACTATACTATGTCGTTTTTTCGCTTAAAACGCCTTACTATACTATGTCGTTTTTTTCGCTAAAAACGCCTTACTATACTATGTCGTTTTTTCGCTAAAACGCCTTACTATACTATGTCGTTTTTTTTCGCTAAAACGCCTTACTATACTATGTCGTTTTTTCGCTAAAAACGCCTTACTATACTATGTCGTTTTCGCGCTAAAACGCCTTACTATACTATGTCGTTTTTTCGCTAAAAACGCCTTACTATACTATGTCGTTTTTCGCTAAAACGCCTTACTATACTATGTCGTTTTTCGCTAAAACGCCTTACTATACTATGTCGTTTTTCGCTAAAAACGCCTTACTATACTATGTCATTTTTTCGGTTCGCCTTTTTCGCTAAAAACGCCTTACTATACTATGTCGTTTTTTCGCTAAAACGCCTTACTATACTATGTCGTTTTTTTCGCTAAAAACGCCTTACTATACTATGTCGTTTTTTCGCTAAAACGCCTTACTATACTATGTCGTTTTTTTCGGCTAAAAACGCCTTACTATACTATGTCGTTTTTTTCGCTAAAACGCCTTTTACTATACTATGTCGTTTTTCGCTAAAAACGCCTTACTATACTATGTCGTTTTTTTTCGCTAAAACGCCTTACTATACTATGTCGTTTTTTCGCTAAAAACGCCTTACTATACTATGTCGTTTTTTTCGCTAAAACGCCTTACTATACTATGTCGTTTTTGGCTAAAAACGCCTTACTATACTATGTCGTTTTTTTCGGCTAAAACGCCTTACTATACTATGTCGCTTTTTTCAGCTTTTTTAAAAACGCCTTACTATACTATGTCGTTTTTTCGCTAAAACGCCTTACTATACTATGTCGTTTTTTCGCTAAAAACGCCTTACTATACTATGTCGTTTTTTCGCTAAAACGCCTTACTATACTATGTCGTTTTTCGCTCGCTAAAACGCCTTACTATACTATGTCGTTTTTTCGCTAAAACGCCTTACTATACTATGTCGTTTTTTCGCTAAAAACGCCTTACTATACTATGTCGTTTTTTTCGCTAAAACGCCTTACTATACTATGTCGTTTTTTCGGCTAAAAACGCCTTACTATACTATGTCGTTTTTTCGCTAAAACGCCTTACTATACTATGTCGTTTTTTCGCTAAAAACGCCTTTACTATACTATGTCGTTTTTCGCTAAAACGCCTTACTATACTATGTCGTTTTTCGCTAAAACGCCTTACTATACTATGTCGTTTTTCGCTAAAAACGCCTTACTATACTATGTCGTTTTTCGCTAAAAACGCCTTTTACTATACTATGTCGTTTTTTCGCTAAAACGCCTTACTATACTATGTCGTTTTTCGGCTAAAAATGCCTTTACTATACTATGTCGCTTTTTCGCTAAAAACGCCTTACTATACTATGTCGTTTTTCGCTAAAAACGCCTTACTATACTATGTATGTCGTTTTTTTTCGCTAAAACGCCTTACTATACTATGTCGTTTTTTCGCTAAAAACGCCTTACTATACTATGTCGTTTTTTCGCTAAAACGCCTTACTATACTATGTCGTTTTTTCGCTAAAAACGCCTTTACTATACTATGTCGTTTTTTCGCTAAAACGCCTTACTATACTATGTCGTTTTTTTAGCTAAAACGCCTTACTATACTATGTCGTTTTTCGCTAAAAACGCCTTACTATACTATGTCGTTTTTTCAGCTAAAACGCCTTTACTATACTATGTCGTTTTTTTCGGCTAAAACGCCTTACTATACTATGTCGTTTTTTCAGCTAAAAACGCCTTACTATACTATGTCGTTTTTCGCTAAAAACGCCTTTACTATACTATGTCGTTTTTTCGCTAAAACGCCTTACTATACTATGTCGTTTTTCGCTAAAAACGCCTTACTATACTATGTCGTTTTTTCGGCTAAAAACGCCTTACTATACTATGTCGTTTTTCGCTAAAAACGCCTTACTATACTATGTCGTTTTTTTCAGCTAAAAACGCCTTACTATACTATGTCGTTTTTCGGCTAAAACGCCTTACTATACTATGTCGTGTTTTTTCGCTAAAACGCCTTACTATACTATGTCGTTTTTTCGCTAAAACGCCTTACTATACTATGTCGTTTTTTCGGCTAAAAACGCCTTACTATACTATGTCGTTTTTTCGCTAAAAACGCCTTACTATACTATGTCGTTTTTTTCGCTAATAACGCCTTACTATACTATGTCGTTTTTTGGCTAAAAACGCCTTACTATACTATGTCGCTTTTTTTTTTCGCTAAAACGCCTTACTATACTATGTCGTCGTTTTTCGCTAAAAACGCCTTACTATACTATGTCGTTTTTTCGGCTAAAAACGCCTTACTATACTATGTCGTTTTTTCCGCTAAAAACGCCTTACTATACTATGTCGTTTTTTCGCTAAAAACGCCTTACTATACTATGTCGTTTTTTTTCGGCTAAAAACGCCTTACTATACTATGTCGTTTTTTCGCTAAAAACGCCTTACTATACTATGTCGTTTTTTCGCTAAAAACGCCTTACTATACTATGTCGTTTTTTTCAGCTAAAAACGCCTTACTATACTATGTCGTTTTTTTCGCTAAAAACGCCTTACTATACTATGTCGTTTTTCGGCTAAAAACGCCTTACTATACTATGTCGTTTTTTCGCTAAAACGCCTTACTATACTATGTCGTTTTTCGCTAAAAACGCCTTACTATACTATGTCGTTTTTTCGCTAAAAACGCCTTACTATACTATGTCGTTTTTTTCGGCTAAAAACGCCTTACTATACTATGTCGTTTTTTCGGCTAAAAACGCCTTACTATACTATGTCGTTTTTCGCTAAAAACGCCTTACTATACTATGTCGTTTTTTCGCTAAAACGCCTTACTATACTATATCGTTTTTCGCTAAAAACGCTTACTTATACTATGTCGTTTTTTCGCTAAAACGCCTTACTATACTATGTCGTTTTTTCGGCTAAAACGCCTTACTATACTATGTCGTTTTTTTCGCTAAAAACGCCTTACTATACTATGTCGTTTTTTCGCTAAAACGCCTTACTATACTATGTCGTTTTTTTCGCTAAAACGCCTTACTATACTATGTCGTTTTTTCGCTAAAAACGCCTTACTATACTATGTCGTTTTTTTTCGCTAAAACGCCTTACTATACTATGTCGTTTTTTTCGGCTAAAAACGCCTTACTATACTATGTCGTTTTTTCGCTAAAAACGCCTTACTATACTATGTAATTTTTTGTTGTTTTTTCGCTAAAAACGCCTTACTATACTATGTCGTTTTTTCGCTAAAACGCCTTACTATACTATGTCGTTTTTCGCTAAAAACGCCTTACTATACTATGTCGTTTTTTCGCTAAAAACGCCTTACTATACTATGTCGTTTTTTCGCTAAAACGCCTTACTATACTATGTCGTTTTTTCGCTAAAAACGCCTTTACTATACTATGTCGTTTTTTCGCTAAAAACGCCTTACTATACTATGTCGTTTTTCAGCTAAAACGCCTTACTATACTATGTCGTTTTTTTCGCTAAAAACGCCTTACTATACTATGTCGTTTTTTCGCTAAAAACGCCTTACTATACTATGTCGTTTTTTCGCTAAAACGCCTTACTATACTATGTCGTTTTTCGCTAAAAAACGCCTTACTATACTATGTCGCTTTTTTCGCTAAAACGCCTTACTATACTATGTCGTTTTTTCGCTAAAACGCCTTACTATACTATGTCGTTTTTTTCGCTAAAAACGCCTTACTATACTATGTCGTTTTTTTTCGTTTTTCGCTAAAACGCCTTACTATACTATGTCGTTTTTTCGCTAAAAACGCCTTACTATACTATGTCGTTTTTCGCTAAAACGCCTTACTATACTATGTCGCTTTTTTCGGCTAAAACGCCTTACTATACTATGTCGTTTTTTCGCTAAAACGCCTTACTATACTATGTCGTCGTTTTTTCGCTAAAACGCCTTACTATACTATGTCGTTTTTTCGCTAAAAACGCCTTACTATACTATGTCGTTTTTTCGCTAAAAATGCCTTACTATACTATGTCGTTTTTTCGGCTAAAAACGCCTTACTATACTATGTCGTTTTTTCGCTAAAACGCCTTTACTATACTATGTCGTTTTTCGGCTAAAAACGCCTTTTACTATACTATGTCGTTTTTTCGCTAAAAACGCCTTACTATACTATGTCGTTTTTTCGCTAAAAACGCCTTACTATACTATGTCGTTTTTTCGCTAAAAACGCCTTACTATACTATGTCGTTTTTCGCTAAAACGCCTTACTATACTATGTCGTTTTTTTTTTTTCGCTAAAACGCCTTACTATACTATGTCGTTTTTTCGCTAAAACGCCTTACTATACTATGTCGTTTTTTTCGCTAAAACGCCTTACTATACTATGTCGTTTTTTTTTTCGGCTAAAACGCCTTACTATACTATGTCGTTTTTTCGCTAAAAACGCCTTACTATACTATGTCGTTTTTCGTTTTTTCGCTAAAACGCCTTACTATACTATGTCGCGTTTTTCGCTAAAAACGCCTTACTATACTATGTCGTTTTTTCGCTAAAAACGCCTTACTATACTATGTCGCTTTTTCGTTTTTCGGCTAAAAACGCCTTACTATACTATGTCGTTTTTTCGCTAAAAACGCCTTACTATACTATGTCGTTTTTAGTCGTTTTTTCGCTAAAAACGCCTTACTATACTATGTCGTTTTTTCGGCTAAAACGCCTTACTATACTATGTCGTTTTTAGCTAAAACGCCTTACTATACTATGTCGTTTTTTCGCTAAAACGCCTTACTATACTATGTCGTCGTTTTTTCGGCTAAAAACGCCTTACTATACTATGTCGTTTTTTTCGTTTTTTTTCGGCTAAAAACGCCTTACTATACTATGTCGTTTTTTCTGCTAAAAACGCCTTACTATACTATGTCGTTTTTTTCGCTAAAAACGCCTTACTATACTATGTCGTTTTTTCCTCGTTTTGGCTAAAACGCCTTACTATACTATGTCGTTTTTCAGCTAAAAACGCCTTTACTATACTATGTCGTTTTTTTTCGCTAAAACGCCTTACTATACTATGTCGGTTTTTCGCTAAAAACGCCTTACTATACTATGTCGTTTTTTCGCTAAAACGCCTTACTATACTATGTCGCTTTTTTTCGCTATTAAAACGCCTTACTATACTATGTCGTTTTTCAGCTGCTAAAACGCCTTACTATACTATACTCGTTTTTTTCGCTAAAAACGCCTTACTATACTATGTCGTTTTTTCGCTAAAACGCCTTACTATACTATGTCGTTTTTTCGCTAAAACGCCTTACTATACTATGTCATTTTTTTCGTTTTTCGGCTAAAACGCCTTACTATACTATGTCGTTTTTTTTCGCTAAAAAAGCCTTACTATACTATGTCGTTTTTTCGCTAAAAACGCCTTACTATACTATGTCGTTTTTTCGCTAAAAACGCCTTACTATACTATGTCGTTTTCGCTAAAAACGCCTTACTATACTATGTCGTTTTTTTTTTCGCAAAAACGCCTTACTATACTATGTCGTTTTTTCGCTAAAAACGCCTTACTATACTATGTCGTTTTTTCGGCTAAAAACGCCTTACTATACTATGTCGTTTTTCGCTAAAAACGCCTTACTATACTATGTCGTTTTTTCGGCTAAAAACGCCTTACTATACTATGTCGTTTTTTTCGCTAAAAACGCCTTACTATACTATGTCGTTTTTTTCGCTAAAAACGCCTTACTATACTATGTCGTTTTTTAATCGTTTTTTTAAAACGCCTTACTATACTATGGTCGCTTTTTTTCTAAAACGCCTTACTATACTATGTCGTTTTTTCGTTTTTTCGCTAAAACGCCTTACTATACTATGTCGCTTTTTTCGGCTAAAAACGCCTTACTATACTATGTCGCTTTTGGGGTTTCGCTAAAACGCCTTACTATACTATGTCGTCGTTTTTCGGCTAAAAATGCCTTACTATACTATGTAGTTTTTTCGTCGTTTTTTCAGCTTAAAACGCCTTACTATACTATGTCGTTTTTTCGCTAAAACGCCTTACTATACTATGTCGTCTTTAGTCGTTTTTGAGCTAAAAACGCCTTACTATACTATGTTGTCGTCGTTTTTCGCTAAAAAACCTTTACTATACTATGTCGCTTCTTTCGCTAAAACGCCTTACTATACTATGTAATTCGTCATTTTTCGCTAAAACGCCTTACTATACTATTATGTCGCTTTTCGGCTAAGAAGCCTTACTATACTATGTCGTTTTTTTCGTTTTTCGGCTAAAACGCCTTTACTATACTATGTCGTTTTTTCGCTAAAACGCCTTACTATACTATGTCGTTTTTAGTCGTTTTTGGCTAAAACGCCTTACTATACTATGTCGTTTCTTTCGCTAAAACGCCTTACTATACTATGTCATTTTTGCTCTTTTTCAGCCAAACGCAAGGTGACTATACTATGTCGTTTTTATATTATTTCGATTTTAAAGCTATAAACGCCTTACTATACTATGTCGTTTTTTCGCTAAAACGCCTTACTATACTATGTCGTTTTTTTTTAAAACGCCTTACTATACTATGTCTTTTTTCGCTAAAAACGCCTTACTATACTATGTCGTTTTTCGCTAAAACGCCTTACTATACTATGTCGCTTTTTTGCTAAAACGCCTTACTATACTATGTTGTTTTTCACCGTGTTTTTTTAGCTAAACGCCTTACTATACTATGTCGTTTTTCGCTAAAACGCCTTACTATACTCTATCGCTTTTTCGCTAAAACGCCTTACTATACTATGTCGCTTTTTCGCTAAAACGCCTTACATATACTATGTCATTTTTAAATCGTTTTTTTAGCTAAAACGCCTTACTATACTATGTCGTTTTTCGTCGTTTTTCGACTAAAAACGCCTTACTATACTATGTCGTTTTTTTCGCTTAAAAGCCTTACTATACTATGTCACTTTCTTTATTTCTACGCCTTACTATACTATGTCGCTTTTTTCAGCTAAAACGCCTTACTATACTATGTTGTTTTTCGTTTTTTCGCTAAAACGCCTTACTATACTATGTCGTTTTCGGCTAAAACGCCTCCTTACTATACTATGGTCGTTTTGAAAGCTAAAACGCCTTACTATACTATGTCGCTTTTTCCGTCTAAAAACGCCTTACTATACATGGTCGTTTTTTGGTTAAAATGCCTTACTATACATGGTCGTTTTTCAGCTAAAAATGCCTTACTATACATGGTCGTTTTTTTCGTCAAAACGCCTTACTATACGTTTGGTTTTTTCGCTAAAACGCCTTCTATACATGGTCATTTTTGGGCAAAAATGCCTTGCAATACATGGTCGTTTTTCGGTCAAAATGCCTTACTATACATGGTCGTTTTTCCGCTAAAACGCCTTACTATTCATCAGGGGTGTATAACATACGGCCGGAACCGGCCCGCAAGGAGGTTTGATCAGGCCGCGGGATAATTTCTAAGTGAAAAAATGCACAAAAGACACGGAATGAATATTTTTATAGGGTGCAATTCGTGGAGACACTGTTTTGATCAGAGGAAAAGACAACATTGTTTTGATCAGAGAAGAAGACAACAGCAGCCTCAGTCTGTCACTGAGACAGATCCAACACAACAAGCCTCATTTCATTTTTCAGAGTTGAAGGAAGATTGTTCTTGGGTCCTCCCTGCCACAAGAGGGAGTCACCTGCTCACCGCCAGAGTCCACCTACGAGCACAGACCTGCAGGCAACACTTTTTGCTCTTCTTCCTGTTATTGGCAAGGTGCTGAAGTCAAACTTTGGGCCAGCTTGAAAAGTAGGAGACATTTACACTCGTTCAATGCACCATCATGACTACGTTTTTGACTTTTTTTTTCCTCCCCCAGGCAGCAGGAAACATGATCGGCTTCCTGCTCTCGAAAGACCCAACAGTCTATCTCCCTGGTAAGTTTCACGCCCAACACATCTTTGTCTGCACAAGAAATTGACTTGTGTGTAACTCACTGATGCCTTTCCTCTCAGGTCAACACACCTGTCCCACGTTCTTCTCAAGAGCTGACCACTTCGCCGCTCAGCAACAATCAGAATGCCATCCAACTTGCAACTTTTTCCTCTGCTTATGTGATTGTCTACTCTGCAAAATAAATAAAGCTTGATTACAAAGAACACTTCAACTCAACTTCATTTTTAGACACATCACCACAATCTAACTTGAGAAAAAAAAATAAACAAAACTTTTTTCTGAATTTTTTTTTCCAAAGATTTTCTTTCCTGGATTTTTTTTTCCAGGCAGAAAAATCCAGGAAAAGTGGGTGGAGCCTGGCTGGAATGATGGCTGATGATTCGCTGATTGCTGTGAAAGTGGGTGGAGCATGACGATAACATGCTGTGATTGGTGGAAAGGGGGAGTGAGTATGCATATTAGGTGTTCTCTAATTGGTGGGTCATTTTTTCCACTGAAAACGCCTTACTATACATGGTCGTTTTGTCGGCTAAAACGCTTTACGATACATGGTCGTTTTTTCGGGTTAAAACACCTTACTATACATGGTCTTTTTTTTCGGGTTAAAACGCCTTACTATACATGGTCGTTGTTTTCGTCTAAAAACACCTTACTATACATGCTCGTTATTTTGGGGTTAAAACGCCTTACTATACAGGGTCGTTTTTTTCAGTTAATAACGCCTTACTATACATGGTCGTTTTTTCCGTCTAAAACGCCTTAATATACATGGTCGTTTTTATCAGCTAAAAATGCCCTACTATAAATGGTCGTTTTTTTCGGGTTAAAACGCCTTACTAAATGGTCGTTTTTTCCGGGTTAAAACGCCTTACTATACATGGTCGTTTTTTTCGGGTTAAAACGCCTTACTATACATGGTCGTTTTTTTGGGCTAAAAACGCCTTACTATAAATGGTCGTTTTTTTCGGGTTAAAACGCCTACTAAACATGGTCGTTTTTTTCGGCTAAAATCGCCTTACTATACATGGTCGTTTTTTTCGGCTAAAATCGCCTTACTATACATGGTCGTTTTTTTCGTCTAAAAACGCCTTACTATACATGGTCGTTTTTTTCAGCTAAAATCGCCTTACTATACATGGTCGTTTTTTTGGGCTAAAAATGCCTTACTATACATGGTCGTTTTTTCAGCTAAAAATGCCTTACTATACATGGTCGTTTTTGGGCTAAAAATGCCTTACTATACATGGTCGTTTTTCGGGTTAAAACGCCTTACTATACATGGTCGTTTTTCGCTAAAATCGCCTTACTATACATGGTCGTTTTTCCGTCTAAAACGCCTTACTATACATGGTCGTTTTTCGGCTAAAATCGCCTTACTATACATGGTCGTTTTTACGCTAAAATCGCCTTACTATACATGGTTGTTTTTCGTCTAAAACGCCTTACTATACATGGTCGTTTTTGCTAAAAACGCCTTACTATACATAGTCGTTTTTCGGCTAAAAACGCCTTACTATACATGGTCGTTTTTTGTCTAAAAACGCCTTACTATACATGGTCGTTTTTTCGGCTAAAAACGCCTTACTATACATGGTCGTTATTTTTGGGTTAAAACGCCTTACTAAACATGGTCGGTTTTTTTTTGTCTAAAAACACCTTACTATACATAGTCGTTTTTTTTCGGCTAAAAACGCCTTACTAAACATGGTCGTTTTTTTTGTTTAAAAACGCCTTACTATATGGTCGTTTTTGGGTTAAAACGCCTTACTATACATGGTCGTTTTTGGGTTAAAACGCCTTACTATACATGGTCATTTTTTCAGCTAAAAATGCGTTACTATACATAGGTCGTTTTTCAGCTAAAAATGCCTTACTATACATGGTCGTTTTTGGGCTAAAAATGCCTTACTATACATGGTCGTTTTTCAGCTAAAAACGTATTGTTTTGTATTGTTTTGTGTTTTTGTTATTGTAAAGTGTCCTTGGTGTCTTGAAAGGCGCTTATAAATAAAATGTATTATTATTATTATTATTAAAAAATGCCTTACTATACATGGTCGTTTTTTGGGCTAAAAATGCCTTACTATACATGGTCGTTTTTCGGTTAAAACGCCTTACTATACATGGTCGTTTTTTCGCTAAAATCGCCTTACTATACATGGTCGTTTTTTCGTCTAAAACGCCTTACTATACATGGTCGTTTTTTCGCTAAAATCGCCTTACTATACATGGTCGTTTTTGCTAAAATCGCCTTACTATACATGGTCGTTTTTGGGTTAAACGCCTTACTAAACATGGTCGTTTTTTCGGTTAAAACGCCTTACTATACATGGTCGTTTTTTGCTAAAATCGCCTTACTATACATGGTCGTTTTTCGTCTAAAACGCCTTACTATACATGGTCGTTTTTTCAGCTAAAATCGCCTTACTATACATGGTCGTTTTTAGGCTAAAAATGCCTTACTATACATGGTCGTTTTTCAGCTAAAAATGCCTTACTATACATGGTCGTTTTTGGGCTAAAAATGCCTTACTATACATGGTTGTTTTTTCGTCTAAAACGCCTTACTATACATGGTCGTTTTTCGGGTTAAAACGCCTTACTATACATGGTCGTTTTTTTCGGGTTAAAACGCCTTACTAAACAGTTGTTTTCGGCTAAAAACACCTTACGAAAAATGGTTGTTTTTTTCTGCGAAAAACGCCTTACTATACATGGTTGTTTTTTTCGGGTTAAAACGCCTTACTATATGAGTCGTTTTTGGGTTAAAGCGCCTTACTATACATGGTCGTTTTTGGGTTAAAACGCCTTACTATACATGGTCGTTTTTCAGCTAAAATGCCTTACTATACATGTCGTTTTTCCACCTAAAACGCCTTACTATACATGGTCGTTTTTGGGTTAAACGCCTTACTATACATGGTCGTTTTTCAGCTAAAATGCCTTACTATACATGGTCGTTTTTTGGGTTAAAATGCCTTACTAAACATGGTCGTTTTTTCGTCTAAAAGCGCCTTACTATACATGGTCGTTTTTCGGGTTAAAACGCCTTACTATACATGCTCGTTTTTTTAGCTAAAAATGCCTTACTATACATGGTCGTTTTTCGGTTAAAACGCCTTACTATATGGTCGTTTTTTCGGTTAAAACGCCTTACTATACATGGTCGTTTTTCGGTTAAAACGCCTTACTATACATGGTCCTTTTGGGCTAAAAAACCCTACTATACATGGTCTTTTTTGGGTTAAAAGCGCCTTACATGGTCGTTTTTCGGCTAAAATCGCTTACTATACATGGTCGTTTTTCGTCTAAACAGCCTTACTATACATGGTCGTTTTTGGCTAAAATCGCCTTACTATACATGGTCGTTTTTCGCTAAAAACGCCTTACTATACATGGTCTTTTTTTCGGTTAAACGCCTTACTATACATGGTCGTTTTTTCGCTAAAATCGCCTTACTATACATGGTCGTTTTTAGTCTAAAACGCCTTACTATACATGGTCGTTTTTTGGCTAAAATCGCCTTACTATACATGGTCGTTTTTAGTCTAAAACGCCTTACTATACATGGTCGTTTTTCGGGTTAAACGCCTTACTATACATGGTCGTTTTTGGGCTCGAAGCGCCTTACTATACATGGTCGTTTTTCGGGTTAAACGCCTTACTATACATGGTCGTTTTTTCGCTAAAATCGCCTTACTATACATGGTCGTTTTTTCGGCTAAAATCGCCTTACTATACATGGTTGTTTTTAGCTAAAACGCCTTACTATACATGGTCGTTTTTCGCTAAAACGCCTTACTATACATGGTCGTTTTTCGGCTTGAAACGCTTACTATACATGGTCGTTTTTTTTCGTCTAAAAGCGCCTTACTATACATGGTCGTTTTTCGCTAAAACGCCTTACTATACATGGTCGTTTTTTGGGTTAAACGCCTTACTAAACATGGTCGTTTTTTGTCCTAAAACACCTTACTATACATGGTCGTTTTTTTAAGCTAAAAATGCCTTACTATACATGGTCGTTTTTCGGGTTAAAACGCCTTACTATATGGTCGTTTTTGGTTAAAACGCCTTACTATACATGGTCGTTTTTCGGGTTAAAACGCCTTACTATACATGGTCATTTTTTCAGCTAAAAATGCGTTACTATACATGGTCGTTTTTTCAGCTAAAATGCCTTACTATACATGGTCGTTTTTGGGCTAAAATGCCTTACTATACATGGTCGTTTTTTCAGCTAAAAACGTATTGTTTTGTATTGTTTTGTGTTTTTGTTATTGTAAAGTGTCCTTGGGTGTCTTGAAAGGCGCTTATAAATAAAATGTATTATTATTATTATTGTTAGAGGAATTTATGAGCAAAATTGTATCATGTTTAAAGTTTCATTTTAAGTCGGTCACATCCAAATCGTTTGGGTGCATATACAGCACCCCAAATGCCCGTGCACAAAGGCGCCGCCACCTGGCGCAGGGCCGTTGGAGTTTACAATTAGCACATCAAGGCAGGTGGGCGATCAAAGGGAGAGGGCGACACTCGGCCACAAATGGGGAATGGATAATTTGGGAACAGCGGTTGAACGATAAAAGACAATTTGAGAACACCCGTCGCGCCCAGGCGACATTTGGCCATCCGCGAAGTCTGCGACATGTTGATTTAGCGTAGATCAGACAGAAAGGCGCCAACGTACTGGTGGTTCAAAGCTTAAACGCAGGTAACCAATCACTACCGAGGGCCGAACCGGGCTGCGGCATGTACATGGTCGTTTTTCTGGCTAAAAACGCCTTACTATACATGGTCGTTTTTTTCGGGTTAAAACGCCTTACTATGTATGGTCATTTTTTCTGTCTAAAAACACCTTACTATACATGGTCGTTATTTTTGGGTTAAAACGCCTTACTGTACATGGTCTGTTTTTTTCGGGTTAAAACGCCTTACTATACATGGTCGGTTTTTTTCGGCTAAAAACGCCTTACTATACATGGTCGTTTTGTTCGGGTTAAAATGCCTTACTATACATGGTCGTTTTTTTCGGCTAAAATCGCTTTACTATACATGGTCGTTTTTTTCGTCTAAAAACGCCTTACTATACATGGTCGTTTTGTTCGGGTTAAAATGCCTTACTATACATGGTCGTTTTTTTCGGCTAAAATCGCTTTACTATACATGGTCGTTTTTTTTCGTCTAAAAACGCCTTACTATACATGGTCGTTTTGTTCGGGTTAAAATGCCTTACTATACATGGTCGTTTTTTTCGGCTAAAATCGCTTTACTATACATGGGCGTTTTTTTGGGCTAAAAACGCCTTACTATACATGGACGTTTTGTTCGGGTTAAAACGCCTTACTATACATGGTCATTTTTTTCGGCTAAAATCGCCTTACTATACATAGTCGTTTTTTTCGTCTAAAAACGCCTTCCTGTACATGGTCGTTTTTTTCAGCTAAAAACGCCTTACTATACATGGTCGTTTTTTTCGGGTTAAAACGCCTTACTATACATGGTCGTTTTTTTGGGCTAAAAACGCCTTACTATACATGGTCGTTTTTTTCAGTTAATAACGCCTTACTATACATGGTCGTTTTTTGGGGGCTAAAACCGCCTTACTATACATGGTCGTTTTATTCGGGTTAAAACGCCTTACTATAGATGGTCGGTTTTTTTCGGGTTAAAATGCCTTACTATATATGGTCGGTTTTTTTGTCTAAAAACACCTTACTATACATGGTCGTTTTGTTCGGGTTAAAACACCTTACTATACATGGTCGTTTTTTTCGGCTAAAATCGCCTTACTATACATGGTCGTTTTTTTCGTCTAAAAACGCCTTACTATACATGGTCGTTTTTTTCAGCTAAAATCGCCTTACTATACATGGTCGTTTTTTTCGGCTAAAAACGCCTTCCTATACATGGTCGTTTTTTTCGGGTTAAAACGCCTTACTATACATGGTTGTTTTTTTCGGGTTAAAACGCCTTACTATACATGGTCATTTTTGGGGGGTTAAAACGCCTTACTATACATGGTCATTTTTGGGGGGTTAAAACGCCTTACTACACATGGTCGTTTTTTTCGGCTAAAACACCTTACGAGACATGGTCGTTTTGTTCGGGTTAAAACACCTTACTATACATGGTCGTTTTTTTCGGCTAAAATCGCCTTCCTATACATGGTCGTTTTTTTCGGCTAAAAACGCCTTACTATACATGGTCGTTTTTTTCGGCTAAAAACGCCTTCCTATACATGGTCGTTTTTTTCGGGTTAAAACGCCTTACTATACATGGTCGTTTTTTTCGGGTTAAAACGCCTTACTATACATGGTCGTTTTTTTCAGTTAATAACGCCTTACTATACATGGTCGTTTTTTGGGGGCTAAAACCACCTTATTATACATGGTCGTTTTTTTGGGCTAAAAACGCCTTACTATACATGGACGTTTTTTTCATCTAAAAATGCCTTACTATACATGGTCGTTTTTTTCGTCTAAAAACGCCTTACTATACACGGTCATTTTTTGGGGGTTAAAACGCCTTACTATATACATGGTCGTTGTTTTCGCCTAAAAACACCTTACTATATATGGTCGTTATTTTTGGGTTAAAACGCCTTACTATACATGGTCGTTTTTTTCGGGTTAAAACGCCTGACTATACATCGTCGTGGTTATGCAAATTTGGAGCAATCTGATTGTTCAGAACTTGGAAAGTGGAACATTTATGCAAATTAGGGTTAGGGTTATGCAAATGAGGGCCTCACCACAATTGGTGGATGTCAAATTGGGTGTGGTTTGGGGCGGGCATTGCAGCACTTTTTCAAAGTCCCACTTGAGTCTTGAGCTCAGACTTGCACTTGGGTCTCATCAGTCTTTTCATTGTTCCCGTCGGTTTCACATGACCCAAAAGCTAGATTCCTGGAGTTTCGAGTCATGTGGAGACCAACGGGAACAGTGAACAGACTGTCTGATGTGACTGAAGCGCAAGTCTGAGCTCAAGACGTCAGTCTTTGAAAGCACACCACACAGCTCAGTACTCACGCGTGTCCAAATGCAGGTTGGCGTCCCTTCCGCATGTCCTCCGAGTCTGGCAGCTGCGCCTTTGGCCCAGTCATCTGACTAATCTGGTCAGGCAGAAAAACAAAAGAAAAGTGGAAAGTCACACACTGTAGTCCATTAAAAAATATTTTCTTTTTTTTTCTTTTTAATTTGAGTCATTATTCGTAAAGTGGCAGACTTTTACTTTCAACCCGTCCATTTCTAAACGTGCCCGCACTCGCAATGCATTTGTTTGAGCGATCCACTCGCGGCTCTCTCCCCACACCTAAAGTACAATGAGCAACCTCCTTTTGAAAAACAAATGAACAAAATCACGGGTGCATTTGTGGGAATAGTTTTGAAACAAATCTGCCCCCCCCCCCCCTGATGTGAACCCATCACACTTCCACTGCTGATCGCAGCTTTGGTGTGGAAAACATACAGAATAGTATTCAAGTCAAACGCTGTTCGCGGTTGCTTTTCGATTGACAGCTGAGGTCTACTTGTCGGCAGCGGGCTCGCTCACTGCCCCCTTCGCTGACGTTGTTTTTTACGTTGAGTCACAACAACAAAATTAAAGGAGCAACGTATCGTAATAACTCTCCCCAATTGTCTACATCTATACGCTCAGAGATCAACTGCGAAGTCAGTTTAAAATGTTAAAATTACTCACTGATAACAGGGCTTGTGGACAGTGGAAAAATTTGCTCATTGAACCAGATGTGGTACCGTTCTTGTGCTTGTACTTATTCTTCTTCTTGGTGAATTGGATGTCTTCATGTCATATCGCCCCCTACTGTCCGGGAAACCACAAAGGCGTTTGGCAAGCAATCTGAATTTAATTTACAGTATTAGCCAAGCGTGCAAAAACACAAAACACAAAACACTAAATTAGGGCATATCTTGAAGAACTACAGATTCCAAGGGCAGCTGATCCACTGAGCTGGTGGAAATACCAAGCTTCCGTCTACCCCCGTTTGATCAAAGTAATGCAGAATAGATTGTGCATTGTAGCAACATCAGTCCCGTCAGAGCGGGTGTTCTCAAAGACTGGACAAATTGAAGTGTTCCAAGTTGAAGTATTTAATTTTGTTGACTGCAAATTTAAAATAAAGCAAGGAGTAGCTTATGTTTGTTAAAATAAAGCAAGGAGTAGCTTATGTTTGTTTTGTTCACTGCTACTGTTGCAGTTAATACTCACTATTTTTGTTATGATGCAGCATGTTTGATTGTTGTTGGTTGAAGTTTAATTTTGTTGCTTGTTTATTGTTTGGAGCCTTTTCAATGTTCAATAAAATAAGTAAAACGCCATTTCTTTGCTTGATAATTGTTGCTATTTGCAGTCAGTAGAGTGCCATATTTAGTTCACCAAGTCATTTATCAAAATGTATGCTAAATTTGTCATAAATATTTAAAAGAAAAGCTAAAGTTAAAAGAGCCGTTTGAGAGCGAAAAAGAGCCGACTCTTTTCACTGAGTCGATCCAAATGAACCGGATCACCGAAAAGAGCCGAAAATCCCATCACTAGTTGAGAGGCGCACTAAGATTTTTTTTTTTTTAACTTCCTGTTGTGGTGTATTAATTGGACTGGCCACTCTTTTATGTTACCAATGAATTCCACTGTCTTGACAGCATATACCTGTACTTGGTACACCATCACGTCTTCAATCGGCTTCATTGATCATTCAAACCTGAATGCCGAACCAAGGGACACTTGACGTTTCGTTTTGTTGGGGGTGAATTTGAACTGTGATGGAAATAGTTTTTGGTGGTTTCTTATCACCCTTAGTCACACTTTTGGGGGCGGGGGGTTGTTCTCGGTATACTACTGTCACGGATTATCATTTACATTATAGTGTTGGATGTTTAAATTGTATATTTATCAAATCATGAATAATTTTACAGTGGAAAAAAAAACGAATGTTGTTTTCATGAAGTTGAGAGACGGTGTCTGGCGCCCTCTACTGGTTATCCAGCACCAAACGAGCACATGATCACGCTTGGAAACGGAACTCATGGAACGTTTGATATATTTAAACTTTCTCAAAAACACGTTTTTGAGAGCCTCATTTAAGAGGTACTTATTTTTTTTAATTAACAGCCTTTGTTTTATTTTTTTGTTGATCAAAACATTGCGCCAATTCAGTTGATGAAAAATATAATACTATACAATATACATATATTATGAAGTCCATTAAACATATAGAATTTCTAAAGACGTAGTGTTAAAATAAAATAAATAGATAAATTGAGCAAAAATTGCCTCGGTTATCAAACTACCAAATTATGGAAATTTTTGGGACACTGTCAACATATAAATGTTTTACAAAGTAACTTTTGGTATTGACTCAAAACAAAAAGCCAAATAATAACATCTGAAGCATTTCCAGTATTGCGAATGAATTTATAATTGTATACTGTATTACAATAATCTATAATTTTTTGGTACAGCTGAGAAAAAAACAGCTGTATCAAAACGTCTGCCTTTTACTAAAGATTGTCACTGTCAATGGGGGAAAAGAAATTGGTGTGTCTGTTTGGTCATGTGACACCCGTTGCTTGGAAATCGAGCACATGCTGGAGGCTGCACTGAATTATTAACAAACTGCATAGAAGTATTAGTTGGACTAGCCAGAATCTCTCTGTAGACTATAAGTATGTATTCATCACTGGTCCATAGCCTGGTGAGGACAGCCGCAGCAGACCAGGTGGTCGCTCCGTTTGCATGTCACCTGTGTCACCTTGTGCTTCTGTGTGACAACTTGGAGGATCACGAACACTTCAGCCAGTTAGAGGAGGCAGCTCGGACTGTGGCTAAAGCTACTGACAACATGGCTGCAGTGGCCTCTAGGTATGTATTTTGTGAAATTGGATGATTTCAATGCCGGACTCCCTTACTTGACACAACACATGGTGGGTATTAGTGCAGTGGCTGGGACACAAACCTACCTGCCTGCATGAAAGGAAGCAGCATGTACCACGACCACAGCGCATTAGGAACAGCTGATGTAATATACGGTTGAGTCAAATTAACATCAATTTGTCCATTTCCAGACAAGTCAGTGAGACTGATGATGATGTGCTGCGTAAGGAGATGGCCTCCCTGCTGGAGCCCATCACACTGTCAGGCCAACATGTGCTGCTGGCGGCCCAGAAGCTCAGCATCCAGCCCAGTTTGACGGCGCACAAAGAGGACCTCATTGCTGCTGCACAAACTGTTTTCCTCTGTGTAGTCAAAGTAAGGCGTGAATTAGGGGTGTCCAAATAAATCGATTAACTGACAACTAATCGATTAACCAATTAATTGACCGCTATTTTATCAATGAATTGAGTAATCATTTAATGCCATTTTTTTTTCCAACTTCAAACTGTCTAAATTCTCAGATTTCAGCCTCTCAATAGTAATTCATTTCTTGATGTCTGTAGTACTTCAGGACATTTGTGTTTAATCAACATAAGACATGTGCAAACATTTGCTTTTACTTTGGAAAACAATGACCAAACTTCGAATTGAAACAATTTCAGAATGATTGGCGAGTACAATATCTGACCTTTTATTGTGACATTGCTTGATTGTTGTTTTTACCACAGAACAATACCACTTTTTTAAAAATTGCTGAATTAAAATTACCGGTAGTCTGCATTTTAAAAAATGGTTTTGTGATACACTATGATGCAAAGTATAATTCAATCCGATTATTTGATTCATTGAGACGAGATAGTCAATAGAATAATCAATTCTATAAATATATTATGAAGACAGCTCTAGATTGAGTCATTGGACAGGAGATAAGGGGGGGAGGGGTGACATGGGCAGTATATTCATTAATTTCTTAATGAATATACTGTCCATTCCCCCATGGAGACTCCATTGTGAATCTGTTATCTAAGGGATCTTTTTGTTTTTCCTCCCTCAGGTTCTGCTCGTGCATGACGACTCTGTAGTGAGAGAAGTCCTTGCAGCTGCCACTCAAGTGTCCAAGCATCTCTCTGAGCTCACCTCCTGCTCAGACATTCAGTCCCTGGTTAAAGTCCTGCAGGAGTTTTCCGATGCCTTGCTTCTGCTCAGCCGCCTGACGGCGGAGCGTGCGGATTCCTTAAAGGACCCCCGACAGACCGAAAAACTTGGAGACTCTTTGGAGACCCTAAGGAGGTGCATACCCATGATGCACACTGCTACCTGCACCAACATAAAGCACCCGATGAGCAAGGAGGCCCAAGCTGCCAAGAGCTACATACTTGACAAGGTGAGGAGCACAATCGATGACATTGTTCGCACCCTGACAAGTGAATATCAAACAGGACCACTGGGAGCTTGTGGTTTTTATACAGAGAAGAGGAAACGTTTGTCACAGCTACTGGAAGATTGTTCCAACTCGTCGGTCCTGCCGTGTGGGGATTTGGACACCCTGATGCGAGATCTTGTCTTCCACGGTATGACCGTGGCCAACTGTTCTCGAAGAGAGTTCCAGCAAAGTTTAGTGCTCCACAGTCGACACATTCTCCACTTGTGGTCTGACATAAAACTGATCATAAAGTCCCCCAAAAATCTTGAGGAGCATCTTGCGAACATCTGCGCCTCGTTGGAGGAGCTTCTAAAAGATTTCGATGGAGCGATGATGGCCGCCATTCTACATCAACTGTTCGACACATTTCTGGCTGCGGCATCTGCATTTGAAGAATTTTCTCGAATGGTGAGGCAAACTCTGGTTGCAGATTCCTCCATCGAGATCGAGCTGAGCTTTCTTCAGTCATCGGTGGAAGAGTTCATATCCTACTTGGATAGACTGATCCAAGTTGCCAGCTTTTTCTCTGCTGCAGCCAATGACGCAAAGAGCCTCGAAAACATGGAGCACTCCCGAGTGTGTCTCACCAGACTCCAAGCTCAAATTTCTCCTTTGTCTCTTGAACTGGCTGACAACTCCATTCAAACGCCTCAGAAGCTTCATGAAATGTTTCCCATATGGGAAGAAGTGATTAACCAGCTAGTGGAGGCTCTCAGCTACGTGATGGATATCAAGGAGTTTATGAATCTAGCCATTAAAGAGATAGCGAATGATCGCAGCGGTTGTGACGCCGCATACAGACAGCAAAGCTACGAGCTCTTTCGTGAACACACGGCCAACCTAATATGTCGCATGCAGCTGGTGACACACTCAGTCAGGACACACTTGGACCGCAGCGAGGATCCCATCTACAGGAACGGCCTCCTTGTTTTGCTGAAACAAGCTCAACTGTGTCAAAGAAAAACCAACCAATCAGTGAGCGACATGCTTTTAGGCGACAGTCTGAATGTGGAGCACTATTCGACCTTTTCTGACAATGTTTCTGATCTTTTTCGCCAATTTAAAGTCCTTCGAGAAGGATTAGATGGCCACCAGCATCCACATCTACTCAGTCCTTTGCGAGAAGGTGCCCGTCAGACTGATCTCTTGGAAGATGAGCCGTCTGATCGGAATGACGATCGTGGGCTGAGACGTTTGGATTCCTCCATTCTGGATTTGATTGAGACAGAAACAGAACGCGAGGAGGATAAAGACTCAGACGGAGAATGTGTAGAAGTGGAGCTGTCTCCTAAATGCGATGATGATTTTGAAGAACCCAAAATGATCCAGATGCCTTTCAAATTTGAACTTTTATCCCTCCTAAAAGAAGTTGTGACTGTGACTCAAGAAAAAGATGTTGCGGTCCTCAGCCGGGTGTGCACCGGTGTTCTCGAGCTGTCAAACTGCTACTCCCAAGCAACGAGAGAAGCTTTAGCCATCAAAGACGACGTCGACTGTAAGAATTTGGAAAGCTTTCGGGCTCAACTGGTGTCACTGACGCCGCTGCTGGTCCAGACCGCTCAAGAGACGGCGATGAGCTCGTCGCCGGGCACGGAGAACGTCTGCAGACTCTGTACGCAGTTTTCGGACCTCATCAACACCATTCGCAAGGTTCTGCTGCCAGGAAGCGAACCTTGGTTTCACGTCGTTTACGCCGAGCTGAGGCGAGCTCAATCAACTCAGACGGATGTGAAACAGCAACTCAGTGAAATGATGAACCAGTGTGCGGACACCGTGCAGCTGCTCACATCAGCACATATAAGCCCTCAAAGTGGAAACCAGGAGACACTGACACTTTTGCACAACAAATTGAACAAAGCCCAGAACAACACAAGACATCTGATAGAGTTCAGGCTCTTATCTGATGGTCAGCTCGATCAGCTCGAGGGTCTGTGCGTCCTTTGGGGTCTATCCGTTCGCATTTTGTTCAGTTCTCTGGACAGGGTTTTAGGAATGTCCGGCGCTATGAGCCAACACACTCCTCATAAGCAACTTTCCATCTTATCGGAGAACTCGCTGAGAATCCAGGAGGCTGCAAGGCTCACCAGTCTGATTTGTAAAAGTGCTTTTAAATCCAAAGAGTTGACGTCTTATCAGAGTGAGGTGAAGACGCTGACTGAGCGCTACCTTGTAGCCGCAGAGGACCTCGGCGTAATGCCTCGTGTCATGCAGCTCGCAAAGCCAGAGCTCCTTCAGAGGAATCTTATCATTAAGATGAAAGAGCTGTCGGGGCTTTTGAGTAAAGCAAATAAATATTATGACACTCCACTCCAAAATCTGGTCGGCATTGTTCATTTGATAGTAAAGCAAACTGAGAACAAATCAGATGAAGCGCAGCAAAGACTTGAACACTCCGCTACTTCACTTCTGGAAAGGGTGCAAGACGCTAGCAAAAAAGTGGAAGAGAGTTTCAACTACATGAGGGATTCCCGTGAACGTGCCAACCTGCGCTCCCTGAACACACATCTGTCATTTCTGATGTCTGAAATCATCAGCACGGTGCGTCTCATGGCACAGACCTGCTCCATTAGTGACACGTTCAACCTGGAAATGAAAATTCAGTGCTGGTCAGCCCAAGCTCACTATGTGGTGGAGGAGATCAGTAAGCAAGATGGAATCCACCAGGAGGTAAAGGAGAACATCAGAGCAAGTCTTCAGGGCACCACCACTGGTGGATGTATCCAGAATGTCCTCATGAAATGCGACGAAAAGACAAATAAAGCTTTTTGGCAGGCATGTGAAGTTGCCGTAGAATCAAAGATGTCAGCTTGGATGCAAGATGGATCAGCAAAGGATGTAAGTATTTAGTTTTTCATTGAAACTTAAAACGACCTCAGAAAGGTTTACAGAGCCACAGACATGACACGAGGGGGATAACATTGGCCACAATATTGACACAAATTGACCACAAATTAGTCATTTATTGTCTAAAATGTTCGCATAAACTAACAATTTGTGGCCATGAAGTAGCTGTGGCTCCAAACTGGTCTGTTGGGAAAGCAAATTGTGCACATGTTCTGTCTATATCGAGGCCATAATTTCACTTTCCAGTGTCATATCCGAGGATCTGCTTAAGATTATCCACATTGTTTCTTTGCAGGTTGCTTCTGGTTTCAAAGAAGCGTCAGCACTAACCTCCACCTCCTTTTTGCTGAAACAAGAAAGTGCCAGTTGGGATCCCAACGACAACAAGATAGTCCAAGAGACCAGGAAGATGGCAGACACACTGTACAACATGACCCAGTACCTGAGGAATAGAGGCCCAATACTGGTAAGAGCCACCAAAAGGTACTTTTATGGCTTTTGCTTTTAACTGTCATGCGTGTTAATTAATCTTTGAGCTTTGGGTTTTCCCCTCTTAGAATAAAGAAGCGTTTGTGTGTGCAGCCAAAGATGTGATGTCAAATGGACAATTGGTGACCAACATTATTCGAGTTATAGCCAACCACTGCCTGGATGCACAGTGTGCACTGGAACTGTCCCTCATCGTGGAGCAGATACTCACCATCACCAACCAGCTCAGCATCCTTTCCAGGTCCGAGTAAGCAAACAGGCTGAAAACAAAACAAGAGAATGAAAAAAAACCTGTAATGATCTTTTGTATCGCAGTGTCAATTCTGTAACACCTGGCTGTAAATCATCTGATGAGATCCTGGTGAAGAACACACAGAATCTTCTCCGCACAGTCTTGAAGGGGGTTCATGCAGCAGAGACCGCCTGCATCACAGTAAACAGGACAGACCAGCATTTACATATTATGGAATGACGTTCAAGATTTTGTTCAAAGGCGCGTGATTTTTCTTGTTTGAGGGTTTAAAGCAGCCGGAGCCAAACTCGGATGGAGCCGAAGCGACCGCTTTGTTTTTCCAGTGGAAGAAGAACCTGGAGATCCACCGAGCCCAGCAAACCTCCAACCCCAAAACGGATGAGCTGGGTTTGAGGAAGATTTCATCGCACTCCGTCGTACCGAGTCTCGTATCTCCAGTACAAGACGGCTCCAACTTGACGCTTCAGTGGAAAGGTCACAGTAATAGAGCTTTATCACAATACAGTATTTGCTTTAAGGAGATCATCCCATAGTTTTCAGTCGCATGGCGCTGCATCGCTTCACAGCAACAGGGACTATTAATTATTACACATTATGCCCCTCTTGTATTACCAACACAAAACAATAAACCCACATTGACTGAATGAGATTTGTACATACATACTGTATTGAGAGACGAAGTATTTCATTAGCGACTGTCACGTAGCTGCAGTAAAATCAATTTCCCCTCTTTTATGTCAGGTTGTAGTGTAAACATTTAATTCACATCAAGATATGTGCAGTGGACTAAATTTAAAAGCTGATGAAATGTGCACAGAAAACAAAGGTCATCCACATATACACATACAATGAACATGTCATTTAAACCGTTGTGAAAACAATCTAAAAAAGCTCCAATATGGCTTAAAATAATCACACAAGCTCATTTTGAGGCAAGTTTGATATAAAAAAACATATTTATAATTAAAACATTAAAAAAAACGGTTACAATGTTATTTACAAGTCCATCGCAATAACTGTAGCAGTTCAGTTCCACAGGAAAATACCTTTCAGTAGGCCAATTTTGACGTAATTTCGAAATTAAAAAGCAATGTGGATCATATGTAATATTGCAATTTTTTGAGATGATGGATTTGGGGTTTTCATTAGCTGGAAGCTATAATAATCATTTCAATTATAAAATGTTGGGAAATTAATAATAGGATATTCTAATTTATTGTGATTGATCTATTATATTTGGTGCTATATACAAGCTTGTCACTATAGAAAATATGTTGTGAAATGTTTCATGGATTTTATAACCTGAAAGCCTGTAGACCATATGATCAGAACAATCTATTTTATACACATTTAAATTGAGACACGAAACGTAGTCAAACATCCACCTCACATTACAAATAGAAATATACTGTAGGGAAACGCAAAAACAATAGGGTAATGATTCTTTTTTTTCCTTTTTTGTTTTTTTCCAAATGAACAATTAACTAAACAAAAAAGACATGAACATGCTCAATTCCATACCATCCACTTATGACTGTGTATAAAGTAAACGCACATGTAAATATACAAAGATATTTATAGCTTAGTAATGATTGGCATGTGTCGCCAACATAACAATTCAATGCAGTTTACTGGGAGAAAGGAGAAGCGGTGGGGTCAAAGGTCTTGAAGACTTCTTTGAGAGTCCTGTCTTCGAGCTCCTCCTCATTGAGCTGCTTTGGTGCCTCCAGAGGAACTTCTTTCTGCTCCTTCTCTTCCTCTGCATCATCTAGTGTCTCTGCAGAACCTGATCCTGCCAGTTTGGCCTGCCTCCCGTCAGCATATTGGGGTCGGATCAAGCCTGCAAGAGCCTGCATGGGCAGATTATGCACTGCGTAGGGGGTGATGATCGAATCCTGGGGAGGTGGGTGTAGACTGCCGTGATCAGAGGCAGCGTCTGTGGTTTTCGTCTCCTCCAAAGAGACGCGGCCTTGACTTGGGGAGTCGGGTTGTGTTGGAGGACCGTCTTTCTTCACTGGATGTTTGAGAATGCCGGCTTTTTTCGGAGGCTCTGCCTGATCCTTCTGAAATGGCTCAGTCTGATTGCGGGGGTCGTACAGACTGATGCCTCCAAGGATTGCTGTGGGGCTTTCCAGGACCCCCCCAGATGAAGCCAGGCGTGGTGCATAGGGTGGCAGTCTCTCCGAGAGCGAGGAGCAAGCACTGGTCTTTTGTAACCTGGGTTCCACAACTCCTCCAGTAGCTTCCTTCTGACCCAGCAGCTTGGAGTCCAGACTTCCCGTACGCCTGATTCTGGGGTCTAAATTCTTTTGCTGACGTGGATCAACAGGTCTCTCTGTTGAGGATCCAGATGGCAGACGAGCGAGACGTTCCTTTAAACGAGCAGCCGCCAATCTGGGGTCAGTCGGTGGCGGACTGGAAGCAGGCGGGTGGTCTGACACGCTTGTTTTGTTCATCTGAGCATCAGCGATAAGAGGTGGCAGGGGTAGATTGATGGAATGCTCCTGTTTGGGTATCAGAGAAGGAATCAGGTCTTCGGGGGCCCAGATCACAGTTTGGGCGAAGGCCGGACGTTGAAGCAGAATGTCCACTCGAATATGGCTGAACTGTTTCAGCTGGCAGCGAGGGTCCCGCAGCACCACGCCTGGACTGGCCTCCAATGGGATGAGGACTGCTCTGTCTCGGAGTTCCCTCTCCCCTTCATCATCCTCATCTCCAGTGGCCTTTTTTGGGACAGTCGGCTGGTTTTGCTGGCGGTAGGTGGTCGACTCCATAGATCTTGGTTTCCTGGGGTCCCTGGACAGTCTTGGACCCAAACCTACATCAGAGTCCTTTTTCATATCAGGAGGTCTCTGCACCTTCACACGAGGGTCACTAGGTTGAGTTCTGTCCTTGACAAGTCGAGGGTCGCCCAGAGGTGTTGCAGGGACCGGTGTTGGGGTCTTGGACTGCTGCATCTCACTCTGCCTCTTCAGACATTTTAGAATGGACGTGACACTACTCCCGCCCTCTTCGTCGCTGGAATACCAGTTTGTTGTTTCATCTAGAGGAAAAGAACAAGTTGGACTGAGCTCCGTGCTTTTCATAGAACATCTTTTGGATCAGAAGGGACACTCACCTCTGTTCGTATTCTTATCATCTTGACTCTCTCCTATTTGTGGATCGCTCTCATGTGGCTTTGACTCTGGCTGGTGCTGAGTCAGGTGTAAAATGATGGCTTTCTGCACCGCTGAAGGTAAAGACTGCAACTGGAGATCTGGACCTATCTGCTGCTGTAGGTTCTGGACCTGGTTCATTCCAGGTTCCACTAAACACAACAAAAATAAAGATCCATTTCACCTTAAGTAACTCAAAATTCACACGAGTGGTAATCCGATACAAACCTTGATGGCCCACTGGCTGGTTTTGGAGCAAGTTGCTGAGGAGTTCTAGTGGGTTCTGGCCCATCGATGGAAATGGAAAACGCTCTGCGGCATCTGTAGTTCTGGTACGGCAGGGAATGGAGGCCTCTGCATATTCATCTGATGGTTTATATTTCCACGAAACACCGGCTGCTGACCAGGTAGAATCGGCTGCTGCAATGGGTATCCATGCGGCAGCTGCTGTCCAGGAGGGCTTTGGGTGCTCATGGATGGTCCTGTTGGGTAACCACTAGAACTTGGCGACCCTAAGGATGGGACTGTGGTAGCATCAGAGGCTGAAGACACCAAAGCTCCACTTTGTGTTTCTTCCGATCCACCACTAATCTGGTCAGTACATTCATTGGGATCCTGGGGGTTGGACTCACTGGTAAAGAGATAAAATCACAATAAATTTGAAGTTGACTGATTAAAAATAAATAAATAAATAAAATCAACTAACTGTTCCCTGATTTTCCTTTGACTTACTTAAGGGCAATTTTCTGTGCTAGGTCAACTGTAGGTTGAACCTTGATTTCAAGAGGAGGGATCTTGCCTCCCTGAGAAGACTCATCTGTTGGGCTGCTCTGACCCGGCGTGGGGAGCAAGCCCACACCTGGAGGCGGCTTGGGAAGAGGGGCGATGCCCTGTTTTCTCAGGTCCTCAAGCTCCAACTCATCCTCACGGGCATTCTCCTCCTCGGTATTAATGATCTTATCATGTGTACAAGAAGAAAAACTTTGAATTTGTTTTGGATTCTCATGCATTTTAAATTTGTCTCACCTTATCGAGCAATTCTTTCGTCACATCAGTCAGAGCATCATGGGAAAATTTGCAGTTGTCCCCTTGATAACATTTGGCTCCTGTGTGAAAGAACTTGCAAGGATATTCACATTCAGCCATGAATTAAGGAGCCTTCCTGAATTGGCAGGTTACTTTTACAAGGTCATGGATGATTGTCACTGAAGGATATTGTGCATGTAAATGCAATGGTCTCCTTTGCTGCAGTATCCCTGGAGGTAGAACTTACAAAGTTCCTTCTTCTTATCTGGAATGACCAACTCATGCTCAAACTTGCACTGCTCTCCCTACAGGAAGAGAAGAGCGCTTATCCTTTCAGTTGAGTGTTTTTAAACCATATAGTAAACGTTGAACGTCAGCCTTTGGCATTTGCAGATTTTTGGGGGAACCATTGCTCCACTATTCACTCTTTTTATGCTTGGTGCCAAAGAAGTATGCCGACGTAATTTGAGGACTTTCATTAAGACCTAAGCAGTACTTTGCCACCATCCCGGGGAACCTATAAGCAATTACTAACCTTTTTAGGGGGCACTGCAATCACCTGCAAATTTTTGCCGATCGCGACAGAGCCCAGTTCATGTCTTCAGTGTACATAACAAATGACACTCGGTTGAGAAGAGGATAAGGCTGAATCGGATAGAAACGCCAACCTCAGTCCCTGAATTTTGTCATTGAGATTTATGCATTATCGCTGCTAATGTCAAAGGCACAAACTGATCTTTTTGATCGCCATGTTTGCCTGCTCACAAAATAATAAAATAACTACAGAAGTAATTCCCATGAAACGCATGACGCTTTGTTGAAACATGTGGGGAGCAGGAACCCATGACATTTGATGTGATGAATAGCATGCAAACAATCTTCTTTTGCTGCCATTACAGTCTACTAGCATTGGGGCCAAGTGGGGTAATGCCCACGTTTATTCAGCAGATAAAGCACAATGCGCTAGAGTGGAACAAAAAGGTCATCTTGAGGGATGATTGGATTTAGCAATCCATTCATGTTCTTGACAGCCTGTCATTAATTCCTACGTTAAGACTGTGAAACAAGAGGGAGTAAAACTCTGAACCTGCTGTATGACGAAAGTCAAGAGAACTCCTCGTGTATATTTTAATTAGAAAACTATTTTTTCCCCCAAATATTTATTATCGCTTGTGTTATAGAACTATTTTATATGTTCACCTTAGCATACAGCAGCTTGCAGTCAATTCAAACGTGCTTAGAGGCAGCGTACCTTGATGCAGCGACCCTCCAGAAAGTACTTGCAAATGTATCTTCCATTGTGTTCCACTGTGTGTTGACTGATAAATTCCTTGCTCATAATCAGTCGCTTCTTCTGAAAGCCGCAATTTTTGACATCCTGTCAAATAAATGGGAAGAGTTAGTGCTAGTGCCCCACAACAATTTGTTGCAAATCAAAGATTTTATGGGCCTACAGGAGCCGCGTCTTCCATATCCAGGTCAAACCCTCTGCCTCGTCCTCCGCGTCCCATCCAGGGTTTCCCCCCCCTCATCTTCTTGTGTTTATTGAGCATCCCTCGAACTCTTCCAGGTCCATTCCCTCTGCCTCTTCCTCTCTGCCCAACTGCGGGGAAACAAATCTGTGCTTGTTTATTGCTAATTAATTTGTTTGAGATAAAAGATTATTTCCTAAATGATTTCTCACATTGGTGTTTCATGCCCCTCATGTTCCCCCTCTTCCCAATCTGGTCCTTCGCATAGCGGCCCTTCCCCGGGCCAGATGTTGAATCTTTAGGCTTGTTGTACTCTGACTCATCGTCATAATGATCCTCCTCATCTTCGTAGTTGTCGCTGTAATCGCTGTATTTGTCAAAATTGCAGCTTTTGTGAGGCGGCGACTTGTGCATGCTGCCGCGTGACGCTTTCTGGTCTCTTCCATGCTGAAAAATCAACAGTGACAAGTGACAATCATTAACCGCCTGCTTCAATACTGTCCAAGGTTGGGTGTGCATACACTCACCTGAGTATTCTGGAGGTCACACTCACGTCCGGATCCATAACTCGGTCTGTTTTTGGGTCTCTCGGGACGGTCGTAATCTGAGTCGTAGCTGTCAGAACTGGAGCTGCTTGAAGATGAGTGATGCTGAAAAGAGGGATAGAAACAACAAATTGAATAATGGAACCAATCAACTTATATTGCAAGTCAAGTCACTTTACTTTTTGTCTGTCCCGTCTCCTCCTTTTCGACCTTCTCTTCTCTCTGGTCTTTTTGTAGCGTTTCCTTGAGTGCCTGTGAGACTTGTCTTCTTTTTCTTTTGTTTTGTCCCATTCCTTCTCCTTTGGCTTTTCTTTGTCTTCAGTCACCTCTGTGGACTCTTTGTTTTCCTCCTCTATACCGATTCCCTCATCGTCTATTTCTCCATCTTCCAACTCTCCATCCTCTCTGAAACAAACCAATTAAAACATGAGTACTATAGGAGCTAACATCCATGAATAAATCCAAACCTGTGTTTTTTTTAACCTTTCCACCGGTTTGGCTTCTTCATTTCAGTTCTATCAAGTCCTCTCCATATGTCAATTGGTAATTTTTTTTTAATGTTTCCTACAGTTAATATGTATCATGTATGCCTTTAAAGGAGAAATACAAATAGAGAGATGCAAACTTGAACAAATGTACAAAATTTGAATAGCATGATTTGTGCTGGACAGCTTTTTTTCGAGGCAAAATTAATGTATGTGCAAAATTAACTGCCATGCATTTTCTACACTGCTTATACTTGCTTTTGAATCTTCAATTAAGCAAACACTTTTTTGGGAATGTGGGAGGAATAAAACCCTGCAAGATAGGGAGAAAATACAAACTCTACATAGGAAAGCCAGAGCTGAGATTCACACCCCATGCTGCCGGTGCAAAACATGCAAATTCATGTACCATGCATGATTATTTTACTTCGGGTGTAATGGTTACAAAGAGGGAATGGTTGGTCTCTCCTTATAACAACTTACTGTGCAACCAAATAAATGTGAACTCTAAAATAAATATTGCTGCTTCCATATCACGCTATATGAACTTTTTTTTTTTTTTTAGATATTAGCCATGTTAAAATGCTGATGAAAAAGTGTTTTCCTTCCATTCACTCATCTTGAAGCCTTCCCGCCCATTCCTCCTCTCGAAGCACTATCTCCGCCCGATCCCAGAAAACAACAGGAAAACGAGCCACCTCATACTGCACCTGCAGCCTAAACACACGACCACTTTCTCAGAGCAACTGTCCCTGCCTAGAATTAACTGTTGAAAATTACAATAGCATGATAACCATGTCATCCTTTGATGACAAAATTGTTTGCACATTTGGTGCAAAGTGGACCCAAGTTCACTTGTGTTTTGGCACCTGCAGATTGGCATATTTTTAAGAAATACTTCCTGATATTTTAGTTGTTTCCCCTTTTTGTTTCTCAACCCCCCCCATCCTGTTTTTTGGTGGAAAATGTATATTGAATGTTTATTAGCATTTTTTTCTCAATTTACTACTTTTATTTTTTCCATCCCTAATGCTCTTCAATTGTACTTAGATTTTACAGGCCCTATCCACAACAAATAGCGGGGGTCTATTGTAGTTAGTTTGTTTAGAGAATCACAAGAACAAGCAAAATTAGGGTTTCAAGATTTAGCCTTTTTCTTTTATTGTATGGAATAAAACTGAATATATTTTAATACCAATCAAATAAGTACACTTCCAATGATTTGTTTTCATAAAGCACGTTTTGCCAATTAGTGATTGTGCTTGTCTAATAACGAAATAAATCAGACGATAAATGGAGCGACATTTCATTCAGGATAACACCCAAGTTTAACATGAACAAGGGGGAAAGCTTCATGGATTATTAACCGTATTAGGACACGAAAGATATCATCCTAGTCTCAACACATGGTACGTACTATACGAAAAGCCATTTGAGAATTTATCCGATATCTGAAATTTCCACCTGAAAGGTCCATGTATTAGTCCACTCTTTTTGTCCTCTCTAGTACAACAATTCAGGACACTGGTAGAACATCATCTATTGTGTGGCATTTCTGCCCATTGGGAGGAAAGCCATGGCATTGTAGTAGTACAACTACATGTTATTAGTGAGATAAAACAACACTAATTGACATCTGTTCACTACGAGTACCACTACCGAAGCGTTAGATGATCAAGTAGAAGTGTCCAAGGTAAATGGACCTTAAGCCGGATACAAAGGATAGTATTGTCTGTCCTCCCACAGGCATTATCATCATCATCATCATCCTATGACCACTGAGTTAACATGGCTTCCTTGCAGTACCGCCTAGCGACCAGCAGAGGAAGGAACGTTACAAAAATGGGCGTGTCACTACGTCATGTCTCCCTGCAGATGGCAACAACGCAGTAATGGTTCATCTCAACACTACACATAATTATGATGATGTCTGCCATCGCATGGAAATGATCGTGAATGAGTAGTTTCGACAGACAGGAAGGCAGGCAGGAAAGCTACAGGCGATACTCCAATGCACTGAAAAAGGCATGCAAGTAACGTAAAGGGGGGCAGCAGGAATAAGTATAAACTGCCAAATGTATAATGAGGAAAAAACAGAAAACAAGCATGTCGAGGCACAGCACTGGAACGCACAGATGATTGTGTTAAGAATTGCATTAAGATTGTTACTCGACCTTTCGTCCCCTGCCAGCTCAGAGTCTGTCATGTTTTTGTCAAAAACAGGGGCTGGGGGACTGGAAACAAGGCTCACAGAGGCCATTGGAAATCAAATCTCTGTCCAGTACAAGAGTGAATTAACTCAAGCAGTCAATGAGGCGTTGTGTTGTGACAGATGCTGGAAGATGTTCAGACTGCAGGAAAACAAAAAACTCACGGTGTTTCATGTCTCGACTGAGACAGTATACAGACATTCTCCTCTTTCATACCAATGACGTTTTAACTCTGTGAGCACAGCTCGATACCCCGCTTTGCTAATGTCCCGTCGGTTGACAGCTGCCATGGTGAAAGAAGTGAGGAAACGGAGGGAGAAACAATCTGTGTTGTAACCATGTTCGTTGATTTCAGCATCTTCACGGGATTTCTCAACAGCGATATCATCTCAAAATGGCTACTCTGCCCGTCGCGCACATTCCCAAATGGTGTATTCGTCCGCACGTTTCAAGCCCGTTGCGGATCTAATTTACTGGAGCCTACGAATCACCGTCCGTGATTGGTCATAGTTTGGTAGCGTCATTACGACGGCGTTTGTCGTTGGTTCAAATTGCCGTCCGTTAACTCCCCGCCCCTGGCCCCTCACATTTCCATGTGTATGCGATGATACATTTCGCGTGATATTGTAGGATTCGTTCATGCGGAAAATCTGTATTTTGTCTGTTAATTCCACACCCGACGTTTGCTTTGAATATTTAAATTTTTTAAAATCACGTTTAGGAAAGTAAATGATAAGTGTAGACGCGCCCTCTATTTACAGTATGCTGTAGATGAGCTCGGCTTCATGAACTCGCTCATTCCACTTTGACCACTAAGTGTCGCTGTATCCCTTCAAGCAATATGAAAGGAATCGCAAACTTCAGTTGTTTGGTTTGGAAGCCCCCAACTAGAAGCAAACTAAGAATAAAATTGAAAATGATTCACATTTGGCTTGATCAATAACTTTAAATAATAATGATAATAATTACAAAATAATTCAAACCAATTGACTGAGGCTATAATTAAAGATATTATCATTACACACACACACACACACACACACACACACACACACACACACACACACACACACACACACACACACACACACACACACACACACACACACACACACACACACACACACACACATTAACAATTTTAATTACGATTCCAAAACGTATACTATGTGATTTACAGAACACTTTTGGCGTTATTAACCGAACATATGATGCTATTTCCATGCTGTAAGAAGGCTAGAAAGTGGAGATTGTAGCCTACATTAGTGGGAGGGATTCTTGCTGCAGCAGGCGACGTGTGGAATTTAGAGACCAAACTTTCCAGGAGTACCGAAACATCTTAGACACCTGATGAGCATCCCACTAAAACATTCGGAGTCCAACTGAAGGACGAGTGTTAGAATTATTATTAAATTGACTGTGAGGGGCCACTGCGTTTTTCCTAAAAGAGGAACAAATTAGTGACTGGACGTGGAGATATGGGGCTGTCTTTTTGTTGCAGGTGTTTACTTTTGCTGTGTTTGACAGCTGCTCATAGCCGTGCTGCCGTTCAGGTAAGAGTGTTTATCAGTTGTGTAACACGAATTTTGGAATTGGAAGTATTGGTTTTGAGCATATTTTGTCAATTTTTTTTGTGTGGCAATATCATATTCACAAAAATCATATAACGCGGTAGTGAGAGAGGCAAAATGAGTTTTGCTGCAGCATCTGGGGGGAAGATTGAGAATCCTCATTCTTTGTCAGCTGGAGGCACTCGCAACTACACAAGAAAAACTTAGTGCATTTGACTTTTAATGTCTAGGAGTTAGTTGCTGTTGTTGTAAGCCCCCCTCCTTACAAATAGGAGAACAGGAATTCAAGGTATGCCTCCCCTGAGAAATTGCTTCAATGAGCATGTGATTAATAAACCTTGCAGGAAGGATTAAATGCTATTTTGTACTGACTTGGCATCTACTTTTGCTCTAGTAACTGATTGTAGCATCCGTTCAATTTTGATTTGGGCCATTCAGAATCACCCAAAAAGCGTACTGTCCTGTTGCCATGCAAAATATACAAAGGAACAGCATTTGGACTCACGTCCTAGAGACATCTGCCAGACAGATTTTGTCTTGTTGTGTTTGGGTTGCACTTGGAAAATAGGTTGAAGCTGGATATTTTCTGATTGAAAATATTGAATTAAGTTGAATACAAAACATTTGAGAGCCGATGACAAACAGAATCCACATTTCCTTCAATAAGATTATTAGTTTTTTAATGTCATTGTTGGATCAGCAAACCTGCATGGATAAACATCAAGTGGTTGGAGTGCTGCGACAGATGGAGAAGTTTCTGAAAGGCCAAGAGCTTCGATTCACAGAAGGCTTCCGGATCATGAAGTCAAAACTGGCAACACTGCAGAATTCTGTCTCCAAGTTGCCTCAAGCGGACCAGTCAGCTGGTGAGTAATAAACTGTCACATCATCATCAAATCATCTATAATTGTAGTTTAAAAGGGTGTAGAACTGTACCGTAGACTGCTGATATTTTGGTTATCTACATGAAAAGGGCAGAATATGCTAAGTATATGGGTACACTAATACAGGTAACCCTGTAAAAGGTTCACAAAGGGTTTATACCTCTTTCTAGAGAAATGTTTCGGGCCCACTCAAAATCCCAACATCAATTAGACATAAACGGGGATGCCTAAATCCTATGAGAAATGTTTTGGGGTTTTTTTTACATTTCAAACCCTAACCAAATTCAAATGAATTAATTCAAATGTTTATCCATTGTCACAAGCTGATGAGCATCGTTTCCACTAACAACATGACTGCTAACAGAGAGTAACGAGTTTATAAAAGCAGTCAGTATTGCCAACCTGGGGTTTTGCCGCAATATTTAGTGATTATTCCGACCGCTGTCCTATTTTCTTTTCCAAAGTGTCTAGCAAGTTTAATTCCAGTTATGAAAGGGACAACATGAGCTGAATAATTTTCACATTATTTTTTTTTGTAAATCCCGTTGAGACGAGCAATTATATGAAAATTTGGCCTACATATGAAGCAGAGAGGAGGTTTAGGATCTATGGTTCACGGACACACAGGGCTCCAGGGACCCCAGTTTAGGAACCATTATAAGTCTCTGACTCGTGTAAATGCAAATGGGATTATCAACATGTTTATCAACAATTTATAAGCACTTTATCGGGAACCCTTGTAACTATACTACGTGGCCATTCGGTTAGAGTCATCACATGTGCAAATAGTGTAACAGACATCCTGTGTTGTTATAAGTTTAAAAGACATCATACTACTGCATATGCAAATCTGCCAAATGATACAAAGTAATATTACGTATCTAGGATTCGTTCTTAATTCTTCTAGATATGACCACAGATATCTGTTCTTGTGGGATTATTCATCCATGAAATTCAATGTCATCCATCACCATTCAAATGAGGAAGTGGAATTGTGGGATTGCTGTGTTACTTGGCCGGTTTGTTAGTGAAAATCCAATCCATAACTCTGCATAGCTTTTAACCGGATGCCAAAATATGAAAAGGCAAATCGGTGAAATAAGGTGTTGTTTGGATTCGGTCATTCACAATTTGAAATCTAAAAACAAACAAACAAGAACATTATGCCTTCCCTCCCTTGTTTCTGTGCGCACATTTTTCACATGTGGCGTGGTTCCGTCATGAAGCTTATCCTGTTCATCTGGAAAACATTGAACTGCAAAATTGTTCTCGAGACACAAAAGAACAAAACTCTGAGTTGTTATTAAAGACTTTAGCACAAGCTTCATCGGTGCAGGAAGCTTAAATGTACCATAAAAGTCAAAATTTTAGTGCATTTATAACGTTATGTCATATTAATACTGTATATTGTGCAGGCATTCAACTTTGCAGTCTGCTGTTAATGATGCGTTTTAGACTGCTCAGTGACACGTGTATATCCCCAGGCATCGAATGCCAGAGGATGTTTGGAGGCTTGTTGTTCTCCAGTGTATTCAGCCTTCTTCTTCTTCTTTTTCCTCCTCCTTCCTCTTCTTCTTCTTCTTCCTCTTTTTCCCAGCCCCTGCCACCTGTCAGCCCCTGGAAGAACTGGAGCACGGCACAAAGTTTGGATCCAAATACATAGCCGGACATGAGGTGCATTTTGCTTGCTCGCAGGGCTATCACCTCGTGGGCTCAGCCACACGTCTGTGCCAAAACAATGGAACCTGGAGCGGACTGGACGCCGTGTGTAAAGGTGAGCCCGGATGGCACTTAACCTGCTACTGCTACAAATGAGAGACGTATGAATGTAGGAGATTGAAATGCAGTTCCAATTGAAAATGCTATTCGATTCCAGTTCTGAACTTAATTCAATTCCGAGTTAAATCCAATTATATTCTAAATTCAATTTAGTTCACTTATTCATCCATCCAAATTCTTCACACACAGCCAGCATGGAAGTCATACAAGTGGATCACTACACTATCGGGGACCCTCGTTTTACAGTGACAGTTTTAATTCACTTTCTTTATACTTCAAATTTTCTTCTAGTCAATACAAATTCCAGCTCCAATTGCAGTTTTATTCCAAATCCATTTGAAATTCAATTTTATTTGTCCACAGGGGACTAAATAAAGTTTAGTTTTTCTGCATTCAGAAAAAAATCCAGAATGCAGAGAAAGGTAGCCTTCACAATGCTTGGACATCTTTGACATTCTGCCAGAAGGCCTATAGTTAAATCCGGCATGGCAGCCAATGACTGAGAGCACAACAAACCACCTTTCTTTCATTCCACTGTGGGATGGATTCCCCAGCCAGCTTTGTGCCTCTATGTTGGGTAACTGTTAAGACCCTCTCTCCTTTTTCTCCTCTCACTATCTCACTCATGTTTCTTAACAGTGGTGTCCCGTTAGATGAGATTTGGACCTGAAATGATATCCCAACTATGGTCTGATAGCGCCGAAGTATGCTAAGTATGCTTTTCATATCCCCATCAGCCTGCAGTGGCAGCACTTTTCTTCCACAAAAAGCCCTGAATACAGTATCTTGATTTGCTACACGCAGAAACGTTTTCAAGCTAGTGTAGAAAAAAGGATTATATTTACACTCATGTTACTTTGTCCACAAATGCTTTTGAGCACCTCAAAAGTGAGGTACAGTACCCATTTTGTTTGTTGAGTGAACAAATGTTTTTATTACTATTAAGTGTGAAAATAACGCTTGAGTGACAGCACTCATGCAGCCGTTATTTCACTTTCACTGTGTTCAGTGCTCTAAACTGCAAAGATCAACAGATGATGAAGTACAGAAAAGAAAATATGAAAATAATTTATGATGAGGCTACATAACGAGTAAAATACACTAAAGCCAACAGACATTTACAGACTGCCCACATCCCTCTTGCAAGGAATATTTTATCGAGAGTGCCCTGCGATTGTCTGGCAACCAATTTATTATGTATCCCTCCTCTCGCCCAAAGTTAGCTGGGATTGGCTCCGGCACACCCGCAACTCTACTGAGGATATGCGGTACAGAGAATGGATTTCATAGGGATGTGTGCAATTTGGTTCTTTCTAGCTCAGGTCTATATGCGTGTTTATTCCCCCTTTCTAGAGCCTTATTATTATCTAGTCATTTTCTTGTCTGCGGTGCTCCAATTGATGTAGTTTGTGCACATTTAAGCGGAAAGAATCATGTGTCAAGAGAATTCACTAAAATGGACGAGTCCATTTGTAGACAGTGTGTAGCGAGACAGTTTAAATTTCAATGCCCAGAAAACTTTAAAAGTAACAGTGTAAGGGCATCGTCAATGTTTCCATCATATCATACTTTGAAGTTTGCTTTTTCATTCTGGAATATCTGTATTGAATTCGACACAACAAGTGATGGAAACTAAGGACTTAGTTCTTCCGTTTCCTTTTGCTTGCTCCACCACAGCTGTCCAACCAAATTGTGTTTGGATTCTGTTTCCAGATGACTTGAAATGCATCACACCATATTTTTATAATTACATTTTTGTTCAATTGCCCGTATTCCATTTTGAACTGTTATATTTTCCTTTATAGGCCAAATCAAGTGAAAACATTTCTTTACCATGCTATGTTCTATGCAGCCCCACTAGTCGAAAAGCGATATTCTGATCGCCAGCACGTGGCAGTACAAGGCAAAATGGCAGCCCGCTGAGATGGATTATGGGTGGATTTTTCTCTTTAATTCATATTCCACAAACACAATATTAATTATCTTACCATCTTGAGACTAGTAGAACATAATGTAAAGGAAAAATTGCCCTGACTCTTCCTTTAAAATGTTTCAAGGGGAGTCACTGACTGTGTCGCTGTTGACACGCTTGACTTCAGTGCAGCTAGGCAGTATGGGTTCAGCTCCCACTTAGTGAAAATGTGAATGTGAGTATCAATAGTTTCTCTTTTGCACAAGGCTTCAGATCCCATTAACCCTAGTAAGACACGAATGATAGAAAATGGATTGACTATCAATATCGCAAGTTGCAAACGAACTCAGGGGAATTTTTGCTGCTGGTAGAATGTTTATTAACCATCAGGGCTGTCCCCTCTGACTTCAGATGTCAGTGAATGTGCAAGTAACCCCTGCCAAAATGGAGGTACCTGCGTGGAAGGGGACAATCAGTACAAATGCACCTGCTCACAGAACTGGAGTGGCTCTCACTGCCAGCACCACACTCAGACAGGTATGTTGCACGAAATAAATCACACCGCTCTTTGTTCGGCCGAATTATGCTGCATTCTTGATTGCAGCTCCTCCAGAGTGGAGTGTAATGAATGACCCAGCCTTCAGCCGAAAACCTCACTGTGCCCAAGTGAAACAGGCCCGACACTGCAGCTGCGATGCAGGTTTCCACATGAGTGGCACCTCTGATAACAGCATCTGCCAAGGTGAGCTCCTTTTAAATGTAATGTATTACGTCATTACTGTCAAGATTTTGCTGACAAGACAAGGCCAGCGTATGCAGATGCAAGCGGTTCCTGCAGCTTGACAATTGTAGCCATTTCACTCGCTGACTTGTAAACGGTGCAAGAAAACTTCCACTAAATGACTGAATCTTCGACTACTAATCAGTGCAGGCCAGTTTGGAACAAAACAAAATAATCCTATCGAGAGGTCACAAGCTGATTAGCATCCATTTAGGTCACAGTTCAGGTCCTTTTAGGATGTACAGTAATTCTGTGAGTGGTAAGAGAGACGCAATCACAGTAGCATTGACATGAATTGTAAACAATGCGAAAAACGATTCAACGATGCTTTATTAGCATCAACCTACAGCACTTTGGTAAACTTCTACTCCATTGCTTTGACGTAATCTTTGTAGGCTACTGCTCATACTTTCCGTAGGAGCATATTTGCATCGTTTCTGGGGTTTGCTATGATACAATGGAGTGTAGTATATGATACTCGAGTGTCCTTAATTAATTTGAATTCCTATGATTCTGAATGAGAGCCTTAGAGTGGAGTAAAGGTTACCACGTTTGCCTCACAGTCAGCTCCCTCCCACATTTCTAACAGCAGGTTTGATGAGCTTAGTAAAAGACTCTCAATTGTCAATAGATATGTTCTAACTCCCAAGTGATCCTAATGAGGACAAGTGGCATAGAAAATGGATGGATTGGGTAGTATTAGAAATTGAGAGTCATTTTATAGTGGTTGAACAGTTGAAACACATTAACAGAGTTTAAACAGCGTAAAATTTGCACTTGGAAGAGACTAAGATATTCAGGGCAAATTTTACTCCAAATAGGCAACCCTGCAGACGGAAACAGTCTTCCCATAATTTTGTTCCAGAACGTGATTTTATTATGGTGAATTTCCTCCATCCCAAACATTCCTGCCGTCCTGTGTACGGCAGCCCCGGATGGTCCTGAGATGCCTGCGTTTTCCTGTTTTTCACAGATGTCAACGAGTGTGAAGTCTACCGTCTGGACCAGGGAGGGACGTTATGCATCCATGAATGTGTCAACGTCCCGGGTTCATACCACTGCTCCTGTCCCAGTGGCTACAAGTTGCTCCCAGATGGGCGGAGCTGTGAGGGTGAGTGACAGCAGGGCACCAGGGACAAAGGCTCATTCACGAGGCTTTAACAGCTGCGGATCTTACTGGGTGTGTACTGTGTAGGACCAAAGGGGGTAACCTGCGATTTACCACGGTGCAAAGGTCCCAAACTCCTAGATTCTCCTCATGACCAATTTTTTTAGCAGAAAGTTTGTCCCTGGAATGAATGACCTCACCATTTCCCAGCAGAAAGGATCTTTAGGACATGAAGCATTTATGCGAGACTGACCCGAAAAACCAAATAAACAACTGGAGCTCAGCACCCGGCGCTCAGACGGTGGACGGTCTGGCTGCCGGCCCCGCACTCTACTTTCATGCCTCTGCTGTTTTGTCTTCCAGATGTGGATGAATGTTTAAACCAGCAGCACAACTGTAGCCGAGGAACAACGTGTATCAACACTGGGGGAGGCTTTCAGTGCGTCAACCCAGACTGTCCCCGTTCCCATGGCAACGTCACCTACGTCAAAACATCTCCCCTGTACGTGTACCTTTTTAACTTTTTCTTGCTGTTTTATCTTCCACGTTCCAGCAGCATTCAATGGGCTGTTCGTGTCGTGTTAGATGAGAATGGAACAGTGGGCTCCTGGGGGGACACTTTGATTAATAGCAGGAAAAAGGAGAGTAAAATGTCAAGATTGCATTCAGATTTATTTATAACCCTCAAAACATGTCCAAGTTCCACCGTGTAAATCGGGTCTGAATGTGGAGATTAGCTCGAGAAGAAGGTATGGACTTCATTCATATTGGCACATTTTCTGTTACTTTTGGTCAACACAACCTGGACTAGATATAACGAAAACCTACGTGCCAGGATGGATCTAACGTGTAGAATGCGATGAAATTAATAACAGACTGCTGAGATACTGGATGTAATTGTGTGTGCAACCTTTCTACTCAGCATGATAGTTTTCATTGTCTGAGAGTCAAGCAAAATGGATACGCAAACGGCCCCTAATCAAGCAACATAACGGCTATCCCCCCCCCCCCCATTTCATCAAGTCAGGGACAAGGGTTAAATAAGGTCATCAGAATTCTAGAAACACTACTACTGTATACTGTAACATTTTGTTAAACGAATAAAACAATTATCATGGTAGGGGCCCCACTTTAAAACGTCTTGAATGGGATATCATGACCTTGTGCAAGTGTACAGAAAGTTGTGACTGGTGAGTGTATTTCATCATTATTAAGCTTGGAGCGCAGCTCAAAGGAGGAAGACGAGATGATTGTACGCGCACACACAGAAGCCACATGAGAAGCCCCAAACTACAAAAATAAGATTTGCGGTTCAAGCTGTATAATAGTGAAGCAAACCATATGTGACAAGAGCATGCATACTCAGCAGAACAGTATTGCCAAACATTATTTTCTCTTCAATGCCGTCCAATTGCTGAGAAACATTACAACGTCTCTGTCAAGCCAAGCTGCCTGGTCTAAAGGACTGAAACATAGCACTGTATGCTCTTACTGAACCAGCAGTGTGGTCGAACACCGATGCCAGCAGAGGAGATGACTGAAGCTTTTGGCAGACCCTAACACGGACAAGGCAAAGCATTGCGTAGCTCTATAAGCCCAATCGGATGATACATTCCAAAACATACAGCCCCACCAGACACAGAGATTCTACCTTTGCAAAATAATAAGGCAAAGTTTGGATCGACTATCGGTGATATAGTGATTCAAAGATTTGTATATTATTCTGTGTACCGGTAATCGTAGTTTGCAGTGGTGGACAACGGCGCTTCAATAAATCTCTCAGTATGAGGAACGTTTTTGAGACAGCTCTCATCGTGGAGCTCATCAGATGCAGCTGTACCTAATGAAGTGTCCAGCCACTGATCATTTGCAGCATGTTGGACGTCATCGTTGATTCTTCCTCACCGCATGATCATTTTCCACGCTTTCCAAGTGATGCCAACTGAATGAAGCAATCATCTTAACAGGAAATTGAAAATGCCACACATCTCACATAATTTGCCAGAATGTATTGCTGCTACTTGTAGTGTAGCCACGTCACAATTGTAACTTTCCTTTTAAAACAGACGTATACACACACACGAACACAAAGAAACGTCTGCTTTTCTGGTGTCTTTCAGTTGAAATAAACCAACAACCAGCCTTAAATTTGATAGGGATGTCATGGAACCAATTTCGGAAATTGAGAGAAACGTTTGTCCACACATACACAAATATACGGTTACTTTTTTAAAAAAGTGCTGACAACGTACACAAAGAAACTTTTCACAGCTTACGGAAATCTTTCATGATCTTCTAAGCAAGTGCTTATATGTACAGTATGTGTGGCCTCTCCTCAAGGCTTAAAACTGAATTTTGAACTCACTGGCTTTGTATGCTCCCACATGGGTAGATTATTTATGTAACGCTCATCAAGTACATCGCTGTACTATCAAGGGCATCGTGACCTGTCCCTCATAGCGACTGTATTGTACCAGGAAATCTATAGTACTGTAGTGTATACAGTGTCCCCCACTACTTCGCGGCTCGGTTGGTGCGGCTTCGTTCTGCCACTTCATCTGTTGTGAGGAAATTATCCATCCATCCATCCATTTTCTGACCCGCTTTATCCTCACAAGGGTTGCAGGGGGTGCTGGAGCCTATCCCAGCTGTCTTCGGGCAGTAGGCGGGGGACATCCTGAACCGGTTGCCAGCCAATCGCAGGGCACACAGAGACGAACAACCATCCGTGCTCACACTCTCACCTAGGGACAATTTGGAGTGCTCAATCAGCCTGCCATGCATGTTTTTGGAATGTGGGAGGAAACCGGAGTACCCAGAGAAAACCCACGCAGGCACGGGGAGAACATGCAAACTCCACACAAGAAGGCCGGAGCCGGGACCGACCCCATGACCTCTGCACCGTGAGGCTGATGCGCGAACCACTCGAGAACCGGGCGAAAATTAGTTTTACAAAAACCGAGACCATGAACATTAGAGCTTGCCGGTCCCAAATTCTCCATTCCTGCATCGTGGGATATACTCCGAGCGCACCGCCACACTCAGACTGTTCGGAAAACCCAGACTGTTGTTAAACTATGCCGTTCAGTTATTCAGAATGCCTCAAAACATGGAGTTGTTAAATTATTCAGCAGAATTATATTTCTTTGTTGTTTTTTTAGTATTGATATATGTTTCGGCCTTTGTGTATACAGTCCGATAAAGTTAAAAAAATATATATAAAATACAATGTAATGATGAAGTGTATTTGTAAGAATTTTTAGGGACGAATGTTAATAGCTGTGGCGGAGAGTTGGGGGGGCATGGAATATTTTATATTTCCTGGGTGGGGTTTAACCGAAAATAATTGAGAAGTACTGATCTAAAGTGATGTGTTTCTATCTTGTACAGTCAGTGTGAGAGGAATCCCTGCCCCATGGAAAGCCGCTCCTGCCACCTCGCTCCAAAGACCGTCTCTTTCCACTACCTCTCCCTCCCGTCCAATGTACAGACGCCCGCCACCCTTTTCCGTATGGCCACCGCTGGAGCCCCCGGGCGCGCAGGGCCCGACAGCCTGCGCTTTGGCATTGTGGGAGGAAACATGCGAGGTATCTTTGTCATGCAGCGCTCAGACAGACAAACCGGCGAGCTGATCCTGGTCCAGCAACTGCGCGGGCCGCAGGAGATCACCGTGGATGTGGACATGTCGGAATATGCCGACCGCACTTTTCAGGCGAAGCATGTGGCCAGAGTCCACGTTCTGGTGTCACCCTACAACTTCTGAGGATGATGGGGAGGCTTAACGGATCATATTGACCACTTTGATTCCATTGCAGCCACTCGCAGGTCAGAACGTGCTTCACTTTAAGATTTTTCTAGTGAAAGCAAGCGAACGTGTGTGAAGATATATTATTAATGTTATAAATTACAGTACACATGAGGCAGCACGAGAATGTCACTCAGTGACAGAGCACAGAACCCCCACAAGAGCCAAATAACCCTAAAAAAGGAGTCAACATCAAATTGTGCACCCTCAAAGATCTCCATTGTCTTGCATTGACTGCTTTCTCAAGAGCACGTCCTGAATTTGAATGCATCAAATATGATGTTGGAGTTGAAACGAGACAGCAATTTTCCAATTGATTTTTCAAAACGTTCTGGACACTTTCCTTTGGAAGAAAGATTTTTGAAAATATTCATTTGGACGAGCAAGGCACTTTCCATGTCTCTCATTGCAAATTGGGAATCAACTGGAAAATTTGGGAACTTATTCTTTCAAACGCTAACACATGCCGGAATATATTAGCTTGCATAAAGCAGAATCCTTGTGTAATGGGCCTCTAAAATAATAAATAATAACTTTTCAGGAAATCCCCAAAACGACACATTTATATATATATATATATATATATATATATATATATATATATATATATATATATATATATATATATATATGTGTGTGTGTGTGTGTGTGTGTGTGTGTGTGTGTGTGTGTGTGTGTGTGTGTGTGTGTGTGTGTATCCATCCATCCATCCATAGTAGATAGGTAGGCAGTAGGTGGGGTGCACCCAGAACTGGTTGCCGCCAATCGCAGGGCACACATAGAAGAACAACCATTTGCGCTCACACCTCGGGACAATTTACAATGTTCAATTAACCTGCCATGTGTGTTTTTGGAATGTGAAACCGGAGTACCCGTAGAAAACCCACACGGGCACAGGGAGAACATGCAAACTCTACACAAGAAGCCCACAGCCAGGTTTAAACAAACCCCCTAATCTAAGTTTTTTTTCGAAAATAACAGTTTTTGTTCAAATGCACTGTCCTAAAATTATATATATAGTGTATACACACGCACACAGACACATTTAAGTGCCCTCTGTTCCCCCAAATGTTGACTTAATTGCTCTTAATTCCTAGTTATTTCCATGGAAAATATCCAACTGCTTCATCAAAGAGCATCGTTGTGGAGAATAACATGAGTGTTGCTACACAAGATGCCACGGTGTCCAGCCACCTTGTTTTAAGAATGATTGACAACTAGACACACGGGCATCTGTAGTGTTACTGTATATTTTGGATATTTTATTCCTGTTTCTTGTATTACCTTCCATCATATACTGTATATATAGGTACACTATTCATTCCTGCTAAGAGTACTTTGTTCTTTAAAAGAGTGGATGATCTGCAGTAGCAAGACATTTCATATTCTGTACCACCATTCATACATAGTAAATGTATCTTGAAGATAATAAAAACTGGACAAGTTGAAACATTGTGTCCACATAAATGAAATAAACTCAGTGTAACATCTCAGCTTTTGTTAGTTATCTCACTCAATGCTGAACAGTGTGCCAGGGCTTGGTTTCAAATTCGAGTTAGGCAGTGAAACCAAAGCACGGGGCATTTATAAATCCTGGATAGTGATCAGATGTTCTCTGAATGCATGACAAGAGAGTATTCAGGACACTTTCAAAGCAGTTTGGAACTACTCCGAGACGCGGGAAGTGTCAAATATCTTAAAACACATCTCATTGTGTATTTTTTTTTTTCTTACAGTAAGACCGTAACAAGTTGTCTTCCTTCCCCCGCCCGTCCTCTCACATCTCCATCCTGGACGTGACATTTACACTCAAATTAAATTATATTTTTCCAGAGGGGGGCAGGGGGTTCATGCTCTTTATTTGGTTATTTGGACCACTTATTCCAAAAGATGGGCTGCCGTCTTGCATGATGTCATGTGAGACTTTGGAAAAGGTTGCTCGACATGAACTGACATGAGCTCAGTTCAGTGAGCACAGCATCAACTCTGGGTGTGTGTTTAGCTTTTTCTTTGGCAGTTTCTTTTTTAAATCCCCGAAAGATCAACCAGTATAAACAAGGGCTGTCAAGAGAAGGAGAAAGTCAGAAAAGAAGAAAAAGACACAGCAAGTTTTTAAAAGTGTAGCGTAACCAAATACGACTTCTTATTGAAGTTAAGGCAGTTTTAATTTCAATATTTTACAAGGGGAAACTTCCATCTAAACTTGTGTGATGCGTAATAATGTTGGAAAAGGTGCATGATGTACATTTAGCGCGTGAAATAGCTTCATAATTTGTCATTAAATGCGAACTTTGCTTTGTTGTTTGTTGTTCGAGTCCAGCGGTCCGCAACTGTTGTCAGTCGGTGACCCACAGATTCCTATAGTTGAAAAGTCAAGACCCATTGTTAGAAACAATAACACTTTTTTTCAGTTTAAAAATAGCCATGGAACACACATGTACAGTGTATTTATATTTCTAAATGCACTTTCAAAAGAGTTTGTCATACCACCAAAAGCTTAATGCTAGCTATGCTGTCCATTAGCAGTAGTATTTGTTTACAGAGTACAGTAGCTCGTGACTTGAGCATAAGTGAGTATCATTTCTTGACGCTTACCTAATACTGCATGTTCTTTGTGGGAAATTGGCACGTCTCAGTACTGTTCTGAAAAGATCTGGATATAAATACGTTTTTTGGGTTTGTTTGGTTTTTTTTACTAGCTCTCCACGACCCACCAAAAATAAGTGAATGTGACTGTAAAGGGTTGTCTATGTATTGTATATCGTATACAGTGCATACAAAAAGCCTCTACCCCCTTGTTAGACCAGGGGTCCCCAACCTTTTTCAGACAATATTTTCACGGACCGGCATTTAAGGTGTGGCGGATAAATACTATAAAATAATATTGTAAGAGCTGCATGAGCACCGTGGGGTTTTCGAGAGATGATAATAATAAACATATATAATACTATACAACGCAAAGTCAAAGTGCATGAAAATGTCAACTCACCACAATGCTGAATCAGTGCGAGCCCCGGGCTTGATTTGCTGCAACCGGGCGGTCCCATCTCGGGGTAATAGGAGACAATGACACCTGAAGTGTGTGCTTTATGTCGAGTCTACTTTGTAATTTTGTTTTAGTCGCAGTTGCTGCACAGAACACCCGCCTCACACAGGTAGCATGTCGGAAATAGCAACAGTGCTATTGTGGCGATCTCAGAGTATTCAGCCTTAACTTGAATCCAGAACACGTCTCGAACGTACTTTTAAGGCCGCCGTCATTTGAGATCTCCAGCGGTTTATTTTACTCATTTAGCAAGCTCCTGCGTTTTGTTTTTAGCCGTAATCAGTCACGTGACGGAGAAGCGTGGTTTGACGCGCGTCAAAAGTGACACAGGCGGATGTAACGAAAAATCGGGAATTTTTTCAAAATAAAATATCTTTCGTATTCCAAAATGAAAACAACGGAATTAGTGTAAATTCTTATTGTGCGGCCCGGTACCAAATGCCTCGCGGACCGGTACCGGTCAGCGGTTGGGGACCCCTGTGTTAGACTGCCAGGCAAATAAATACATAAATTGGTCTCGATTTGGATTTAAAAATAAATAAATAAAAATTGTAAAGATCAACAACTGAAATAATGTGTTTGCACAAATGTGAACACCCTCATCACTGGGGATGTGGCTTTGGTTCAGAATTACCGGTAACCAATCACATTCAACTCATGCCAAATGGGAGGCAGCACGAACCTGCCGCCATTTAAAATGTCTGTGAGTAACCCCCAAATAAAGTTAGCTGCTCATTTTGTAGTCACAATTTTGAGAGCAAGCCATGATCCAGAGAGAGCTTCCACAGCATCAGACGGATCTTGTTGTTGAAAGATATCAATCAGGAAAAGGGTCCAAAAGAACTTCCAAAGTATCAAATGTACCATGGATCAGAGTGGATGCAGTCATCATCAAGCAGAGAAAACATGGCATGACAGTGACATCACCAAGAACTGGATGTTCCTCCAAAATTGATGAATAGGCGAGAGGAAAACCATCCATGACGCTGCCAAAAGGCCGACAGCATTGAAAGAGCTGAAAGAATCCATGACAAGTACTGGCGGTTGAGTACATTTGACAACAATCTCTCATCTTCTTCCTATAATTATGGGGTAGGGCGGCAAGATGGAAGGCTTATCTTAAAAGAAAAGCATCCAGGCACAACAAAAGCATGGTTGAAATCTCTCTAACACAGGGCAGATCTGTTATGGCCTGATGGGGAAAAAAAGGTTAAATTTTTTTGGGCTATAACTGTACAGTATATGTTGGGCACAAACAACAATACTCATCACCAAAGAAGACCACACCTACATCGCCACATATGGTGGCAGCATCATGCTTTGTGACTTTTTTTCTTTTCAGCTGGAACTGGGGATTTTAAATACTAGTCAGCGTTTGGACGCAACCTCCAGGATTCAGTGAGCAAGTGAAAAATGTCAGGAAAAGGCTTCTAGAACAGCTAAACTTCATTTTGAGTTATTCAGACACCCATTAGATGGTGGCAGGTGTGTGTTAACTTCCTTTGGATTCGTCTGAATCGTCTGACTGATGATGAACGGGTTAATTACTTTTTACACTTGTATGACCACTAAGAATGGTAAAGTATTTCTACCATATTGCATTTGCAGCTAATAAAGGATGTATGAGAGTGTCTATTTTCATTTTTCAAGACTCCTACCAAATTCGAAGGTCAAACAGCATCCCATAACGATTTGTGTTCAACTTCAAAGGTTCTACTCTACACTCGTTATGGTGTGTTAGTTTTCAAGGCTTGTCCTCAAGGCACATGTTGCATCCATTCCGAATGGGAGGAAGGATGTTGCCAGAGACATTTTGAGAATGTCAGGCTTGCTAATGCAGGCCATTTGCTGGTGTGTGTGTGTGTGTGTGTGTGTGTGTGTGTGTGTGTGTGTGTGTGTGTGTGTGTGTGTGTGTGTGTGTGTGTGTGTGTGTGTGTGTGTGTGTGTGTGTGTGTGCACTGTGCCACAAGTATGTGTGTGTGTGTGTGTGTGTGTGTGTGTGTGTGTGTGTGAGAGAGAGAGAGAGAGAGAGAGAGAGAGAGAGAGAGAGAGAGAGAAAGGTGGTGAAAAGACACCTATAAGGCCTTGAGGCAAAGCTAGGTTCCAGTGTGTTTTGGCCTACGGGTCTCAAATCTGCGATGGACGACGAGATGGGACGACGAGAAGCTACTAAATGCCAAGTTGATGCAGTTAACACATTTGGGGAGTACTGCAGCTCACTAACCATTTTCTTTTGTTTAAATGTTTTTTTTTAATTTGCTGAGAACTAATCCTTATTTTTCCTGACAAAGAGTAAACAGATTGGAACTTGCCATTTTTTTTTTTAAATTTCAGTCAGTAAATCAGAAACTCGATAAAAGATGTGAACACATCCATCAACATGCTGATGATGGTAGCATCTTGTCACGGTCTGGTCTCAGGCATTTTGTTCATTCTCAATGATGTATCCATTAAAAGGCTCAAATGTCACTTCTAAAACAGTTCAAATCCTGTTTTATAACTTGGGAAACAGTTGGCCCTTACAAAACCAAGTTGAGGGACTCGCCATGAGGTTTTCCCATTTTACTACCACCCGTGCCATGTGCCATCTCTGGTTATACGAACCATGAAATGTGAGTATTCAAAACATTTTCTCATCCCATGATTTAGCAATGTATAGTTACATCGGATGATAAATTAAAGTACACCAGTACACAGTATTATTTGATTTTTCAAAGATAATACCTGTATTTAGTTAGTACCTGTATTGAGGCGGCATGGTTGTCATCTGCTTAGCACATCTGCTTCACGGTGCAGAGGTGCAGAGTACGATTCTGGCTTCGACCTTCCTCTGTGGAGTTTGGATGTTCTCCCAGTGTCTGTGTGGGTTTTCTCCAGGTACTCTGGTTACCCTCTAAATTGTCCCTCAGTGTGAGTGTGAGCGCAGATGGTTGTTTGTCTCGAGTGTGCCCTGCGATTGGCTGACAACCACTTCATGGTGTACCCGGCCTACTGCCCGGAAACAGCTGGGATAGGCTCCAGTACGTCCACGACCCTTGTGAGGATAAGCAGATTCCAAAATGGATCAATGGATATTTTCTTTTGATTTAAACCAACGAATATCATTCAACACAGTTATTATGTTCAAGGGAGTAGGAGGAAGTAAAGAACTTATCTAGTCCTACCCCGTGTTATGTGTTTATATCTAATAAATCATTTTTATATCAATCAGAAAAGAAAGTGAGTAAGAAGAAAGAAGTCTCCATTAAGGCTCATGCTTTACCTTTAACCATGATATTTTTACAACTTTTGGTTTGTATCGGGATTTTATACATACACCCTGGCACTCTTGTGTCAATATACTCTTGTATTCATAATGGATATTTCCATACCTTTCTCTATTTATCAACTTAGTTCTGATTTATCATTATATTTAATGTTTAGAATTTATCATTTTAACTCTGATTGATGTAGGTTGTTTGTACTATTTTTTTGAATTTGTTTTTGAACTCAGCAAGCAATTTACTCATTTTCAGGTCCGTTTCGAAATTATTCCACAGGTTAACACCTTTGATAGATACACTTCTTTACTTGATGTTTGTTCTTGTTTTTAGTTTTTTGAATAAATTGGTACCTCTTAAATCATAGCTGCTTTCTCAAATTTTGAAGAACTTCAGAATGTTTTGGCAGAGCAGGTTATTGTGTGCTTTGTACATTAATTGGGCAATTTTAAAGTCAACCAGGTCATAAAATTTCATCGTATTTAATTTGATAAATAATGGATTTGTGGGTTCCGTATATTTTGATCTATTAATAATTCGAATTGCTTTTTTTTGTAGTTTTACAATCGGGAGTGTGTTTGTTTTACAGGCTTGTGAGTATGATTAGTGTTTGATACGCTGTAGTCGAAATGCATCTTACAAAAAAAAAGAGGAAGAAAGCAGGAAGCACATGTTCAACTCTAAATAACATCATTAGCAGTCAATATTATGCTCTTCAAAGATCCCAAATTTCAAAGTAACCTCATTCATTCATTCATTCATCTTCCGAACCGCTTGATCCTTCACTGTTCTCCAAAATGTAGTTTATTTTGTGTAAACTAAAGTATTAAGTGGCAAAGAAGGCCTTGAAGATCAAACTGCTTTTTGAGAAGTGATCCCCTTTCAAACTCAATTCTGTGTTTCATTAACATTCGTCGTAATATTGTCTTTTGAAAGTGATGATGCAACAAAACCAATGTAAAATAATTCATTTTATTGCGGTAATAACAGAGAAAATTATAGTCCAGGAAACCAACATAATCCAGAATATAATCTTAAACACTTCCCAACATGGAAAAGGTAAGAAAAAAATACATGAAAAACAATCTTAATTAAAAAAACAACAACAAAAAAACCCTTCTGTAATCCTCATCAGGCAGAATTATTAAATCAGGCATCTGCAGAAATATTCAAGGTGCAGGTGTCTGTAATTCGTATAACCCAAGGACTGACTGTTTGCCATCATAAACACATATTGTGTTTCCGACGACCCTTAAAATGGTAACGATCGTCAACATTGACATTAAAGGGTAATAACCTTGATGTGATCAGCTTGTGCTTTTGCTAATCACTGAAAGCATCCCACACAGCATGACAACAGTGTCCCTACTCCCGACTACAATAACACCATCCAGCAGACATTTTCCAACAATAACTCGAAAAAAAAAAGAAGAAAACGAGCACAGAAAGCAAAATTGGTCATGAAGAGAAACAAATTGCCATTTTCCCAGTACATTGAGATTGGTCCAGCTCCGAAGAAGACAGTGTAAACAAAATAGGAGTAAACTTGGCGTGCACATTTCTTTTAAGTACACTTTCATTGCAAATAAATAAGAATGACACAATTCATACACATACAGTATATTGCTTCATCGACACACCCACACAAGAGGACCCTTCTAGTATCAAACTACTGAACACACTTGCAGTTCAATTGTACAAATGACTTTGTCTTCAAATCTTCCCACTGACACATTGAATGACACATCAACACTGAGACGACTGGATCATCACATCAGGCCTCATACAAGACAACATTGGAGGCACCGTTTTGATGGTAAAAGTGCATAGAAGCAAAATGGATCTGTGAGCATGCTCATGCATGGGGCCCTCTTTTTACTTGTTTAAAAAAAAAACTTTTGTAGACATAATGCAAATAAATACAGCACGTAATATTAAATAATGTCATCTCTTTGGAAAGAAAGGCTCAAACTGATTCTGTCGGGTAGAGAGAAACCAGTTGTTGGGGGGGGGGGCGGCGGCAATAGTCAAGCTCCGCAATGGCTTGGCACCTGCAATAAGGTGTTATTCTGCACTAAAGACAGCCGCTCATCTTCCAAGCTGAGAGCTTCAAAGGTTTTTCCTCATTCCAGCTTGGACATCTCGTACTTGGTCGTCATGATTTCCTAGACAGTAATGACAGTGGTTTAACTTTCATATTTTAACTAATAACTAAGAATTAATTCCTGACTTGACATACAGCACAACAAGTGCATAGATTTAAAATGGAATACCTCATCAGAGTCGAGCAAGACCGGCAGAGCTCTGAAAAGACATAATGACGGTTTGAATGTCACTCAACCGATTAAATCTAATTAATTAAAAACATATTAACTGAATCATTATCTTAATTGAATGACTTACACATCAGTGAGAGAGCTTGCAATGTTTTCCTCCACCCACTTTAAGTCTTCTTCCTGGACAGAGGCAAAAAAAGTCAACACTGCCGCCTGGAGGAAAGCGCTTATGACTGCAAAGCCCTTGTGGCCAAATCGCAGGCTTTCCCAAATGTTTTCAGCTCAAGTCCCAAATCATACATTAGCTTTCTCCTCAGAGGCCCAACTTCCTAAAGTACAGCATATGTAGGCACAATATCAACATGCACCATGTTTATTAACTTATGATCCATTTAGAAAAACAGTTAAGCCTTTTAACTGAATCAATAGAATTCGATTTTTGGGAAACGCTTTTGGAATAACAAACATGACTGACTCATTTCAACAGTTAAAACAATTACACATGCATTACTGACCATGTTTGTTTCCTGTGATTTCACGACACCATTTGTCTCATTTTTTGTGGCTCTTAGTTTAATGCCCGCTGTGGAAGTAAAACAAGAAGTTAACAGAGGAGAAGAGCCAGCGCATCACACGATTAAGCCAAGCTCAGTTAGGCTATCGTACCGATGTTTGTAGAGGCAATAAATTCCTCGATTTCCTCATCATCGGAGTCGTCAATGAGAGGTGTGAAGGCGTACCTGTGGGTATTGACATTCAATGAGGGGGGGGGGGGGGGGGGGGAGAAAAAAAGGGGCGGTTGAGGAATTGGGGACAAACCACTCCTCCACTCGATTACGAGGCTATGTTGTTGTATAGGGCTGTGCTGGATAAGTACTTGCCTTTGGTTGTTTGCAGACGGTCTCCATAGGAACATTATGACAAGTAGAATGAGGGAGAACAAAAACCTCCAGAAAGCATCTTCCACCCACAGCTCAATCCAATCCTGAGCACAAATGAAGTCAGCGTGTAAACAAATATTTTTAGCATCTTACTCAATGAAATCAATACAATTATGCCAAGCATACTCACTAACTGGCAATTGGCAAGACGGAATTTCTTTGCTGTCCAACCCATGAAAATGATGGAAGCTGAGGGACGAAAAATAACTTCTGTAACTGTAACACATGGACATGCGTGGACAGGCGTTGTCTATTCGACTCACCGATGACTGCAAATATGAGTGTGTTGGTGAAGTGCCTGTAGAGGGACAACTTCACTGGGTTTTTTCTCAGCTTGAGGGTCTTGATGGTTTGAGCCAGGCTGACAAATATGTAACTGGCAGTCAAGGCAAATGCACAACTAAACTAAAACGAACCTCCATGTTTTGTATTAAATGGACAAGAAAACATTAAGAGGACAAACGGTACAGACAATGATCTGGAAATAGTGCAGATGCTGGTGCTTTATGATTTTAATTCCTTGGAATAAGGTTTAATTGTACCAAAATGACAGGGAAATTCAGTCAATTGAGCAAACCAGTATACTGCATAAACTATACCCGTTATAAAAAAATTATAAAAAAGATCTCGTTAGTTTTTTGTTTTTCCCCACACAGTATCACACAGTCGCGACCCTTGTGATGATAAAGTGGTTTTGATAATGTATGGATACACTATTTTCATTTCATTTACAACCTATAAAATGTTGTGAAGCACTGCTGTACATAAAATTTGGGGATAGTAGATTTGGAAAAAAATGCGCTCTTTTAAAAAAAAAATACTGGCGTCATTAGGGAGGTTGTTTAAAAACAGTCAAATTATTCTTGAACGGTTGATGACTTTAAAATTACGCTGAGTGTCATTTACTTTGAGTACTGTACCGGCATATTTAAAAGCCTGAGAAAAACATTTTCAGAATTTGGAATGCGGTGTATAAGACACTGTCACTAAGTTTGAGTTATTTCACACTGTAAAACGAGCTTGTATTTATTTTCTTTTATTAATCTTATGTTTGGAATCAACAATTGAACTACCACATCACTTTTTTTCCTTCTATTTATCCCCCCGTAATGCAATGCAGTTCTACAGCCACAATAATAAACACATTGTAGATAAATACCCGTCTGACTATGCCAATTAAAACGGAGTATTCCTACTTTTGTTAAGGCAGAGTTTTTGATACAGGTGTGCCTAGAAGGCTGAGGTTAGTGAGTGCGGCGGCATGCAGAGGCATTTTAAAGGCTGGAGAAGAATGCGGTCAGATCATCTTAGACCAAGAGATGTCATTCGTAGCAACAAGACTGAATAAGTTTAGGATTTAATTCAAATTCAAGAGAGAGCGCTGCTTTGTCATATTTGTTGCTATGTCTTGCCCAGAGAGACAACTCTGCATATGCTGCTCTTGGTCTAAGAGTTTCTAAAGCAAAGGAAACAGAGGGAAAGGAATATGTGCACAGAAGGATATCCACCAGCATAGAGAGGAGTCAAGCAGAGCCAAGGGAATGTTGGCTAGCAGGGCCAAGTCAGAGTCTTTTGCCTGGAAAGAGGGACAGAATGGGACAATCACATGTAGACACAAGGAAGAGAAGTAAACAGAACCGCTCACAGAAGTGCATGAAAGGAACCCGTTAGGCCACAGCAATGATAGTTTAGCAGAGACGAGTTGACTTTTGAGAGTAAAACAATGAAAGGATATGAACCAGATGATGAACGAGTCGAGAACAGCCAGAATAATTGCTGTAATGAGAGCTGGGCCATTGTCTCGACCCTTTGGGGGGGGGAAGAAAAGACATTTGGATTCTTATTTAACTCTACTATTATCCTTGGGGTCAATTTGACCCCATGCAATGTTTATCTTTCAAAAAAAAAGCTCCATATTTCATGACTTTTCCTTATTTAATGGGGACAACTGAAGAAGCATAAAATGATCATGATGCTATTTTTTCAATGTCCTGAACACATATTGCTGATCGTCAGGGGTCAAGCTAGTTTAAATGCAGAAAAGGTGTCAATGTGTGTGTGACCTAAAATCCCTCCACCTGCGGGTGCAGAGTTGATACATCACAAGAGGTGGGGACAATAACTATTTATGCGAGAACTTTTGATTGTTTCCCACCAGGACTTTGGTAGTTCATGCAAAATAAGGGCGGAGTAAAGATAGAAGCTTGCGCAACAGCCTACTATCCAAATCATTCCACATTGTGCTTTGTTTATACTGCAATTTGCATTCTCTCTCACTTGAAAATGTCCTCTGGGAAAAGGTTTACTGTCCATGAGGTTTGGAACAGCAATTTGCCAATGAAAGTGATTTTAGAGGAGAATGCGTCTTGAGACAGAGTATTGTGTTGAGGAGGACCCTGATTTTGAGGCATTCTCATCTGATGAATGAGAGTTTTGACCCTCCTGTTGTCTCTCAAAAATTGACCCCAAAGGGTAAAATGTGTTAGCAATATTTGAGGATATTGGAGGGATTAAAACACTGAACATAAGTGAACTTCAAACCACTCCTCCACTCGATTATGAGGCTATGTTGTTTAGACAGTATCAAGTCGGAACACTTGTTACCTGAAAAGAAAACAAAAAAAGTCACACAACTAGGCCGAATCTCACCCCAGTTATCCTCAGTACGCCTTCAATGGCAGCAAAGATAAAGTAGAGAACACCGAGACCAATCACTCGGTGCATTACTGTCCCCAATCGAGGCCTGTGAGGATGCAGACCCACAGTAAAGGGTTCAGAACAAACAAAACACGTGTTCATTTGAAATCAGTAGCGGTGTGTACATATATGTTGACATACTTTACAATGCCATAGCCGAGGCTGACGATGATGACGAGCAAGCGGGCTATCGTTCTCTTGAGGGCCGAGACCAGCTCGGCAAAAATCAGCAGGCCTGGAGCTGAAGAACCCAAACAGTTACCGACAATGGGGTGGAAATGTTTACCTGTCAATTATGAATTTCAGTGAACACTCACAGGCAGAGCCAACCATGTTGGTGTTTTCATATTCAGCGCAAAAGACCGCCTTCTCCACCATCCCCAGGAATATGACCCCTGCGATCCAAAACTGGATCCTCAGTATATCTTTCCAGTAGCAGGCAGCCCAAATGAACCACAACAGGGCAAACAGGATGTACACCACGCACATCACCATGTAGAACTGTCAAGAAATGTTTGTGGAAATTTTTAAAAACGAACAAACAGTTCATAAATACAAAATGATGTCTACTTACAATCATGAGAGGGTATTCTGTGATGGAAATGTAGCCACGCCGGCCTTTCATCACCACATTGACTGAAAAGATTGAAAATATTTTTTCATTTTTTTATTTAAGGACAATGACATAAGCATTTTGTGAGGGGAAAATATGACGTCACGATAGATTTTCAAACAGTGGGGCATTTCAATTAAAATTATTTTATGTTTGTTTCCAAAGGTTTATCATTTGTTTTCATTATGATGAATCATCATCTTTTTTTTTTTTATCCCCTAAGTGGCATCAGCTTTACAGCTGCTACATTGTTTTCCGTATTGATGAATGTAATAAAGTGCATGATGTATATATATGTAGATAAATAAATAAATAAACCTCACAAGTTAAGTTCCAGTTAGCATCTTGTTTACTGGGCACAATCTTCACCACAAGTAGGTAAGGCCCATCCTTCCATGTGGAGGCTATGACATTGTCTTTGTTTTTGACCACTGTGCTGCTATTTGCCACCGTGCCGCTGTCGAACTCTTCAGTAATCCATCTGATGTCGTTTTCATCCTGCAGCGTTGCGAAAATAATACATAGATGAAAACAGCATAAAACTGCTATTAAATATGCAAGGAAGACTTCCCAATTTTACTGACCAACTCTTTTCCCTCAACAAGTGGACTGACAGCTCGTGGCTCTGCCTTGGCTTTCTGAAGGAAGGGGAGAAGATGAGATCTTAAGACAATCGCAACGACTGCAAGTGACTGACTAACCCAATGCAACAACAACCTACTTTAAACATTGGAAAGGAGCGCACATCACTGTTACACGTTATAGGTTTGTGTTTGTGCTCGATGTACTCTCCTTTTATGAGGGGATTTGGATCAAGGCTCTGCCCACGACTCAGCGGCGTTCGCTCATATATTTCCTATACAAGACGAGAACAATTTCACCTGTCATCAAGCAAGGACAACCCCAAAGAATATTTAAATCCAGTCATACTTACATCAATATTATTGAAATCATTGTGGCATGGGTAGTATTTCAAATACCATTGAATGGTGAATGTTACCTCCTCGGGGCAGTCAAATGACACAACTGCATTCAACAAAGTTAAACAAACAAGCAAGAGTAAACAAATTGGGAGTGTGTGAATTGTGAAATAATCAGATTGACAATTTTTCATCTCACCTTTCAATTCAATGTTAGTGTCTTTGAACATGGACTTCCTCAACAGCAGCGGTCTTGAGGTCTGTTGAAGAGCAAATTATTTTTATACATTACATCAGATGTAGTCTTTAATGTATGTCGCAAGCAATTGATCTTGCTTTATTGAGCCAATTTGAAAGTCTTGAAAAAAGAATACATCCTTCAGATAGCCTTTTTAGTGTCCTTATATATTATAGTAACAGCTTAAAATTGTTGATGGTATGATGTAATTTGCCTGAATGTTTGGAAATAATATGCAGAGTGGATATTGCACTAGAGCACATTTTAAAGATAAGCATGAATTTAATCGAAATGGTGATAACTGCCAGGAGGAAAATAATTACGATTAGGATCGTTCCAATCTCGTTCAGCAATAATTGTCGACTTTTTACATTATTTTTGCTCGACAGGTCACCCTTCCAGTTTAATAATTCAATCACACTGTCTGCAACTGCAACTCAATGGAAAGGATTGGTGTGTGAACCAAATAACGTAAATCAATAGATTCTCTCCTTTATTTTAATGGTGTTAAACCCCCAAATGAAGTGGTTTAAGTAAACATGAAAACACACAAATTAATTAAGGTTTCTCCCAAGGGTCGAAGAAACCCTAATACAGTACTGTACAATTAAATACCAATCTGATGCTAGCTAGCCAGCCACGAATACAACATTTCTTTCACGACAAAACACACAAACATGACGTCCTGGAGTTTCAATTGTATTGCTCTGACGTGTATCGGTAAATAGACAAGGAAGGTTAACCACCGGACACCATTCTAAAATGACAGCAAGCTAGCATCACACGGCTACCACAGCTAGCCGTACCTGATGGTAACTTGTGATTCTTTACTTACACTTAAAGCGGTAATTTTCCAGAATCCCTTCTCTGGAGCAGCAGCGGCTGTTTCTATAGTAACGAGTGAGAGCACATAAAGAAGTATCATTGTATAGAAACTCTCCTTGGTCAAACAGCTCCACGTACTCATTGGAACAGCTGCCATGTTGTAACGTGTGAACACTTTTGTTCACGAGGTGTCCTGAACGCACCACAATGGAAAGCTCGGCGAGGTCACTTTTCACTTGCAGCGTGGTCCCCCTGTACTGTTCTAATGCGGAATTATTTATTCAGAGAAATTGACATAAATACAATACGAAAACATGACTCCCCATGACAACGCCATTACATTTGGGCTTTTAATAGTGTAACATGTCGGTATTGTATGTACAATTTAAAAGATGCATTGCTTTACGCATGCCCTATATTCTCCGACTACTGTCAAAGAAATTGTATCTTTGCGATTTTGTTAGACACAGGAACAAATTAACTTAGTTGGAAAAACACATAGAACCGACAAATTTACAGTGATTATTGAAAGCCAAGTGCCCACAAAGATGTTTCACACCTAGGTGACCTCAGTCCCAGAGATAGGAGAGTTCGCCTCTGAATCACCAGACTCTGCTTCCTCATGCAAAAACGTGTCAGAGTATTCGGCCCACTAACCCACAACGTCTCAAGTTGATGCCAGCAGCGCCTTAGCTCCACTATACAAGGTGTTGATAGTGCACTGCTTCCCCCACCGTATGTGGAGATAAGCCCGGCTATATCTAGTCGGCATTTCTCAACCTCGTACACCAGTTTGGGATGCTTCCTTGCAATTGAGTTGACATTCCACGTCCCTCAAGCCATCTTCTGTAGCCGAGGATTGGACCGCCAAGCCCCGAGCTGCTATTATTTGCAAAATACCAATAACACTCATCAGTTTGAACGCTAAATAACATTCTGTCAGTGTGTTCAGCTGAAAATGATTTTCAAATCATTGTATTCTGTTTTTATTTACACAACAGTCCAATGTCATTGGAATTGAGGTTTGTATAAAATATTTTCAGCCACTATTGGGACCATAAGGAGAGCCTTGAAATCATGACACTGATTAGAGGAAAAATACTCCTAAAATACTCTATAAATTATTTATTCTTACAGCATGCAATATGCATTTAATAATAATAATAATACATTTTATTTATAAGCGCCTTTCAAAACACCCAAGGACACTTTATGTACGTTATTTACTTTACAATATATATACATCAACAGGAACAAAATACTACAGAAAACCATTTCACAGTCTAGTGAATTCGAGTTTATGTGCAAACATGTTTTTAGGTTGACATCAACATTGACATAAACTAAGCTGACCAAACCATAATTTGCTTATGAAACTAAATAACACCATGGGTGCTTTCAGTGCAAAATGTTTAGTACGCAAGAGAATTTTCAACACAATTCAATACCTTAAAAGTTCTTGATACCAAACTTTACAGCAGGTGGGAAATATCACTGGAGTTGTGATCTGTCCGCGTACCATCAGGAACTATATTGCCGTTTGAGCGACTTGACGAATCACTCGACAAAAGAGGAGTGTCCAGTGTTGGAGATCTCGGTGAAATATCTGGGGAGATAACCACCACATAACGACCATCGTCACTGTCATCTTCCATGCTCCCGTGAACGTCTGCAGTAACTGTTGCGTTTTCTGCTCCCTGGTGGCTACAGGAAGGTGAAGAGCTGAGCACAGGATGTTCTGCGGCCTCTCCATCAAGGCTCTCATCCTGGAAGCTGGTGTTGATGTAGATGATATCCTCTTTACTGAAAGACTCTGGAAACCTTTCTGTGATTTTTTCCAGCATTTTTCGCAGTTTGGAAAAAAGGGGTCGGTCCAGAGGATCGGCCCTCCAACAGCTGTACATGATCTCATACCTAGTCAAAATGAAGGATAACTTTTAGGAAAAAACAACAAGAATACAACTAATTTCAAATTTGTGAACCGAGCAGAACACACTCACAGGTCATCCAAACAGTCTGTTGGCTGCTTGAGCCTGTGTCCTTCAAGGAGGTAGTCATAAATCTCATGGTTCTGAATGCCCGGATATGGTGTCATCCCTCGTGTGGCTATCTCCCACATGGTTACACCGAATGCCCACTGCAGGATGAAACAAAAGGTACAAATTTTAATTTTATCTGTGAACGGTATCAATGGAAAGTATATGTAGAGATTGCTAAAACTATTGAGAGACAAGGCCATCACAGCTTCAGAAAAAGGAAGAAAATATGTAATTGCTCCACATTTTGCGGCTCAATTTGTGTCCATTTTAGCGGACAGACTTTATTTCAAATCACCCCAAAGGTTTTCAATGAGATCTAGTTCTTCAACATCAAACTTATGCAAGCATGCCTTTGTAGGCCTTGCCTTTGGCACAGGCATGCTGAAACAGAAACGGGGCTTCCAAAAAGCATTCCCACAAAGTTTCAACTGTAGAACTGTCTAAAATGAAGAAATAAGATTCAGTGGTTAAAAATGATCGATACTTCTAAAGGTGGGTGCAGCATCTTTTGACAGGACGAAATAGAGAGTAAGGATGTTGTGTAATTTCAAACACCTGAGAAAAAAAAAAAAAAAGAAAGACATTTTTTAAATCAGCATAAAAAAATATATTAAAAATTTGGGGACACCAAGCCACATCTAATTAAAATTTGCTGTTGACCAGTATAATTTGAACAAATTCAATTCAGAAATGTGTACGGTACTAAGCTTCACATGAATCATTCGCAAGAAGTAGCTCTCAGTTACAAAAATGATGCTGAGCCCTGCTCTAAAGTTTCTGACAGTGGATTTGTAGAGCATATTAACTGGGGAGCTTACCACATCACTTTTGACAGTAAATACTCTGTCTGCCAGACTTTCAACTGCGATCCATTTGACAGGCATTTTGGCGATTCTGCCCTGCCGGTAATAATCTCCACTGTAAATCTTCTTGGATAAGCCGAAGTCGGCTACACATACCGTCATGTCATCTCGCAGCCTGAGGGGGAAAACCCCACCAACAAAAGAACAACATCTACAATGATAAGTAAATATTACACGCATTACAAGTACCACAGGCACACCAATAACTCACATGCAGTTGCGAGCGGCCAGGTCGCGATGCAGAAAGTTCCGACCGCTGAGATACTCCATACCAGAGGCAATGTCGACCATGAACTTCAGAAGTGTCTGTGTTGGTAAGAACTGAGGCATAACAAGCATGATGGCAAATTTAACGTGGTAAGAAGTACTCATATTATCCACGATTCGATTGTTAGTCAGATTCCTTACTACTGGATTCTCTCCCAGCCGTGAGCGCAGCAGGAAGGTGTGTAGATCTCCATATTTCATAAAAGGCAGGATGACCATTGGCTTGGGGAAGTGTCCGGCGCTCATTTCCAGGCACACACCTAATAGAGGGTGATTATTTCACACAAAAGGACACAATATTCATCAAACACGTTTTGTTTTGTTTTTTATAAACACAACACACAAAATATGCAACGTGTATGTCCTAACCCAGCAGCCTGATGACATTAGGATGGTGGAAATCTTTCATGCAGGCTGCCTCATTCAGGAACTCCTCTATTTCTCTCTGGGAAAAGCTATCCACTGTTTCAAAAACAAATTATTATTAAATTACTACTACATTTAAATCAGTGAAAGATTGCTATTTAAAAAAAAACAAAGACTTGCATTTCATTGTCTTCACAGCAACTTTTTCCGATGTCCCATCTGGTTGTTTTAAATGACCTTCCATCACTGAGCCAAATTCACCTGACAGGAGAAAAAAATACGTACTTTAAAATTCACAATATGACAAATGTTTTTTTTTCTGTGGTTGTTTTTCTCCCATTCACCTTCTCCAAGAATCTTTCCTACGGATAGCAAGTTCCTCATGACCATCACATCCTGCAATTTGGCATGGAGTTCATTGCTGACGCCAAGGTTTACAACTGCAGACAAAGTTGTGATGTTTAGATGGATCATTTTAGATCTCCAAAAACACTTCAATGCAAATCAATATACAAATTTGCCCATTAATTTAAATACAAAGCGGTTCATTCATGTATTTCATGACGTCTGCACTGAGAATATAGCAGTCTACACAGATTTTTTTCTTTCTTGAGAAAATATATTCGTAAACATACGTGTTACTCCAACCGCAGCTCGATTGTAGGATCTCTGAGGTTTGTAGTGGACAATTGGCTGTTGCTTTTGTCCACTTCCCAACAACCGCCTGCAGGGGGAGACGGTGAAAAAGAAAAGGTGATGAGAAAGAAATCATTGGGCACACTGAGGTCATTATGCTGTTGTATCTCTGTGAACACAGGGTGAGAGTCACAATAGACAGTCAAAGCATGGACTCTCAGATGTTTCTGCGAGTCAGCTGCTGTTTTCCTGAATATGTGTGTGGTGACAAAATCCTATCTGCATCCTGAGGGGCAAGACTGAGTCACGGACTTTACTGTACGCACTGACTTGTTGTTAACTTTTGAAAACCAGCAGCTGCACAGATACATTGAGTTCAGGTGCAAAGGGTTGTGATTAAGAGGAAAGGAAGACACGTTATGATCAGGACGTGTCATGTTTTTTGAAGCTCATAATTGTAAAAAAGATGAGTCAGCTCGCCTCGTGAACTATGGAACAGCATCACTTTACAAGCCGGGAAGGGAAAGCAAAACCATTTCAAAGATAGGATCATCAACATTAGAAAGAGTTTCATGATTGGATCGAATTTGAGTCTTCAGCATACCCAAGCCAAGAGTCAGATGTCCTGTTGTGTACACAGATAGCCACCCAGAGGACAAGCATCAAAAGACAGATTCCGCACACCACACCCAGAACAACACTGACAGAATCTGGAATCTTGGTGTCGGGGCTTGAGGACGGTGATGGACCGGATTCTAAAAACAGAGAATGTTTTTTTATTTTTTATTTTAGAGCAATTATTCCGAACAACAATGCCTATATGCTGTGTGAGATCTTCATTTGTGCCACGGAATGTTATCTAATTTCACTAAACTTGTCTGAAAAAGATATATTTACCACAGATAATGTATCTTGGTTTGCCTAGCAATGCTCGTGATGTACGGTGACATACAGACAGAACAATGAAATGCTCTTCTGCGAGATGACAAAAGGTACAACAGCATATCAGCTTTGTGTTGCTATTTTTTCCCCAGACAAATTTCAACTTGTTTATGGCATTTTAAGACTCTACTGTTGTTTTCCCCCTTCTTAATTATGTACAAAATAAAGTTGGGACAGTTCATAGAGTAAGAGGAAATAAATCACGAGAGTAGCTTACTGTCTTCTGGCACAAACAACCAGACTCGTGGGCTGACCATCCCGCTTCCAGCACGTGTGCATGCAGCCACCTCCACACTGTACGTGATGTTGAAATCGTGCACCGCTACAAAGGCCGTGTTGGTGTAACTGTGGATCTGAACAACATAATGACATAAATAAACGTGCCGCAATCAAATTACAATTTGCATTGCAGTTATCTTTTAGATGTTAATCATTACATGTGAAGAGATAAGAATTGGGGAAAAATAAGGTCACGGGTTTAGTAGTTCAAGAAAGCAAGTCACGAATATCCAAGTAAAACATCAGCATGCCCAGGAACATTTCATGAGACATATCAAAGGCAACTTAAAACACAACATTGCTTTCGTTGCAGTCCCTTTCGCTTTCGCTCGAATGATCTTTCACAAAAACTGCAACAGAACATCTTTGAGGAAGAGCCACATTTACAGGAATAAACCTCCGCCGCAAATTTCACCCCCAAGAACTTTGGCCCGGGCTGGCCATAATAATGCCCTGAAAAAAAGGAAACTTTTAGACCTGCTGCAATGGGAGTGACCATGTGACAGAAAGCGTGTTGTATTTCGTAACAGTCTATTGTAGCATATGCGGTTCCTCTGTGCTCCCAATATGCTGACTCTCCGTCAGGCCAAGCAGAACCCATGATTCACACGCTTTGTCATGTCTGTGGCACAAAGCTGAGCATGTACTTACGACACTATAATCAAGTGTGCCTTAAATTTATACGTGCGCACTTCCAGTCGCTGCTGATATCGGAAATCTTTTGTATAAGTATGTCCAGGTGTGACGTCCGCAACAATAGAGATTTAAGCCTACTATACACATCCTGTTGTATTCAGATTCCAGTGACTTTGACGTGACTCACAGCCACATGCCAAATGAAGAAAAACATTGACAAATTTTCTTTCACGCCAGCTTCCTTAACTTCCACACAGACAGGAAGACCAGGAAATATACCATTGTCTATGAAAGCACTACTGCAGTGCTACAGCAGATAAACCCGTAGTGGGGTTGGGGTATCACTGTAAACAGGTAATACTGTAACGGGTTTTATGCCATTGCTTGCATTCTTTCTTTTCTATCTTCCTTCACTTGTTGACAGATAAATTAGCTGACCTCTGGCTCGGACACATTGTCTTCATATTAGTCATTCTTTGTCATTTTGTTAGTAAGAAAAACTTTTATCGATATGTAAGGCGTGGATATTTTGTGGAAATAATGTGGCCGCATTTCAGTTGAGGACACACCCATAACCTGTTGTTTTGACACATGTCTCTTCCATATATGATCACATACATTATGTGTAGGGTTCAAGTATTCGGAGTGGGTATCTAACTGCCCTTGTTCAATCATGAGGAAAGTTAATGGTCAATTAATCAATTCATGGTTAGTTATTTATATATGAAAATATGACTTTAATAGGATGGGAAAGACTCTGAATGTTTTGAATTCCTCTGTCAGTGCAAGTAGGCATGTGCTGGACAGAATAATCCTGCCCAGTGTAATTGCCAAAGCAAAGGTTTGTGTGGATGTACTGTACCTCAACTTCCTATAGCTGATGTTTTTTAACACTAAAAACAAAAACAGAATAAATTGCTCACCTTGTTAACCTGCGTCCCATGGCGGACAATTATGTCGTAGCCTTGCAGTATACCGTTTATTTTATCATCCGGCGGAGGCTTCCACCTGATCACCAGCCATGTTTCATTCAGCTGCACGGTGACGTTTCGAGGATACACTGATGGCACTGGGAATATCGGATAACAGATTCTAGTATTACAGTAACATGGCAGCATAATAACTTGTATATGTATTATATAAGGAATGTCCCATTTAAATTTTGATAACAGCTTGGTATGTTGTCCTTTCCTGGTTAAATATCCCCCACAGTGGCCCTTGAAGGGAAACTCCACCCTGTAGAACACTTTCAGTGAGACCGCTCCTATTTCCGAAATGCCTCTTTAGGAAAACTGGAGGAACTTGTCAGAGTGGGACTAGCTAAGACAGTATCCACATGCTCCTTCTCCAGGGTATTTAAAACTGATTTAATTCAATGTATTTCAGGCGTAAGAAGAATGGCATTAATCCTTGTTCTTTTTTTTTTTTGCTGATGACGCTATCTATCGCAACATAATCGTTTGAAGTAAATTGGGAGTCCCATGTGTTGTCCATATTCAAATCTTGCTTCATATGAATAGTGCCTTGAAGGGATTTTTGTTGTGGATCAAAGCAATAAAAATTACATTGACAACTATTGTACCCTAATTATATTAATGTCAGGTTCCTTAAAGAAATGGCCGAGGATACAGATAGCATTCCCCCTTAACTGGAATTATATTTGCTTATCAATAGAGGGATTAGTCCTGCGGTAGTCACACACCTCCCTCTGTTGTGTTGCTCTGGATCCACGAGGAGACTGGAGAAGTCCCCACCTCATTGCTGCAGGAAACACTCATGTTGTAAGACGTCATGGCTTGCAGCCCGGGGACTTCACATTGGAATGGCGGCACCGTGACGTTGATGAACCTGGTTATCGTCACCTCCCCTATCCTGCGACTCACCTCTTTCAACTTGGACAGTGCAGAGAACATGCAATGATCTATCTGAGGGGTATTAAAACTTCAACGAGCAGATGTGACACTCACCCTGATGTGGCACTTGGTCAATGGAGAAAAGCCATCATGTCCGGGCACCCAACTTAACATCAATTTATTGGACTCCCTTGCAATCACACTCAAATTAGACACAGTCCTGGGAAGCACTACAAAACATAATTTATAAATGATTTTTAACATTGGCCAACACACAATATAGCTCAAGGAAATTATAATTTAAGCAGAAACTACAGGTTTGTTTTAACATGGAAAAATGAGACCGTGACACTGATTGCACACGACATTACACATAACATCATATTTATCCTCTGAAGCGCTGAGAGTAACATGCTATAAAAGTAACAATAACATACCATATGTACCGTATATTGCTTTTTGCTTTAAACCACAAATGTAATTACACTGTGCGGATTGCAATAATATATTACCTGTTAAAACTTTAGTAGCAGAATTTCAACACATTTTTCTACGACAGGGCAACATGCACGTGTTCAAGGACAAGACGGAAAAAAACGTTTGAGTCTTCCAAAAAGAATTCCGGAAATCATTGGTTGAACTTGCAGGAGGCTATAATTATGTATAATATATAGCCTACAGCACAGAAGCGCCGCTGAAACAACTGAATCCCATGTGGATATCATGCACGTGAGAAGAGGAGACGGCATGCATATCAGCAATGTGATTGGACAGTTAAGGAAGCGCTATGATGCTTGCGAGTGCAATATTTTGGCATGGAATAGCTCCCACCTCCCAAATCACAAGCTATTTGTTGTTAAAATGTTTGTCATCAGCATTCCTTGCATACCTTTAATGTTGATGTTTGCCTCCCTTGATGTACTGACCCCTTTCGAGTTATAAGCTTCACAGTTGAACTGAGTGTACTTGTCGACACCTGCAGGAGACGTATTAGAAAGGATGAGTTATAGTCAGTGTCAAGCTCAGTAAGCGACGATTATTTGGAGGAAACACTAGATGCCAAATACTGTAATGCTAATCTTGACTATAACTCTTCTGTCTGTTACACACGAAATATGGAACAGGTCACCTCTTCTGGCGAGTTAAGAATGTGATCAACCTATAAAATGACATATGGGTGACTTCTGATTCTTTATACTCAAAGGTAAAAAAAATCTGCCTATCATCCTGCCTTTCTCTCTTTAAAAAACCTCAAGTTTAGCTCTGTTCGAAAAGTAATGGGCCAATTGTCCCCTTTGTGCTCCATTTCAGAAGCCAAGATAACCACAACACGGCCAGAGAGAAAGCACTGGATGCTTTGTTTGTACTTTTAAGAGTGTCTTGACCTTCTCTGGAGCAGGAGTGTAAACAGTGCCACACTTTTTACACAAACACTAACTGCTCCACATGTTTCTGCTTTTAACTTTAAATGACAGTGACTGTCAAAGTCTGATGTGCAATTAACAGAGGAATTGCACAATTCAGTGAAGCTTTTCGGAGAAAAGTGCAAATACCTTTGTAAATTTCTAGGCAAGTTGTAAAAGCGCCATGACTACATGCCTCACTTTTATGATGTCCAGCAAACAGATGTCGGAAGTATAGTGGAAAGTGAGCAGGTTTGACTCAAGTCACAAATGGAAGACGTCATTCTTGTTAAATGTGGGAAAACAAAAAAGGGAAACATCAATAATGACTGATTTTCGGGGAAGAGTGTCTGACACCAATATCTGTGCTTTAAATAACATTTAATTTTCCCAAAATAAAGCTTCTTACAAAAGAAATTGTGACATGCAAATAGTTGTTTAAAGTTTCTGACTGAATAAATGACACGTATATTTATGCTCCAACATTAGTTTCATGAACTGATGCTCCAACCCCAACAGGAAACAAGTTGTTATTCTTGAAATGCCTTATTTGGTTTTATGTGTGTCAAAAAGTCCTCAAAATATATATGTTGTACTAAAGGTTCATGAAGATCATGCATTTGTATTCTGCTTTTATGGGAAATTAACCAAAAAGCACACGTAACGTTGACGACTGAGATGGAAACAACCAGTTCATAGGAGCAAGTGGCTGGGAGTACAGTAGAAGGAAGTGTAGCAACCTATAATTTTGAGGGTTTTGTAAAATTGCCTGAAACATTATGTTTCCATTTATAGAGACTAGCTCCTGCTGTCTACCACCACATTTCAGTGAACCAAATTGGACCGTGCTTCATGCAAAGTAAACAACAGAATCATTTTACAATACATTGTTGCCATGACTCAGACCCTCGTATTGATTACCGGTAATATTGTAAAGTTGGACATGAATTTTAAGCCATTTAGTATGAGAACATACAGAGGTTTCTGTTTAATATCTCGCTAGAGATCACTATCATTCACTATAGCTCAGTTCAGTGAGAAAGAAAGGATTGACAGCGCGTCCGTTTTGCCTCTCTCCCACGGCATCTGGGGTGGCGAACTGGGACGGAAGTGCTTTTAAAAGGACGAGGACGGACAGGGACGGAGGACGATTATATTATTATATGAATAAGGATGGAGGGACGATGACGGAAGGGTACCCAGGTCGTGGACGGAGGACAGAGCGGCAAAATAGGGTGAAGTGCCCATCTCTGTTTAAAACTGCCAATATTTGGGTTTTAAAAGGGTTATTGACTGCACAATGGCCTCAATGACACCAGCCTTGGTGGTGCAAATCTCTGTGTATCAGCACAGCGGAGATGCTTAGGCAGCGGAGATGAAGCAGAATCGAAACCACTAAGAACCCAATGTCGCATGTGCACACACAAGGTAGTGAAAGCCGCTATCTATCTATCTATCTATCTATCTATCTATCTATCTATCTATCTATCTATCTATCTATCTATCTATCTATCTATTTATTATTTTTATAAGTATGCGACCATAAATATTTGGATATCCTGTATTGAAAGATGTGTAAGGTGAAGCTGTGACTTGTATTGGTCCTTCCTATTTTTTCACTAATATTTTTGCTTCAATATTGGAATGATTCATGTGTGTTTACACTTTTCTGGTCATTTAGAAAGTGAAATGTTCATTGGTTAAAAAAAGCTTCACAGTTTCCCAAAAACACTTGAATTCATGTCCTATGAGATACATACAGTAGCTTTAAATTCCAAAATAGGAGGTCAACCAGCATCCCAAAACAAATTGTGGTGTGTTCAATAGATAGATCAATGACACTCAATGTGTACTCGAGCAGACAGACGTTTTAAGAGTATGAAATAGGAGCACTTGTTGCATAAGACAAGTGCAATGTGCGCAGTGAAAGTATTGAGCTCAAGTCTGGTGGACTGCAGCCCCTCCCTGCTTGGGCAGTGGGCTGTCCTGTGAATGAGGTCTTTGTCTCCGGAGCCAACCCCCGAATAGAATGCCTGTATCACCCCCACTCCAGCCCCTTCCTGCCCCGGCCCTCGCACACACTGGACCAAAGCACAGCTCTGAACCTTTAACCCACTCTGCAACTGGCTGTGTTACCCCACAGTAGGAGCCTTTAGCCTGAGGGACATACTGAGTCAAGCACTTATCCTTGTCATAACAAATGTTTTTCAGGAAAGAGGCACCACATCATACAACATATTAAATTCTTCCTTGAGCATTTTCAGTAAAATCAAAATAAATGATTGTGTTCAACACACAATTTAAACTTTATAGGGAAAGAGAGAGAGAGAGAGAGAGAGAGAGAGAGAGAGAGAGAGAGAGAGAGAGAGAGAGAGAGAGAGAGAGAGAGAGAGAGAGTAGATAGATAGATATTACAAAGTCAAATTCTATTTTTACATTTATATTCCCAAATAGCAACTGTTTTAACTCAAGATATTCAAATCCAGTTGGGTTATATCATGTCAGCATGTTCACCTCCAAATTTTCGAGGGGCTTTTTGTATTTCATTTTCTCAAGCCAAGGATCCTACAAAAATAATGAAGGAAATTAGGGCCAAAATTAATCTAATATCTAATATGTTGAGGTTAAAAAATAATTTACGTCGCACAAATGGCTGCTGTTAAACATTCTTTGACACGAACGATAACCTCAATGACAACAAGCGTGGTTTCTTTGCATAAGCACAAGGACATGCTGAGGTAGCGAAGATGAAGCAGAAGAGAAACCAGAGCACCAACCAACCAATTCAACCTGAGAACACACCAGCTCACGTTGTCTCGATTATAAGAAGTGCATTTCTGCTGATGATGACTCTATTTATTGGTTTGATAAGAATACTGTTCGAGTTTCTGTTGCACTGGTCCAAGATTCGTACAGTTGTGCGTGTTCAAAAGGCAGACAACCACTTTGGATTGTTTATTTTACTGTTAAAACTCACAAAACATATCTCAAGCTAGATTGTCTGAGTCTCAAGGACACGGCAACACAAACTTGAGCTAAGAGACACACCACCAACTACATGATTGTATAAGACTCTCGTCTAAACGATGTCTTCTTAAAAAATAAAAAAAATCAATGTTTTTAAATTTTGTCTACAAAACAAAGACTAACACCTGGAGAAACAAATTATTTACTAATACTCATGTGCATAAATAATGATAACAAGAATGACTGATTTTTATCTGTTTAAAAAAATAATCTTTGCTTTGCATTGAATTGATGTTTTACAACCATAATCACTCAATGTTAAACAAATGTGTAAAAAAATTAAATTAAATTAAAAAAATTCTTACTTTCCACATTGTAAGTGCTGGGCGATCTATGGTAGTCACTAACAGGTACGCCATCACGCAGCCAGCGAATCTCGATGGGGTCTGGAGGTCCTACCGCCTCACATGACAGAGTAAAAGGAGTGTCCTTTGTAGTGTTTCTATCCTCAGGTTGCTGGATAAAAGTTGGAAGGCCTACAAAGAAAATTCACGAGTATGATGATTGTGGAGCACTAAAACAAGACTCCAATGCCACTTTTGATTTACCTTCAACCCTGATGGTGATAGGGTGAGAATCCACCATCATGTTGCCGATGCTGAGCCTACAGCGGTACTCACCAGCATCTGCCCTCTGCACCTGGGTAATGCTGTGACACATTTTAAGATGTCACCCTGGAAACTCAAACAGTTCAATTCAACCCTAAAAATTGAAGTAAAATGCAGTCTAAAAGCCATATAAACATCCAGAAAGAAATGTGGGTCCCAAACAAGTTCTTCTCTCACTCCCTCACCTCCTCATGTGGATTTTTCCAAGAGTTTTTCCTTTGCATGTGTACAGTATACCCTTTTACTTTGTACAAAAGTATCAGTCCGATAAGTCAAAAAGGAAAAAAAAAAAACAATGACAACAATAGAACACTTCCAACTGAAGTCAAGTCAGGTTTCTTTTTCAAAAACACATCAAAAGCTCTACTGATCAAACAGTGATTATACTTTCATTGTCATTTCAAAGAAAGTTACTTTTCTAACGTCACTTTATACTTTCATTACAATTAACTAAACAAAAACTTACATATCATTTTAAGGTAAAACATTTATTTATTTTTTTAAATAATTTTCTAAAATATACAAAACAAACTGAACAACATACCTGACAGTGGAAAGGAGCGATGTTGCCGTGTCTGTGATGGTCTGCAGTTCATTGATTAGTACCTGCATATTAGTAGCCAGGTCCTGGCCGTTCTTCATCCACAAAATGGTGGGTTCCAGCTGTGTATCAGGAATATCAATGGAGCAGCTGAACTTTGCCTCATGTCCTTCCGACAACTGGATAGAGTCCGTGGTGGTCTTAAAATTGAGCCGTCTTAGCTCATCCGGGCTGAGGTACATCTTTGAAGCATGGGCCGGTACAACCAGGGGCTCAGAATTCCTAACAGGCCGCTGGAGATGCTTGATGGATTCTTGGGCTGTTTACACAGACACATTATCATGTTAGGTTTTATCAAACTCAGTTTTGTAAGGGAAAAAAAGGAATTACATACGTGTGTGTGTTTATATATATATATATATATATATATATATATATATATATATATATATATATATATATATATATATATATATATATATATATATATATATGGATTATACATGATTATGCTACTGTGACGGTGTTTTAGGGTCACTTATAACTCATTACTTTATGTAACACAATCTTGCTTTTTTAAGGCCAGGTTGTGAAACCCCCCCCAATAAAAAAGCTAATATTTACATATCGCAAGGCTGTTGATATAAACTGTTTATTTGGTTTAAACATTGTAAAGTCAGAGATATCCTTCAAACAGAGTCCAAGATCCAACACAACAGTTTAAAAACGTGCACAAGACTTATTTTCCTTAGTTTACCTCACCAATAACTCAATGGATCATTATGCTACGTAAGAAGAAGAAAATAAAATGTAAACAAAAAATGAGGATAATGTCCTAATATAGTTTATGACCCAAAAAAACGAAATCTTACAGTGAGGGTTGGCAATCACTGTAATACGGATCTGGACCATGTTTACGTTCAACATGATGAATCAGCCAAAGTGTAAACAAAATGTTCGATTATGTTTCGCAAAGAAACAATCGAGATTTGATTACATCAGTGAGATGAAGACGTGCAGATAAACCCATTAAAGGAAAAGGTTTGGCTCTTGAGGTCTTCAAGTACTACATAGGTTGGCACTTGGAAAGGCATTTAAATTTGTTACAGCTGCAGTTACGTACAATTTCATTCTTGGATCGAGTAAAACCTGCTTGTGTAGAGGCGTGAAATAAATAAAATTAAAAGTAAATAAACACATTACCGCGGCTGGAATTCCAACCAGTCAGTGCCATGGTTGCGGTGTAGAGCATAAATCCAAACCAGCCATTTGAAGTCATCTTGTTTGCCATTTTCCTTCTGTATGTCTATGTCCAAGCAGTCGGAAAACTAACCACTTAATAATTATGCCAGCGTAGACTCAACTGCACAACTGACCTACATCACACCAGTAGAGCTTTGACGCACTTTGGAGATTTGTTGATACCAAATCACGTTGGTCTCTGCGGAGAAAAAGTTTACATTTGGCAACGTCACAGGCGGGATACTATGGAGGCGGGGCTATTATGAGGAAGAATCTAAATAATGAAGAAAAACAGCTAAACTATAGGTACCTTAAATATATGTAAGCTCACTGCCATTTAAAGTTAAAATATGAAAAAAAACAAGAAAAAGTATGCTTTTTTTTCTTTCCTTTTTGGTCTTTTCAAGATATGTTTCTGCTTGCATGCCACTCTAACCCACCACAACCCTGAAATTAATAAACACGCTTATATTTATTTTTTATTCTAATCGTTTTTTCCTGAAAAAAATATTAATAAAAATATGAACGCATATCGAGAGGAAAAACATAAGGTATTTATGTGCAACTCCGTCACCGTGTGGTCAAAGTTGCATACTGCATTATGAACTAAGAAAAACAGTGCAGGACTAACTCTCGTGATATAAATAATATATACATACAGACTTCGTCAGATAATTTGAAATTGTCCAAATTAGAGGTAGAAAAGGATGACCGGATATTCACATTTCCACGACCATGCTCGTCACCTTCGGATCTTCTCCAAATGTCGTGGTTTTAATTGTGACCATTTAATTTTTTTCCTTCTAATGACCAGCCTATAAATGCTCCAGGTACACTTTCATCTGATTGTAGATGGATGCAAATTTGTCCCGGGTGCAACAAAAGATCCCTTCAACTGGCAATGTGATCTGTGGTTCAACCTTAACCTAATTCATTATTTCTCTTGTGCTTCTGTGGAATAGTCTTAATGTGGCATCCATTTCTGGACAAAGTTGCTTGTACAGTATGTGTGTGTGTGTGTGTGTGTGTGTGTGTGTGTGTGTGTGTGTGTGTGTGTGTGTGTGTGTGTGTGTGTGTGTGTGTGTGTGTGTGTGTGTGTGTGTGTGTGTGTGTGTGTGTGTGTGTGTGTGTGTGTGTGTGTGTGTGGATGTATGCATGTGTTGTCATAATAAATATTTCCTTAGTTTACCTCTTACAATTAAATTTAGAGAATTGATTGGCAACCTTCTGCTCGAAGACCGATGAGATAGGCTCCAGCACCCCCCGCGACCCTTGTAAGGATAAAGTAGTTGAGAAAATGGATGGATGGATGGAAAAGCTGATTAAAACTGCGATTGGTTTAAAAATCAGTTATGCCTCCCTGCATGAGTCAGGCTTTGTCAGAAATGTAATTTTGCAAAATATTTGTAATTGTGCATTCAGTGTGCAATAGCAGTAAATCGTCTAATTTGTATTCGAATTAGGGACAAAAAAATCAAGACAATCGAGGCAGAATAGTCGTGACTCATAAACGCGTTTTATAAATTGTGTTACCTCTTTTGTACATCAGAGGGCGACAGTATATGGGACAACAAATATACTGTATAGTCGTTATGTAGTATAAATATAACGGAGCTTTAACTTCAGCATTTTATTTAACAGTATATATTAAAATGTGTTAAATCACACAAACATACAAACAAGATTGGCATTGTCAAAACAACACCAAAAATTCAACATTACAGTTGAAAAAAAATAGTGCAGACGTTTCACAGGAAGTGGAAGAGTGGCTAAGAGGAAGTTAACTCTCTGGTTGACCAGACTGATCAGGAATCAGTTATCTCACTATGATTACACTCACAAATAACGTAACTTCTGTATTTCTTTGACCTCAAGTCAGTAGGTAAGAATTTGGTGATTCGGTAAAGCCAGGAAGTTCCTAGTTCTCGAACCTTTGATAATATTCTCCAAATGAACAGAAGTACTTTTACAAATTGGGCTTATAATTAATTTGTCATCGTTCTGAGACCATGGACAAGCTTCGTCGTGTGCTAAACGGCCGAGAGGAGAACGAAGAGCTCGGTCTCACGGCTCAGGTAACTGTATAATGGCAGTAAACGGCAGCCTACGATGCTAATGCTAACAGTTTCAAATGTCATAACAAGTTTTGCTTTTACTGTACTCAATACCTTAGTGGTCCGATCATCATTATATTCCTTATGGTCTAAAAGGTTGTCATAATGTCAACTGTTGCTTGTCGAAGCTGTGACAGCTAATGTTTGGCATGAGTTCAATCAATCAATGGCGTCCTTTAATTTGTATTATTATTTTCTGTACTCTTTGACGCTGTTAATATGTTGCTGTTATACTCTTTGTTCCTGGATGCTTATTACATGCTATTCAAAGAAGGATAAATTAAGGTAAGATTCTGACATTGCACTCTCGACACGATATTTTCTTGTTGATGCTTGTTGTAATAAATAACTGGATTGGATTGCTGCGTCCCAATTCACATCTCGATGATGTTCAGTTTGAAAGTCTTCGGCTATTACCTTGGAAAGCAATGGAGACGAAACTCATTTTGACTAAGAAAGCACCCCCTGTCCACCAAGCAGGAAATTTTGAACTGTACCTCATCCTCGAGTACATCATGTGACTTAGCCATTGTAAAATATTATCTAAATTACAATTTGCCTTAATTGTGTTATATCCCGTGATTTGAAGTCAGCTGGCATGGTATGGTGTCTTTTATGATATAGGCAAATTCAACATGGATAAAACATCATCAGGAAGTGTGCTGGCGTCAACGTGGATGACATGAGCTTTTCTTATGACTTCCTTCTATTGTTCTCACTAGGTCCTTGATGCTACCTCGCTCAGCTACAGCACCAGGGTGAAATGGTTCGTCATATGCTTCGCCTCAGGCATCTTGTGCTCAATACTCGTGAGTGTTGCCGCCTTGCTTTCAATTTTTCATTAGTTAGCTGGTGTATATTCATAAATACCCTGGAGATGCAGCGCCAAAGTAAATTAATTGAATGAAGAGAACAGTCCTTGTGATTTTGTAGTCAATATGTACTAGAATTTAGGGTCAAGACCCAAAATGGGGTGTGGGTTTATTATTTATAATGTTGTCAACTGTCCATTAAATGCTCAAAATCATTTTCTTATGAATTTATACAGATTTCTTGATGAATAGCCCCTTTAAAGAAATCATTTCAATTGTATTTTGTTCTTTATCATTAGTTTATTACTACAGTTGGTCAGTTAAACGGCAACATGTGATGGTTTCCTGAGCTGATTCCAGGGGTAACCAAATTTTTAACCGAGAAACCACAAAAAAAGTTTCGATGGTTAATATTACCATTGCTTATTTGAATAATAAGTTGTCTTTGGGCTTCTCCCTAGAAACTGTAAAAAAAATCTTGTAAAATCTTGTAAAAAATTAAGCCCATAATTTGTTTGCATTGTATTCTTCTTTGTAATTGCAGTTGCTGTTGATGTCACTCTATTTACTTACAGTCGCATCTGCTATACAGTAATTTGGAAATGTGGCAATAATAAATGTTCTACTTGGGGAAGGCGTTGATTTAAATTGACAGCCGACAACCAATTGGGACATGGCATCTACTCTTTCGAGTGCATTCCGATATTTGAGGATATATGATCATGTATAGTGTTCACTTGCTACTTTGCGGTTTGGTTATAGCCGAAATGATTTGTTTCCATTTCAGGGCTCAGCTCTGCTGTTTCTCCCAAATGGAATCAAACTCTTTGCGGTTTTCTACACACTGGGCAATGTTGCAGCTCTTGCCAGGTGAGACTTAAATCACAGAGACAAAAGGATGAAGGGTACTAAGAAATATTGTTACCCCTGTGGCCATTGGTATCTGTACTTGGACTGTATAGTTTCCTGCCACCAACTTTGGAAAGCAAGGAATCAATAGTTTAATTTGTTTTCAGTTGTCCCTATTGAAGTGGTCATATTCCACTTGTCTACTAAGTGGTGGCATTTGAACATTTCATTCATAATACATTAATCTATTGCTAGAAGAGATGATGATATTCATTGTTAAAACAAGGCAATTCAGGTTCAAAACCTAGCATTTGACATCTTAGCATTGACAGCTGTTTACATTGTTTTCCGTGCTGTTGGTCCACTGGGGTTTACTCATTAGGAAAATAGGTCAGAGGTTACTAATCCCGAGCAAGATTCGATCATAGAAAGGAATTTTAACATTATTATTGTATGTCACTGTTAATGACCTTAAGGTGACCCATTTTGTCATGTAACTAATGAATTGAAGATTTAGTCATGATGGGGGATGTTACAAAAAAAGTATGGCTTCCATCACTGTAGCATATTGTGGATTGTCTATTGTCCATCACAACATTACCAGATAATTTGTTCAGATTAGGCATAGAAAAATAAGTAGTGTGTTTCCGGTAACATGAAATTTCAGCATAGGGTCGGTAGGTCGGACAACGGTTTTTTAAAATCTTTTTTTTTTGCCCCCCCATCAAAAAATGTAAACAAAATACCCATAAAACAAGGAGACATTTTTACTATTATTGAAACCCCCGCTCGCCGCCAAAGGCGGCGAGAGAGTTGGGTACCACCCGCCTGGGTGTTACAGCCATCTCGTTACCTCTGCGTCCCGCGTCCTAGACGGCCCGTGGTGTTCGTCAAATAGTTCGCTGAATCTTTTCGATTGGATGCTATTTTCTTAAGATTATGGTGCGAGCATGCTACTGCGACACACAAAACGCGGTTTAAACTGTTGTCTGAGATGGTGGCCGCCGCCACGATTCAATGTTGTTGACAGACGACAGGGCAAACCACGCGCACGCTCAACGTGAATATCGCGAGAGTTTGCACCGATGTGAACGCCCTAAATTAATCTTTCCTTTTATTATTTACAATTTTGTCTGTGGTTTTATTGTTCTTGTTTTAATTGTAAAGCGTCCTTGAGTGTTTTGAAAGGCGCTTATAAATGAAATGTATTATTATTATTATTTGTGGCATGTTATAACCACAGCCACAGGGTCAGTTTACGACGGCGTGACGTCACGGCCATAAAAGTGTTCATATGAAAAGGCGACTACTGACAATAAACGGCAGTGAGCACAGAGTCAGACTCCCCACGTTTTATTAAACACAACAATGGCAACGAAGATGGAGCTTCCACTCTCGCCTCTTCCTCCGTTCCTCGCCCTGCCTGGCTAGCCGCCTGTCCCGTGGCCCCGCTGGTTGGAATCCTTCGAGACCTTTATTGAAGCCGTTGGGCTAGCCGACGAATATCGCGAGAGTTTGCACCGATGTAAATGCTCTAAATTCATCTTTCCTTTTATTATTTATAATTTTGTCTGTGGTTATTGTTTTTGTTTTGATTGTAAAGCGTCCTTGAGTGTTTTGAAAGGCGCTTATAAATTTGTGGCATGTTATAACCACAGCCACATGGTCAGTTTACGACGGCGTGACGTCACGGCCATAAAAGTGTTCATATGAAAAGGCGACTACTGACAATAAACGGCAGTGAGCACAGAGTCAGACTCCCCGCGTTTTATTAAACATAACATTAGCGACGAAGATGGAGCTTCCGCTCTCGCCTCTTCCTCCGTTCCTCGCCCTGCCTGGCTAGCCGCCTGTCCCGTGGCCCCGCTGGTTGGAATCCTTCGAGACCTTTATTGAAGCCGTTGGGCTAGCCGACGAATATCGCGAGAGTTTGCACCGATGTAAACGCTCTAAATTCATCTTTGCATTTATTATTTATACTTTTGTCTGTGGTTTTAATAATAATAATAATACTCATTATTTTTAAGCACCTTTCAAGACACCCAAGGACACTTTACAATAACAAAAAACACAAAACAATACGGGTTGAGCAGCGGCAGCCAAACGCACCAGCGGTCACTCAACCCGGAGGAGTCTCTCTCTCACTCTCTCTCTCTCTCTCTCTCTCTCTCTCTCTCTCTCTCTCTCTCTCTCTCTCTCTCTCTCTCTCTCACCTGCAGGACATCTCCACGGGTTTTATTGTTCTTGTTTTGATTGTAAAGCGTCATTAAGTGTTTTGAAAGGCGCTTATGAAATGAAATGTATTATTATTATTATTACACAAAAATGTAAAAGGTTTGAAAAAAAATGCCGACCGTAAAGTTTTTTTTCGAGGTAGAAATTCTCGGTCGGTCGGTTACCGGAAAAACACTACTTTTTTTTCTACGCCTTAGAGTTTTACCAACAGCGTGCACTGTACAGTGTTGAATTTCCCTGCGCTCAATACAGTATGATTTGTGTGTATTTCGGCTGCTGTATTATTCGGCCTTTTGAGCCTCAAAACAGCTCCGACAGAGTCTCATCTAAAAGACGTGACGTCACGCTCCACAGGCACCATCCTCCCACTCACAGCTCAGCTGAGCACAGAGCTGTGCCTCGTCAGTGGGTGAATGTTCTGTCAGGTTACATTCACTGACGTCATCAAAGTATCAAGAAGCTTTGAATGTGTTCTCCTGGCACTGGGTTTTAAATGGGTTTTATAAGTGAGGTTGGCCAGTGGCCACATTTGTTTCACTGTATGTATGCTGCTCTCTTAAATTGGAAATTGATTATTTTTATTATACTGGTTGAAAATCTTGAATGAAATTCACCATTAACATTTGTTTGATGCCTTGTCCTCAATAGCACCTGCTTCCTTATGGGACCACTAAAGCAGTTAAAGCGCATGTTTGAGCCAACACGACTTATCGCGACCATTGTTATGCTGGTAAGAACATTATGACTGGCACTTCTACCTTAATGTTTTTATTAGGTCTTAACTCATGTATATAGTGCTTGTCTACCCTTGGTAGGCATGCACACTTTAATAAACCCTGTTCAGACATTTTTAAGGGCAAGACCTCATTAAGTTAATGATAGTGAAAACATCTTTTTCATTTGCCCAACAGCTCTGCCTCGTCTTAACATTATGCGCAGTGTTTTGGGTAAGTTGACCGCAGGTAAAACAGTCTTGAATGTTTTTATGGAGTCTTTACAATGCCTAAAAGGCACATTTATTTTTGTTACAGTGGCACAAAAAGGGACTGGCCATCATTTTTTGTATTCTCCAGTTTCTCGCAATGACGTGGTAAGTGTGAACAAGCAGTATAAATGTGTAAATGTCAACAGGATAGTACTCTTCAATCAGGGAACCCCCCGCCCCCCAAAAAGAAATAAAATCCTGCTGAAATTGTGCTTGGGCGGGGTGGGGGTGGGGGCAGATAATAAGATATGATAAATATGACCAATATTAAAAGGATGCCCATAGTGAAGCGATGTGTCTGAGAATCATGTTTGAGCTGTTTTTTAAGATGTTTGCTGATTCAATCTTACTGCTGATAGTTTGCTTTACATTGATCTCTCGGGGATACATCGATAATGCATCGTAAGGTGTCAGCGAGTTGTCAGTACAGTATAGTTAACAAGTCGCTCTATTATTATTTTACCCGCATATAGAGCAATCTTCAACGCTGCAGTGAATCAGATTCCTGTAGATGGAAAGGGGTGGGCTTAGTTTAAGTCTTGTCTGATTGTTTTTCATTACTTTGACATGAAGAAAACGTTTATCTTAATAAATACAACGTGCTGGGATGCAAAAACAGGCAACATTTACCTGTTTTTACCATTCAATAGGAAAATCAGGATGGCGATAGCATAGACTATCGGGGGACATGATTCTTTCTTGTATGGTACTTGCATCAGGTCTTTCCTGTGCACTGCTGCTGATATAGCACCTCCATAGTGGACAGTCTGCAACTTAATTTAAAATACGAAGCTGCCGTAGAGGGACATCACTCCCTCAATCAGCACAGTTGGAGTTTTATGCTTTGTTGAGCAATATCAATCGGTCTGGCTCGGGGAGGTACAAAATTAGCGGGGAACAGCCGTCACGCCATTTTGAACCCAGGAAAAACCCTGAGGCGTAGAAAAATAAGTAGTGTGTTTCCGGTAACATGAAATTTCAGCATAAGGTCGGTAGGTCGGACAAAGTTTGTTTTTTAAAATCTTTTTTTCTCCTTCCCTCCCCCATCAAAAACGTAAACAAAATAACCATAAAACATAAAACAAGGAGACATTGAAACCCGTGGCGGATGCTCGTCTGTCAAAGAGGGGAAGCTCAATTTTGGTCGACATCATAAAATGTGTCCGTTTATTTATACGTGAATTCTACTCTAGCTCCGTTCCTTTTCAAGAAAATTATCTGTCACCCTGTCATACCAACAAGGCGTCTTTTCCGGTACTTAATTAGTGTCCTACAACTATAGGAACTACAATAAAACCCACCAGAAATAAAATATTAATTTGTCGCTAGTTGTTTGTTTACAACAAAGAGTGTCGCTAAAATGATTAGGAGAAGTCTCCAGCTCAACTGGAACAGAATGCGAGTTGAAATTGCTCAACGGATGTCTACACTAAAAGCTCGGTGACTGGCTCATTTCAATGTCAATCGAACTGGCACACAGGCTCAGACAGATCATCCAATCTGATGCAGAAAAGCCTGGTGTCCGTCTCCCACTGCCATCCAGTCCCAGAGACGACGAGTCCGTGGGGACAAAAACAGCTTGTATCCAATGACTCGCTCTTCAACGATTGGGACAACCTACCTGAACTCACTACCGTTTAAAGCACAGCGAAGCTGCGGGATGAATGAGAAGGAGCGTAAAGCTGATTCGAACAAAAGTTGAGCACGTTAGCGCATATTTAGTCAATGACATGTACACACAATGAAATTTACATTCATATATTTGATCACTTATTCTTTGACATTTTAGGGAAGCCAGTCCTTTGCAGTCCGGAGCAATCGGCACTGATTGAAATCTCGCCGCCAAAGCGGCGAGAGTTGTACCCAGCGGCAGGGTGTTATAGCCATCGTTACTCTCGCCGCGCCCTAGACGCCCGTGGTGTTCGCAAATAGTTCGTTGAATCTTCGATACAGCAGTGGATGCTGTTTTCTTAATATTATGGTGCGAGCATGCGACAACACACAAAACGCGTTTAAACTGTTGTCGGAGATCGTGCGCCATGATTCAATGTTGTCGACAGACGACAGGGCAACGATAACGTGAATATCGCGAGTTTGCACCAATGTAACGCTCTAAATTCATCTTTCCTTTTATTATTTATAATTTTGTCTGTGGTTTTATTGTTCTTGTTTTGATTGTAAAGCGTCCTTGAGTGTTTTGAAAGGCGGTAAATGAAATGTACTATTATTATTATTACACAAAATGTAGGTTTGAAAAAATGCCGACCGAAGTTTTTGAGGTAGAAATTTCGGTCGGTCGGGTTACCGGAAACACACTACTTTTTTCTACCTGATTACTATCAGAACTAAATGGAATCAAACTACTCAATGTTGGCATGGCAAATTCAAAGTACAGTACAGTGTAGCAAGTTTCTTTCCCATGTGGAATTTCATTTTGTTGCAGCAGATAGTTTTACTCACAATATACAAACACGAACTTCCTTTGGGGACACCAAGGTAAAGGTCCATCTTGGCAATAGACGTGAAATTCTGCGAGTGTTGTGAATGTAAGCATGTCTTACTTGCTTGAGCATTAATGAGCATATAAGCACACTGTGGCCAAAATATGTCAGTGAATGCCCTGGGCAACTCTGTGGATAGAAAAGAGCCTTTCGTCAGCTTAACTGTCCGTGTCTCAATCACCGTCGATTTCACCTACGTATGGAACAGTCACTTCCGCTCTTGCCTGCGTTCCCCAAGGCATCACCATGGAAACCACAAGTCGCACATCTCAGGCGCATTCTGAACAGAAACTGTGCTAGAGTACACGCCCACGGGAGCTGAGCCGTCTGAGTGAAACATGGCCACTGGCCCACACACTGAACTGGGCAAAGTTCAGACTTCAGGCTGAATGCTGTAAACCTAAGACAGGATCACATGACCTAAACAAAGTGTATCTGTGACTGTCCTAGATAGTCTGACTTTCCTAAGGACAAATAAGTCAGACTTTGGTGAAAGATCTACTGAACCAAATCTTTTACTTGAATTTATTAGGCGAGAAATAAAAGTACTGTGTTTCGTAACCGACCGACGGAATTTCTACCTCGAACAAAACGTTCGGTCGGCATTTTTCCAAACCTTCTAGATTTTTGTGTAATAATAAATAATAGTACATTTCATTTATACGCCTTTCAAAACACTCAAGGACGCTTTACAATCAAAACAAGAACAATAAAACCACAGACAAAATTATAAATAATAAAAGGAAAGATGTTTACATCGTGCAAACTCGGATATTCACGTTGAGCATGCCGTCATTTGCCGTCGTGTGTCAACAACATTGAATCATGGCGGCGCCGATCTCGAAAATAGTTTAGACGCTTTGTGTGTTGCAGTCTAGCATTACTACACCTTGTGATGAATATTTTATTCATAAAGTTACCATGCTACAACCAGTAAATTATAGAATAACCAATACTTTTTCATAATATTTTTCAGCAGCGATTAGCCTACAAATCTAATGACCAATTTGCCATGTAATGCGTCCTCGTCGTCGTCCTCTCGCTCGTGTTTTGTGCATACGTCACAGGTGAGATTAGTGATCGCTTCGGACGATTCATATGAAAAATCAGACTGGCATTGCCATTTCTTAAATGACGAATTAGTAGACCTTTGTGAGTTTATGTCCGCCATCTCAAACTTTCATCCGTCGATTCCTCAATTTACGGACTAAAATAGCAACGTCATCGCACTATCTGTTGCGTCCCCAAGCACTCAACAGTAAATTGAGAAACACACCCACACCACAAACACACAGAGGCACAGTGAAATCGCTGATCACACAGTCAACTGTGCAGGTAGCCTTTAATGGTTAAACTGAGTTCCGTCTGAGTGAAACATGGCCACTGAGCCCACACACTGAACTTGTGGCAAAGTCTCAGACTTCAGTTTTGCTGAATGCTGTAAACCTAAGACGAGGATCACATGACCCTAAACAAAGTTTTGTATCTGTGACTGTCCTAGATGAGTCTGAAACTTTCCTAAGGACAAATAATTGTCCACGACTTTGGTGAAAGATCTACTGAACCAAATCTTTTTACTTGAATTTATTAGATGAATTTATGGTGAATGTGCACACAATAGGAGACCGGATGCAAACCTTCCATTCTTCACACCGAAAACATGCCCGTTAACGGATTGTCCAGTGTGATGATGATCTTGCTCCAGCTATTGTCAATCATTCATCTGCTGCAGATTCCTCTCATGTTTGAGCTGCAGTATAATGTGTAATCAGGGAACTTGATAAAATAGCCCACAGACTCTTTAGCCTAAGATCTCATGGCATAATATCATGTTTTGAAATCTCTTTGATTCACACTATGTTTGGTGTCCTGTTAACCCGTTATAATGATGATGTTAATCCCTCGTTACATCACACTCTCCAGTTCATTTACTTTTCATTCATTTACAACTTTTTGTTGTTTTCTTTAGTGTCATGTTTTAACCTTTACAAACCCACCAGGTACCTATTTAAATCAAGCAAATGGTAAATCAAATTCTGCTGAGAGGTAATGAGTTCTGATTAATTGGAGCTATACTCAGCATGTAGGAGCAAATTTGCAATGCTCACTTGCCCTTAATATATGATCTTGCTTTATTCTTCTTCTTATTATTATTATTATTATTATGTTGAACAGTCCGTTCTGTTTGTTTTGTCTTTCAGGTACAGCATCTCCTACATTCCTTTTGCCAGGTAAGACAATCATAATGCCAAGTGTATGGGAGCAAATTGACGGCTCTGAAAGCGTGCTGCAAAACATACTCTTTTCATGAGAAAGACTGTCCGTTGCTGTCATCACGCGATGGTTTTCATCTTTAATCTCTGAATGACGCGAGAGAGAATTCTCATGGAGACCTCTGAAAAACATGTTTTTATTTACTTCTAAACGTCCCACTGTTTGCTTTTCCCATTTGGTGGTAATCCTCCTCCCTCCCTCTGACACTCATTCACCCCACTTTGTCAAACAAATTGCTGCTTGTTGTTTCACATGCACTTTGTTTTCTTCTGTCTTACTATCAAAATATATTTTTTCTCCCAATACGATGTTTGAACCAGCTTTACCTCAAAGCCCAGCCACTCCCGTGCCCAGTGTTGGGCTGACATCACTGTGATTATTTTATTCCTCAAAGGGGGGATGCTCCACATAACGTTTCCATTAGAGCCGAATGTGAATGCTCAAAATCAATATGAATTCTCAATCTCATAATCACATGAGCCTGTTGCCCCCACTTGAGATGTGAACAATGGAGAGTCTAAATGTCTTGAACACATACTGACACTGAAAGCATTTTTTTGTATTCCCCCAATCTTGACTATTGAGATGAACATACAGTAACTGCTGAGTTCACCTGTCACATTCCTCCATAAGGCCATCCTCCAAGCACAAGCACGAGGTGTGATGTTGTTTTGCCAATCCAGATGCAGGCAGGATTATGTCCAATTTGGAGAGTGGATCCCTCCACCCAACAAAGCCTGGGTGCTGTGTATGTTTTGCTGACCATCTAATCCGTTCCAACAGCTGAGAAACCTGCTATAACCTCCGCATAGTCCCCCTCCCCCAACCCAAACACTGACAACAAAACAAAGACCGTCTTGCATGCTGCCCTTGCACAAACCAAATTCCTGAGAACCAATGTTTGACATTCTAATTCTCATTCATTGACTCCTTAATTTTACCCCTTTCCGTAATGTTGAAATATTTTGTCAAAAAACACAGGCAAGCTTCTAAAACCATTTTCCTGTCGATGTTTCGGAGGTTTCTCTCCAGACTTTTTATGAAACGCTCAAACTGAATTAGGCCCACAAATGACACCACATGGCAAGAGTACTTGATCCTTTAATGTATTTTACCTGGCTGTCTGTTTATAAGCTCCCTCATTTAAAGTAGGTGAAGTACAGAAACACGCCATATGTGCAATTCCCAGAGTGCTTTGAGGCTAACATTGCGCTACATTTTCATAAGAAATGGGGGAGGTCTCAGAGCTGTATTATTTATGCATAGAGTTGTGAGGTGATGCAAAAAATAGCATCAAGAGAAACTAAAAACAAACCTGAGGCTGATACAAGAGGATGCTGGTGTACATAGCCAAAGCTTGTGAAGGAACACGTCTACTCTCTTGCACACTGACCTCCCTCCCCAAGCCAGGTTGTGATTCACCCCTCTTCTCCTTTTAACCTTGACGGGCTTCACACCTCCTCCACTGAAATGTAACTGAGGCTTCAGGCAAAGTCTGCATAGCAACACTCTCGTGGCAAGAACAGAATGTGGTGAGGGGAATGGACATGGCAATGCTTTGTGGTTGCCATGGCAATGACTCTCTTGCATCATTGCTCAACACAGCGCACCTGGCAAAAGGGGCGCGCCATCTCGATGAGCATGTGGAGGTTCCCGCCATAACACACTCACTTATTTATGAAATGCCCCACCGAATCAGAGTAAGAAAGGCTGGAAGTGCTTTTTTGTCACTTTTCATTTCATATGCATGACAGCATTCTGTCCTCCGGGATGTCAGCCCATTTATCCCCGGATAATTTTTCGGTTTGTGTGTTCCGTAATCCATCATAGCACAAGGCTGTCTCAACATATTAGATTCATTATAAATTACATTTCGTATGTTTCGATTTGATCTAATTAGACCATTTTCTATTTCCCTCCCCCTATAGAGATGCTGTGATGAAATGCTTCACTACTTGTCTGAGCTAGGATTCTGGAGTCCACACTTTCATGTGAAGACTGGTCCTTATATGCAACTGCAACAAGAGTAACTTTGTACAGTATATAGTCGTGTCCCCCTTTTTTTACACTGTAGCTCCTTAAAATAGTAGCCGTTTTGATTCAACCGAAAGTCTTAAACTTTCATCAAATATTACTTTTGTACTTGATGCTGTGAGTGCCTTCATTGCTTAATATATTTAATGATTTAATAGATTATTGGCTAAGGTTGTTTTGAGTGCTCATAAAATAATTTAAACATGATGTGCATAGTAATTTACAACATAAGTGCTGGGGAAAAAACATACTACTATCATATTTATGTCTTAACCAAACTTCCATGACATATGTTTTCTTCAACTTTATTCAAATTAGGATCATGGCACTGCCGCAAAACACAGTTTCCATTTTGTGATAATATGAGCAGCTGCCTGCCATGTTTTAATAGAAATTACATTATATACCCATGGGCATTTGAAGCACTGCTTCAGTGATTCTACACTGGCAAATTTTATATCCACAGCTCTTGATCTTTTCCGGTTCAACAGTGTAAAAACAGCAGCGTATGTTTGGAGCCTTTGTGTACGTTACCCCTCCCCCACTCAGTAAATTACATTAAAATTGAGTATTTTTAAATTGGATTTTCTGCTAGACGCAACAATGACCCAGTTAAATACGCTTTTCTGAGCAATGTGGTTTTGGCGTGACCTAATAACCCAATATAGCTTCCAACAGGATCCCGTATGCTCCAGCATGATGGCATCATAGCCTTTGAGAATTTAGTTGTCATGACAACATGCGCCGCAAGATCCATTACCTTAGCTACCCCCATCTTAGGTGCAGATGTACGAATTATGGTGACGGAAGGCATGTGCTTTTGTATGAAACACGGCCTCACATTTGTCTTAAACTGAACTCATGATTTTTAAAGCTTGCTTTATTTGAAGAAGTCATCACATCACATGTTTTGCTCTTTCTTTGAACCAAACAAATGCATTGCAATTCCTGCTGTGCAAAGCCTCCTTCTTCCTTTCATTAGGCTTCTGCAAAGGATTATGGACTGTCTCCCTTCAGTACAACTTGTTCAAGTAATTTGTTAAATAACAATCAAATTCCTCTGCTCCATACCCTCGTCATGTAATTTGAGGGATCAAGTAATGCTGTAGAATGAAGGCACGTCCATTTGTGTGTGTGTGGGGGGCAGTTTCTTCACCAAAAGTTAGAGGAGGCAGATGCGCATCTGCCAGAGTGTCCCAACTGTTTCCTGCGAGTTACGTTTAATCCAGAGGTCAGAATATGGTGGCATCCTGAACAGTGCTGGCCGTTAAAAAAAAGCTATGAAGAAGGAATACAGTTTAAAAACGTTTTGCATGTTCAAATCAAGGAGAAGTGTTGTTGCAGTAATAATCCATACATATTATGTGTGCCTTTTCTTACTCAATCCTGTGTGATCAGCTGTACACTGAAGCATTGTAAATGCCATCTGAGGTTATCGTTCAACCATGTGGTAATCTATAATATTGAGTGCAAATTGTCTTGCAAATTGTAAAAGAAAAATAAAGAAAAAAATCATCAAGCAGATTTTAATAAATGATGTACATACATGCAGATGCAATGTTTCCTCTCGCACTCACAGAGAAGCACTTCAACTTTGAATCCATTTTAGAACTGTCAGAGTTAAAATGGTGAATTCTGTGAAGAAGAGAAATCAATGTTTTGTCTGCCTTTATAAAGGAAATCTGTTTTTGCACTGGTGTTGAATATCACTGAAAGCTTTTGGAAACAAAATATGAAATGTTTACCTACCCACCAATTTAAACCTAAAGTAATTGGCGCATTTTCAATACTATACCTCTGATGGTATCAATGAATCCTGATATTTTATATATTTTATCACTGCTATGCCTATTGTTTTGAGCCACATTACTCAGTTATTCACATATAATAGACATTTGTGATCGAAAGGACCATTGAAGTCCATCAAAATATTAAATCATAGTCTCATCAGCACATGATGAGACAAGGATCAATAACTCCCAAAATGTTGTCCTTTTCATAATCATTATCACCGGTGTCGCAAAGCGTTTGGCGTATAGTAGTCATTTCTTTCGTGTAGTATGATGACCACTGGCAGCACCAGAAATGAAGCAGACCCCACTCACTCTCGCCTTAGGCATGTATGATTCATGTTTTGTTGCGTGTGATATGTCTCTCATCGGAAGTTAATAGCTTTATGACATCAGCGCCTCCTCTCCGTGCCTTTGTTTGGCGTCTCTGCTGACCACGCCCCTCGCTTCCGCCACCATAAAGGCTTGGGCCGAGGGCGCCGACAGCGGAATTCCACGCTCACTTGTGTGGACAACAGGTGTACTCGCTCTGGATGATGCCCTTAGAGTGCCGGTCGTCGCTTTGCACTTTGAAGCACTTTTGCACATTTTTGTAACGCATTTTACGTCCTGAAAATGCCTTTCCCGCCTATTAATCTCCAGCAGAAGATCCCTCTCCTGCAAGGGATCTATTCGGCAAGAAGAAAGCCAATGTTGAGAAGAGAGACTCCGGGAAGGAGAAGCAGACCTCATCGTGGTCAACAGCTAATTTAAGAAATTTGGGGCGCAAGACGCAACAGGAGAAGAGTCAAAACCCGTCGCAGAAGGAGGTGCAGGAAAATACTCGTGGCTGACATCGACCAAACCTCAGGACTCAACTGCAGGAGTGAGGCGCTCCACCTCCACGGACTCCGGCAGACCGCTCGCAAGCAAAGAGGACGCATCCAAGAAGGAGATCCAGTTCACGCTGAGCCTCACGCCGGAGGCCATCCTTGTCATTCAGAAACGAAATTTGGAAAAGCAGATGCTGGCGAAGCAGCAGAAATGCTGCGCGTCGGCGGATTTTCGGCACAGGCGCGTCTTCCCTTCCAAAAAAACGTCGCACGGGAGCTCCACCGGCGCGCAGGTGACCAAAGTGGAGGATGCAGAGCAGGACATCACGGCCATTGTTAAAATATCACTCTTGAACGACCAGCACAAGTATGACGATGTGGAGTATGAGGAGGAGGACGGAGACGTGGACGAGACGGTGATGAGGAAGTGCAAAGAGTGGCTCAAGGGGTCGAAAGTGCCGCAGCTTTGGGAAAAGTTGACAAACTTACTGCACTACCCCACCTTAAGGGCTGCTGAGAGCTGGGCTCAAGCCATGAAGTGACTCCTCTAATTAATGTTAAATGATGCAATGAAAACTAAAGTCTTCAGGTTGTTTTTAATGTCCACGTGGAATGAAATGTTACCCGATGAACGTATACTTCCCAGAATGACTTGAAAAAGCTGCATTCCAAGCTTATTATGCCTTTTGAATAGTTTCAATTATGAATTCAGTGACTTTTGCACATGCGGTTTATGTTTCCGGTGAAGCGCCTCCTGTGGTTTAAAGCGGGGATTTTCGATAAAGAAACCTTTTTTTGTGTGTGAGAGCAAATCGCTGTCCACAATTAGGTTTCATGCCCTGCTGCTAAAACCAAACTGTCTTTTATCTCCCAACAAAAAGAGGCTTCTATATCCTGATGTACAGTGTTAATATTTCTACCTGGAAATTGATAGTTGGTGCCATTTTAAAAGTTAAGGGTTTTGTATGATCCACGCAGTTTCTTAAAATATGAACTTGTGCCTCTTTTTCATGATTTATAATCACTGACTTTTGTTGGATATCAGAGAGGCTCTTTGTTGCCATTGTAGCCACGCCATTTGGGCATTAGTGTACTAAGCCTCTTAGTAAGAAAGGCTGGAAGTGCTTTTTGTCACTTTTCATTTCATATGCATGACAGCATTCTGTCCTCCGGGATGTCAGCCCATTTATCCCCGGATAATTTTTCGGTTTGTGTGTTCCGTAATCCATCATAGCACAAGGCTGTCTCAACATATTAGATTCATTATAAATTACATTTCGTATGTTTCGATTTGATCTAATTAGACCATTTTCTATTTCCCTCCCCCTATAGAGATGCTGTGATGAAATGCTTCACTACTTGTCTGAGCTAGGATTCTGGAGTCCACACTTTCATGTGAAGACTGGTCCTTATATGCAACTGCAAAAGAGTAACTTTGTACAGTATATAGTCGTGTCCCCCTTTTTTTACACTGTAGCTCCTTAAAATAGTAGCCGTTTTGATTCAACCGAAAGTCTTAAACTTTCATCAAATATTACTTTTGTACTTGATGCTGTGAGTGCCTTCATTGCTTAATATATTTAATGATTTAATAGATATTTCAGATTGGCTAAGGTTGTTTTGAGTGCTCATAAAATAATTTAAACATGATGTGCATAGTAATTTACAACATAAGTGCTGGGGGAAAAAAACATACTACTATCATATTTATGTCTTAACCAAACTTCCATGACATATGTTTTCTTCAACTTGATTCAAATTAGGATCAGGGCACTGCCGCCAAAACACAGTTTCCATTTTGTGATAATATGAGCAGCTGCCTGCCATGTTTTAATAGAAATTACATTATATACCCATGGGCATTTGAAGCACTGCTTCAGTGATTCTACACTGGCAAATTTTATATCCACAGCTCTTGATCTTTTCCGGTTCAACAGTGTAAAAACAGCAGCATATGTTTGGAGCCTTTGTGTACGTTACCCCTCCCCCACTCAGTAAATTACATTAAAATTGAGTATTTTTAAATTGGATTTTCTGCTAGACGCAACAATGACCCAGTTAAATACGCTTTTCTGAGCAATGTGGTTTTGGCGTGACCTAATAACCCAATATAGCTTCCAACAGGATCCCCGTATGCTCCAGCATGATGGCATCATAGCCTTTGAGAATTTAGTTGTCATGACAACATGCGCCGCAAGATCCATTACCTTAGCTACCCCCATCTTAGGTGCAGATGTACGAATTATGGTGACGGAAGGCATGTGCTTTTGTATGAAACATGGCCTCACATTAGTCTTAAACTGAACTCATGATTTTTAAAGCTTGCTTTATTTAAAGAAGTCATCACATCACATGTTTTGCTCTTTCTTTGAACCAAACAAATGCATTGCAATTCCTGCTGTGCAAAGCCTCCTTCTTCCTTTCATTAGGCTTCTGCAAAGGATTATGGACTGTCTCCCTTCAGTACAACTTGTTCAAGTAATTTGTTAAATAACAATCAAATTCCTCTGCTCCATACCCTCGTCATGTAATTTGAGGGATCAAGTAATGCTGTAGAATGAAGGCACGTCCATTTGTGTGTGTGTGTGGGGGGGCAGTTTTCTTTACCAAAAGTTAGAGGAGGCAGATGCGCATCTGCCAGAGTGTCCCAACTGTTTCCTGCGGAGTTACGTTTAATCCAGAGGTCAGAATAAGGTGGCATCCTGAACAGTGCTGGCCGTTAAAAAAAAAAGCTATGAAGAAGGAATACAGTTTAAAAACGTTTTGCATGTTCAAATCAAGGAGAAGTGTTGTTGCAGTAATAATCCATACATATTATGTGTGCCTTTTCTTACTCAATCCTGTGTGATCAGCTGTACACTGAAGCATTGTAAATGCCATCTGAGGTTATCGTTCAACCATGTGGTAATCTATAATATTGAGTGCAAATTGTCTTGCAAATTGTAAAAAGAAAAAAATAAAGAAAAAAAATCATCAAGCAGATTTTAATAAATGATGTACATACATGCAGATGCAATGTTTCCTCTCGCACTCACAGAGAAGCACTTCAACTTTGAATCCATTTTAGAACTGTCAGAGTTAAAATGGTGAATTCTGTGAAGAAGAGAAATCAATGTTTCGTCTGCCTTTATAAAGGAAATCTGTTTTTGCACTGGTGTTGAATATCACTGAAAGCTTTTGGAAACAAAATATGAAATGTTTACCTACCCACCAATTTAAACCTAAAGTAATTGGCGCATTTTCAATACTATACCTCTGATGGTATCAATGAATCCTGATATTTTATATATTTTATCACTGCTATGCCTATTGTTTTGAGCCACATTACTCAGTTATTCACATATAATAGACATTTGTGATCGAAAGGACCATTGAAGTCCATCAAAATATTAAATCATAGTCTCATCAGCACATGATGAGACAAGGATCAATAACTCCCCAAAATGTTGTCCTTTTCATAATCATTATCACCGGTGTCGCAAAGCGTTTGGCGTATAGTAGTCATTTCTTTCGTGTAGTATGATGACCACTGGCAGCACCAGAAATGAAGCAGACCCCACTCACTCTCGCGCTTAGGCATGTATGATTCATGTTTTGTTGCGTGTGATATGTCTCTCATCGGAAGTTAATAGCTTTATGACATCAGCGCCTCCTCTCCGTGCCTTTGTTTGGCGTCTCTGCTGACCACGCCCCCTCGCTTCCGCCACCATAAAGGCTTGGGCCGAGGGCGCCGACAGCGGAATTCCACGCTCACTTGTGTGGACAACAGGTGTACTCGCTCTGGATGATGCCCTTAGAGTGCCGGTCGTCGCTTTGCACTTTGAAGCACTTTTTGCACATTTTTGTAACGCATTTTACGTCCTGAAAATGCCTTTCCCGCCTATTAATCTCCAGCAGAAGATCCCCTCTCCTGCAAGGGATCTATTCGGCAAGAAGAAAGCCAATGTTGAGAAGAGAGACTCCGGGAAGGAGAAGCAGACCTCATCGTGGTCAACAGCTAATTTAAGAAATTTGGGGCGCAAGACGCAACAGGAGAAGAGTCAAAACCCGTCGCAGAAGGAGGTGCAGGGAAAATACTCGTGGCTGACATCGACCAAACCTCAGGACTCAACTGCAGGAGTGAGGCGCTCCACCTCCGCGGACTCCGGCAGACCGCTCGCAAGCAAAGAGGACGCATCCAAGAAGGAGATCCAGTTCACACTGAGCCTCACGCCGGAGGCCATCCTTGTCATTCAGAAACGAAATTTGGAAAAGCAGATGCTGGCGAAGCAGCAGAAATGCTGCGCGTCGGCGGATTTTCGGCACAGGCGCGTCTTCCCTTCCAAAAAAACGTCGCACGGGAGCTCCACCGGCGCGCAGGTGACCAAAGTGGAGGATGCAGAGCAGGACATCACGGCCATTGTTAAAATATCACTCTTGAACGACCAGCACAAGTATGACGATGTGGAGTATGAGGAGGAGGACGGAGACGTGGACGAGACGGTGATGAGGAAGTGCAAAGAGTGGCTCAAGGGGGTCGAAAGTGCCGCAGCTTTGGGAAAAGTTGACAAACTTACTGCACTACCCCACCTTAAGGGCTGCTGAGAGCTGGGCTCAAGCCATGAAGTGACTCCTCTTAATTAATGTTAAATGATGCAATGAAAACTAAAGTCTTCAGGTTGTTTTTTAATGTCCACGTGGAATGAAATGTTACCCGATGAACGTATACTTCCCAGAATGACTTGAAAAAGCTGCATTCCAAGCTTATTATGCCTTTTGAATAGTTTCAATTATGAATTCAGTGACTTTTGCACATGCGGTTTATGTTTCCGGTGAAGCGCCTCCTGTGGTTTAAAGCGGGGATTTTCGATAAAGAAACCTTTTTTTGTGTGTGAGAGCAAATCGCTGTCCACAATTAGGTTTCATGCCCTGCTGCTAAAACCAAACTGTCTTTTATCTCCCAACAAAAAGAGGCTTCTATATCCTGATGTACAGTGTTAATATTTCTACCTGGAAATTGATAGTTGGTGCCATTTTAAAAGTTAAGGGTTTTGTATGATCCACGCAGTTTCTTAAAATATGAACTTGTGCCTCTTTTTTCATGATTTATAATCACTGACTTTTGTTGGATATCAGAGAGGCTCTTTGTTGCCATTGTAGCTACCTACGGCCATTTGGGCATTAGTGTACTAAGCCTCTTAGATTTCCTGCTAAGCAGGGTTGACCAGTGTATTACTGTAGGGGCCACGTACAGGAGCGCCATCAGGAATTAGTTGCCTCTCATTTTTGTATTACCCAAGTAAACAATACACCTCACCACGAGACAGTGTCTTGAGACTTTGGCTTTCTTACACTGAAGTGTATGTGTACAATTCTCAGCAAGTAATGCAAATAAAAGGATGTCTTGTTCAATGAATCCATGTGTTCAAATAAATAGCGAGGACTGTGTTTATTAACAATGATAGGTATTTGAAGCAGAATGCAGGCATGCTTGAAGCCAACTCTTGATTCATAGCTGCAACCGGACAAATACTGTCACTGCAAATGCAAATTGCGCATCAGAAAAGAAGCTTTTCTTTGTACTGTACTTGCATCGTAGCCACTACCATATACACTCTTACAATATGCCACGTTGAGTTGTGCTGCTTGAAGATCTGGCACACTAATATTAAGTTCTTTATGGTCACCTTTTTCATGGCTTAATACATTTCTGTGGTGTAGTTAATTGTGGACTAATGGTGGAATTTTGCTCCTAAAATTTGAGGTAGTGCATTTAAAATGTGTATCTTCTTGTGTCTGTGCAAGCACTAAATTAGCATTTTTCCCCCTTACTATTGCTCTACTTTTTCCAGATTTTAATTACGGTAGTTCTTGGCCCATGATCCAGAATTTGTGGAAATTGTTTTATCTGTTCCATCCATCCATTATCAAGAGTTGCAGGTGAGCTCGAGCCTATCCCACCTCCCTTTGTGCAGTTTCTGTCTAGACTGTACACACATTGACATGTTGGTACCGCACTGTTACTGAAGGAAAACCCCTCTGTGATCACAGAAATAACTTGAATGTGACAAAAGTAACTACCAATTGTATGAAAATCAAAGACAATGCATTTCAATTGTGGTTCAACAGAATTATTTGACTAAATACTGTACATATACAATTAAAAAGTAATGTCTGATTTTCATTGGTTAATTTTCATTACATTTTAATACATTTCAAATCACTTTTGTCAGATTCAAGTTTTTTCTGTAAACACGGGGGGCTTTTCTTTCGTTAACACAGGGTTACCAACAATTTGGTCACTCAACATTCATATCGAAAAATATGGTAAGAATTTTCGAATAACCTAGTTGTCGCATCGTTTGGGATGTGAGCCCAAGTAATTAGGGCAAACCCACACAAGCACAGGGAAAACATGCAAGTTCCACGCAGAAAGGCCGAAGCTTTGATTCAAATCCCCTAACCTCGGAACTGTGAGGCATACAAGCTAAACACTAGTCACCCATTCTAAATATTTTACATTTTTTAAAAAACCTGGCAAATTGGTGGGTGGATGCTTTGTAACATGTCAAGAGCAACTGCCAATACTGTCAACAAACAGGCTGATGGACAAATTTGTGCCGGCTACTGTCGAGGTTGTCACTGTGGACAAACACACAAAATGCAAGTATTGTAGCATGCAGCAGGCTGAGATCATGACTGAGTGCTCGTACCAAGACTTAACTGTCCCCTACCACCCATGATGCCCTGCTGCTGCCGATATTATCATGTGACTTGGTGACCCAAAGTTCTGTCATCCTAAACCATTGTGCTGTATCAATTGGCCTTGTTTATATTCAATGCTGTCTGCTGAGGACTTGATGTTGTGCTTTTCATTCGCCTGTGTCGGAGGTGAAAACACCATTAGGCAAAGCGAGGCGACTTTATTTATATAATACGTTTCATACACAAGTCACCTCAATGTGTTTCACACAACCAAAAGCACCACACCTAAATCATTGACTAACGAAACAGCTGAAGACGTTCACATTCACAAATCAAAGAACAAAAGCACTTCATTAAAACTAAAGAACGTACACTGAGAATATTTAAGCACAATTACAACCAATAGATATGAGGACATTTAAAAGCAAAGGAAAGGAATACACAAAAAGACAGTGTAGTAAATTTGAGTTAAAAAAAAACATCTTAACCGACCATGATCAAAGATATATGAAAAAGGCATGGCTTTATACCTGGAATTACAAATATCTATACTTTCTGACTTCATTTCTGTGAGCATTTTTTTTCCATTTGTGTGTAGCTTAACAGCTAAATGCCGCGTCACCATGTTTGCTTGAAACCTGGGCTTCACCAGTCTGCTTGTGTCAGCTTTCAGGTCTATGGACTATACACCTCTTACTCTTTGTTTGTATCCGTTTCTACTTCATATGGGAGTGCATAGCTCCGTGGTGGAGTGGATGTTTCCATACCCAGGGGTTGTGGGTTTAACCCCCAGCCCTTGTGACCATGTCGAAGTGTCTTTGAGCAAGAAGCTGACCCCCCCCCCCCCCCACCACCACCACCAAGGTGTTCCCGATGCTGTGTCATCTGTAGGACCATAGTGTATCGAAGAACTGAAATTCTTGCCATTGGACACAGAATAATCATTACCCCCATCAAACTAGTGATCAAAACTGAAATAGCAATACAACTGATACTAGATATTTTCTAAAATTGATTTTCAATTCAAAATATCTAAGCTTTTGATACTTAAGTAAACTATCAAGCTTTTTTTGTAATGAGTCTCTGTTGGTGAAAACTACTTTTGCACATGCTGCTCACTCAGTCTCCAATTGATTCTTTACAGTCGCATGTAAGGAGGTGTCATGCCCCATTTACATGGACTAGGTGTCTTTAAATAGTCTCAGAATTAAAAAATAAAAAATAAAATCAGCACTACCCCAACCCCTTACAGTCTCACGTTTCTTTCTCCCATCTGCGTTTTGGGTGTTGGACTTTTTTTTCTTCATCTTAATGTGTTGTCATGATCTGTCAGCGTGACACGTGACACCATTATTCTTCAGCTGATTGATGGTGGCATTGGTGTGTAGATAGTCGCTGTCTCTGGCTGCTCATTGATACCCAGCAGACAGTGTGTACTATTACTCTGGCAACCAGTTTGATAAATACTGTGCCGCAAACAGCTTTTGTGGACACAAACAGCTTTCATGAAAAAAAAAAAGAAAAGCATCACCTCTGGCACAAACACAGTCCTCAGAACTTAATCATCTCATTGAGGGACACCGCAAGTTTAGATGAATGATCAAATTAAATTCTAAAAAAAGCGACTCCACTTGTCATTTGAATTGCATTCGTAGATACATAGCATCTCATTGTGTTTCGCAGTACGGTATTTACAAAGATGGGCATGGCAAAAACATAAGGTTGGGGCATGCTGCTGCATGGGTACTCTTGGTAAGGGAAGCTTTTTGTTGCCCAAACATAATGTCTTAAAGTTTGGGGGGTTTTTTTGGGAGGCATATTTCAGAGGGGTTGAGTGAAGGCAGTGGGAGTCATTACTTTCTTCTTCTTTTTTATGTCTTGCATCCATCCACTTTCTATACCCTGTCCCACCTGACTGAGAGGCACGGCGCACTCTGGATTGGTTGCCAGTCAATCGCTGCGCACAATCAGCTATTTACAATCACAATCACATCTATTTAGCGTCTTCAAATAGCCTATCATAAACACATGTGGGGCGGAGCCGGAGTACCTGGAGAAAATCCACTACCCGAGCACAGTTCCAACAATAAACATACATACTGCATCTACAAGTTCAGTCTACTCTACACGTTTCTTCAGCGATGAAGTTGCCTGGTATTGAACGTCAGTGCACTCTCTTAATTTGTCCCGCACCGCCACCGTGTGGCATACCAGTGCATGCGTTTGTCTCAAATATGCTGTCCCTTATTACTGTATGCCGAAAAAAAGTCTATTGACTAATATTCGTTGCACAATGGAGACGGAAGACAAGCCAAACCAAACAATGACACCAAACAGTTGAAAGACATCGTGACATTTTGTTACATTATAGTTGAGCTTTAAATAATTTGTTTTAGCAAACAGTTAACACAGTACCATGCAAAAGTTAACATTTGTTATTTTAAGCAACCAATGCTATAAATGGATATTTAAGTCTTTTAACTATAAAATGTAATTGGACAACACAATAATTGGCTAGCCTTACACCAATAATTATAATAATAATAATAATAATAATAATAATAATAATAATAATGATAGTGTCGAGAATCTTATTAATTTTGGGCATTATACTGTTTGGCAAAATTTCAGGAAAAGAAAATCTAAATAACACATTTTTAAATTCAAACTACATAGTGGATCTTTTAACACATCTTCATTTTTTGTTTTGTTTTTGTTTTTATTTTTCAATTTTCTTTTGTCACTTGCATTTATACAATACCCATTCATCCGACTCAAAATGCTGAATGGTTTGGGGCCCAAAGTTGTTTTTTTCCAAGCCTCACATCAACAGTAGGTTGTAGGACACTGCTGCTCTAAATTCAATGTGCCATTATTTGATGACTATCTTTACTATAATTTGCTGGGTTTAGTTGTTTTTTTTTTTTCAGTAGAAATTGATTGGGAGCAAACCTAAGTTAGCATGTTGAATACCTTCTTAAAATGTTGCAATGACTGAATTTCATGTGAATCAAATATTTCTGCTACCTCAAGTGTCAAAATGGTTAATTCATAGAAATGTTATTTTTAGTCTCATTGTCCATCCATATTTTATTTTTTTTTCCATCCATCCATCCATTCTCATGGGTGTGCAAGAGCCTATCCTAGCTGACTTTGGGCAAGAGATGAGTTACACCCTGAACAGACATTCACAGTCATTGTCAATCCAAAAAGATCATCTTAATAAATTGTAAAACAAAATGGCCTGTGGTGTCTTTAAATAACCAAATCCGGGAAAACGTCAGATGAGCCAAACCACCAGAAAAAAAGCAGCACAACTCACAGTGTATTTAGGTCACTTAACTTCCCGACTGATGAGCCAGACTTATTGCCTCCCTCAGTGACACTTTCACTGGGCTCAAATACACAAAACTCCAAATCAAAGCGCATCTGTTCTGACTGTGATGCTGACACTTTCCCGTTTAAGTCCTCAAGTGAAATGAATATTCATGAACACAATTACAGCAGTTAAATCAAAAACTTTAAAAGACAAATGATTCCATGAACCTGCTTTAACTTTAGTTATAGGCCAAACATAGTTTTTTGAATGATATTTGAGCTTCCTCGTAAAGGACTCTGCTGGGATTGACTTTGATTTTGACTCTCTTGTTGCAGCTCTGACAAGGTGCGAAGAGAGCAATAAGCTTCAGAGCGGGTCCACTTTGGGGGCAGGGAGGGTCAAACATGAGAGAGATCCTGTCTTATCTATCCCTCCTGTAAAAGTAAGACTTCTTTACAGAGGATGTAATTGTCCTCTCTAATGACTTGCACTTGGGGGAGGAGACAAAGAGAATGCCATAAAGAACTTGAGAGGCCTTTCAGTAGGAAAACCTTTGCCTTCAACTGCTCAGCAAATGAAACTGGCCGTTGTTTCCTCGCCTCAGATGGAGAGGCTCCGTCACACAGACGGACACTGAAGTGAAGCAGGACCAAACAAGACGAAGGCAAGGACACCTGCGGAGGCCTAATTGGTCCTCGCTACCATTAATGGCTTCCTGTGGCTGCGTGTTTACTTCTCATTTGTTTTGTGTGCTCTGTTTCCCAGCCGCTGACTCAAGGGAGACTTGTTTTAAATCTCAGTTTCCCACCACCGTCTGATTCTCTGTCTTCTGTCTGTCCCCTGAGTGACTGTCTGCCATCGTTGGATAGAAATTATACCTTTGCATCGGTTGGCGCATGCCATTTATTTTGGTCATCAACATTGACAAGTAGGACCAGATGAGACCAAGGTCTAATCGACTATGGCGACCTGGCCCAGCGGTCAGGAGCATACCTCTCACAAAACGCAGTATATCACAAATACTAACAAAACAAGTACAATTAAAAACAAAGGCACTGTCACAAAGGATCTCTGTTGTCGTTGTGTTGTTGTTTCAGCTCTGTTTGCCGAGTGTTTCAAGAGGAACAAGCGGCACAGCTAATCGCTCTTTTCACTCAGTTCAGTCAGAACACGAAGAACCGTAAAGCTGAAGATGTCACATGACCGTAGGGTGGAGCGGCTTGTGTGGCCATCTCAACCAGGGTCAGCTTGTACGAACGCCTGCCTACCCTCCGAAAGGTAGGCAGACCAGAATTCACATACAGATCATAATGATGCGTCAGCTGAATGCAACCAGTTAAGAAACGCAAAGCACAGTGGCAAACAGTCCAAGGACTGAGGACCTTTGTGGAAGCCCTCAGCCCTAGAAAACATCACCATTGTCCGTTAAAGTCAAGAAAGTTGCAGGTGACAGCGGGTACTGAGGAAGAGGGATTTATTGTGAAAAAAGAAGCGTCATTTTGCGCTGATATTTTGGATCATTTTTTATAACGTGTGCTTTGAATGAAATGAGTGCCATCACAGATATGCCTGGCACGACTCACTTTGTAACATTCTTGTCACACAACGTTATATTTCTTCCTTTCACGTGTTCCTCTTCTGTTCTTCTCTGAAGAAAAGGGTTGTTTTCACATTTCATTCAATTGTTTTGAGCATTAAAATCACCTTTCTTATTATGCTCCTGTTTCTCCCTGTGTATTTTCCCCTCATTATAGCACTGTTATACCTCTATTTAAAATCACCTCCAATAAGATCTTGAGCTCCAAAACCAGTTGACGCAACGAGGACATCTGAAAACACATCGTGATGTAGATCGAGCACATTCATAGATGCTTCAAATGTAACCATGACCCATCCGCATTACTGATAAGCCAGCAGCAGAAAATCAGGGGGAAAACTGAGCAACAAATAGTTGCACGACATTCGTCATTTATGTTGCCGTGTGTTTTTTGCAGAAGTTCAGGGAATTGGACGGCGCTGAAGAAAACATCAGAATCACCACTAAACCTCCATGTTGATGCTTGCAAGAATCAGAAGAAAAGATTTCATTCAAGGTAAATTACACTTCACGGTGGTTTGGGTGTGCCCGGAGCAAAAGCATTCTTTACACAGCAATTATTGTTGAACCTTTGAAGCCACTATTTAACAGTAAAATGCAATGAAGTGAAGTCAAGATTTAATTAGCCTTTTAGTGAAGCTCTACAGTTAAGTGTGGAGTTTGATGTTCGGAAGATACAGCCGGGGCTAGCGATGAGCATACAGCATGACTATGGAAGGCATGTAACCAACAGGTCATACCCGCCAGCTCCTCACGGTCTGTGTTTGCGCTGACTTTAAGAGCAAACACAGTCTCCAGTGGATGCTTGTTTGGCGTGGACCCTCCTGAAGGAGAGATCTGAGTACTCACATAGAAGTGAGATGGCCAAACACCATCTTGACCCCCCGTCCTTTTCTGGAAATTCACCTCTTCGGAAACTTTGACAAACATTATCCTGGGAAGAAAAGTGTTGTGATTATATGCACCACAAAATTAGCATGGTTATTGGGCTGGTGGTTTCACATCATCCCAGCGCTGTCCGCTGATGTACTGTCGATACTAAAATGTTTTTGCAGATGTTATAAAAAAAAGAGAGAGAAATCGAATCTGTTTGAGCGGTATTGGGATCGTCATTGAAGTAATCCCACTGCGACGACAAATCTTTTGTGGCTAAAAAAATTAAATCCAGTCGATGGAGAGGAATTTTTACTGACTAATTCATTAATGAAAGAATATGATCCAAGGACAATTGCTATTCGCTAAAAGAGACTCGAGTCAAAATGTGTTTTGGATGCAGAGAACACGATAGTTAAAGCTTACATTAATACTAACAGTACGTGCATGGCGTGACGTTGGGATCGGGGGCCCCCGCTGTGGCAACCACACTGGCCCCGAGACAATCAGGAGCTTGCTCAGAAAGCGAGTGAGGTCTTGAAGCTGACAAGTCTTCCAGCGGTGTGAAATCCCACCACTGTACAGACAAACACGACGAGACAGCAGCTCCCGGTGCTCCACCTCAGCCCTCCCATACAAGTACATTCCGCACATGCTCGAGAAATACCCAAAATAAAAGCAATTAGAGCCAAAACATGTCGACAACTGCCATCTTGGATATGTTTTTAATTCCATTCATCCAATCAATCTTTCGCGAGGCCTATTTATAAACATCGTTATTTGCAGCAAATGATTCATTCAAATCTAGACACGGTCATTTGCTGTGTTTGTGGCCATCTCGTCATCATCTCTTCAGCATGTTGAATTTCACAAAACCTGCATCACTGGCCTGCAAAATTAGATTGACCAGAACATACACAGTACACACTACTTTACTACTACTTTACTGCATATTCCTAAAATTGCCACTAGCAGTGTAATACGTATACTTGACAAATGGGTTTGGTTACTAGAGATTTTATTTGTTTTATTTAACCACCACACCTCCACTCTGGTATATGTCAGCCTATACAGTAAAATAACAGAATAATAATAGTTTGTTTATTCACTAGCAGAATTTGAATGATTCCCAACCAGGGGTACAAGATGACATTATTGGGGCATCCATTTTTACAGTGCTTGTGAATGGAGCACTGAGTGATCATTGATCCAACCCCATCAAGGTCATCTATGAGCCATCACACAATATTAGTGGCACCAGTTGAAAGACTTGCGCTTGCAAATGCCTTTTAACGCACTTTCCTCAAATTTTGCGCTTTCTTTTTTTTCACATGAGCTCATGAGATGAAGTTGCTACCGGTACTGCATTCAGGCAGGTTTTTTTTGATACTCTTGTGTTGGATCTACTCAGATTGTACGTATCTAATGAAGTGGCCACATGATTGTTTGAGATTCGGGTCCAGCGCAGATGGGGTTTGTATAAATCTGTGAGCTGCTTCACAGTCCTGTGAGTAAACGCTGCCTTGCTCGGGAGTCTACTTAGGAGCCAGTTTGCACCCATCAGACAAAGTGTGCTGTCACCCGAGTGTCCGGTGTTATCGGGTGTGAGTTGCACCACACGAAGGCTTCTCTTGAGAAGTCGCACACCATTAGGAATATATTAACAAGTTGGCATTTTGTGTACACGTGGCACATCATAGCGGTAGGCGATAGACAACCAGGTGATGAGGATGTTTTTACATGTTTTGAAATGTTTTATTGCTTTCACTCTGTCATTATCCATTGGCAATGTGGATTAGCTCACAGGTGTCTTCACGTGAGGGTTCAGCACAGTAGATATTTGGCGACAACTTAGAATAGGGTGTAGTTAGAATAACTTAGAATAACTTCGAAATTATGCCATTATTTCCCCAAGTTAGTGTCAAAGTCAATGCACTACAATAATGCATTTAGTAATATTTATGAATTGAAGGTTCTGTCAGCAACTGTTGGATTATTTTCTGAAACGTACTCTATAGTAATAAATTACAACGCGTAGTGGAATCTGTTTTGTGTAAACTTTCATAGGTCTAACTTAACAAAAAAATGAAAATATCTCAAAAACGAAAAGCCCTAGGGGGGAAAAAAAAGGAAATTTTTGAAATCAACATCAAAAATACATTTTGGGACACATAAAGCTATCTCATTAAAACTTGCTGTTATAGTCATCTTTACAGATATGCATGAACAGAGAACATTTTGACGACCCTGTCATCTTTACAAAACCAATACAAGACAAAATGTTTTCAAAGTACACAGAAAAAAGACGTTTTGACTGAATCGTCACTGCGCCACTGTACTCTAAAGCAAGGCATCGATCTATGATGGTGAATCAAAGATGACATAGACAGTCTGCTGTGTAAAAACATTGACTTGGTTGGCTCTGTTTGACATTTTCATATGATGTCAGGAGCTTGGGGAAAGTGAAGAAAGTGCAAACACTGATGGTGAGGTGAAGCTACGGTACTGAGACAAGCGCACACACAACACACACACACACACACACACACACACACACACACACACACACACACACACACACACACACACACACACACACACACACACACACACACACACACACACACACACACACACACATACAGAGGCACTCACCCAGGCATGCAGGAGTCATCTTTCTCTCACCTCTGTGCCAATATGGGCCAGGAGAGGATGAGCCCGTCTAGAGTTAGGGAGCACAAATATTGGTCAGATGAGCCTGAGCCAAGAGCAGCCACTCAGCTCGGCTCTTCCTTGACAGGGCAAATCCGCCATGGCCATAGAAGCCCGTCACCCTCTCCTTGTGAAACACATTCATCTATGATCTTTGACCTTAGTTTTTGTTATCATTCTCACAAATAAAACATTTGCATTCAGTTATAAGTTCTTAAGACAATCACGTTTTGTTACAGCACTTAACATAACACTGAATCAGTGCTTAATACAACTATACCCTGTATTTTTTAAATGTAAATACTCTTGTTATATCACTTTTTTTATTTGGACTTTCAAATTAAGATTTAGATTTAATCATTTATTTTTATGTTTTGAAAAGTGAGGTCAGTGGTGACCAATTTAAGCACCCTTACAAAACTTTGTTCACAAAAAGGTAATATTGGGAACAAGAAGGACACGTTTATAATTAAAAGATATTGGGAACATGAAGGACACATTTATAATTAAAAGAAGAAAAAAACCCACCTCTTGCATTGTATTCTCTGTCTTCTATCAAAAATGTTCTGTCCTCTTCATGATAACAACAGTTTTGATTGCCACTGTCAGATAGTAACTGAACAAAATTATTAACATTGTTGGAATTTTTCACCTTTTTGTTAAAAATACCACCTGACTGCCACAGACCTGAAAGAAACGTAATTTTTAACTAGCTCAAAATCAGCATGAGTAAATACAAACAGAACGCAACAATTTGTGTTGAATGGTTTCACATTCTCTTTCCATAGAAACACACTGTAGGTAGATGAAAACGTTATTGATTAACAGAACAAATGTCCTCTGCATTATAGTACACCTGTATTGATCCAAGACACCCATTTTAAATAAAAATTCAATTGCATACCACGAAATAAAAATATCACAGAAAGTATGTACTGTATACTAAAATCATTGCGACCTTATCTCCACCAATTCACATATTAACTTGCTCAGTGTGAAATCTGGGCCGGTTTCATTGAGCACAAAGCTGATATACTTGCAGGATGACTTATTTTGTGGGATGAAGGCCGACAGGGTTGTACTTTCAGCCTTGAATATTTAATAGTTCTGCCAGTCATTCCACATTGCCTGCAAAGATAGATGAGCAAACATAAACAATATTTTCAAACGATAAATAATACTTTCCTGACAAATGGTTGGCTTGAAATCAGGAATCTAACAAAGAAATACTAACAATGCATAATACATGAATGTAGAATTCCAGAAACCGGGTATTTGTTCCTAAAAAGTGTACCGCTCCTTTAAGATGTAACCAAAAGAAAGGATGACTGACTGCAGACTTGAAAGGTATTTTTTTCTTTTTACTTGCACCTGTATTGTCCTGTGTGGGGCCATATAGCACCATACAGACCAATAACGTTAATTCACAGTGCTGCAGCCCCACACAGGATGTGGCCTATAGTGTGACACTTAGCGCTGTCCGGGGTGTTGGAGGAGGAGAGCAAGGCGCCAAATGGAACACTGGGACTGTGGGAAATGACACTGGCTATTACACCTCTGACTTTTACATCTCACTTACCTAAGCTCCTGTACAAAAAAAGGGTGGGGGGGTGCTTTTTTTTCAAGCATACAATATTCATTGAGTAGGAAATGATAAATAAATCTAATGTGCCACCCACAGATGAAAGTGCCCACATTTGTAAATGTACAGCCAAACCTTATGAGGAACTTCCAAAACAAGATATTGAGTAGGTCATTTTGTTCGTGATGCACTTTTAAAAGCCTAATTTACCTGGAAGAGTTGAAGAAAATATGTTTTGTATGTCCAAGCGTCATGGTGTTTTCCCAAAGGTTAGTGACCTGCATGAAATTCACCGATGGATGGATAATTTGACCCATTTAAATATAGAATATTGTGTAACATTTAGAACAACCGAGGAGACACTGAAGAAGTCTTTTAACTGCCTCTTAAACTGACCTGGTTTGTTTTTCTCTGCTTGCTGTGAACTCGCGTCCAGACTTTTGGACGTGCAGACAGACTCTCATTGCTGGTTGCAGCAGGAACGAGGCATCCAAGATTTGGTTAGTAACACAAACCAGCCACAACACAACACCGCAGAGCTACGGAAGCTAGCACGCGGCTGTTACTCGCTTCGGCCTTTAATGTTTGTTTTTGTTTTGTTGCGTAGCTGTGGAAACGGGTTATCCGAAATGGAATTAGCAATAGTCACTCACCCCTCCTATTTAAATGCTCTGCAGTACTTCAAGGTAAACAGCCACAATAGGTACCTGTGAGGTACATAGAAACAAATTAACATGTGAAATGCGGTGTGAAACACCTGTTACATTATGCATTTAAGAATAGTGTCAGCAAACTCATGTGGAGTCCTAGACTGTATTACTTGAAATGCACTCGAACATGTTATATCCTCTCCTTTTGAAATCTAGGCAGCAGATGAAACTAAATGAACGTATACAGATGCACAGATCACCCAAAAATTGTTTGTACACTAGAAACCTGAAGATAATTTTATTTATTTATTTATTTATTTTATTTAAAAAAAAAATATTATTTTAGGAATGCAAGGCCAACATTTTTTGTCATCTCCATTGCTTTGTTTTTATGATCACATTTCACTGCTAAAACTCTCAACTTATTTTTTACTCATTTGTGAATAGTATTCTTGAAACGATTTCATCTCTAAATAATTGCACGTGTAAGATTTCACATTTCATGTTACAGCTTCTAAATTAATCTGCAGTCACCCTTGCAAGCAAGTTTTTTTCAGACATAAATTATAACTGTTAATTATTAAGTCAAAAAAATCGACCTTAATTAAATTTGATACTTGGTTCTTGTTTTAAGATTTATGATTTTTTTGTACATCGTAAATGTTTTAAATTCAATTAGTTAAACCCAATATAACATGACTGTCACAGAATACAATCATGTGAGGTCAAGTGGTATATTTTTTGAGTGAAATTTGACAAATGAGAATTTATCCGAAATTTAGAGGAAAAACGATGGAATAAAATGTAAATGTGTCTCCGCGATCGGGCAGTCGGGCTTGTGCAGGTGAGCTTTGATCTAAGTGTCAATATTTACTAGTTCTTGTAATCAAATGGGCCAAGCTGCTTCATTCGGGACTGTGGGTTCCTGTGGATTCAATGGACTCGTTGCAGCGAATCGGTGCCAAGCCGCCAAAGATCAAAGTAAGGACGAGCCAACCAGCTTTGTTCCAAGCAGCCATCCTGACATGTACCTTCTCCCCTGTCTATATATTTGACCTTCTCATCCCGGAGAGAGCTCTCGGAGTGCCTAAAGAAAGAGTGTTTTTTTTTTTTTAAGTTTCATTGATAAATATCGTTGTGGGAATTAGGCTACAACCGCCACACCTTTACTCAGACCCGCAGCGTTTGGAAAGGATGTCGATAGCGGGGGTGAGTGAGAGTCCGGGGAAGGCCGGCCAGTACCGGGTGGATCACCTCCTGAGCGCCGTGCAAAGTGAGCTACAGGCCGGCAGCGAGAAGGGCGACCCCACGGAGAGGGAGCTGAAGTTATCTTTGGATGACAGCGAACTTTGGGGCAAATTTAAGGATCTCACGAACGAGATGATCGTGACAAAAAACGGCAGGTGAGCCTATTGCATTGCACCGGGTGTAATTGAGACATTTCAACTTTAAAGTAAGCTTCCGGTTGTTCTCTTGAAGGCGCATGTTCCCCGTGATGAAAGTCAACGTGTCCGGACTGGACCCGAACGCCATGTATTCCGTCTTGTTGGACTTTGTATCTGCGGACAACCACAGGTGGAAGTACGTGAGCGGGGAGTGGGTCCCCGGGGGGAAGCCCGAACCTCAGACTCCCAGCTGTGTCTACATCCACCCGGACTCACCAAACTTCGGCGCACACTGGATGAAAGCCCCCGTCTCTTTTAGCAAAGTCAAACTCACCAATAAACTCAACGGGGGAGGTCAGGTAGGAACAAGACTTTGGATTTCTACACTCTGTCGCTTGCATTCGAACAATTTACGACCGTCACTGTGTTTTTTGGTAGATCATGTTAAACTCCTTACACAAGTATGAGCCGCGAATCCACATCGTGCGCGTTGGAGGCCCGCGCAGGATGGTTACCAGTCATTCCTTCCCAGAGACACAATTTATTGCAGTGACGGCCTATCAAAATGAAGAGGTTAGCGAAATAATCTATTTGACATGAAAGCTAAACCATAAATTGTATGTGCGGTTGTGCGTGATTACGCGTGGCATTTACGCAGTTTGTTTCTTCTGCGTTGCACGTATTTTGCAAGTAATTTAAACATGATCTATTATTCATTGTTGTATTTTAGATAACTGCTTTGAAAATAAAACACAACCCATTTGCCAAGGCGTTCCTGGATGCAAAGGAAAGGTAAGAACGTTTCAAAATAAGACTTCAACCTTTGTTGTACTCCTACTCGAATACTTGGTATTAAATCCCAACTCCAGACGATTTTTGCAGTCTTTATTTTTACTAACTAATGTTTTCAAAATGCGTAATTGTACTCATTGTATTTATAACAGTGACACATCAGTATATTATACATTCATTTTAGGATATCTTTGTAATATTAACTTGTCTTTTAATAATGTTATTATTGTTGTTATTAACGTCTTTAGCGAGGATAAATATTGTCCTATAGCGACATGCGTGGCAGCCTGACCTCAGTATGGTTCCTTGCCTTTTATTCATAGTTTAACAGACATGAAAGTTTCAACACCTTTTTTGAATTCCTCCAGATGTGATGACAAAGATATCAAAGACGAAACAGTTGAACACCAGCAGTCAACGTATTCACCGTGTAAGTGTCTTAATCCCTTTAAATGTGTTCAAAACTATTTAAATTATATAGACATAGCCGATGGCTGTTTTTGTGTCACTCCCAACCTGTGTCTTCCTTCTTGGAGCCAGTAGGCGGTTGGTTTCTGCCTGCATCAGGCTCCCTCTGCCCTCCTGCGGCTGCAAGTCCTCACAGTCAATTTGGAAGCCCCATCTCTCTCTCGCCATCCCACGGTCGTGAGCGCTACTCCACGCTAAGGACCCACCGCTCTGCGCCCTACAACACCTCTTCTTACAACCACCGGACTAACTCGCCCAGTGAGTGCCCTTCTAAGTTCGCCCTCACTTTCATCCCAAACACATCGTCTCTGACTCTTAACAAGCGAAACAAACGTTACCGGTTGAGCCATGGTCTGCATTCCACTTGCTTTTGTCCGAGTGGAGCCCCAAAGTTGTAAACTGTTGGTCCTTCAGACAAGGAATGTTTATACCTTCATTTGACGGGGTAAAGGCGGAGAAGGTCATGGCTCAGAAGCTTAGCTGGAGCGACTGCCTGCTCTGCGGCAATAATAGTTGCATTGAAACCACTGTAAAACCTTTCTGCTTCTATGTTGCAGCAGGTTACACAGAGAACTCCTCTGCATGTCTGTCAATGCTGTCAAGTCAAGACAACTGGTGCGGTCTCCAGATTCCAACGCACTCCAGCATGATGTCCATGACCCACAATCCAACCTCTGCTACCAACTCCAGGTCAGTTCTTTATTATTATTCTTGATTTGGAAAAATAACACATATGTGTGGTCACATTTATGGAGACATCAAATAAATCGAAAAAGATCCGTTACCATTCTGTGAACACTACGGATTTATTGATGTGGTTGTAATTTGTGTACATACTGAGTTTATTTCTTCTATTTTGTCTCTGAAGCCAGCTTTACAAAAATACAAAAGTTGCCAAATTTCCACAAGAAGTTAAATCATTTTATGGGAATGTAAAGCAATAAACGTGCATGGCTGTTTAGGGCATAACTACTCATTTAAAGGTAGGTTGTTAATATCGATGTTAAAATCCCCAATTTCAATGCAAACTTTCTTCCCTACATTTTGTGTAACATTTATGTTATTTGCCACTGAATGATATTGCTTAAAGTAGAATTCACATGTAAGTCAGTCAAAACTGTATTTTTTTTTTTTTGGTCTGGAATGGATATTTGCCTTTGCCAAAACAAAACATTCAATATTATCTGCAAAATTTCCATTCAAATTCTTTCTAAACAACCTGTCTTGTGCGTCCATGTCTTGATAAAGTCAGTACAGCAGCCTTTGGTCGATGAACAACACACCGCTGACCCCAGTCTCCCCGGTGTCTCACCATTCGGCTGGAATGAACAACAACAACCTGAGCTCACAGTTTCTGAGAGGGTCCGGCAGTCATTATCCCCATCTGGCGCACTCGGTCCCAGCGCCCTCATCTGGCTCACCCATGTATGACAGCAGTAGCACAGAGGGGCACGACTCGGCTCAGTATGATTCCTCTCTGCAGCGGCATTCTCCAGCCTGGACTGCTGTCACGCTCCCGTCCATGTGATGGATCAGATAGAGTGCAGTTTAATGCTTTCTTTTCTAAAATACAAGACTCTTTTGAAATGCCATTTCCCAGGCTCAAGGAAATGAATTTGAGATCTTCAAATGCTGACATCTGATATTGTGTTTGTTACTAAGAGGAAGCAGCAGGTGAGGTTCTGTGCTTTTAAACTGAAAGGAAGATCTCTTGGCTTTCTGCAGTTTATGTACTGTATTTATGATCATTAGATCCTTCACTGAACATACATGAATGTGTATCGTATTGGAAGCACAATTCTAGCTTTAATGCGCTTATATTAAGTGCAAGTCCGTTATAAAGTGATGATTGGTAGCTTTTTTTTTTTACAGGTTTCAAAAATCGTTTATAGCGCAATTGAGAAAACGACTATTCCATACCTCATGCAGCTTGGCGTAACTAGGCTCCTACTAAAAAAAAAAACAGAAATTTTTAAAATGTCAAAATTCAAAGAAAACGTCATCCAATGTCATTGACTGCACAGTAAAAAAAGATTTTGGAGAGTGGTAACTATAACTCGTGAAAATCATGTGAAATGTACCTGATTATTTTAGGCCATAAATGAATTATAAAATAAAGGGAAACTTTATATTACACTAACTATTTTATATCAGTCATTCATTCATTCATCTTCCGAACCGCTTGATCCTCACTAGGGTCGCGGGGTGCTGGAGCCTATCCCAGCTGTCTTCGGGCAGTAGGCGGGGACACCCTGAATCGGTTGCCAGCCAATCGCAGGGCACACAGAGACGAACAACCATCCACGCCACACTCACACCTAGGGACAATTAGAGCGCTCAAACATCACCGAGAATATTTTAGTAAAATATACCCACACTTAAAAAAAACTCAATAAGTATACACTGTTAAAAAACAAACAACAAAAACCCAAAACAACCTATAGAATCTACCCAATAAATGTATCGTAACAATTTGCTGCCACTTTAATTGGGGAAATCGAAATCATAGATTTTGGATCCATAAATGAAATCGTTTACCTTGCCTGGCTACATTTGTAAAATACCGGCAACTACAATATAATCACGCAACAGCCTGTCAGTGCCACATGTCTCAGGTGGCAGAGCTGTCAACACGCAACTCAAAGGTTGTGTGTTCAATCATCACCTTGTGACCCTGAACAAGGTTGTTCTGGCTGTTGCTCTTCATGGCAGGCCTGTGCAAGTGTGTGCGGTAACTGGTCGATCGCGGGAAGTTGTTTGATAGAAAAGTAGATCTTCGGCCAAAAAAGGTTGGGCACCCCTGCTCTAAATTGTGCCTCTGTGTGATTGTGAGCGCAACGTGCGCCCTGCGATTGGCTGGCAAACTGGTCAGCGTGCACACCGCCTAATGCACAGGTGTCCAACTCCGGTCCTGGAGGGCCGCTGTCCTGCATGTTTTCCAAGTCTCCCTGTTACAACACACCTGATTCAAATGATCAGATCATCAGCAAGGTCTGCAGAAGCCTGACATTAAACCTGTTCATTTGAATCAAGTTTGTTGCAACAGGGAGACTTTGAAAACATGCAGGACAGCGGCCCTCCAGGACCTGAGTTTGACACCCCTGGCCTAATGCCTGAAGACAACCGGAGTAGGCCCCAGCACACCTGCGACCCTCGTGAGGAAAAGCGGTTCGGATAATGGGGGTGAGTGATGTGGGATTAATTGGTCATGAAAATCATTTTGGACACTTCATTAGCTCTGCATAGTTACAATGCAGTGGTGTTAAACTGCACTGTATCATACTGAGAAACATCTCTAATATTTTGGTCACACAAGAGGTTGAAAATATTAAAGTAACATCTGTTTGTATAATGCACTGCAATTGTACACCACATCTTTAATAACCCCTTCTGACAGTGTCGATCAAAATGGAAAATTTATCATTTTGAAAAATTGAATTGTTGACACTGCTTTTGTGCAGGACTGTAGATAACCAAACGACCCACTTAAATTGAGTATATTGCATGACATCAGCATCAATAAGCAACAAAAGAGTGCTTGCACGGGGTGCCATTATAGGACCCCCACTGCATGCTGGTGCATATTCCATTCAAGGAGTAAATTTGGTTTTAAATCTTTAATTACTTTTGCTTTATATTACCGATACACGTACGCTGTGGCTTGTTTTGCAAACGCTGTTGAGAAAAATCTACTTACTGCTCAACTGGAGAATTTAATACGCACATATTTGAACATGCATGCAGCTAGTCTCTCAAAGTGTGCGTGTTGAGTCCAAGTGAGAGACTAAAGCTATGGGAGGTAAATCAAGGCCCACCTCCAGGAGGTAGAGTCTATTCATTGTCGAAGGTCAGCGCTTAAGGACATCATAACATCCTCCTGCGCCTCGCACATGCACATTGACATAAGCAGACAGTCGATTTTTTTTTGTGGGGAGCATCTCAACCCTACCTGAAATATTTATTATATATGTATGCTTGCATATCATGCAGCTAGTGCTGTCACGGTTCAAAACAAGTGCAACTTCCGTGTTTTGATATTTGTCTTGAGTTCTTTTGATTTTTCTTTCATCTATAAATGATTTGCAAAGGATAAAGAGATCATGAGTCCTTTGTGATCATAATCATATTTAGTGCAAGAAGCAAAGAAAGAACAAGATGGGTCATTCATCATGTTTTTGAAAAAAAAAAGCATGTAAAAAAACACGAAGGCAGGGTATTTCTCTAAATCTAATAATCCCATTATGATCACAATGAAAAAAGCCTCTCTGCCAAAGCAGGCAGCATTGACGCAAGCGTGTGTTGACGTCAGCAGCTGCAGTGGAATGGGGAGGGAGGGAACAAGAGAGAGGAAAGAAAGAGAGAGAGAGGTGTTTGCATGGAGAAAATACCACTAAACACCAGCATCAGCGAATGCCAGCCTTCACAATTAAAGAGTATGTGCAAAGAAATAGGATCAATTCAATTTGTTATTAGAAATAATAAAACACAAAGTCTTCCTGAGCTCAAATGTGCAGCTTTGGTCGTTATACTGTAAATGTAAACCAGATGTGAGGAAAGGAATATGATCTAGTGACCCTCATGGTGTGTTCATGAATAAATCAAGATGTGGGAGAATTGAGAGAGGCTGGGAGAGAAAGAGAGGAGAGGAAGTGTGCGCGTGTGCGCGCGCGCGCTCAACTGGTGGCACCCATCTGTGACTTTTTTAGGAAAGGAGAGGCAATGTGTGATATTTGGTTATCACAGCCTGTGTTTTAACCAATTGGAACAGCCACGCGTGCACGGAAACCCTCCTGAGATGTTATTATTAGTTTGTTAATCATTTGTATTCCCAGGTTTTCAAATCTCATCCTTTATACGGGTTATTTTGATTTTGCGCCTCCACACGACAAATGCACTTTAATATCTGTATTTGTTTGTGTTGTTGCTGTGTCGTCGGCAAGTAAAAGAAAAGGTTATTCCTAGATGGTCCTCGTTTTACAATGCGTATTGGGTCCATTTGTGTCACTGTCACGCGTGGATTAGGAGGTTCTTCGTCCATCACGAAGCTTCGTGGGATTTATGGATTTAAGAGAAGGTAAAGTACCCTCGCGCACTCCACACCACGAGTGAACTAATTTTACGCACAAGTGCCCACCTAGACAGACGTGACGGTTAGAATAGACACGAAATGCATGTTTGGCGAATGGTCCTTTTGCATTGAGCGAACACTCTTTCATCGGGATATCCAAGAGTTCCCGCGATGTCCTCCGTGCGTCATCCGCGCCTGATTAGATAGGTCGTCTGACGTCGCCGTGAGCCATTCGCTCAAAACGAAATAAAGCATCGCAACGGTTTCTCTTGGGAAACGATAGTTTCGAAGCCCACTTTTTTTTTGCGGCTCACCTACATGGCGGAACAAGTCACCAACCTCGTGCGTAAATTCACATTTGAGCAAGTCCCACATTGTAATCCGCCGCACACGTGAGTGACAAATCGCTTCATATTTTTTTCGCCCGGGCACACGCCGAACCAGATCGCGACAAAGTGACCAGGCTGCCTCTTTCAAGGACGATGCACGCACGCGTCTGAATGATCGCCTCTGGTGGTGTTCGTCACCCCTCTTATCACCCCACGCAGACTGTTCCACGTGTTGTGTATCCCGCCGGTTGACAAAGGCGCCCCAAGTTGTCCGACACATCGGCCGGGGATTCTGTCCGGTCCCACAAATGTCGAAGAAACGGAAAAGTCTTGACGATCTGGGATTCGAGGAGTCTCCCCTGGAAGGATGCAGTGACCAAGGTAAGGAAGACAATTTCTCCATGCAAGCATTGTTCACTCATATTGGAAGAGTGAACCCGACCGTTTAATCATCTCTTTTGCTATTTTTAATCTCAATCTTGTGTGCTGCTGTGGATTATTTTCGATAATCTCTTATAGGCCAAGTCACATTTGATGTATCTTTATATTCGGAGGATTGAAGACATGAACAGTAGGGGCTGTGTGGATGCATAAACACAAACATACTGTACACGCGGGTGGTGGAGATGTGGTGAGAAGGAAGCTTGTTAGTGTACTTAAGTAGGTTTTTCAACAATCTATACATTACTTAATTTTGTATTTTTGGAGGGGCCCAGTTTTAAGCCCTACATTGGAAATGTGCAAAAAAAAACTGCACTTATAGACATGAATACCGATGAAATGAAAAGAAAATGTGTTTTCTGCGATCCAGTATAACCTGTTTTGACCTTCGAAGTTTGATTAATTTATTTCACAAATATTTCGCCACTTTCAAGTCTTTAAATCTCGACAAATAGTTTCCCAGTTCACGTGTTTGACTGCTGGGCGCAAGAAGCTCCCCGCTTGACAATAACCTCCATTCTCCATGTTTGTGCCCCGGAGGCATGTCATTTCCTCACAATACTTGCACACAATGCTGAATGGGGAGGGGACCTCAGATTGGCTCCCCAACACTTGATGTCACAAGTCATCTCTGTACAGGCCCGATGGAAATTTTACATCAGTGCGTGTGCAACTCATCCAGTTGTGTCAAATTGCACAATGCAAAACAACCAACTGGAGGATGTTGATGGAGTATTTTAGTTTTATTCTCTCTCTCTCTCTCTCTCTCACACACTAGAACTGTATGAAATTAATTGGATCGACATCACACCAATACAAAGATGTCACTCAGTTGAAAACAAATCCTCTGTTGTGCCTTATATTTGTCATCTGTTGCTGGTGAGCATTCTACTTTGTGGTTCATGAAGGACATGCAGATGGCGGCGTTTTTTATTCTGGAAAACCTGGAAGTTTGACGGATTAGCTCGTGACTGAAACCACAAAATTAACTTTGCAACTTTAATCAGGAGACTTCTCAAAATGTCATTAATTATTCCTCAGTCATCGCTCCACAAACGGTGTTATAGAGCTTGTTTACTGCCTGTAGATACTGCATGATACTTGCCTCGCAAAGGTGTGCCAGAAAATGCTGTATGTTTATTATCGTGGTTGTGCACATCTACCCTGCAAACCATTTAAAATAATTTCTTCAAGATGCATTCATTGTGGCAGTTTGTGCATCCAGCATTTACCCAATGTTGTGGCCGCTAATTGTACAGCACATTTCGGGATTCAACCTGTTCTGCTCTGTGACATTTGAGTTCCGAGTTTTGGATCTTTCTGGGCCCACACCCAAGTGAGAGTTTCCTCTGGCTAACACAGAAGGAGAATACGGGCGCTTCCTTGCCATGACTGTGCCTGACATCTGTGACCACTCAGGGGGTGCACGCCTACTCAAGATGTTACTATTTTGCATTTCACGGTGATGACATTTAGATACGGTAGAAATGAGGGCTTCCCACACATTGGCTGCAACGCTACTTTGTTGTCTGGTTTATTACATCTTCCATTTTGATTTATGGAGAAAGACACAAACGACATTGTCATTTATCAACATCATCACTCCACGTTGACCCCTGCAGCCCATACGGCTGCTTATCAATGATTATCAGTGAGGCAAGTAAATGTTGCCTGAGGAGAACACATGTACTTTTGAAACGCAACTGCCTTAGCTGTAGTACCTCAATTATCTGGAATTGGATGCACTGTGACTTTTGGTAGAATAGTTGTATTGTTGCTTTGCATCGACACTCAAAAGACAGCACGTGGAATTGCGCATTAGAATCAAACAATTACAAATCAGGAGAGAAGAAAGTCGTAAGTGTCAAATGTTAATGTTCGACTAGTTGAGTAAGCGGCATGGCCGGCATACAAGACCAAGAATCCTTGTGGATAGAGCATGCGCAGAACACAAACGTCCCTTTCAATGGAAATATACCGATCGTGTACATATGACCAAATATTTGGGTTTTGAAAAGGGCTAACCGGTTCTTAACAAGTTCAGGTTTTACAGACACTCTTATGAGCATATACTTGTCTAGATGAATATTGGCAGTAGTCGAATGCGGGAGGTTATTACATCTAATCCATTTTGATTTATGGAGAAAGACACAAACGACATTGTCATTTATCAACATCATCACTCCACGTTGACCCCTGCAGCCCATCACGGCTGCTTATCAATGATTATCAGTGAGGCAAGTAAATGTATGCCTGAGGAGAACACATGTACTTTTGAAACGCAACTGCCTTAGCTGTAGTACCTCAATTATCTGGAATTGGATGCACTGTGACTTTTGGTAGAATAGTTGTATTGTTGCTTTGCATCGACACTCAAAAGACAGCACGTGGAATTGCGCATTAGAATCAAACAATTACAAATCAGGAGAGAAGAAAGTCGTAAGTGTCAAATGTTAATGTTCGACTAGTTGAGTAAGCGGCATGGATGGCATACAAGACCAAGAAGTCCTTGTGGATAGAGCATGCGCAGAACACAAACGTCCCTTTCAATGGAAATATACCGATCGTGTACATATGACCAAATATTTGGGTTTTGAAAAGGGTAACCCGGTTCTTATTCAGGTTTTACAGACACTCTTATGAGCATATACTTGTCTAGATGAAGTATTGGCAGTTGAATGCGGGAGTTATTATGCTATCAAAATTGAGCATGAGTGTGCGAAACATGTGAACATGGCTGACTGACTGCTTTATTTTTGAACATGTGTGAAAAGGATCAAAAAGGAACTAAAAGAACGACAAAACAAATAAAAATGCCGACATACATGTTTGACATATACTGTGTTTGAAAAGACTAAGAATAAGTAAAAACCTCTTTACCACAAACTAAGCATACATTATATATATGTGTGTGTGTATATATATATATATATATACAGTATATATATATATATATATATATATATATATATATATATATATGTCTGTGTGTGTGTATATATATATATATATATATATATATATACACACATATATAATGTATGCTTAGTTTGTGGTAAAGAGGTTTTTACTATATATATATATATATACACACACACACAAATAATATATATATATATATATATATATATATATAATATACACGCACACATACATACAATTTAAAAAAAATATATATTTATTTGTGTGTGTGTAGGGTGGCCAGTGGTTGGTACATCGACCTCACAGTGCAGAGGTACCGGGTTCGATTCTGGTTCCGGCCTCCCTGTGTGGAGTTTGCATGTTTTCCCCGTGCCTGCCTGGGTTTTCTCCGGGTACTCCGGTTTCCTCCCACGTTCCAACAACATGCATGACTGGCTGATTGAACACTCAAAATTGTTCCGAAGTGTGAGTGTGAGAGCGGATGGTTATTCGTCTCTGTGTGCCCTGCGATCGGCTGGCAACTGGTTCAGGATGTCCCCCGCTTATTGCCCAAAGACAGCTGGGATAGACTCCAGCACGCACCGCGACCTTTGTGAGCGGCTCAGGAAATAGATGGATGGATGCATTCTTTCGCTGAATGATGGATTGAGGAGCCGACGATGCGAAGAAGGGAGCGTCAGCGCAGAGCGCCGATGCGTATGTGGAACTGGGAGTCGTGGCTTGGAATTGAAGCGGACTTACATGGGACAGGAGAAGAGAGTCAATCTCTTTTCGTTAATGGATGCTACAGCTTCTTGTTGCTTTCAAGTTTAGCTTGTAGCAGACGTGTGCACATTGCAGCATGACGTCTTTGATCCACTGGTGAAAAGGACACTTTGATTCGCTCCTCTTTCATCTATAACTGCTTCAGACAACAAAGTGTATGCAGGAAAGTGGTTAAGAGTGCACAATTGTCTGTGTCTCATGTGTTGTTTTGTATTTTGTCTTTTTTGTTAACTTTTCTTTTGATGGCGGCGCGCACACTGGTTCAGCGGCTCCTCTTGTTTCATGTTGAGAGGAAGAAATTTCATCTGTGCTGTATGTTACACATACTGTACATTTGACAATAAAGTTTATCCAATCCAATGTTCCAACAGCCAACATTTGTTTTTATTTATTGCAAAGCTGGTTTCTTGTATCAGTTCAGTTTGTGCTGTTGATCGGTTACTTCTAGATCCATATTGATTATTGGTAAGTAATTTATATTTCTCCACATGAAATCATCAAACCTGATAGTCATTGTTTTTCAGATTTTTTGAGAACTGCAGAAAAAGAGAAAGGTCTGAATTATTTTATTTTTATATTTCTGTTGATCAGAATTATTATGATTATTCCTATTGTCATTTTTATTTGCCTCCAATTTTAAACAGAGGAAATACTTATCAGCCACATTGACTGACGGGAGTGATATGTTCAAGATGCATGTCATAAACATATGTGTCGTGTTCATGTGTGTTAGGATGGACTCATGCAGTTTCGCCTTTGCATGTTCCGTTTGAGACTGCCGACTTGGTCTCACTTGCAGATCACTGTTGAGCTCTTGGATTACAAAGAGATTGGCTTGATTGTGTCATACCTGTTACATTTAATGAAAGCTGGCCTTTCATAACCTCAAATCCATATAAAACGCCTTCATCACGATGCCTAAACTAGATCAATAACAGGCACTAGGTGGGGCTAGAGTGTAAAAAATGAGTCACGGGAGAGATGATGCAGTCGTTCTGAGTAATATTTTATGAGGGAGATTTAAGGAGTGAGTCCCACTCCTGAAAGACGCCACAAAACGAGATCATAGAGATTAAATGCACTCGAAAAAAAGAATCAATTTCAAAAGTATTTTACTACACCATGGTCCATGATTTACACTTTTAAAATAGCAGTCTTGATGTCAACAAAATGAATTAAACTATCTTGTTTAATTGCATGTGTCTTCAATTGTACTGATTCTCTGTCCCTGTGTGTGTGTGTGTGTGTGTGTCTATATCGATATATATATGCACGCAAATTGAATTTCTCCATTGTGAGACAAAGGTTTTCTCATTTTATCTCCTTATCTTAATTAGCGAACAACCAGTTCAGGGTGTACCCCCGCCTATTGCCCAAAGACAGCTGGCATAGGCTCCAGCATGCCCGCAACCCTTAAGCAGATTAGAAAATAGATGGATGATTGGATATACATATGTTTAGTTTGTGAATAAAGAACACACATGCTTTTCATTGGACAAATGATACGGCATGAGTAAGGTCCATGGCGAGTGTGTGTGTGTGTGTGTGTGTGTGTGTGTGTGTGTGTGTCCACGTGTTATCGGTAAACAAGCAAAGCTGATGTCTGGCTGCTCATCTTATTTGGCAGACACACTGACAAGCCTGGACGTCAGTGCCCATATTTCTCACCTATGATTCATACTCACTTTATTTGACTTGCGATGAGGGCTGCTGCAGGCAGCCGGGTTCGACTCATCTCATCAACCACTCCCTCAGTTCTTGGCACTTGACATCCTGAAGGTCCCCCTATCTTTAGTCTTCAAGGCCAGCGATGAAGTTTTATCTACATGTTGAGATTGGTGCTCCTTTGCAGCTTCTTTCTTTTCAGTGCTTTATGTCACTCTCTGGGCTTTTTCCACAGGACAACAAAAACATTTAGTAGCCTGCAATGTCTCGACAGATTTAAGTTCATGTTTGAATTTTTTTCATAGGCGACTCAAACTTTTTAAGTCAAAGTTTGCTTGCAGCTCAAAATTTGTCACATAGTACACTGTTGTCCACAAACCGGACATTGGACATTTGGATCAGAAGCACATTTTCAATTATACTAATCTTCTGCACGCTCACAATTATATGTTGTAAGACGGAATCATTCACTGGGGGATGCAAAAACAAAATGTGCACTATAATAACACTGTTATACAGGCTGCTAATATTTAACATGTATTAGTAATGCTATTTTCCTAGAGATAGTTTTTTAGACCCATTTGAAAATTCTACCAAAAATCTTGCTCGCCTACGTAGATTCTAGAACATTAACAAATTATAAAATAGCTGTTCAAAATAGTGAGTAGTCAAGACAAATTGTTGATGCCAAATTTTTTATAGAAACAGAAAGTGATTTGAGTCAAATCAGAATGAACAGGTATGAAAAAAAAGAACAAAAAACCCCTCCATAAATCAGCTGATCATAATGGTAATAAATATCTAAATACTGTAAGACCAGTTGGAGCGGGGGGAGCGATGGTCTCACTGCATCAATCTTATTTTGTATTCGTATTCTAGCGATCCATTAAAGTCTACGATCAATAGGATTAAAGGTAATTTTTGTCTTGGCGTGTCCACGTGTGAGTCACACAATCACTTGACATACATACAAGATGTCTATGTGTGACCCAAACCTATTGACATCGCATCTCTATTGTGGGGTCATTTCTCTAAATTTGGATGATTGTACAATAAAAATGATGGGACGAGCTCCTTTTCAACCCCATTAGACAGCTCGCGCATGCACGTGTGTGTGTGGTTAGTGGTTTGAAGGGAGGCTACCATGTCTCCCGTGTTTGCGTCATCACGTTTAAAAAAAAAAAAAAAAAAGAAAGAAGAAAAAGAACTCAAAAGGTAGTTCATCCCACAGGCCACTTGAAGTTAAATTATGCTAGCAGAACAAATCTACACTTGTATAAATGAGCGCTTGTGCCAACCCATTTGTGTGTGTGTGTGTGTGTTTTTTTAAAGACACACATGCACACACACACACACACACACACACACCTCTCATCTTGCAATTTTCATAAGATTGGACCGTGCAGGGTTTGCCGTGTTCTCGTGACGTCAGCGAAGCAAATGAACACTTGTGAAACACATGCTCGCTCGTCTTCATCGTCGTCTTCCACTCCAATTACACGTGCAAAAATCTAGGTCACAATTGAGCGGCAATAGAAATAGGCAGGATTTTATTTAGTCGGAGACGCATGCCGCGTGCATGTGTATATGAAATACATTTTAGGCTTTAGTATACAATCAGCATTAGCGATGGCCATTTTGACTATTATTTCCTGACTTTTAATATTTCATCACTATTTTACTGGGGGATGTCCCTCTGAATGCTCTGAACTCCTGTTTCCGTACAAGTATTGCATGGAGTACCTTAATGTTGTCCGAAAGATGCCATGACGTCGCTCAAGATCAAATGTCAATAGCTCATGTCATGCTGGTCATTAAGACTGCACAATTCCACACAACTAATCCAATTATGAACAAACAATGGAACGATACTTTAGCATTAAACCCAGTTAGCATATTGAAGTAGCACAAATACGTACAATAATTACATACTGACATAAGAAAAGAAAGATTTGTCATAATTTCATTAGTTTACTGTAAGTGGTTGCAGGCGCATAGTACATTTGGAGTGTATATAAAGTTTCCAAGTTAAATTGCTTCCCTTTCGTCTAACAGTCTTAATGGAGCATATTGCATCATCATCATCATCATCATGGAAAGTATATGACTGCACATCTACATTTAAAGCCCCCAGCTTGTTTTTCACCAGCTACATCATGCATTCAATCCAATAAACGAAATCCGATCGAAAATTCTCTTTGCTACTTGCCAAAACACTTTGAATCCATTTTGAAAATTCAAAGGAAACTGTTTACCAAGACCTGCAAATTTTACGAGCATTATTTCTTCCCGTTGAAACAATGAATCGGTTCAGTCAAAATCTGTTCAATAAAAGGTTAATAATGTCTATGCAGCGGTGATTCTCAAACCAGCGAGCTGTAAGTTGAGGGTTGGCATAATAGCTTATAATGATGTAACTTTCATACCGACCAGCAAACCAGCCCACAAATGTTAGCAAACATACGAAACCAATTACTCCTCCCTGCATGAGTGAAACATTTCGAGCATGTTCTTTTCTCATGAACAGCTGTACAGGTGAGGCAATGTGACCTTAGCAAAAAATCAGCAGCTGAAAAGCACATATCTCAGCTCAAAAGTTTCCAACATGCCAATATCTATTCAGCCATCCATTTTCTCCTCCGGTTATTCTCACGAGGGTTGCGGACCTGCTGGAGCCTACCCCAGCTGTCAGGCGGGGGACACCCTGAACTGGTTGCCAGCCAATTGCAGGGCACACCTTGACAAACAACCATTCGCGCTCACACTCTTATGGACTATTTAGAGTCTTCTATTAACCTGCCATGCGTGTTGTTGCAATGTGGTAGGAAACCGGAGTACCCGGAGGAAACCCACACGGGCACAGGAAGAACATGCTAACTACATATCAATATATCACTGCTTTTCCACCACATTAATGAGCACTGTGTCTTTGGGAATGTTCATTGTGGTGGACGCCGTGACACCTTCCATTGGGCTCCTTTCTTGTCATCCGGAAGACAATGTAAATATTATTCAGGTTATGCCTGTTTTTAATTGAACTCACTTTTTGAAAAATAGCCGCTAAAGGGGCTGGAAAATTCACTAAATATAGTGACCCAATAACTATGTTTGCAACACCGACTGTGAGTTTGTAGCCGCTCTCTGTTCGCAGCTATGGTTCGTGGGAGTTGTAAATATTGAATTTCAACATTGAATTATCAATTGAAGTTGGTTAGCGGTAACTTATTTTCTCTTAAACAAGTCATCAGTAATGAGGTTGAATCGTTGATAAATTTCCCAAGACATTTCGAGGTCCACATGGTAGTTACACTGATTGGTGTTCACAAATCTCTCCCTGTAGGGGCCCCTTTTTTTAAGTGACCTATTTTAAGTGACAAAGGCATTTTTTTAATGGGTTGTTCTTTGAATGGTTTTAGGTATTTTCAGATTATTTACAAAAAATCCCAAAGGTAATGTCAATATTCAGTTTAAAATACGGTACTCAACATTGTTTTTGTGAAATGTTAGCTTCTGTTGAGTAAAAATAATAGCACTGTACTTCTCACTATATATTAAATTGAGCAGCCAGGACAGAGATGTGCATATTGCTTTTACTAAGGTATGGTGATATTACATTTTCCACTTTTTGAAACTGCTGGTGCCCTTTGTGGGAGCTCTCAAAACACAGAAAAAGGCCACACACATCTGTGGTGTTCATTGTTTGCTCCTTGACGTCTCACCAAACCTGCTGAAGCCTTTATATGACATGACGCATACTTTGACGGTCTAGTTTCCCCTAAAATTTTGACAATTGTATGACAAGCGCAATTCACATTTGGACCTTCCAATATACCCACATCATATAATGATAATAATATGAAAATAATACATATTGGAGAAATCCTCTCTAGTGGAATAAAATACATGGGGCGGAGGTAATTTAAAGGTCATTAAAAAGTGTAGAGAGAGAGTGTGTGTGTGTGTGTGTGTGTGTGTGTGTGTGTGTCTAATACACACAAACTCTGTTCTACATTGAGACGGGCATAATTAGTGCCAGCTCTGTGACGTAGCCGATATGAGGCCCAAATGGCTGCTGTGAGTGGCGGCAGCAGCAGCATCTCCTGCTCGAGCCCGCCTGCCTCCGTCTCTGACTTCATTTCCTCTCGCTCTGACGCAGATAGCCCCCCCACCTACCCCTCCACCCAATTTACACACACACACACACAACCTCGCCCCCCTCTCTCATCATAAATTTTTCTCACTCAATGAAACGTTTTTTTTTTTGGTTGCTTTTTTTTTTAATTCATATGCTAAGCCGTACACTGCAGTGCTCCACATACCTGTGTGACGTATTCTGTCTACACAAGCTTTGACTCATGCTTTCAAATTGCAAACACATTCTCTCTCATTTATAATTGTGTTGGTAGTGTAGCGGACTAGCTGTCTTTGCGAGTTCAAAAAGGCGCGGAATACTTCCCAAACATATTTGAGCTCAACAGAAATTTGAGGAAGCTCCTCCTGTCGAACCTGATTATGTCTGTGTGCATCACATTGTGTTGGTGTACAGAACAAGACCTCCGATAGACACGTGTATGTACTCAAATCCATCGAGTGACGTTAGAGAAGTGGAGAAGATGGTGGCCAATGAATGCAGCACAAAACCCTCTTCTTTCATGCCGGATGCAGAATCCAATGTCTTCCATAATGCCTCATGATGCAGAGGACAGTGTTTGAGACAGGATGTATCACCCCACACTGAGGTTTGCCACCGTTATCCTCCTCAGGTTGCCATAAAAGGCAACCCTTCACTTGTTCAGCCAGTTTCCTCTGGACGAGCCCATGTTGCCTGCACCTCTGCTGCAAGTCATATTAGTTAGCTGCATCACGCACTGTAATCCGTGTAATACTCACAATTATGCTGTCAAGCATCCCAAATAATAATATACCTACTTTTGGCAAAATGTAAGTCCAAGTTCATTAGAGTGTCTCTTTCAAAATAAACCTACAGTCATTCGTCAAATAACATTGAAATTGATATTTGTAATTCATAACCTACTTATTTTGTCTTGAATTTATCGTTAATGAAGCCCACCGAAGCAAACATGGAGAACATGCTAACTCCACTCAGGAAGTCCGCATCCGAGATTTGAACACCAAACCTCAGAACTATGAGGTGGACGTGCTACAACGACTGTTGCTGTCCTGTTTGCTAACATACTTGATAGTGAAGTGACCAGCAAAAATTAGCTTTCACGGCATAAACCAAATCTGCATTATTATCCCTCTCACTACATGTTTTCCCATCATTCCCAAGCTTGTGTTTATTTTTTTTAAATTACAACATTATGGGCAAAATTGTGGTACTCACGTGTGCATTTTGTGTCGCATTCGGTAAAATAAAAAAAAAAAAAATCCAAACACATTAGTACACACGGTAAAGCACAGAGAGCGGTAGAGCCATGTAGGCAAACAATGACTGTTACATAATGTCAGATATACTGTTGATGACAGGAAAGAGAAGTGTAAGATGAATGCCTCTCATGTCCTAATGGCAACTTTGCAGTAAAATCCAAACAAAGACGTCCAGTTATAAACAAAGATGTCATCTTTTCTCTGGCCTGTGCGTCTCCTTTGGGTGTGTTCATTTACTCCAGTTTGACAGTTACTGTTACAAGGCAGCTACTTTAATGATGTGCTCTAATTTGTATTCCCATTAACCCAAATGATGTACTTATCTCACATTTGTCCTAATGGATCACGGCGCACGGTGACATGCATTGACGTCACAGTGAGGTGATCCGCAATGCAGTCGCATGCAAATGGTTCCACGGCGGGCTTTGTGTAAACCTCGCCGCTTCTTCTTCTTCTTCTTCTTTTTCTTTAATGACTGCATTTTCAGACAAATAAAGGGCCAAGTGTAAGAGTGATCTGCCGCTTGGTTGTCGAGCTAGTTATGAGCCAAGCTGTGAAGATGTGCATAGCTCGCTCAGCCCCCCAGGGACCCTGTATTTTCATGGGCCTGCCTCTGACGTCAATGCGCCGGCTGTCCTGTGGATTGTCAGAACAGACTATTCAGTTGGGGGGGAGGGGACTGCAAGTCACTGTGGTGTGTGTGCATGTGTGTTCTGCATGTGATGTGTGAAAGCGGGCCTGTGTGCCTCTGTAAATGTGACCATGCACCTCAGTGTGTGTGTGCGTGCGTGCGTGTGTTCATGTTTCTATGCTTGCATGTGATCTGTAAATGTTTTACTCACATCTCAGGCCTCCGTGTGCGCGTCAATGCAGCGCACAAAAAAAAAAAAAGTGTCTAGACTTCCTTGAATTGGAAATGTACCCATGTAGATAAGGTCGGTAAGGTCGGTAATAAGGAGGTGGGGGGGGGGGGGGGGCAAATGTGAGTATTGTGAACAAGCGCTCATGTCAGCGGATGCCGGGAGACAGAGGTTGCAGTCATCAGGAGGATGTTTGTTCAAAAACAGCCAAGAGGACAGAATGTTTCAGCATGGCCGCCAACCACTTTGAGTCAGATGGTGATCCCACTGTGGACATGAGCGCCTCGACGACCATAGGAGCCTCTCTTATACATGTGACAGACAGACAAAACTGTGGCTAGATGATGATGTTACACAAACGAGTATAATACTATAAAACACCACACTCATGTGCTAACTTGCTTTGGTCCTTTTTTGAGAGCTGTGAAGGAAAACAGCCTCACTAAGGGTTCAGACGGGAGAGTTGTGACATCCCTTGTGATCTCCCACATTTCCCTTTGGGTTATTCATCCAGAACCGTTTCGCATAAGCTTATAAGCGCCCAGTCACGAACTTTGCAGGGAACATTTTAAAGTATTTCTTTTCTATTTTAAGCCAATGACTAAGCTACTTGAATGGCTGAACGAGCTTTTCACCCACATTTGTTAAATCGATCGCCTGTTTTGAGTGGCTGGGGTTCTCGGGGTTGACTCGTTTTACTTCAATGTAGACAACGTAAAGTTTAATTTCCATTCTGTCTCTGTGAACATGATTGTGAATGGTTGTCACTATGCCCTGTGATTGACTGGTGAGCAGCCCAAAGTCAGCTCGAATAGGCTCCGATCCCCCATGACCCCACACCCACATCGTCATCGTTTCGCAAGGGAAGTTTGAACATGTTCAAAATGGACTTGCGACAAGAAAAGTCAGGAACACTGTTGGTGAAACGTCTGGTGAACGTTTGGTAAACGGTCTTTGAACATTTACGACCTTGAACAAACCCTGACGAACTCTGACGGGAAAGCGCAATTTGCTACCTTTGCCAAGAGTCGCTCTTAGAAGGATAGGGGCTCTAACGTTCCTGCAGGAATAAAGGCAAATAAAGTAAATTAAATTATACACTGCCTTAAAAATGTGCCCTCTTCTCAAATGTATACTTTTTTTGCAAAGTTTCCCCACTTAAATGTTTAAGATCATCAAACTATGTAAATATCAGACAAAGGTAACCCAAGTCAACTTTTAAAATGCAATTTTAAAACGCCGATTCTGTTTGTTGAACAAAAACTATTCAAAGCTACTTGTCCCTGTGCGATAAAGTACTTGCCCCATTTCTTAGACATGACTCTGGCGAATCACATTTTTTGGCAAGCCGAGTTCATTTTCACCGACCACACGCAAGTCTGATTACCTTACTTTCTCGAGAATACCGTGTACCTGTGTATTTTACGGCCCTCCCAAATCGCCCTTCGTCGGCTGCCTTTTCTATGAAATCATAAATATTTAATACGCTACGTTATCTTCTCTGTCGGTACCTTCAAGAAGTACAGGGCAAATGTTCTCATGCTCATTAAACTGAAGGCTTTATTCCATCCTTCAGCAGTACACAGATGAGAATGGCCCGTGCAAATGCGAATTTATGTGTCTCATCGTCCTCTATGGCTTTTCGCCTCTCGTCCACTCGCACTAATTGTGTCACACAAGTTCTTCCGGGTGCCATGACATGGTAGAATAGCTGGTCATCTTGGGTTCTGCACGGACAACAATGCAAAACACAAGTCAACTTATGAATGGCTCAAAATGAAGGTTTTGGAGCGGGTGAATGCCTGGACTTGAATGAAATAGTGTGGTGTGGTATGACCTAAAAAAGCGTTGATGTTCAAAACCCCTCCAGTGTTGCTAAATTAAAGCAATTCTGCGAGGAGTAGACCAAATATCTCCACGGAAATGTAAAAGACTTGTGACTCGTTATAGAAAATACTTGATTTTGGTTGCTCCTCCTTGCTGAGGGTGCCCCAAACAGTTTGGATTTTTTTTTTTGTAATGTAAGTAAAATCCCCATTTACAAACTGCATTTTATGTTGACTGGTTATGTTTGCCTGATACTGTATTTACTTTGGTGGGGGGAAAAAAAAACAAATTGAGAATTTGAGAAGAGGGCAAATAATTTTTGATAGCGCTGTAACTGCTCACTGTTAGCAAAAATGCCCAACAGACATATAGCAGAGAGGGGACTGGAAACCATGTGTTGGCAAACCTGTCTGGTTATTTCCATGCTAGTTATTAGCATGCTTTCAGCGACATGCTTCTCAAATGAAGCATCTGTTTGGTACGTATCATTTTTTGCGTGCACTTTATTCAATTAATTGAAGTGCTCGTGTTGTACTGAGCATCTAAATCACTTTCTGTGATGGTTACCATCACATTTTTATCTTCACCTTACCCAAAACAAAACAAAGTAAAAACATTGTTGCGTTATTCCTGTGGTTGTTTCCTGTGAACAATTTTAGGGCATTTAACTTTGTATATAGGGCACTGCATCTGTTTATAGGTTGTCTTTCGCTACATACGGAGGCAAAATATTCAAAACAACTCTTAGTATGATGCAGTGCAATTCTAAAAATTAAAATGATAATTATTATCACCTCTCCGACAGTCTCGAGCAAAACTGCGCATGACAGTGGTAGCTTGAAAATGTACAATATGATGTAGGATGGCAGCGGATTCAACTCACAAGTTTGGCACATAGTGAAATACATCTAAAAAAAGAAGAACTATTAATTGTCACGACCAGTTGTACTTTTCTGTCAAACTATACATATGTAAAACACTTATGTCCACTAGCGTAATGCTAACAAATGAACAAATTACACAATCTCATAGACTAGCTAACAAGCTGCATCAATGTGGCAGTGTTATAATGCTTTTAGGATTACCGGTACTTAAGATGTACTGATATTACAACACCAATGATGCAACACATGTGAAAAGACAATGTAAGAATACTCACTGGCATATATTCTTTATCCCCTGCAAAATATTACTACTATTGCTTCAGCTTACTGGGTCACATAGTTGTTAAACTCTTCTTAGTTTGTGTCTGTATGGATGGCCAATTTGTGCACACCAGAAGGAGCACAAGGTCTGCAACGTACTCATGGCATTTCCATTCATTTTTTTTTTGGGGGGGGGATGATCTGAGACACGTGTTTTGTGTTACGAACGTGGTCGTGTAACGAATTAAAGTTGTCACTCACTTTTGTTTGTGAAGACAGATTTTTTTTTCCCCATCAGTCCGCATATTGGATCTTCTTTTTCTTTAATTTCTCACTGTATTGAACACACAACCCCCCCCCCCCCCCCCCACACACACACACACTTATGGTGCAATTTGGCAAATTTCAGTTAAATTGGGCAAATTGCACAGTTAATAAAAAGGGGGAAAGAGTCGCAGCAAGCTGTTGGCATCTTTCCCCCAGTGGAAGTGAAAAGCGACAGCATGCGTCAGAGAGAATTCATGAAGTTTTACAGTACGTGACCTCTGAATGGACCAGCTGCTGGAGAGTGTAGGAATGCCAGTGATTGATAGCGCACAAGCTGACGTAACCCGCCGCCGCTCCCACACCTTCCTCTCTGACTCTCGATATGATCAGAATGTAGCGCTGCAGCATAGTGGGTTTATGCTGGATCATGTTGCCCGAACCACTCTGACGAGCCGCTGAGGTGCGCTCAGTGCTAATACGTCAAGTGGACATCTTTGAAAGCCGGGTAGATAGGGAGCTCTTTTCATTTTGGACGCTTGGACATCATCTTCACTGATTGTTACGGTGGAAACAGATACGAGCTGTACCTGTATTTTACTTTCACTTGGTCTTTAGTATACGCAGGGCCTTTAAAGTTGTTCTGTAGTATTTACTCGAGGGGGGTCAAGAGAAGTGCTGTTATTCTCTTTAAGAACTCATGATTTTGTATATGATAGATGCCAGAATTGTTGGGACCAATTCATAAACATGCGAAAAAAATTACAAAACCCTTTTCCTGTTCTCAGGTTTTACATATGAGAACCTCCGAAAACAATCCTATTGTATAGGAATCAAGTAATCGATTATCTTCAGCTATTATTTTTGTGTTAAATTGATTTGTTCCCAGCATTTGGTATAGGGATCATGTTTTGTTCCCCCCACACATCCCAATTATCTTTATCATTAAAATACAATATTCTTAAAAGTGATCATTTTAATCATGACTAATTAAATGAAGGCGGCCCGGTGTTCCAGTGGTTCGCGCGTCGGCCTCACTCTCCCCGGGCCTGCGTGGGTTTTCTCTGCGTACTCCGGTTTCCTCACACGTTCCAAAAACATGCATGGCAGGCTGATTGAACACTCTAAATTGTCCACAGGTAAGAGTGTGAGCGCGGATGGTTGTTCGTCTCTGTGTGCCCTGCGATTGGCTGTCAATCAGTTCAGTGTGTCCCCCGCCTACTGCCCGAAGATGGCTGGGATAGGCTCCAGCAACCCCCCGCTGCCGTTGTGAGGATAAGCGGATTGGAAAATGGATGGATGAATGTTTGGATGGATAATTAAATGAAAATATAAAGCCAAAGTAATGTTAATCTTTGGTCACAACAGAATAAAAGGTGCCTCTCCTGTTTGCACTATTACATGGCACTTTACGTCAGTTACTTCAAGATGATCAACAATTAATTCCACAAATACTTTCATCACTTTGTCAAGTAATAAATTATTATGCCCATTCCTACTACGGTGCGTAGATGTGATTCGCACTTACACTTCACGTATATTTAGGCTTTCACTTACCAGCGTGTCGTTTTAATACCTTTCATTTGCATATCTGTGGTTTACCAACCAATACTTCCTTTGGTAAGTAATGCGACAGTAGTAGTGCAGTAAATGTACATGTTGGAAGAGTGTTTTTTTTTTAAATCCTCAGACAGCACTGAGTTCCACAACAACTGTTTGACAATCTGATGGAGCTCATTTTCTACCTACAATAAATATTGATTACTACTGTGACATCATCATTATAGTTGGCAGAATACCGCAATAATATTAAATCATGCAATAAAAGTATGGCATGATTTCATATTGAATTACATAAGCCAGTGGTCACCAACATGGTTCGGGTAGCAGGTAACCCCCAAGGACCACATGAATAGCGGGACTGTTCTCAAAGTGTGATTTCCTGGGAATGTTGCAGAAGTGATCGTTTCAAAATGTGAACACTTCCAGAAATTTTTAGAAAGAGTTGCGTATTAATATTTACTGTAGCTCAATTCAATGTTACTTCTAGAGCACTTTAAAAACACCCATCACTGCATCTGTTTTCTACCTCGTTAAATCATGAATATGATTAGTGTCTTCCCATAATTTGAGCAAATTGGTTATTTCAGAAGTGTGTATCAAGCTGGCAGCTCTTCGCATTAATCATGAACTAAGAAGTAGCTCTCAGTTTCATAAAGTTTGTTGACACCTGGTTGTTGAAGTTAACTGCACGTCATTCCATGATACCCATCCCTACTAGTTGAATGATGAGATATTACGATTGATGGCTATAATATTATTAAACTGAATTGTGCAGTCAGGTCTGGAGGAGTTTCCTTGTGCCAATACAACACAGTAATGGACAGTGCAATGGCTTTGGCCTTTCAGTGAAGCTGTGACACACAAACAACTGTTATCCACGTCACACAAGAGAGCTTTACGGAATCTCTTAGTCGATAAGAGACAAATAAGACCTTGCTATATTGAATATTTAGACTAATGCGCCACGCACTTTCATGCCATCCTCCAAATGTCCCACACAACCAAAAGCTGGATTTACACTGCAGGTCATGCCTAGCTCCAATTTAGTACCATAGTGTTAAGCTGACCTGGACTGATGCTGCCCTCTTGGTTTAGATGTGTAGTGTGAACTCGGCAATACTCTGCTAGTTGCCATTATTTTCCTTAATTAATGTTCGATACACCTATTATGTATTATGTTTAGACCACAGACGTCAAACTCAGAGCCCGGAGGCCAGATCTGGCCCGCGGCATCCTTTTATGGGGGCCATCCATCCATCCAATTTCTATTCTGCTTTTCCTCTTGAAGGTAGCAAGCATGCTGGAGCCTATCCCAGCTGTCTTCTTTAAAGTCTTCGGTTAACCTAATGTGCATGTTTTTGATGTGTGGCGGGAAACTGATGTACGGTATGAACAAGAAAACTTCACACAGGATAGCCCCTTGTCAAGATTCAAACGCAGACCTTCTTGTCTTTGGGGCAGATGTGCTCACCACTAGTGACAAGCGATGCATATGTTCAATAATTTGGTGACGTTATTTAATTATAACAAGGAAGGTGCGACACTGGGCCTAAAAAGGGGGGTGGGGGTTGATGCTCTCAAAAATCTGTTTAGCCGCAGATAAGACGCTCCAGCATTTTATTTGATATTATAAATATAATTACAAGTTATGTTTTTAGCACCCCCTCCCCATGTCTCAATCAAGCCCCCCCCCCCTTTAGGAGATAAAGAATCCTGGAGCCGTCCCGAGTTATAGTATATGAATCATCTCAACCAGCAATATTGCACCATACAGTTTCATTACCGCTCATCCTAATCCTCTGGATTTATTTAGTGTACCTAATGTCGCGGTCAGTGAGCTACTAAAGACTGCCCTTGGGGGAAGCAAAGAAAGGCGCATGTGTCCTTTTATTGTGAAACCAAACAATCGGAAAACGTTTGCTTTTGGCTGACTTGACACCGCGCTCTTTCTCTCTTCCCCTCTCCGCGTGCGCGGGTGCGTTTGAGCGGCTATGCGTGCGTGTGCGCGTATTTGACTGCGCTCGCTTCCTCGGCGGTCGCCCGCGCTTGCCCAGTCTTCTGCTGCACATCCACGGCGGAGCTTGACGCCGAGGAGGCGGACGGACAGGAGTTACACCTCGGCCAGCGGTGCCTGGTGGAGGTGCGGTGGCGGCAGTGGTGGGGGCCAGCGGACGACCCTCCTCGCCCTTCCTAAAATTGAGAACTCATCTTGTCCTGGAGTAGTTTTTTTTTCTTTTTTAAATTATAATATTTTTTTTCTTGCTTGTTGTTGGGTTCAGCGTACTTTTCTCCGCGGCTCCTCTCTCAGTTTGCGCTCAGTATCCGAAATGGAAGATGGTCCGTCTTCGACAAGCTGTTTCAGAAGGTTAACGGACTGCTTCCTGGGTGCAAGTAGGTACACTTATTTTTAAGACATAGCAAATTATCAAGATGATGTCCAAGACTTGGAGCGTATAGCGCGCGGCAGCAATTCCGTGCGAACGTCTCGACATTTTGGCGTCTTGTCTCCTCACGTGAGGCTACTTAAGTTTATGAATGACACATTGATGGCTCCTCCACGGGTGTGGAGTTGGAAGCAACACGATTCGCTGCTTGTATAGCGTGTGCGGTCCGGTTTAATAAAACATGCAGCGTGTTGGTCGCGCGTCACGCCGAGGACCGCAAAAATAACCAAACAGCATAACAAACGAGAAATTCCAAATAACTTTTTATTCCCGTTTCAATATTAGAGTTGCAGCCTTTATGGAAATGCGTTAATTACCACATTTCATGTACAGTATTGTAATAAATGTTGCAAATCAATTCAGAGGCGGCTCACGACCCCCAAGGGATCCTAAGCAAAATAACATTTGGGGGCCTTGGCAATAATAATTATTGTTGAACATTCATATATCTACCGTTATTGCAGAAGTGTTAAACTACAAAAGCGAACTGGGATTGATTTACACAACATTGCAAATGTGAAAGCACCAAATGGGACAATGAATAAGAAACTAATTTTAAAAAATACTCCAGTATATGCATTTACAGTAGTGCAAATCTATCATCTGGTTTATTATTTTTGGTTTTAAAAAACTGCAACAAGCAACAATATTTTGTAGTGTGAGCACAACAATAAAGGCTAGCAAAAGGTGAAATCCCTTACATGTATGAAATACACAAAATACAAAAGGAAAAAAGTCATGCAATGTCAATCAAATAACTAATTATGTAACCGAAAACAGGTACCCAAAAAGGGGGACAGAAAGGACACAAAAATGCTTTTAAAAAGAAAAATAACAAAATATACAAAAGCTGTATTTGTAAAAAAAAAAACAAAAAAAAAACGAAAGTATACCTTGATCCAAACATTTAACATTCTTAACATTTTTTAATCCCTCAATACTCTTAACTGTTGATTATTCTTGAGTGGTCACTGAGCCCAATAATCAGGTGCTTAGTTCTCCTTGTATAAAGTCATATAACCTTTTATATGGGATTACCAAATAAAATAACTATGAATATATTCTCAAACTACCCCAAAATGTAACATGAAAACTGCTCCCTTGTAAAATGAATGCCACATGGTTATTATCTTGTCGATCTCTTTTACGCCTCTGAAAAGTCACCAGTTTCCCCCCCCCTCATATACACTCGCATCTCCTCACAGAGATTCACGGACTGAAGTACACTCTGTTGATCTCCTCCTATGTGTCGTTTTGCAGTACAGTCTGCTGAAAGGATAACATTGTGTTTGATAGCATTTGCGATTAACTTGCACACATTCTAGCACGCCACATGAGATATTCAGAGAGTCGGGTTACCTTTAGGGAATGTGCATTTCTTGGAATGTCACTGATGGCAAAGCACACAAACTAAAATATGCTTGTTTGGGTATTAATTTCTCTTTTTTTTTTGTCCACAATGGCTTATTTTATTTTATCATGTTATCAGGTGTTCGATCGCTGTACTATAATCAGTGTCGAAGTTCTTTTGGTAGAGATATATTTTTGTTTCCAAATGTTTTGCACAAATAATGTCTTCTGAAAAGAGCTTTGAATAAGACAAGAGCAAATTAAGAAAACACACCTTCTTCCACATAGGCCATGACAAGAAGACTTTTTTTTTAGTTTTTATTTTTTGATGTATGACATCAAAACCAGTCATTGGTTCTGTAATGCCTGCCTTGTAATGATTTGCGACTGGTCAGATCCCAAAGCAGGCAGAGCATAGAGGAAGGGTTTTTTTTTTTTTAATAAAGGTTTCGACAGATGGGTAAATTTGGTATGTTCATACGTACACAAAAAATTAATAAATAAACCCAGTAACGCAAGGCTCAGGAGAAGATTACAAAACTAAAAAGTTACCACGTCCCCCTCACAGTGCACAGGTCGTAGGTTCGAATAGGGCGCTGGCCTTCCTGCGTGGAGTTTGCGTGTCGCCTGCTTGGCTTTTTTCGGGTACTCCAGTTTCCTCCCACATTCCAAAAACATGCACGGTGGGTTAATTGATGGTTTGAAATTGTTCTTAGGGGTGATTGTGAGTGTGAATGGGTATCTGTCTACATGTGCCCTGCGATTGGCTGGCAACCAGTTCAGGGTATACCTCGCCTATACTGCCCAAAGTCGGCTGGGCTAGGCTCCAGCACGCCCGTGACCCTGGTTGGATGAGATTTTTTTTCTTCTTACCATACATGTTTTTTTTTTTTTTAAACTGTAACATTATAGCTTTGTTAGAACAACAGGTTTAATTGTGACGTGAGTCTTACTGTACACAAAGACATGGCATTGGGCTCTTCATGTGACAGGCCAGTATGCACAGGTGGGCTGCATTATCTGTGGTTTGTTTTGCAGCAACTGATGATATGTTTTCCATTGTTTGTCCCCTCTGAAATGGGACTTGATGCAAGAGTGGCCAGCTAATGCAGACCCGGGGTATGTTGACATCACCGCTTGCTCATCTCATTGTAAATCGCGTAACCCTAACACACAGTTGCAGTAATTCCAGCTGTTTGTAGTGGCTTGTGTGACTGCATTGTTGGCCCGCAGTGTTCGTTTAAGGTCAACCCTAATGTGATCTCTCGTGCATTTTTTTCAACCCAATTGGCTTTTCAACATATTGCTTAACTGGATGAAGAAGGCTGAACATTGTCAGGCAGGAAGTGCTCATTCTGGACATTTCTGACCTGACTGCATAGCATCTCGCTTTCACCAACATTTTTCCTGAAACTTATGAAGCTGTAAAAATCAAAGCTTGAGTGAACTTGTCACTTGTCTCACATACGACTTTATATGTGTCCCCACCAAATGACACTGCTGGCAGAGTGTCAACATGATGTCATTAAAAGGATGAGCGCCAGCGGACTTTTTTTCTTCACCTGTGAGGAGCATTCCCACATGCCGATGAGGCTTGGAGTTGACGCGTCAATCGCAAAGAGCTACAATCATTGCCTGTTGGTTACAGACTTTTTTTTTTTTGTATTTGATGCCCCATGTGCGCATTGCGCTGCTTGGCAACCTGCTCAACTCGCAATCCGCACCATCTCCGATGGGTTCAGTTATGTGCATGGTATTCTCATTAAATTGCTTTCATTTGGATTTATTCAAAAAATTGAACACAAAAACAAATTTCCACATTACGCAAGGTGGCTGTGTCAAAAGCCGAGACGGGAGAATTTCCCTCGTACTGCAGAAACGCATTGCCAAACACATTAAGAACACGTCAAAAACAGGCTCTTTAAATGCTAGAACAAACACAATCCGTAGTGCTTTGCGCTCGCTGCTTTGCAATATGAAATATTTTCATACTGTACGTAATCAGACTTTTATGCTACATTCTAAAGAGAACTTATTTCCTGTCTTGAAGTCATAATCATTGTGTTCATATTTTCTCGTTCATGCTGTATTTCAATATGGTAATTATTATTTGTGCTGATGGATAAAAGCACCCATTTTCATTCAAGGTCAGAACAGGGTAATTAGACAGTTTATTCAGTTGCATTTTAATATCTACTTGTTCCCATACACTGACCGGGAATTGAGAATTTGGGAATTCATTGAACCGATATCATGTGGTGAGGTTTTGATGGGCGTGTTTGAACCAGGAGTCACCAGCTCTGGTCCGAAATTGGTTACCCCTGGTTGAAATCATAGATTGTCAAAAACTGCATGGGCAAAAGTGATCAGTCCGCACTGATGTCCATGAATGCTCTATTTTGCTTATAACGCAAAGACAATTTGTTTGCTTTCAGCCTGATTGGGCGCATCGGAGCTTCTGGAAATCAATTATTTGTGTGCAGTCAGGTCAATTTCATGTAGTATTTGCCCACAACAAAGTATGTAGATATGGTACTCCTGAACTTTAAAATGCTTTTCATGGTATAGAAAGTATAACAGCATCTTTCTCATCCCAACTGTCATCCCCTTGCTTCAACTATATTGTGGTGTGGTGTCTTTTAATACTGTATCGTTAGTCCAGGTCCAGGTCAGTTCTCATGTTACATTAGCATCAGCATCAGGACCAACACTAGTTTTTAAAGTCTTAATTCGTGCACTGATGTTGCAGAGCATATCATGTTCATTTTAAGCCATGACATAACAAGAGGAGTTTGTCAGCACCCCCATTTATTGACCCCGTTTTCCAATATGTTTTTGTGGTTGAAAAATAATGCTGCACAGTGTATTTCAAAATGCTGTCAGTATTTTGTTTTTATTGTTAGGGGGAGCCCTCGAGCAAGACTTTTTCTCTTGCTTTAAATACATGAAGTTCAAGCCAAAAAAAATAAGCCTGCGATGCAGTTTGAAACCTTTATGTCAAAATCTGCGGAGCACTGGTTCAGCGCCAGGGCACAGTGCACGATGTTAGTGACAAAACAGATGACATTCTCCTCAAGGCATCCTCCATCCATTGACCCCTCTGTCAGCTGGTCAAAGTCTCGGTATCTGAGGGGATGGGAAAAGGCCACAGACGGATAGATTCCCTTCCAACTTGTCCTCATGTTGGAACTCATCGAAAAACGTGATACAGGAGAAGACACAGGATCTGAGTTCTGTGGTTCTCATTAGCAGCTTCCCATCAGTTCGACATCAGTCCAGATGTGCGGTGACGAACGCGACCCCGTAGTGGACGGGGCTCTGGGAAGCGGTGGAGGTGGTGAAAGGGGAATGCGGTGTCGCAGCATTTACATTAAACCTGTGGTTTGGACAAAATGCTGACTCTGAGGCACAATGATTGGTGCCATCCTCAAAATTCTCATCAATTGAAGCAAGTTGATGTGAAATTATGAATGGTCACAGTCACTCTCACTTTCATGCTGCTGGCGCAGGCTCAATTCGAGCTCAATGCCACGTTCGTAATCGCCTGTGGTTGACAGGCGATCACTTCAGGATGGAGTTGGCTGTCAGCTGGGTTTGACTCAACGTTTCTTATAACTCCAAACAGGATGAGCTGTATAGAACATGGATGGACTGCAGTTCAATCACAGAGTTAGCTGATGTTCCTCTTGATATTGTATATGTCTGTCATTTGTCACTCCTTGCCTGTGAGCACACGCCAAGATGTCTTATCCCAGCTTGCCATTTATAGCGCCATCCCTTTATGTGTATACCTGGGCCAAGGAAGTGGAAATAATGCAAATTACATTTCCATTGAGATCCTCTCTCTCTCTCTCTCTCTCTCCCTCCCCTCTTTCTCTCCATGTTTCCACCACATGTGGTTTTCGAATGGGGCTCACAATTATTCACGATATAATATTGTCACGACTATGGTTTATAGTTGCCGATTCAAAAAAAAAAAAAGAAATCCTTTGTCAAATAAATTCATATTAAATTAGTGCTCAACGAACTGATTTACCAGTATTTCTATTTTAAAAAATATGTTTTAATGGGATGAAAGTGTCTGAATTTTTCCATGCCAGTGCCACATTGAGCAAACTCATGGAAGAGTTGTCATTTGTGGAGGATTTTGGCTTGATCAGCTTTTCTTCTTTAAACAAGAAACTAGTTGGGAGTAGATCAATAGTACCTCTGCTGGTTGCAGCCAAGTAGTGCTTTAAATAAACGATCACAAATAATCACTGATCAGTCCCACACAATTATGCATGTTTTTGGAATGTGGGAAGAAAGCGGAATACCCGGACAAAACCCACACAAGCACGGGGGGAACATGCAAACTCCACACAGGAAGGCCAGGGCCGGAATTGAACCCACGGCTTATGCTCTGTGTATATATCATTTATTTTATTTTTTTCAGTGTGTAGCAAAATTTGGATATTTGGTTGGCTCTCTCATTCATCCCGAGAGATGGGACAAACGACATTTTGTCTCACCCCTAATCAAGAAGCATGATGTTTATCTACTTAATCTGACACCATTGAACTGCCTCATATTGATTGATCAGTGTAGGTTAGAACACACTCTGCAAAGGAGTACAAGAAGAATGTGCGTGCACTCACCTGTATATGCTCACACACTCACCTCTTGGCTTGATGAATACATGAGGTGAAATGTGGGAAAGAGAAATCAAGGCCTATCCATCGTCACTTTTGGTGCCCGCTGAATGTCAGTGTCAGCTGCTGTGCTACGCCCTTTTCGGAGAGTAGATAAGATAAGAACCACATATGCTCTTCAAACCTCCTGGCAAGGGAGTCCCAGGCGGAGCTGCTGACGCACGCACCCTGCATCCAGCCCGCCACTCCCCACCCCTCACACATCCGCTCCCTTCCTGCCTCAGACTCTTGTCATGAAAAGTGAAAAGTAGTACCCTGGCAGCTTGCCCTTGACTCTGTGCCAGGCAGTGTAAGCTTCAATAGAAGTGGTCCTTTCCCCTATTCACTCATTTTTCATGAATGTGTAGCAGAGAAGAAACATGCTGCCCACTAAAGATCAGCTAGACTCATGACCTTACCACTTGACATCATCTGACTGGAGCACTAAAGGCACAAGCTCACTTAACATTTCTCCTACACCTCTCACTGAGGTCACGTCCACATCACCTCTACTCATATTTTGAAAAAACCAAAATATTTACCGGTACTGGTTACATACACACACCATTTAGTGATTACCAACGTACAGGAAACTAATAAATGGTTAAAACTGCTGTTAGAATTCCCTCACACTTATTTTGAAGGTGCCATTATTTACAAGCAGGTTTGTTTCGCCATCTGCACATCTACACCACATTTGTAGCAGCTGTCTTCATCCCTTTAAACGATAGTCATGTATCACCCTTGACGCTTTGCCAGCTTGGTTTGTGATTGAAATTTCCTTCCTTTATTCTAATGAATCTAGCAGCCTTGCCACAGTAATAAAAAACATCGAAAGTCAAATATGTTGCTCAAGAGAAGAGAACATTCTCATGCAACCCCAATCATTGTTCTACACAAAGGCTGTGGCTAGAGAAATAAGGCCTTGCTTCATAGCACTTTCTTGTTTTCAGCAATTCTCTAAAGGAGCCTCATATAAAAGAAATGCGGCGTCAAATAGACTCTGGGGCTTTTTCTTCTTGTGTGAAAGTGTAACAGGTCAAATGTCATCAAGCAGTTCGAGATTTTCCAGTCCTGATTGAGAAAACGGGCGGAAATAAATCAGAAGGATGTTGTATTTATTCATAAATGACTTTGCTCTTAGGTGGCTTGATGTCGGCCCGTTTCGACACTTTAAAATCACTATAGACCAGAAAGCCTGCAAATTATTTATTCCCAACAGCAATTTACCTCCATATAAAGTCAGCCCTTACCTCATTGAATAAAAAGCCTTTAGACTGGGATTGCAGCTTACAAAAATCCATTGTTTTGCTCAAATTCTGCACACATTGTTCACCCAAAACATGTTGTAGCCAAATCTTGTTGATTGACTGTGAGACTTTTCATGCTTAATTTTGAAATGATCAGAGCAGCGATCCAGACAGACTGTGACTCGTTTGGCCTTCCCTTTCCCATTGTCAGGGTGTGGTGTGTTGTCGTCCAGATAAGTATTACATAACAATACCTCACTGCATGAACTCAGGCTTCGGTTTTTACACAGGAAGCACAAGTCTGAGTCAGGCAACACGTCTCTGCCAAATGGGCTCAACTCATCCGTGAACATGCAGCGCAACAAGCTGCTGACCGCCAATGCATGACTCCAAATGTACTGCTATCCAGTCAATATACTTAGTAACTTGGATATTGTTTTTAGTCCATATTATAGTCATTATACGAGTAATACTTCAAACATCAGGAAATGATCTAATAAGGATTTAATTTTGAACAGTTTGATATTGTGAAAAAACATCCCTTGACAATAATGTGACCTGGGTGGCACATTTATCCTAGTCCTTCTCTCCTCGGCAGTCTGAAAGTTGTTGATTGTTGCAATCAAATCCAATTTTGAAAAGAAACGTGCCATTCAAATAATTCCCCTCACTTAATTGCTTTGACTGGATACTACGTGTTAGGCGTTCAGTGTAGGCATGGTTGAGCATGTCACAATCCAAGCAAGGATGTTTGTTTGTGCTGCTCGAGATAATTAGAGTCGATATCCCGCACTGCTGCTATGACTTACATATGCTCGGTGGTGGGCAGCTTCTGTCATTCGCCAGCGGCGGTTATATATAAATTGTTAGACTATTACTGCTGCTCCTGTTGCTTCTCATCCCTAAAAGGCCCCTCATCTTTTTTTCTTCGGGTCCATGTCAGTCGTCGGACAACCAAGAATCATTTGCGTCAGCGCTTATTCTGTCAGTTACCATCAGTCGGCAATCCGCCAGCAAAAATGGGAGTCCGTCCGTGACGGACTGACGGAACTCTCGTCAGTACTGACGGGCAGGTGGAAATTCCCATTTCTGCATGTACTGAAGAAAAATATCAACGCAACAATTGGGTTTGTGCTCCCATTTTGTATGAGCTGAACTCAAAGGTCTAAGACTTTTTCTATGGATACAAAATCTGTGACACAGCGATAGGCAAGCCGACTGCAGGAATGTCCACCTGAGTTGTTGCCCATGAATGTTAATACCTCGACCGTAAGCCATCTCCAAAAGGCATTTCAGATAATTTGGCAACAGATCCAACCGCCCTCACAATCACAGGCCACGTGTAACCAGTTCACCAACCTCCAACAGTCCATGACTTCCATGTATCCAGCATCTTACATTCCCAGGATCATCTGAGAACAACCACCTGGACAACTGCCTCAGCAATCGTTTCGCAAAACCCAAGGAGTTCTGCTTAAACAGTCATAAACTTTCTCGAGCAACCTCATCTGCATGCTTGGGGTCTCGACCTGACTGCAGTTCGTTTGCTTAACCGACTTGAGTGGCAAAATGATCTCGGAAATGTGTTCTGTTCATGGATGAATCCCAGTTATCACTCTACATTGCAGTTGACAGACGGCACGTATGGCGTCAATGGGGTGAGCAATATGTTGACGTCAACGTTGTGGACAGAGTTGCCCTTGGTGGTGGTGGGGTTAATACATTTGAAAATGCACACAGATACAATGATGAGATCCCGAGGCCTCAGGTTGCAAGGATCTGTACACATTTCCTGGAAGCTAAAAACATGCCAGTTCTTGCAGGGCCAGCATACTCATCAGACATGCCAGCTATTGAGCATACTTGAGAACCTCTGGATCGCCCTATACGACACGGCGTGCAGTTCCTGCCAATTTGCTGCAACTTCGCACAGCCGGTGAAGAGGCCTGGGCCAACATTCCCCAGGCCGCAATTAACAACCTGATCAACTCCGTGCAAAGGAGATGTGGCAATGCAGGAGGCAAACGGGGGTCACCAAATACAATATATGTTGAGAAATGAAGGAGGGTATCTCAATAGCTGGTTGAAAAAGCTGCTGCTGCTGCTGCTGACTTGCTCATCTGCATTCAGGTCCCAAGTATATTACCTTTTTTGTTTCTCTAATATAACCTGTATGGTAGAGTGAATGTATTCACTGAATATTGAGATGCAAAATATTGAAGATGAGCAGAGAAAGGACAGGAAGCAAATCATAAACACTGCGTTTTGGTCATCACTGGTCTGAACAGTATTCTCAATGATTGTTTTCATCCTTTACGCCTTTTTTTTTTTCAAAGCCAGATTTGGCTTTTTGCTCATGTTGTATCAATTATAGCACATCAGTTTGCCTTAGTTTGCCATCACACTACCTGACCTGCACACTCCCCCCCTCCCAAATATACCATCACATTGAAGTAAACACTCTCTAGAGGACCAGTTGCACAGCTGAACGTCCTCCAAAAGAAACATCCCCTTCTCATCCAGTGGACACTTGCGAGAAATCATTTTAGAGAAATGAAAGTATGTACAGTACTCGTCACCTCGTTTACCCCGTCACTAAATTCTTGTGTAAATAAAATGTTTTGTTCATGTGCACATACATCACTGCTGCAAAATTTGCACAGATTCATCGTCGTCTTCATTATCATCACTTGTGCAACTTCTTCTTTCAAATTGAACTGTAATTTTTTAGACTTTTATTTCAGAATTAAAAAGAAGAGTTGTATAGATCATACGTTTATTAATTCACATAACTTTAGAGAGGTTTTATATGTATAATATTATTTTGTAATTAGGCATGCGTACCTTGCCGGCTGTTGGGTTAATTTCAATGTGCAAATCAAATGGTCAATTTGCAAATACAATTCTCTCTCTCTCTCTCTCTCTCTCTCTTTATATATATACACATACATACGCGTGTGTGTGTGTACAGTAAGTGCTGCTTATGACAGTAAACACTTCCTTGTGTTCCAAACGGCACAAAAGTTTCAGCAATGCCGTGCTCTGGTTTCTGCCGACAGCAGCTCTCTTTGACCCTCCCCCAGCCCCTTAAGTTGCTTTGATTTATTAAGCCATATTCCGCCGATTTGCGTCAGAGCTGGCCAGGAGTTTCACGAGGCCTTGCACTTCTGAAGCCCGGTGTCTCGTGTCTGGACAGTGTCAGACTGAAGAGCAGCATCCTGCACCCCCCAAATCCTCCTTACCTCTACCTTCCATTTCCTTATTTGCCTGCAAATGCAAGTTCTGTAAGACCTTGACACACAAAAACATGTAGGTTTGTGTCTGTGTTTGAACTAATACTTAACTCATATTAAAAGACAGTCACTGATCTGTAGTGGTACAGTCAGCTGATTTTGTTGCATGCGGCGTGCGGGTCTATTCCCACTCATGATGGTGTGAACGTAGTTTATCTCTATGTGACCTGTGACTGATTGGCAACCAATCTGGGGTGCAGTCGAACCTTTTGCCCAAGTTGGTATTCAACGATGTGACATTAATTCTTTGTATTAATCAAATGATAGTTCTGCTTTTCTTCCTGTGTTTTAAAATGAGATGAGGCTACATCTCACTATTTGCTGTCTTACTTTGTTGAAACCCTTTTTGGCTTATGGATGGAACCGAAAGTCATTATGTTGGGACTTCTTCTGTCATATTGTATGATTAATTTTCTGTCCTGAACCAGGAGCTCGGTCCTTGAAGCCACTGGATAACCTAAATATGTTGGTTTCTTTTTTTGAATCAAGGCAGCCGCGAGCAGATTCCGGTCAAGCATTCAAAACAAATTCTCCTCAACAATAATCTGGCGAAAGGCTTTTTTCCCTGACAACAAAGACAGTAAACAGCAGCACTTAGCGACCTCTCAAGAACCTAATTGCCTATTAAGCACAATCGAGTCCTCCTTTATTCTGCGGCCTCTGTTGGGGGCTCCCATCCCTTGAGACACTGCTTGACTGTAAACATAGATAAACATTGCCCGCCTGTATGAGTACTTCAGGTGCTCCCATGCTTGCCCAATTGTAACAGCATGTCACATATTGTCGCACAAAGTAATGCCACATACTCCCATATTTTGTTTTCCTTTGAACTTCCCGAATATGTATTTTCCAAATCTTTATGCATTAGTTATTCATGAAAAAAGGCTGTGCAGTGAGTGAGTTCAAACAGTCTTTTGCTTCTGTGCTTCTCAGGCTTGACAGATGAGAAAGTGAAGGCCTACCTCTCTCTGCACCCGCAGATGCTGGATGACTTTGTGCTGGAGAGCGTGAGCGCCGAGACGTTGGACAGATGGCTGAAAAGAAAGACCAGCAGCAGGCCTGCAGGTACAACCACTAACACACACATTCGTCCAAACGTGTACTTTTCGGCATCACTCCGACATCATGATTGGATCTGCTTTAATGTGTTCCTTTGATTAGATTTGTACGTTTCAGACCACATAATCCCGAATAAATCAACCACAAATAGGGGCTGCCTTGAATTTTCGTGTTTACGTCCATCTTTTGCTTTTTATTTGTCACGGTGGATACGTTCCCAAACTACCCACCAGCAACATCCACCACATAGAGCGACTATGTTTTCACGCTTCCTACTTAAAACACACTTGTTAAAGTATCTCTTTATGCTTGTTCTCATTCTCGCTCAAGAAATGGACGACTATCGTGTAACATCACTTCGAGGGAACAAAGAAAAGACATTTGCTCTCACAGTTGTCTAAATAGGAGGTCAAGCTGTTTATTTGTCATTCCCATTTAACGTTTACAGTAAAACTGAACATGTTGAGCTCTTCTCGTGATTCAATTACACATAAAGTCAATAAAGTTGGGCCGAATTTGCTACACTGTCCACGCCAGGAAAAAGTGGACAAACAGACAAAATAATCATTGCGATCGATGGGCACCATCGGAGACTTCAGCAGGGGAACAATTGTGAAGAGAGCAACTTGTAATTATTTATCAGTGTTTTTTCGAAGATCTTTTGTGGGTTTTAATTTATTATTTTCAAAAAATAAACCTGTGCATCCAATTCTTGTCAGTCATGGCTTCCTGTGACTATCCGAGCTTCCGTTCCATTAAAATGGCCCAGATTTCAGACTAAGTCACTTTGTAAGTAGATTGAGTTGAGACTGTCATTATATCAGAATTCATAGGTTTTTTTGTCTGGTGTTGCGACATGACATTATGTAAAATGGGCGCCTTGGCTCAATAAATTTTGTGCTAAATAGAGTACTGCAGTCTTCTTGGTATGTACGGTAAGTGGTTGGTGCCCCACCAGTTTTCTTGTCATATAAAAATGGCACTGCACTAAAATATTTCCCCGCGCACATTTTTGAGGGGGCATTTATTGATTATTTTGCTCATTTGCTGTCTAATGCCTCACCTGTACATATTCTTTAATTGTCATTGTGTGTGATGTACAACAGAAGAGAAGGAACTGGCTTGTTTACTGCTTGTTGGATGTGTTCGAGCAGGCCATGTTGAGTGTGTACCGCTCCACACTCAGTGAGCTGTTTCCCAGACCAACGGCATCCATCAAGGGCCAACAGTGCTGGCGCACAGCCCAGTCGAGCTGCTGACGTCAGAGGCGTCCTCCAGAGACATGCAGCTTGGCTGAAGGGGGCCGGGGGGGGGGGGCAAGAGTTTGGGTTGTCGGCGGTGGTAGCGAGGGTGCTGGCTTTGGGTGTGGAGGAAACTGGAATAGGATAGACTTGTCAGATTTTGAAGCAGCTCTTTTCTTACAAATGGAAGGGCGTCCGTTTCTCAAGGCGCTGGTGGTAATCAAACTCTCTGGCGCCAAGTATGAATAACTCACTGGAGTCATTCAGCTTGGGTCCGTGCAGAGGAATCGGAGCAGAACTTTATCACAGTGCAGTGAGAGAGAAGATGTGAGATCATTTTACGGAGGAGTTTAGCCTGCTTAGTGCAAGTACCAAATACCCTTTACACCTTCTGGCACTTGAATTGTTCAAGAAGGCCCGTCTTACCACCAAGCAGTAGAATGTGTTCATTTCAGTGCAATATGCATTTTATTGTGCTTTCATGTCAATTTCCCCAAAATATACATCCCAGACTATTGCACTTCTAACAATCCCTTTGTTAGGGTCCACTCTGCACGTTGGTTCACTTACATTATGAAATGTCCTTCCATACCTATTTGTCATGTTCTTGTTTATGATGATACTAATGCAGCGTGTTATACCGGAGACAAATTCCTTGTGTGTTCTACATACTTGGCCAATAAAGAGGATTCTGATTCTGATTCTGATTCTGATTGATGCAGTTAGTTACGCTTATAACCAGGCTGGATCCAAAGCCATGATTTCAAACGTCTTCAAGCTTGAAATATTTGGTGTGAAGACAAGAGCAATGTAAGTATAATATTCACAGAAAGTTATGCTAATGGTAATTCATGACTAAGCAGAAAGACCTGGTCAAATATGTTGGTTCAACTTTAGCACGTGTTTCTGTGTTGCACTAATCAGAGATCATATACTGTTACCTGTTTTATTTTAGACTCTCAACCAAAGATACACAAAGTATATTGGTGACCATTTTTTATGAAGAAATGACTTTGAATTGGATCATGTACAACAGGTGCCATGCATTTGAATAGTCTGTTTGTGATGCGCACCTTCTTGACAGACTGATACAAAGTCTGCATCACAGCAGACCCACGGACCCGCCTATCAGTCTCACGCTCCATCCTGCACTCACTCGTGAATAATATCCCAAGATACTTGAACTCCCCCACTTGCGGCAGAATCTCATCCCCGACCTTAAGAGGGCACTCCACCCTTTTCGGACTGAGGACCAAGGTCTCAGATTTGGAGGTGCCGATTTTCATCCCAACCGTTTCACTCTCGGCTGCAAATCACTCCAATGACAGTTGGAGATCATGGCTTGAAGAAGCCAACAGTACCACATCATCTGCAAAAAACAGAGATGCAATATTGAGGCCACCAAACCGGATCGCCTTAACACCTCGGCAGCGCCTTTAAATTCTGTCCATAAAAGTTATGAACAGGGTGACAAAGGGCCGCCTTGAGGAAGTCCAACCCTCACTGGAAACAAATCCAACTTACTGCCAGCAATGCAGACCAAATTCTGACATTGGTGGTATAGGGACCGAACAGCCCATACCAGGGCTTGGTACTCCATTCTCCCAAAGCACCCATGACAGAACTCCTCAAGGGACACGGTCGAACGCCTTCTCCATGTCTACAAAACACATGTAGACTAGTTGGGCAAACTCCTATGCACCCTCGCGGACCCTGCCAAGCGTATAGAGCTGGTCTGCTGTTCCTCCGTGACTTCAAACCCAGAGACAGGAGAGCCCACTTCAAAATCTCCACACTCTGCTTCCTCAATAGGTGTGTTGGTGGAATTGATGAGGTCTTCAAAGTATTCAAACCACCAACTCACCACGTCCCATGTCGAGGTCAGCGGCACCCCATCTCCACTATCCACTGTGGTTTACTGTTTCCCCCTCTTGAGACACCGAATGGTGGACCAGAATTTCCTCTAAGCCATCCTGAAGTTGTTTGCCATGGCCTTGCCAAACTCCTCGCATGCCCGAGGTTTTGCCTGAATGACCGCTGAAAGTGCATTCCCTTTGGCCAGCCAGTTTCTGTCAGCTGCCTCCGGAGTCCCACTGGTCAAAAAGGACTCTTTGCTCAGCTTGATGGCATCCTCCCAATCACGCCTTTCCAGTTCTCACTGTCACTGCCCACATGAGCATTGAAATCCCCCGGCAAAATGATCGATAATCTGAACTCCTGTTTAGTGCATAGGCACAAACAAAAGTTTGTTGCACCGTGCATGGCCACGATGTATCATTATCTTAATGGTCTCCTTTTGCACTTTCTTTACAATAGTTGCATTATGTTTGCTTACGGGGGATTCCTTTGTGCTTGTTTAGACACGCTTTAAGTGTATTACATGTTAGCATTATTAGCGTTTCCTCAAAGGGATGTTATGCAACGGTCTCCCATTTCCTGACATAGATTTTTGTGTTTGTGTTGAAGTTGACAAAATCTTTCCGGCTGCAGGAGTTGGGTTGTAGAGGGCAGACAGGGTTATGTTCCATGATGTGCACCACATTTACAGATGGTTGGTCATGTGCACCACATTTACAGATGGTTGGTCGGGTTTTGTAGCCTCAGTTATTCAGTGCAACCCTGGAGCATACTGTTCTTGTTCTTGATGTTCGGATCTAACTCGGTAAAATTTCAGATCCAGAGCTGGAGTCTGATTTCTTCCTAAATTTAGAAAGTTTCTTCTTGACTTGGGTCGTTCTAATGGGATATGATGTCCATAGAGATTTTAGTGTTCACCTTTTATGGCTTCAGCACTTTGCTTGTAACTTCCTGCCTGATGTTGGGATGGGCAATAACAACAAGCTCATGGAGATTGTGTGACTGATCTTACCGGCAAAGCAGTTATGCCCTGCAGCATGTCCCGTTGAACCTTTGGACACAAATTCCAAGTAACATTTGTAAGAATTGGACACCATGTGATTCCATCAGATTTGAACCCACACTTTTGTACAGATTGTTATCAGACACCCTCTTATTATTCTCTATACGCATTTGAGAGAGAGAGGATTTCTCTATTAGAGAGAGAGAGAGAGAGAGAGAGAGAGAGAGAGAGAGAGAGAGAGAGAGAGAGAGAGAGAGAGAGAGAGAGAGAGAGAGAGAGAGAGAGAGAGAGAGAGAGAGAGAGAGAGAGAGAGAGAGAGAGAGAGAGAATAAAAATATAGATGTATATAGAGATGTAATTCTGGGCAGTTTATCCACAAAGTGCGTTTACGCTAAAGTTTGACCATCCTTCCAGAAGTGCATTTGTGAGGTCATACACTAATATGGAACGAGGAGGCTTGGCTCTCAGTCTCCACTCTAATTCATTCAAAAGGTGCTCTCTCGGTTGAGGTCAAGAAGCACTCACCTTACCAAGAGATTTTTGGATGCTCTCAAATTTGTGGGAACAGTTTGTGACTGGCACCTTCCTCGTCCAGCACGACCGTGCACCGGTGCCCAAAATACGTTTCATAAAATGAATATTCGGGACGCATATCTCTCAAATAAAAGACGATTTGATTCGTATCTCAATTTTCAATATTAAAGTGGAACATTTTGACCCGGTTTGATTCAATGCACTCCCATCTATTCAATGAAAAATAATTTTCTGATTCAAATCGCTTTTCTTTACTCCCCTAATAGGCATTTACAATCACTTGTAAGGGAGTGTCAATTATTCACAGATATTTGCTATTTTTGGTCGCGCTCGGTCCCTATCCCCAGCGGTGAGCAGGCTTCCGCTGTAGTTCTATTTAACTGTGGCAATCCAGATCAGGAGGGCTATCCGTCCCTATACTGCTATGAAGAAGAATGTGTATTCTGTTTCAGATTAGACTGTTTCAACTCACCCTAAAGGGCAAGCGTGTTAAGCAGCTGATTCCTCATTTTAGTTCAGAGTGTGGATGGCAGTGACACAGAGACAAAGATGTGTTTGTGTGGCATGCCCTAATTCCAAATACCCCCCACTGGTGGGATAAGAGCTTCGTCTCACCTGCAGGGCTTGCCACCAGGGAGAGGGAGGGGATGCAACACAACAGTCTTTTGGTTCAGCTTCAAATGTTGGAAAAGTGTTGTCTGAAATATAGCGAAGAAATGACTTGTCATGCTCGAAAACCTTGCCAATGAGATGTGCGGCTCTGTTCGAAATGAAGCCTCAAATGATACACAACTAGAAAATACTTACGTGAGGCATGAATGTGAGGTGAGTGACAAAAAAGATGTTGCATTTTGTAGGGAAAAAAAGTGTCATATGTTTATTACAATTCGAAAATAAATAAAATCATTTTTGTGAGCAACTTCAATGCATTATAAGAAAATAAAACAAACCCGAGGACTGTGATGAACTATCATTTATTTTAATTGTCGAGATATTGTTTGATGAAAGTTTTTGGAGCACCCACTAATTAGTTTAATCTTAATTTTATAGATATAATTTCAATAAAATTGTCATTGATCAGATCTGCTCTAATATTATCAACTCTTACCTATCTTATATTGTCCAATCTTTTTACTCTGGTGTCCACAGATGACATCTTCTATAGCCAGTATGTCCTCCATAAAAACGAGGTCAATTGAAGACCACCACGAGGCTGACACATATCGAGCGCTGAGTCAGTCTGGCGGCTCAGTGTCCTGTGGGATATTTTATGTAACCGTGGCAGCGGATCAATAAAGCTCTTGTCAATGATCCTGCAAGTTCCACGCAGCCGACTGAGGGATTGTGCACAGGTGAACGGTCTCAGTTCAGAGTAGTGTCCACGCACCTTCTCTTTCATGTTACTGTCTCATCAACAGTTCACCAGAGAGCTTTCAATTTTTCTATATACTGACTGTCGGTTCTTACTCTCAGTTTGATAAAGTCTCTTGCAATTAAATTATTAAATCTATATGTCCTTCCAATTTCTATACCGCTTATCCTGTTCAGTGTCACATTTTAGCTGGAGTCCTATAAGGCAGACTACACTGAACATTCACACTCACATTCATTTTTAAAGTCATTCAATTTGAAAGTCATTTTCATGAGACAGTAGATGTTGTCTGTTCCAGAGCTTTGGAGGAGGGATTTGGCCTAATATTTTCCAAGACTACAGCGCCCTGAGTTTGCTGTTTACTGAAAGCATAGCCGTTCCCGGAAAATAGGGGTTGCCATTCGGAGAAACTATAGTTCTTGTCACAGTGTTGGGAACATGTGGACACTCGGGGCTCTATTTTGGTAGATAGCACATGCGGAAATGCTGGTGTATCCTGATTTTCATGCAGGCACAGGCCTTGCTGTGCTGAATCGGGAATTAAGATGACCATTCTTCATCAAGCTGAACGTTCTGGTATTGTGAGTGTATGTTTTTTCACATGAACTGGCAATTTGGTGGCAGAAAGTTGTCTAAACTATACGTCTTTTAAGTCTGGTGCAGTAGGTAGACTGCTGTACGAACGAAATATTGGTGAGACAGATTTTGAGCTCCCCTATGTACTATTATTATTATTATTATTATTACCATGTTGTTTTTAAATCATCCCACTGGCCGACACACAGCTATGGAGGGTTGGTACATGAACAATCTGTGATGGGGATAGATAAATAAGTTCCGCTGACATATTTAAGTCAGCTCATTCTGCTTTTAATGAGGGTACCCGCTTACCTGAGTTTAGCTTATCCGTTGCCACACCAGTCAAGAGCAGTGACAGTGCTCAATGCCCGATGTGAATGCACCACGTTTAAAGAGACTGTGAGGAACGTCTTTGATTGCCGGTGAAGGGAGTCGGCTGTGTTCACGCCCACAACAGCGCAAACCACCCTTTTTAAATGCGGCAGCTTGCAGGCGTCTGGGAAATGACCAAGACCAGGTCTAACCCGCCTCCGCACAGACTTAATGCACGCGCCGTCGACCTGGTGCCAGTCACGAAAATATAGCCCATAATCTTGGCTTCACTGTTGAATCCCTCAACACTAGCATGACGGAAGTCATGTAACCTAATACAAAATGTGAAGGCGACATGTGGCACTGGATCCAATCTTACATTATACTGCATCCAGACTGTTAGGATTCCTGTCATTCACTTAGCATTGTGTTTCATTCCATTATTATTCAAATGACATTCCTAACGGGACTCTCCAGTAACAGAACAAAACAAAGACTCACATATTATGTTGAGTGGTGTTATGGTGCTTTTTGGTCACATATTAGAGCTATTTTGCAACAGGAGGTGGGTGTATAATCGGTTCAAGTTGGTCCTTGCCATTAAAAGGTCATTTTAGAAACAAACTGCCTAAAAAAAGAGGGTTTGTGGTCTTTACCCTAAAGGCTTTGCATTCTTTTAGTGCAGCCCCCTGTCCTCCGTTTGACGTCACACATGGCCAGGGGTCCACTCTAAAATAGCTCTCACGGCTAAGTTAGGAAACTAAGAGAGGCATGTATAAAACAGCAAACAATGTGGCCGGCTGTAATTCTTTCTTCACATGCACAGAGGGTTGTTTCAAAGCTTGCACCAGCTTGAGTCAGCAAGATTTCTTTTCTCCAATGCACCCGAGGCTTTGCATGGTTGGATCACATGAAATGTTATCAAAGAGATCGGAGCAGTTTCTGCTCTTGTCCTCTGTTGACTCATGTGCACCGGAGACTGCTCAAACTGCGTGAGTGATTTTATTTTCATCTCAACTAGCACTCCCAGTATATAAATCCAGTAGCTGTTGTCATTGGCTATCATCAAAACTTGTCAATTTCTACATCCAAGGTCAATTTCCATCTGTTTACTGTCTTCCCAATGGTCTCAAATCCCTCCAGGAATTTGCTCTTGAGGTCTCGGAATTTTGTACTTGTCAAGTAAATTGATTTCTCTCTAGATTTTACTTTTAATAGCATCATAATTGAAACAAATGTGTCCCTGAGTACAGGAAGAGGAAATATAAATCAACAATGTATGTGCAATATGTAGTCCTTCTTTTAATTTATTCAATCGCTTGTAGTCTTGCAACCAAATTCACCCAGCCTTCAAATGCCCGTTTCCTGTTGAGCCTCCTCTTGTTTGCAGTATTGCCGGAAAAAAAATGGATGTAGACATTTTTACAAGGTATCAACTCACATCTCTTTAGACTCCAAGTGATTTTCCCGTTTCGCCTTGCTGCAGGTTGTGGCACTACTGGGTGCGGTCAGTGGAACGCTATACTGTTCGAGTCCTTTGGTGAAGTTACATGTTGAGGTTACTCACATTAAAGGTTTGCAGACATGACATGAAGTGTCAAGGAAAGTCCACCAGACTAGCGCATGCATTTCCACTTAAAGGCAATTAGACTTCTTTGTGGATTAAGACTTGACCTTGTATCCAAAATGGTTCTTCAGTTCATATTCCTCAGATGTAATTCTCTGGAGTGGTTGGTAACTACAAGGTGGTCACATGTGAGTCATTTGTTCCTAAAATGTGTCTGACCAGCGGTTGGCTTCCAAAACGAAGCGGTTACTAAAAAGTTGTTCCTGTAAAGTGCCACTTGACTGTGACATTGATTGTAAAACTAGATCTCATTCATCATTGCTAATTACCATTGGATTAATGTTGAGGGTAACACCTATTACACACATCTTTTTCTCAGTGGTGGAGAAAGTGCTTCAATGTGCGTGTCCCCATAATCATTCGGCACAATCGAAATGACCTGGAGAAGCCTTGCTAAGCGCGCTTTCCCAGATTAGCTGATAGCTACAGTACAGCCTCTGATACTTCTTCGATTACTCCTTTAGATTTGCCCACGGACTCCATGTCCCGTTGCACCAGGCTGCCTCTCACTGAATAGCCCGGGTACTACATAAGTGACCCGACTTGACTTTAATTCACTCTGTCCCTTCCCCTACAAAGGCAAATGAGCCATGGTCCACAGTTGTGAAATGTTTAGAGATTCTTCTTTGATAACGTTTTTCTATACGGCACCACAATGTTGGTACGTCTTTCGAAACAAAGAAGTCCCGTTGCCACTCAGTCCTTCAAGAACGTGCCTCATGCCCTGGTAAAAAAAAAAAAAAAAAATTAGTCACCATTGGACCCAAAAAAAAAATTGCATAGTTTACTTACCAGTTGATATGTACTCCTTTAAGCAGAATTGGCATATATCTTAAATCCTAAATGTTGTGAGAAGGAGTGACTGGTAACCCAGGTAATGATTGCTCAAACGTGTCAATGACAGGAAAAAAAAAACAGCCATGCATATTAAAGCCTCTTGAAAGTCAGACTGTGTGGGAAGGTGGAACTTAAAACAGCAATGCAAGATGCAGTGAAACAAACCAAGACTGACTGGATTGAATGCCTGGTAATTTTATCCAACATACTAACTTGGTTGTCCTTGGTTTTGTATTGATTGTCGTTATATCTAATGTACTTATTTTCTCTTCACAGATGACACATCATCTAAAGAAATCAGCAGGGTATGTTTTGCCTCACTGTGAACAGATGTACTGTATATTTTCATATATTGAATGCACAGTGTGTGACATGGCACAATAAGCAAATACATTGCAGGTTTTGTGTGCGTTCTCAGATTCTGGACTCTCTATCTGTTGTTAAATTGCAATTCATTACCCTGTTAAAAGGCATACCGACCGGTATGTTTATTGGCACAGACATAGCTGTCACCCGTATGGACTGGACAGTTGGAAAAATTTCCCCCGTGCTGCCATACCGAGCTTGGACCTTATTCTGACGCCTCTTTGCCCACTGGAATCACTATCTCAGTCCACTTAGTGGGGTGCATGACCTCAATGAAAGGGACTTACAAGCCATATACGCAGAAAAAAATGAGGGTCCCTCAACCTTTCTGTGCGTCATCCATACGTCTGTGCAAACAGGATGTGGGCGGGTCGAATGGATCCCTAGAGGGAGGCTTTCTAGTGCGCCACCCTCCCTGCCGCGCCCCCATCCTCACCCTCCCTGCAGGCGCAGACATGACAGGTCTTTGGCCCTGTGCTAGCAGGAGGTCTGCCTGTTACATAAGCACACTTTTAAGATGAATGTGAGCATCAAAGCTCCAGAGCTCTTTCATCAGAGCTGTGAGGCTTCGATGGCCTCCTCTCGGGATACAGGCGAGGTGATCCCTCAACTAGAATGCAGCGATGAGGGAGCAGGTTAAGGGTGAGGAGACACATAATGTTGTGATGACAAGGTTCTCCTTTCGTGAATCGTGGGACGAGCCTGCTTCATTCAACAAAAAAAATCCGCAAAAGGGAGCTTGCGGTTAATTTTTTTTATACATTTCATTACCGTTCACTTGAGATGAATGGTATGGAAAGGACATGTTTTGTGTTTGTGTCCAGCAGTACCAGGATGCGAACATGCAGGGCGTGGTGTATGAACTCAACAGCTACATGGAGCAGCGCTTGGACACTGGAGGAGACAACAAGCTGTTGCTCTATGAACTCTGCAACATCATTAAAACAGGTACAAGGTGGTTAGAAGGTTATTCATCTGCTTGCATTAAAAACACGTCGACTTTTACTCTTGTTTCCACACCTCTAATAGACAGTGCGTCATCCACTTGAGAGAAATCAACGGTTCCTTTGGATACTTTCCCATCAAGAAAAAAAGAATAGTAGTAACTTTAAATAGCTCAGCTATTACTCAGACAGACATTACAAATTTAAATATGGAGGCCGTTGTCATTCTGTTGCCCACCTAAACAGCCGCACAAAAGCACATACACATGTTTTCACAGTTACAGTATTAAATTGCAGTAAGTGAGTTGCCTGTTCAGCATTCAGGCTGATCGCATGTTATGAGGCGATCGTGTCTTTTCTGCTGCACTGTTGACAGTCTTAAATTCCAATTTCGGAGACAACGCTACCTGCGATTGGCTGCCAAAAAGGCTTGAGTGTATCCTCCTGTCGCACAAAGTCAGCTGGAATAGGCTTCAGCTCACCAGCGACCCAAATGAAGTCAAGTGTTATCAAAAATGGATGAATGAATGGGTGATAACCACAATATGAGGATCTATCCGAGTGACACTATCAACTTGACAATCCCAGATACCGGTAGTCCATGCACTGACCTGTTCTATTTCCACTCTTTTTTCTGATCATTGGTGTCTTCTTGTTCCTGCAGCAACAAAAGCTGATGGATTTGCACTTTACTTTTTGGGAGAATGCAACAATGTAAGTATAAAGCAATTAATCTGATGCGATTTCTCAGCAAGTCTAGTATGGTGTTTGAGATTTTCTTCACACGTTGTCTTTTCTTTCCGTTGCTTCCAAACAGAGTTTATGTCTATTTACTCCAACAAGGGCCAAAGATGGCACCCCAAGCCTTGTCCCCTCTGGCCCCATCGCATTCGGGACAACCATTGCAGCTCATGTTGCCAAGACTCGCAAAACACTTTTAGTAGAAGACATCATGGGGGTAAGGTTGTTGTCTGCCAACCCATAAAATTAGAGAGAATTTAGTATGAAAGGCGTAAGAACAAATGAGGTGCAATGTTATTGTTAGATCTGGATCCTTTTCCAGCAGTACCCACGGCCTTCTGTCAACACACTGTACAAACCATTAAAAAAAACGACTTAAAAATATTTTTGCCAAAATTTCAAGTGGTTAAATCATGGGCTTAAAGTTTCAGAATATTGTCTCAATGGGCCATAGTGAGCTAAGAACTCTTTCTTAAATGACCTTCATTGTTCTGTCTGTTCAGGACGAGCGCTTCCCAGATGGCACAGGGCAGGACTCAGGGATCCGTGTTCATTCTGTCTTGTGCCTCCCCATCCTTACTGCCATCGGGGACCTCATCGCCATACTGGAGCTGCGTCGGCACTGGGGAAAGGAGCCGTTTAACCTCAGCCACCAAGAGGTCAGTTCCACCTATTAAAAAAACAACATGTTAGATTGGAAAGATAGAACCAAGCCACGTGGCATTTGGATTTGTTTTTTTTATGTTACGGGACTTTCTATGAAACAAATACATGACGTACAATGCCAAGCGTAGACTAAAAACATGAGCTCTGGGCAGTTTTTCCAAGAAACTATTGCATCTCTCCAAATGTATTGATTACACTGGGCAAGAGCAAATTTTTCCTGAATGTAGATTTGTTTCAGATTTAAAAAATATATACTTTTTTTTCTCACCTATCAGGTTTTTAAGATATTTTCATTTTTGGGTTTAAAGTTTGAACTCCAAAAAGATTTTGCGATACAGATTTTACCATGGATTGTATTTTATAGGAATGATATTTCAGAAAATAATTACACTTGTTGCCTAATTCATAGATATTGTTAAATATATTGATATATTACATCTTATTATATTACTTTCATACTATTATTATGAAATTTAGATTCAAAAACATCAAGAAAATGACTTCCATCTCTGATTTAAAAATGTAAAACTCTGTTGACAAGTGTTATTTAAGTCCATCTTTTCCAATACTTTTACGGGTAATCACCTAAAAATATAATACAAATAAATAAATGTACCGTAATATAAAATGTGTGTACACATAATATATATATATATATATATATATATATATATATATATATATATATATATATATATATATATATATATATATATATATATATATATATATATATATATATATATATATATATATATATATATATATATGAAAGTTTGACTTTTGTTTTTCAGGTTGCAACAGCAAACTTAGCCTGGGCGTCAGTTGCCATTCATCAAGTACAGGTGAGCAAATGTCCACAGGGACCTGTGCACACTGTTGCAAATGCTGTACACTCCAATGTACTTGACTTGTTTGGGAATAAGGTGAATGCTTTCATGCCCAGTTGTAATGATGTTAGCGCCATTGTTTGTTCTGGTTCTGCACTGCTGTTTTTAATAGAGAAATCCACTGTGTACTTGAAGGGGTTGCGACCGGGCCCTGTCCAATCAGCTAAGCTGTAGATTCAACAAACAGGTCTCCGGGGACGTCATTATAGCCTCGGCACTGTTTTTATGTGAAGTCATAGCATAACACCTAAGAGAAGTAGTGTCCCACTGCAGGACTGGCCACAGTGGGCCTCTGAACCTCTGTGAGCTGCATAGGACTGCAGCGCACGGCACTCTTGGGCTGGGTGCTTGCTGGAAAACACTGTCGCTAAACAGACATGTTGGCCTGTTTGGAGTACAAGCAGGATGCTGCAAGTGTACTATGGGAAATGCGTGAGTTCACGTATGACCTGACCTACTTCTTCTTCTTCTAGGTGTGCCGAGGTCTCGCCAAACAGACTGAGCTCAATGACTTCCTACTAGATGTGTCAAAGTAAGAGTTGCTCCTGTTTTGACAGCACTATCCTGTAATTTAGCTTCAGCATTAGCGCAAGCGAAAAGTGCTTTATCTCTGGGAGGGGAAAAAATGTTTACGTTTATGTCTTGAATGTTTTGTCACACATTTCAATGTATCATTTCTTCTCTTCTCACAGAACATACTTTGATAATATTGTGGCAATAGATTCTCTACTTGAACACATTATGGTAAGTGGGATTTTTGTTTACTTCACAATTTGGTATTTTTATCTTACATTTTACACAAATCTTTAATTATTGGTCAGTCCACATGCGCGTGCGTGTTATTTATTTCTTTTACAAATTATTGGCCAATCGAAACTGCTGAAAATGGCTTTGCTGAAGAAATTTTAATGGTTGAACAAACAGTGGGAGTCTCCTAAGAAGTGATGATTTTGGAAAACGGAAAGATTCCACCTGACGGCAGCAATATCCATCATCATGTCATGTCGAGTTGGTCTAATGGCTCGCTTTGTTTTCTTTGCAGATATATGCAAAAAACCTGGTGAATGCCGACAGGTGTGCACTCTTCCAGGTAGATCAAAACAACAAAGAACTGTATTCTGACCTGTTCGATATTGGTGAGGAGAGAGAAGGCAAGCCGGTCTTTAGGAAAACCAAAGAAATTAGGTGTGTAAAGTCAACTTTCCGCCACCTTCAGCGACCAAATCGAGTTTGTCTATTACATCTTGGTTTTGATGAGGAATTTGTGAATGGTGTATTTGAGCTTCAACATATTCATGAATCTTTGCCTGTTTGTGTTTGTATTATTAATCGGATAATGAATTGTCATGTTCACGGGCTGCTCCCCTTTCATACGTCCATGCAGGTTTTCTATAGAGAAAGGAATAGCTGGTCAAGTGGCTCGGACAGGGGAAGTCTTAAATATCCCAGATGCCTATGCAGACCCGCGGTTTAACCGGTACGCACCCTAAGCACTTGGCTCGACTTCATTTTCATGAAAAACGTCATCCCTTTCAACACACCGTCAACCTGTGGGCTAAACTGACTTTGTGATATGATTGGCTCTTATTTGACAGAGAGGTGGACCTCAAAACAGGTTACACCACGCGGAACATCCTGTGCATGCCCATCGTGAGCAGGGGGACTGTTATTGGAGTGGTGCAGATGGTGAATAAGTTAAGCGGTAGTGCCTTCACTAAAACAGATGAGAACAACTTCAAGATGTTTGCTGTCTTCTGTGCCCTGGCCTTACACTGTGCAAATGTGAGTCAGTGAACAAATATGCTCATTTACAACAACAGCAGCACGTTATCTATAAAAGGTTCATTTACAGAAAACAGTCTTGATGAGGAGATATGACTCCCATGTGGGAATGTTTATTTGTATTAGACTGTGATTTGAATGAGTGAGTTAAGATGCTCTTTGGTCTTGACTGTATGGACAAAAGCGTCGCTACACCTGTTTCGTTATACCAGCGGGATGATAAAACGGAGTCAGCTGGAACATTTTTCTGGGAAGCCTTCTGGAGTGTGTGGAAGGTTTTGCTCATTTGGCCACATGGTCTCAAACATTATCAAAGTCGTCTAAGTATGCCTTTAGGTACCGTGCTGGAACAGTCAAATTGTTCTCACATTAAAACTGACTCATTCGAAATGTGTTGTTATGATTCTGGAAGAAGAAAAGGGTTTAGCCCAAACACTGATTGATCTCAATACTATTTTGCAAGTACTGTAAATTGGATTTGTCAGGAAGCTTGTGCCAACAGCCTTTTTCAGACGATTGTATTTTCATCATTATACTTTGCTGGTTGATGTTGCTCGTGAGTGTCTTTCTTAAAAAAACCTTTTCTGTGACTTTCCCGTATGTGTCTTGTGTATAGATGTACCATCGAATTCGCCACTCTGAATGCATTTACAGAGTGACAATGGAAAAACTGTCTTACCACAGCATCTGCACCTCAGAAGAATGGAAAACACTCACTCAGCTCAACCTTCCCACTCCCATTTATAAAGAGATCGAAATGTGAGTCTTGCAATGCTTTATGGGCTTCACCTCATGACGCCTGCGCAAATGTATTAGTCATATACAACATCTGTCGTACCCTGTTTTTTTCACCTTATACTTGTTGGGATTTTTTTTCAATCAAAACACACTTTGAGAAACAAACAAAAATGTATTTATGCCTAGCGAAAATGCATTGGACAAAATCATCGTTTCAACCCCCAAAGGTTTTCCAAAAACAAACACTGATAAGCATTACAGTAAATGTAGCAATTGGTGTATCCGTTTACTACATAACTAAGACACAGGAGGAGTCTCTACTCACTCAACTTGGAAATCCCCCAACTCTCCACATCTCCAAAACACAAACTTGTATCGTTTCAGCGCTTTGAGACCGTTTAGGAGCCCGAAATACTTGAGTATGTCGCAACCAAAACAATTACAGGGATGCTGTTTGGTTTGTGCTTTTAACACTTCTTGGGAAAAGTGTACAATAGAGCAAGCAGAACCGTTTAACAGACCCGCCCAGTAAAATTCACTCCTGTTCCTCGTCCAGGTTTCACTTTGACGTCAATCCCTTTGAGGAGATCTGGCCTGCAGTTTTCATCTACATGGTTCACAGCTCCTGTGGAAAGACCAGGTAAGGGTACTGCAGAGCTGTTAAGGTGGCAGTCTCTGATTATAAGGTCATTTTATATTTGCTCATCCCTTTTTTCGCTTGGTGTAGCTTTGAGCTGGAGAAGCTTTGTCGATTCACCATGTCTGTACGCAAGAACTACCGGCGTGTGCCCTACCACAACTGGAAGCACGCCGTGACCGTGGCCCACTGTATGTATGCCATCCTACAAAAGAGTCCTGGGACCTTCACGGAGCTAGAGGTCTGCTGCTCATTGGGTCGCCTTTTAATAGAAACAATAATGAATGAAATAACATGATATGAGTACCGGTATGTAGTGTGTGACTGCAAAATGTTTTTTTTTCTTTTCCTTTTACAGAAGAAGGGACTCTTGATAGCGTGTCTGTGTCATGATCTGGACCATCGAGGATACAGCAACACTTATCTGCAGAAGTTTGACCACCCTCTGGCTGCTCTCTACTCCACCTCCACAATGGAGCAGCATCACTTCTCTCAGACTGTCTCCATTTTGCAGGTAGAGCTCCACTATGCAATAGCAACTTTATGTCTCCGGTCGGAATTTCTACAGTTCCAGCGGCACAGCTCGGGGGCCGCTGTATGGGGGGTTCTGGAAATCAGACCTGATAAGTGGTGCGGTCCATCATACAGGGCAGTACAGTTGCAATTGCCGGCAAAATATAAAATAAAAGCAATGGAAGATGCTGACCTAAAAATCATCATCATTGTCGGTACGCGTAGAACAGTGGTCCTCAACCGCCGGGCCGCAGCCCGCACAGATAAAAGTATAAAAAAAACTTGATTCTGGCTGAAAAAATATTTTATTTTGAAAAGTGAACGGATTCTCTCCGTTACAAATGTCTATGACGGACATTTGACATGTGAAGATGCTACGATAATTGTCTTGTACCACTTAACACTAACATTAAACCCACAAGCTGGCAAAATGATTAAAAAACAGCTTCGCACCGCATGCGGTGAGAGGCTCTTCATTTAGCATTTTTGTAGGTTCTGTTTTCAGGCGCTTTATATTTGTTCTGTGGTGCCTTATGTTGATGCATTTCAGGAGGATACTGCTAATATCGTTACATAAACATGTGGTTTCACATATATTGTAGTTCCAAAATCCCCCAGTTTTGTGTTGCTCTTACAAATTCATGATGCACTTTCTATTTGTTCTCGATGGTGTCTGTTGCATGTTTAAGAGTTACCACAGTCACCATATTAAACTGTTGTTGTTAGCCTTGTTATGGTGCTGGTGCTGCTTGTAAAGGACCATAAAAATTCACAAAGGATACACCTTCATAGATGATGCAACAATGATTCTGTATCGCAGAAAGTGCAAACAGCCTCAAGGGCAAACAGCCTCAACGGCACTTTTGTTTTCGTGAAGCACTTGGATAAATGGTCAACAGATCCGCGATGGTTGAAAATCTTGTTAATCTCTTGTAGTCTAGCTGAAGTGAACGCCTCATAAGTGGAGCCTTTGCTTTTTTATTGATCTCTTTGTTTCTCATAGCTGGAAGGGCACAATATTTTCTCCAACCTGAATTCCAGCGAGTATGAGCAGGTGCTAGAGATCATCCGAAAGGCCATCATCGCCACCGACCTGGCCCTTTACTTCAATAACCACCAGCAACTGTCAGAGCTTCTCACCTCAGGTGATCTGGACTTCAACAACCACTCACACAGGTGAGACTACACCCGGGGAGGCCCGCAACGGCCGAAGAATGCTCACACACCTTTTTTAAGCCAGTGCTTTGTATATCTAATTAATGACTGACTGACCATAATTCAGTAGTTTATTTACATTACATGCAAATCGCCGGAATATATAGGCATACAAGCAGCATGGTGAAAAATCTGCTTATCACATCTGGCTCACAGTCACACGATCTTGGTTTGAACTGACATCGGAACATCTCTGTGTGTTAATGCTCATGCTCGCGTGGGTGTTCTCTGGGAATTCATTTTGCTCCCACATCTCCAACATAAGCTGCTAAGGTTAAGTAAAGACGACATTTCTCATAGTTGTCAAGATATAACATGTTACAAAGTTATACACTTCCCTTTCATGAAATTAAATTTTAACTTTTTGAATCATTTTGTGAATCTCTTCGACAAAGAAAAAAAAGGTCTCATAGCAATTTTCACATGATTCCTTGCCTAAAGAGTGAGAGCTATAATGTGCAATCATCTTGATTTAGGAAATTTCTATTAACCTATATTGCTGGCTTTTAATGTTTTTCTTTTAGTATAATACACAATGAGTTGAGTGACACACAGATTCGTGAGCAGGAATTGCGCTAGCTGAGGCTATGGACCCATCAGAAATCTGTGTAGGCCCAGTTAAGCAATAACATTTTATTTGATGTTGTAAAATATGTTTATACATTATTTTCTCAGCTCCTCTATGTATCAGTCAAGCCCCCATTTAGCCCCGGGAGAGAAAAAAAATGCTGCAGCTGTCCCCGAACACTAGTGAACAGTATATTAGCACTTAAGGCGATAACGTAGCTTTGCTCTCCTCCAGGGACCGTGTGATTGGTCTGATGATGACAGCATGTGACCTGTGTTCTGTAACTAAGCAGTGGCAGATCACACGACTCACAGCCAACGACATCTATGCTGAATTCTGGGCCGAGGTACAACATCAGTCAAGTTTAGAATCATGTGCTTCGGTTGCAAGAGTTTCCATACATGGGATTTGTTATTTTAGAAACGTATGCCATCTCTACTTGGTTTTTGCTTTGCCACAGGGGGATGAGATGAAGAAGATCGGGATGCAGCCCATCTCAATGATGGATCGAGACAAGAAGGATGAAGTTCCTCAAGGCCAAGTAAGACCACGAGTTTCACTCGCTGTACAGATTCCATTGCTTTATAGTTAGTACCGTAATTTCCGCACTATAGAGCGCACCTGATTATAAGCCGCACCCACTACATTTTTAGAGGAAAACCAATGTTGTACATACACAAGCCGCACCTGTATATAAGCCGCATGTGCCCACATTAAAACGTAAACATATTTACAAAGAAAGACGGTACACAGAGAGAGTTCTCAAAGTTTTAATAATATAACTTAACAATAATAATAATATAACTTTCTTCCCAAATGGCAGTAAAACGGTAGCAACATGGTAACAACACGCTAGCAACAGAATAGTAACACAGTATAACAGGTCTGGTAAAAGAACATACCGGTACTTGTAAAAATCACGGTGAGCCGTCTTCATCTTCCTCCTGTGAACTGAAGCCATCGAAGTCACCGTCCTCAGTGTCGGAATTAAAAAGTGTCATAAAGACCGGTCTTAATCTTACCTTTTCTACTCGAGCGCCCCTGGCGGCCGTTAGAAAATTTACACAAATTGGCCGCATCACTGTATAAGCTGCAGGGTTGAAAGTTTGGGAAAAAAGTAGCGGCTTATAGTCCGGAATTTACGGTACCTTATAATTGGGTCTTTTGAATGGACATTTAAAGTTCCATTGCATCCAGAGGAGTAATTGTATCCCACCAGCAAACAATGCCTATGCAGTATTTTTATACTGTTCATTTGCAGAACACGCATCGCGGTTGTATTTCAAATATTGTACGTTGCCATATACTATGTTTATAAGAGCACTTGAGATATGCACATTTGCCCCATCCACTTTTGTATTGGAATGCGTGAGAAATGTACAAGATGTCCCGTGTAATACATTGTGGCCATCTATGACTATGTATTTCTTGTTACTGTATCATCATTTGCAAATTTGTTGAAGTAAAGAAAACACCCGTAGAAGTAATAAATAGTAACTGTTCGGGACAGATGAGATGATACTTTTATTTGTTGATAAATTTAGTATAAGTTTTTTTCATTAACCTTGAAAGTGCCATATGGACAGGCAACATTTTTCGCAGTTGCCTGAAAGACCGGTATACTTTTAATCTGTGTCATAATTTCAAATTATTCTCCATTTTTAGGTGGGATTCTACAACGCTGTAGCAATTCCATGTTACACGACACTAGCAGACCTTTTCCCTCCATCCAGTCCACTTCTAAAAGCGTGCAAGTAAGGATCCTGTCAGAAACGTATTCTCGCAGCCTGTAAAGTGATTTAGATGTAGATGTGACTGTGAATGGTTGTTTGACTATATGTACCCCGTGATTGGCCGCTGACCAGTTTGGGGTATACCAAAGTCAGCATGGAACAGAATGAGGAAATAGTGGAAAAGAAAATGGATGGCTTCGGTTAACCTTTTCAGGGTTGCTACAGGGGACAGCTTATCATGTTATCAGGTTACAGGGTGCATGAAAGGGTTGATTTCAATACAGGATGGTTGAGTATGACTCTGAAGCAGGTGCGGTGTGTGTTGCAGGGAGAACTTGAGCCAATGGGAGAAGATAGCGCACGGTGAGGTGGAGGATGTGGTTCCTAGCCGGCCTTCTGATTCAGGACCTGTCAAGGTGGACAACTGACTACCAAAGGGTTGACTGCTTGTCATAACGGGTTCAACCTGAACTTTGCCGCACTTATGAAGCTTTTTTTAAGAGGGGAGAGGAGCAGGAGCAGGAGCTGGATCAGCAAAAAGGCGCCTTGACTTAACAAAAAAACACAAGTTACCTCACTGGGTGACGGAGGTGTCAATGCTGATGGTTTTACCGATCCCAGAGACTGACTGACAGCTAACGGGAGGAACTGAAACCCATCACCCTACATCTACTCCGTTTGGGAATTTCTTTTTGAAAATGGATTTGTGCCATTTTGGTTGTTTATTTGACTTTGTTTATGTCATTTGTTATAGGGTTTTTTAAAAATTGTTATTGTTCCTATTATTATTGTTATTATAATTATTATTTGAGTTGATTCTTTGCTGTCTTGTATTTGAGAGGCCTTACACTGAACCTTTCACAGAAAGGTGATGTGAAACCTTGTTGTTTAGGTTGATATCTTTTTAAAATGGTACTGTTTGCCTTCTGCGGTAAATGAGTCACTACTACTTCAGCAAGGTATTCAGAGACAGAAGGAATGTGTAGTACATTGAACATGCATGCTATAATAATGCCACCTTAGAGATGAGGGGGATGTCAGAATGTTTTTCTTTCTTACCTTTTGAGCAAAAATCCTTTGCAGTACTTGAATAAAGACACACAACCTGTTTAAACACAAAGATGGCAGAAATCCCGCACGATATATTTTGCGCGAAAAAAGGTTAAACTGCGACCACGAGAGGATGGGGATTTCTGTGTGTCAACACTGTCACAAAAGTCACAAGTCGTGCGGCCCTGAAGTCGACCCCCCGTCACAGCACTGCCCCCAGGCCATCGCTAGCACTAGAAACCGTCGGCAGGCAGTCACGTATGTTTAAGACAGCTTGTAAATTTTACGTGGGATCTCCGCACGTAAAAGCAGAAGACATGATCGGTGGAAATGAGACTTGAGCACTACTCTGTGTCGTCAGTGTCAAATCTGATAAGCTGCATGTAACTCTGGGACTGTTCCGCAAGATTGTTGCTCGACTTTTTGCAGGTGTGTTTAACGTTTCAGCATCCGCTCGTTCTCCCGCAAATGATTTTCCAAGATCTTCCTGATTACATTTTCTCGATCTGTTCCGAATGGTCATTCCAGTGGACGTGGTCCCTCTAATAATTTGATTCACGAATGCTAAGGTAGCCCCAGTAGTGTGAATGTATACTTGGTTCATTTACAGTGCATATATAAAAAGTCTGTACGCCACTCTTCAAATGCCAGGTTGAAAAGACGTCATTTCAAAATGTTCCACCGTTAATGTGACCTACAAACTGTACGATTCCAATGGGCTGGGGGGGGGAAAATAAAATAAAATAATAATTTGTACTGGGGAATTAAAAATAAACAACTGAGATAGTCTGGTTGCATAAGTGTGTACACCCTGGCATTTCGACAGGGATGTGTAGACTTTTCTATCCAATGTGTGTCCTGTTGATCCCCTGAATGTGGTATGTGGATCGGGTGTGTTCTGTCAAACTGTTCAAAATTGCTTCCAGTAAGTTCCAATCAAGAGCAACACTTAGCATGCACTTAGACTGAAGTGAGATGTAATTTGCATATAAAGTACAGTAATAGGTGTGTACCGTGTGCATTCTAGAATCGATATTTGCTCTAATGGTGCTAAACTGAATGGCAGTTCATGCACTTTCTGAATGTCTGTGTGTGTGTGTGTGTGTGTGTGTGTGTGTGCGTGTGCGTGTGCAAGAGTCTATTTACTATTTACATTCACCCTATATGGTTGAGAACACGGTGAAGTCCACAACACTGCACTGTTCCTACTTTTCAGCACCAGTTATATCATTATCTGCACTATGTTCAGCATATCTTTATCATTATTCTTGATGATGATGATTATTATTAATATTATTGCTATTATACCTATTATTTTCTTAATTAGAATGAAATTTAAATTAACTTATATTTTTTATACAAAGAAAAATAATGTTGGCCTTTTTTGTTGGTGACAAACAAAATGGTCCATACATGTTACTGTTACCCACAATAATTGAAGAAGTTGTAATGATGTAATTATAAGAGCAGTAGCCAAAATGACTTTTATTAAATACCTGAAAAATACCACACTGTGTTGGGTCATTTTTTTTCCCATGAGTCATAATTAACATTTCTCCATTTCAGATATTTCACGACAAATCTCACTTAAGGTTGACATTTATGGACATATACATAATGATTGTCACTCATTTTCGTGCATTGCATCTTTGTTCGCTGTAGCATGGGTGTCAAATTAACATTTTAATTTCTTGTTCAATAATAGAAGGTCACCGTACGTATCATCAACAGTACAATCATTGTTGCAAGACTTTGAATGCAAAACAAGAACTCTACTTGTTTCTGTGACATATATTTATATATATATATATATATATATATATATATATATATATATATATATATATATATATATATATATATATATATATATATATAAAATGATGTGTTTTTATGTGAACATTTTTCCAACGTCGTGAACTCAATTTTATTAAAAAAATAAAATAAACATCTTCTGTGCCTTAAACATATTCACACCATTGTAATGCTCATTAAATGCTGTGCATGTGTGTCATTGTCAGGATTTGAAGAAAGTGTCAGAGCAGAGCTGCTCCAACAGAGATCGCCTGGTGGTGTTCACTGACGTCTTTGATGATGTGTGTGAAGGCTCATCTGTATTTGGATGCATCCTAAGGGAAATTAAGCTTGTTCCATTTCCTCTGTACCCATCGGCTGATTTTTTTTTTTTTTGCATGTGCCATCACTTGTTTCAGACGGGACGACAAGTCCCTGGAGTGTTGCAAAAGTCCGGGCATAAGTGGCACAAACAGCAGCCCTGGTGTGTCAGAGAGCAGGGTCAACAGTGGACTACAACTCCATTGGTGCTTATTCAAAAGATGCCGTTACACACACGGAAAGTTGTATTATAGTATTATATTATGTACTGTATTAAACACATTATTTTTAAACTGTTCAAACTGTTCTTTTAAAGTGCAATTACAGTACATGCTGTTGTATCGTGTGTTATATGTGTGCCTTTCAGGGGCAGGACCTTGTGAGTGACATCAGAAGGTGGATTCGGTTGGGTCAGTTCGACTACATGTGAGCATTTGGCCAAGAGTTGTGGCTGACAACAGCTTCTTTCGAGTGTTCTCTTTTTGTACTTGTGTATTGCACTGTTTACCCTGTTCATTAAACGGCTGAAAGTGCATCTGCAACTATGGCTCTGCTTGCTCATCAGTGAAGGCATTTCATCACCTTTTTTTTCACTCAACTCGAGTGGTGACGTACTTGAAGTTCACTCCAAACAGCAAAAATGACTCTTGACACTCCAATAGCTTCAAATACCTGCTTGCTCCTCATCAGCTGTTTTTAACCACTGCTTTCTTAATACCGGGCATCTGCATTCCGTTAACATGAGTAGCAGTAACTAACTCCAAAAATAACAGGATTCTTACTTTCAAACTTATGTGCCTCAACAGAAGAAATTTTTTAAATATTATTTTTAAATGTTAAGCCTTCATGCCCAAAGTTCATGACAAGGCTTTTTTGGCTGATTGTCTGGGAGAAATGAAATGGTTGGTGGCCATTTTGACGAGAGTTGCCAATTATGGCTCTTTGGTCAAAAAGGGCTTCAGGAAAAGCCTGAATGTGACGTAAAAGAACACAACGCACACCCTCAGTAACAGAATGTTCTATTCATAAAACAGACCCGGAGGAGCGAAACTTTAAGCACAGTTCTTGAGGCACTGACCGCACGACTCTTCACTGCATGTAAAACCACATTCAACACAAGATCCTATGGGTCTTTTGCACATGCTAACTTCAAATCATATGTCTTAGCTGTTCTGTGAATAATCCCTTTGTCACGATAGCAAGCATGAAGAGAGTTCAGTGTACCATTTTGCAACATGTTCTAATGAAAGTTTAGTCATAGAAATATAAAAAAACGTAAGCGCTTTAAATGAATCCGGGGAATCTGAACGTTTTCAGTTCAGAGGAATGTATGTCGTTTTGATAGAATTGGCACTCGTGTGCTGGATGGATCGAAAGAATACTTTGACAAGTTGATGAATGAGAAACAACAAAACGCCTTATGGTCGTTTTTGTCGGCTAAAAACGCCTTACTATACATGGTCGTTTTTTTCGGCTAAAAAGGCCTTACTATACATGGTCGTTTTTTTTACCGATAAAAACGCCTTACTATACATGGTCGTTTTTTGGGGCTAAAAACGCCTTACTATACGTGGTCGTTTTTTTCAGCTAAAAATGCCTTACTATACATGGTCGTTTTTTGGGGCTAAAAACGCCTTACTATACATGGTCGTGTTTTTCAGCTAAAAATGCCTTACTATACATGGTCGTTTTTTTCGGCTAAAAATGCCTTACTATACATGGTCGTTTTTTTTACCGATAAAAACGCCTTACTATACATGGTCGTTTTTTGGGGCTAAAACGCCTTACTATACATGGTCGTTTTTTCAGCTAAAAATGCCTTACTATACATGGTCGTTTTTACCGATAAAACGCCTTACTATACATGGTCGTTTTTGGGGCTAAAACGCCTTACTATATACGTGGTGGTTTTTTTCAGCTAAAAATGCCTTACTATACATGGTCGTTTTTTGGGGCTAAAAACGCCTTACTATACATGGTCAGTTTTTTCGGATAAAAACGCCTTACGATACATGGTCATTTCTTTCAGCTAAAATGCCTTACTATACATGGTCGTTTTTGGGGCTAAAACACCTTACTATACATGGTCGTTTTTTTCGGATAAAAATGCCTTACTATACATGGTCGTTTTTTGGGGCTAAAAACGCCTTACTATACATGGTCGTTTTTTCAGCTAAAAATGCCTTACTATACATGGTCGTTTTTCGGCTAAAAATGCCTTACTATACATGGTCGGTTTTTTACCGATAAAACGCCTTACTATACATGGTTGTTTTTATACCGATAAAACGCCTTACTATACATGGTCGTTTTGGGGCTAAAACGCCTTACTATACATGGTCGTTTTTTCAGCTAAAAATGCCTTACTATACATGATTGTTTTTTTACCGATAAAACGCCTTACTATACATGGTCGTTTTTTGGGGCTAAAAACCCCTTACTATATACGTGGTCGTTTTTTTCAGCTAAAAATGCCTTACTATACATGGTCGTTTTTTGGGGCTAAAACGCCTTACTATACATGGTCAGTTTTTTCGGATAAAACGCCTTACGATACATGGTCATTTCTTTCAGGTAAAAATGCCTTACTATACATGGTCGTTTTTTGGGGCTAAAAACGCCTTACTATACATGGTCGTTTTTTTCGGATAAAAATGCCTTACTATACATGGTCGTTTTTTGGGGCTAAAAACGCCTTACTATACATGGTCGTTTTTTGCAGCTAAAAATGCCTTACTATACATGGTCGTTTTTTCGCTAAAAATGCCTTACTATACATGGTCGTTTTTACCGATAAAACGCCTTACTATACATGGTCGTTTTGGGGCTAAAACGCCTTACTATACGTGGTCGTTTTTTTCAGCTAAAAATGCCTTACTATACATGGTCGTTTTTGGGGCTAAAACGCCTTACTATACATGGTCAGTTTTTGGATAAAAACGCCTTACGATAAATGGTCATTTCTTTCAGATAAAAATGCCTTACTATACATGGTCGTTTTTTTCGGATAAAAATGCCTTACTATACATGGTCGTTTTTTGGGGCTAAAAACGCCTTACTATACGTGGTCGTTTTTCAGCTAAAAATGCCTTACTATACATGGTCGTTTTTTCGCTAAAAATGCCTTACTATACATGGTCGTTTTTTTACCGATAAAAACGCCTTACTATACATGGTCATTTTTTTACCGATAAAAACGCCTTACTATACATGGTCGTTTTGGGGCTAAAACGCCTTACTATACGTGGTCGTTTTTCAGCAAAAATGCCTTACTATACATGGTCGTTTTGGGGCTAAAACGCCTTACTATACATGGTCGTTTTTTCAGCTAAAATGCCTTACTATACATGGTCGTTTTTGGGGCTAAAACGCCTTACTATTCATGGTCGTTTTTTCAGCTAAAAATGCCTTACTATACATGGTCGGTTTTTTCGCTAAAAATGCCTTACTATACATGGTCGGTTTTTTTACCGATAAAACGCCTTACTATACATGGTTGTTTTTTATACCGATAAAACGCCTTACTATACATGGTCGTTTTTGGGGCTAAAACGCCTTACTATACATGGTCGTTTTTACCGATAAAACGCCTTACTATACATGGTCGTTTTTTACCGATAAAACGCCTTACTATACATGGTCGTTTTGGGGCTAAAACGCCTTACTATACATGGTCTGTTTTTTCAGCTAAAAATGCCTTACTATACATGGTCGTTTTTTTTACCGATAAAAACGCCTTACTATACATGGTCGTTTTTTGGGGCTAAAAACGCCTTACTATACATGGTCAGTTTTTTCGGATAAAAACGCCTTACGATACATGGTCATTTCTTTCAGCTAAAAATGCCTTACTATACATGGTCGTTTTTTGGGGCTAAAAACACCTTACTATACATGGTCGTTTTTTTCGGATAAAAATGCCTTACTATACATGGTCGTTTTTTGGGGCTAAAAACGCCTTACTATACATGGTCGTTTTTTTCAGCTAAAAATGCCTTACTATACATGGTCGTTTTTTTCGGCTAAAAATGCCTTACTATACATGGTCGGTTTTTTTTTACCGATAAAAACGCCTTACTATACATGGTTGTTTTTTTATACCGATAAAAACGCCTTACTATACATGGTCGTTTTTTGGGGCTAAAAACGCCTTACTATACATGGTCGTTTTTTTCAGCTAAAAATGCCTTACTATACATGATTGTTTTTTTTACCGATAAAAACGCCTTACTATACATGGTCGTTTTTTGGGGCTAAAAACCCCTTACTATATACGTGGTCGTTTTTTTCAGCTAAAAATGCCTTACTATACATGGTCGTTTTTTGGGGCTAAAAACGCCTTACTATACATGGTCAGTTTTTTCGGATAAAAACGCCTTACGATACATGGTCATTTCTTTCAGGTAAAAATGCCTTACTATACATGGTCGTTTTTTGGGGCTAAAAACGCCTTACTATACATGGTCGTTTTTTTAGGATAAAAATGCCTTACTATACATGGTCGTTTTTGGGGCTAAAACGCCTTACTATACATGGTCGTTTTTGCAGCTAAAAATGCCTTACTATACATGGTCGTTTTTTCGCTAAAATGCCTTACTATACATGGTCGTTTTTACCGATAAAAACGCCTTACTATACATGGTCGTTTTTTGGGGCTAAAACGCCTTACTATACGTGGTCGTTTTTTTCAGCTAAAAATGCCTTACTATACATGGTCGTTTTTTGGGGCTAAAAACGCCTTACTATACATGGTCAGTTTTTTCGGATAAAAACGCCTTACGATAAATGGTCATTTCTTTCAGATAAAAATGCCTTACTATACATGGTCGTTTTTTTCGGATAAAAATGCCTTACTATACATGGTCGTTTTTTGGGGCTAAAAACGCCTTACTATACGTGGTCGTTTTTTTCAGCTAAAAATGCCTTACTATACATGGTCGTTTTTTTCGGCTAAAAATGCCTTACTATACATGGTCGTTTTTTTACCGATAAAAACGCCTTACTATACATGGTCATTTTTTTTACCGATAAAAACGCCTTACTATACATGGTCGTTTTTTGGGGCTAAAAACGCCTTACTATACGTGGTCGTTTTTTTCAGCTAAAAATGCCTTACTATACATGGTCGTTTTTTGGGGCTAAAAACGCCTTACTATACATGGTCGTTTTTTTCAGCTAAAAATGCCTTACTATACATGGTCGTTTTTTGGGGCTAAAAACGCCTTACTATACATGGTCAGTTTTTTCGGATAAAAACGCCTTACGATACATGGTCATTTCTTTCAGCTAAAAATGCCTTACTATACATGGTCGTTTTTTGGGGCTAAAAACGCCTTACTATACATGGTCGTTTTTTTCGGATAAAAATGCCTTACTATACATGGTCGTTTTTTGGGGCTAAAAACGCCTTACTATACGTGGTCGTTTTTTTCAGCTAAAAATGCCTTACTATACATGGTCGTTTTTTGGGGCTAAAAACGCCTTACTATACATGGTCGTTTTTTTCAGCTAAAAATGCCTTACTATACATGGTCGTTTTTTTCGGCTAAAAATGCCTTACTATACATGGTCGTTTTTTTTACCGATAAAAACGCCTTACTATTAGAGCTGTCAGTTTAGCGCGTTTTTATCGAAATTAATTTAAATGAATTTTATCGGGATCAAAAAATTTCTCGCGAGATTAACGCGGCAGACGTCACAGCGGATGTGACGTTGCTCTATAAATAAACCAGAAACAAAACATCAAGCGCGCTGCACAAGTCCACGCACGTTTGTTTTGCCAGCCACGGCAGAACAAAGTTGCGAGACAATTTAAAACAGCGTGGGCTAAAATGTTGCTAGAAAAACGGATATTTAAATAGTTTATGAATGGAAAGTTCTTTTGTTCGATTCGACTTTATGTTTGTGTTGAAGTTGCCAGTTTTCTTACGCTGACAAGACCAAAATGACCTGGATGTTTTGCAGTCGTAAACTGAGCTATCATCATAGCACGTCGAGTCTGAAATACCACTTAATTAATGGCCAAGCACACCGCTGACATGAGTAGTCCGCCCCCCCCTCGTCTCAGACAGACGGCTATGGATCATTTCAAAGCGAAGAAAATGGATGACACGACAAAGAACAAAGTTGCTGAAGCAATCGGCAATTTAAACAGCGTGGGCTAAAATGTTGCTAGAACAGGGGTGTCTTTATTTAGCTCATTTGTGCATAGTTGTCATGTTTGTCCGTCTGCAATCTGACGTTTAAACGAAGTAAATTGCGTTTCAGCCGGCGCTCCACTTCCGGGATTGAGTATTGGGACTTGTAGTTCTTTTGTTCGATTCGACTTTATGTTTGTGTTGAATGGTTTCTTACGTTTAAAACAATGAGAAATACGTGGTCGTTTTTTTTACCGATAAAAACGCCTTACTATTCATGGTCGTTTTTTGGGGCTAAAACGCCTTACTATATGTGGTCGTTTTTTTCAGCTAAAAATGCCTTATACATGCCTTATACATGGTCGTTTTTTGGGGCTAAAAACGCCTTACTATACATGGTCGTTTTTTGCAGCTAAAAATGCCTTACTATACATGGTCGTTTTTTTCGGCTAAAAACGCCTTACTATACGTGGTCGTTTTTTTCAGCTAAAAATGCCTTACTATACATGATTGTTTTTTTTACCGATAAAAACGCCTTACTATACATGGTCGTTTTTGGGGCTAAAACCCCTTACTATATACGTGGTCGTTTTTTCAGCTAAAAATGCCTTACATATATATACATGGTCGTTTTGGGGCTAAAACGCCTATACTATACATGGTCGTTTTTGCAGCTAAAAATGCCTTACTATACATGGTCGTTTTTGGGGCTAAAACGCCTTACTATACGTGGTCGTTTTTTCAGCTAAAAATGCCTTACTATACATGATTGTTTTTACCGATAAAACGCATTACTATACGTTTTTGGGGCTAAAAACCCTTACTATATGGTCGTTTTTTTCAGCTAAAAATGCCTTACTATACATGGTCGTTTTTTGACCGATAAAACGCCTTACTATACATGGTCGTTTTTGGGGCTAAAATGCCTTACTATACATGGTCGTTTTTTCAGCTAAAAACGCCTTACTATATATACGTGGTCGTTTTTCAGCTAAAAATGCCTTACTATACATGATTGTTTTTGACCGATAAAACGCCTTTCTATACATGGTCGTTTCTTGGGGCTAAAACCCCTTACTATACATGGTCGTTTTTGGGGCTAAAAATGCCTTACTATACATGGTCGTTTTTGGGGCTAAAAACGCCTTACTATACATGGTCGTTTTTACGGATAAAAACACCTTAGGATACATGGTCATTTCTTTCAGCTAAAAATGCCTTACTATACATGGTCGTTTTTTGGGGCTAAAAACACCTTACTATACATGGTCGTTTTTTTAGGCTAAAAATGCCTTACTATACATGGTCGTTTTTTTCGGCTAAAAACGCCTTACTATACGTGGTCGTTTTTTTCAGCTAAAAATGCCTTACTATACATGATTGTTTTTTTGACCGATAAAAACGCCTTTCTATACATGGTCGTTTTTTGGGGCTAAAAACCCCTTACTATATACGTGGTCGTTTTTTTCAGCTAAAAATGCCTTACTATATATACATGGTCGTTTTTTTGGGGCTAAAAACGCCTTACTATACATGGTCAGTTTTTTCGGATAAAAACGCCTTAGGATACATGGTCATTTCTTTCAGCTAAAAATGCCTTACTATACATGGTCGTTTTTTGGGGCTAAAAACACCTTACTATACATGGTCGTTTTTTTCGGCTAAAAATGCCTTACTATACATGGTCGTTTTTTTTACCGATAAAAACGCCTTACTATACATGGTCGTTTTTACCGATAAAAACGCCTTACTATACATGGTCGTTTTTGGGGCTAAAACGCCTTACTATACATGGTCGTTTTTGCAGCTAAAATGCCTTACTATACATGGTCGTTTTTTTCCGCTAAAAATGCCTTACTATACATGGTCGTTTTTTTTACCGATAAAAACGCCTTACTATACATGGTCGTTTTTTTTACCGATAAAAACGCCTTACTATACATGGTCGTTTTTTGGGGCTAAAAACGCCTTACTATACATGGTCGTTTTTTTCAGCTAAAAATGCCTTACTATACATGGTTGTTTTTTTTCCCGATAAAAACGCCTTACTATACATGGTCGTTTTTTTCAGCTAAAAATGCCTTACTATATACGTGGTGGTTTTTTTTCCCGATAAAAACGCCTTACTATACATGGTCGTTTTTTGGGGATAAAAACGCCTTATGATACATGGTCATTTCTTTCAGATAAAAATGCCTTACTATACATGGTCGTTTTTTGGGGCTAAAAACACCTTACTATACATGGTCGTTTTTTTCGGATAAAAATGCCTTACTATACATGGTCGTTTTTTGGGGCTAAAAACGCCTTACTATACGTGGTCGTTTTTTTCAGCTAAAAATGCCTTACTATACATGGTCGTTTTTTTCGGCTAAAAATGCCTTACTATACATGGTCGTTTTTTTTTTACCGATAAAAACGCCTTACTATACATGGTCATTTTTTACCGATAAAACGCCTTACTATACATGGTTGTTTTTGGGGCTAAAACGCCTTACTATACGTGGTCGTTTTTTTCAGCTAAAAATGCCTTACTATACATGGTCGTTTTTTGGGGCTAAAAACGCCTTACTATACATGGTCGTTTTTTTCAGCTAAAAATGCCTTACTATACATGGTCGTTTTTTACCAGCTAAAAACGCCTTACTATACATGGTCATTTTTGGGGCTAAAAACGCCTTACTATACATGGTCGTTTTTTCAGCTAAAAATGCCTTACTATACATGCCTTACTATACATGGTCGTTTTTGGGGCTAAAAATGCCTTACTATACATGGGGCTAAAACGCCTTACTATACATGGTCATTTTTTCAGCTAAAAATGCCTTACTATACAGCTAAAACGCCTTTCTATACATGCCTTACTATACATGGTCGTTTTTTCAGCAAAAAATGCCTTACTATATATACATGGTCATTTCTTTCAGCTAAAACGCCTTACTATACATGGTCAGTTTTTTCGGATAAAAACGCCTTAGGATACATGGTCATTTCTTTCAGCTAAAAATGCCTTACTATACATGGTCGTTTTTTGGGGCTAAAAATGCCTTACTATACATGGTCTTTTTTTCAGCTAAAAATGCCTTACTATACATGGTCGTTTTTTCCGATAAAACGCCTTACTATACATGGTCGTTTTTACCGATAAAAACGCCTTACTATACATGGTCGTTTTTGGGGCTAAAACGCCTTACTATACATGGTCGTTTTTGCAGCTAAAAATGCCTTACTATACATGGTCGTTTTTTCGCTAAAAATGCCTTACTATACATGGTAATTTTTTACCGATAAAACGCCTTACTATACATGGTCGTTTTTACCGATAAAACGCCTTACTATACATGGTCGTTTTTGGGGCTAAAACGCCTTACTATACATGGTCGTTTTTCAGCTAAAAATGCCTTACTATACATGGTTGTTTTTTCCGATAAAACGCCTTACTATACATGGTCGTTTTTTCAGCTAAAAATGCCTTACTATATACGTGGTGGTTTTTTCCGATAAAAACGCCTTACTATACATGGTCAGTTTTTTCGGATAAAAACGCCTTACGATACATGGTCATTTCTTTCAGCTAAAAATGCCTTACTATACATGGTTGTTTTTTTTACCGATAAAAACGCCTTACTATACATGGTCGTTTTTTTCCAATAAAAACACCTTGCTATACATGGTCGTTTTTTTCCGATAAAAACGCCTTACTATAAATGGTCGTTTTTGTGGGCTAAAAACGCCTTAATATACCTGGTCGTTTTTTTTCGGCTAAAAAAGCCTTACTGTACATGGTCGTTTTTTTTACCGATAAAAACGCCTTACTATACATGGTCGTTTTTATTACCGATAAAAACGCCTTACTATACATGGTTGTTTTTTGGGGCTAAAAACGCCTTACTATACGTGGTCGTTTTTTTCAGCTAAAAATGCCTTACTATACATGGTCGTTTTGGGGCTAAAACGCCTTACTATACATGGTCGTTTTTTCGCTAAAAATGCCTTACTATACATGGTCGTTTTTGGGGCTAAAAACGCCTTACTATACATGGTCGTTTTTTCAGCTAAAAACGCCTTACTATACATGGTCGTTTTTTCAGTTAAAAATGCCTTACTATACATGGTCGTTTTTTTTTTACCGATAAAAACGCCTTACTATACATGGTCGTTTTTTCCGATAAAAACGCCTTACTATACATGGTCGTTTTTTTCGGATAAAACGCCTTACTATACATGGTCGTTTTTTTGGGCTAAAAACGCCTTACTATACATGGTCGTTTTTTTCAGATAAAAACGCCTTACTATACATGGTCGTTTTTGGGGCTAAAACGCCTTACTATACATGGTCGTTTTTTTCAGCTAAAAATGCCTTACTATACATGGTCGTTTTTTGGGGCTAAAAACGCCTTACTATACATGGTCGTTTTTTTCGGCTAAAAACGCCTTACTATACATGGTCATTTCTTTATTTCATTTTTGGGGCTAAAAATGCCTTACTATACATGGTCGTTTTTTCAGCTAAAAATGCCTTACTATACATGGTCTTGTTTTTTACCGATAAAAACGCCTTACTATACATGGTCGTTTTGGGGCTAAAACGCCTTACTATACATGGTCAGTTTTTTCGGATAAAACGCCTTACGATACATGGTCATTTTTTTCAGCTAAAAGGCCTTACTATACATGGTCGTTTTTTGGGGCTAAAACGCCTTACTATACATGGTCGTTTTTTCGGATAAAACGCCTTACTATACATGGTCGTTTTTGGGGCTAAAACGCCTTACTATACATGGTCATTTTTTTCAGCTAAAAATGCCTTACTATACATGGTTGTTTTTTCCGATAAAAAGGCCTTACTATACATGGTCGTTTTTGGGGCTAAAAACGCCTTACTATACATGGTCGTTTTTTCGGTTAAAAACGCCTTACTATACATGGTCGTTTTTTGGGGCTATAAACGCCTTACTATACGTGGTCGTTTTTTTCGGCTAAAAATGCCTTACTATACATGGTCGTTTTTTGGGGCTAAAAACGCCTTACTATACATGGTCGTTTTTTCGGTTAAAAACGCCTTACTATACATGGTCGTTTTTGGGGCTAAAAATGCCTTACTATACATGGTCGTTTTTCCGATAAAAACGCCTTACTATACATGGTCGTTTTTTCAGCTAAAAACGCCTTACTATACATGGTCGTTTTTGGGGCTAAAACGCCTTACTATACATGGTCGTTTTTGGATAAAACGCCTTACTATACATGGTCGTTTTTTCAGCTAAAAATGCCTTACTATACATGGTCGTTTTTTCGGCTAAAAACGCCTTACTATACATGGTCGTTTTTTGGGGAAAAAACGCCTTACTATACATGGTCGTTTTTTTCAGCAAAAAACGCCTTACTATACATGGTCATTTTTTCAGCTAAAAATGCCTTACTATACATGGTCGTTTTTTCGGCTAAAAGGCCTTACTATACATGGTCGTTTTTTCGGATAAAACGCCTTACTATACATGGTCGTTTTTTCAGCTAAAAATGCCTTACTATACATGGTCATTTCTTTCAGCTAAAAATGCCTTACTATACATGGTCGTTTTTTTCGGATAAAAAGGCCTTACTATACATGGTCGTTTTTTTCGGATAAAAACGCCTTACTATACATGGTCGGTTTTTTCAGCTAAAAATGCCTTACTATACATGGTCATTTCTTTCAGCTAAAAATGCCTTACTATACATGGTCGTTTTTTTCGGATAAAAAGGCCTTACTATACATGGTAATTTTTTTCAGCTAAAAACGCCATACTATACATGGTCGTTTTTTCAGCTAAAAACGCCTTACGATACAAAGTCGTTTTTGCTAAAAATGCCTTACTATACATGGTCGTTTTTTCGGATAAAAGGCCTTACTATACATGGTCGTTTTTTTCAGCTAAAAACGCCTTACTATACATGGGGCTAAAAACGCCTTACTATACATGGTCGTTTTTTTCGGCTGAAAACGCTTTACTATACATGGTCATTTTTTCAGCTAAAAACGCCTTACGATACAAAGTCGTTTTTTCGGGCTAAAAACGCCTTACTATACGTGGTCGTTTTTTTCAGCTAAAAATGCCTTACTATACATGGTCGTTTTTTGGGGCTAAAAACGCCTTACTATACATGGCCGTGTTTTTCAGCTAAAAATGCCTTACTATACATGGTCGTTTTTTTCGGCTAAAAATGCCTTACTTACATGGTCGTTTTTTTTCCCGATAAAAACGCCTTACTATACATGGTCGTTTTTTTTACCGATAAAAACGCCTTACTAAACATGGTCGTTTTTTGGGGCTAAAAAATGCCTTACTATACATGGTCGTTTTTTTCAGCTAAAAATGCCTTACTATACATGGTCGTTTTTTTTACCGATAAAAACGCCTTACTATACATGCTCGTTTTTTGGGGCTAAAAACGCCTTACTATATACGTGGTGGTTTTTTTCAGCTAAAAACGCCTTACGATACATGGTCATTTCTTTCAGCTAAAAATGCCTTACTATACATGGTCGTTTTTTGGGGCTAAAAACGCCTTACTATACGTGGTCGTTTTTTTCGGCTAAAAATGCCTTACTATACATGGTCGTTTTTTGGGGCTAAAAACGCCTTACTATACATGGTCGTTTTTTTCAGCTCAAAATGCCTTACTATACATGGTCGTTTTTTTCGGCTAAAAATGCCTTACTATACATGGTCGTTTTTTTTTTACCGATAAAAACGCCTTACTATACATGGTTGTTTTTTTTTACCGATAAAAACGCCTTACTATACATGGTCGTTTTTTGGGGCTAAAAACGCCTTACTATACGTGGTCGTTTTTTTCAGCTAAAAATGCCTTACTATACATGATTGTTTTTTTTACCGATAAAAACGCCTTACTATACATGGTCGTTTTTTGGGGCTAAAAACCCCTTACTATATACGTGGTCGTTTTTTTCAGCTAAAAATGCCTTACTATACATGGTCGTTTTTTGGGGCTAAAAACGCCTTACTATACATGGTCAGTTTTACCGATAAAAACGCCTTACTATACATGGTCTAAAAATGCCTTACTTTACATGGCTAAAAATGCCTTACTATACATGGTCGTTTTTGGGGCTAAAAACGCCTTACTATACATTCAGCTAAAAATGCCTTACTATACATGGTCGTTTTTGGGGCTAAAAACGCCTTACTATACATGGTCGTTTTTGGGGATAAAACGCCTTACTATACATGGTCATTTTTTTCAGCTAAAAATGCCTTACTATACATGGTCGTTTTTTGGGGCTAAAACGCCTTACTATACATGGTCGTTTTTGGGGATAAAAACGCCTTACTATACATGGTCGTTTTTGGGGCTAAAACGCCTTACTATACATGGTCGCCTTACTATACATGGTCGTTTTTGCAGCTAAAAACGCTTAAAAATGCCTTACTATACGTGGTCGTTTTTCAGCTAAAAATGCCTTACTATACATGGTCGTTTTTTGGGGCTAAAACGCCTTACTATACATGGTCGTTTTTACAGCTAAAAATGCCTTACTATACATGGTCGTTTTTGGGGCTAAAAACGCCTTACTATACATGGTCAGCCTTACTTTTCGGATAAAACGCCTCACGATACATGGTCATTTCTTTCAGCTAAAAATGCCTTACTATACATGGTCGTTTTTTGGGGCTAAAAACGCCTTACTATACATGGTCGTTTTTTTCGGATAAAAATGCCTTACTATACATGGTCGTTTTTTGGGGCTAAAAACGCCGTACTATACGTGGTCGTTTTTTTCAGCTAAAAATGCCTTACTATACATGGTCGTTTTTGGGGCTAAAACGCCTTACTATACATTGTCGTTTTTCAGCTAAAAATGCCTTACTATACATGGTCGTTTTTCGCTAAAAATGCCTTACTATACATGGTCGTTTTTACCGATAAAACGCCTTACTATACATGGTCGTTTTTTACCGATAAAAACGCCTTACTATACATGGTCGTTTTTTGGGGCTAAAAACGCCTTACTATACGTGGTCGTTTTTTTCAGCTAAAAATGCCTTACTATACATGGTCGTTTTTACCGATAAAACGCCTTACTATACATGGTCGTTTTTTACCGATAAAAACGCCTTACTATACATGGTCGTTTTTGGGGCTAAAACGCCTTACTATACGTGGTCGCTTTTTCAGCTAAAAATGCCTTACTATACATGGTCGTTTTTACCGATAAAAACGCCTTACTATACATGGTCGTTTTTTGGGGCTACAAACGCCTTACTATATACGTGGTCGTTTTTTTCAGCAAAAAATGCCTTACTATACATGGTCGTTTTTTGGGGCTAAAAACGCCTTACGATACATGGTCATTTCTTTCAGCTAAAAATGCCTTACTATACATGGTCGTTTTTTGGGGCTAAAAACGCCTTACTATACATGGTCGTTTTTCGATAAAACGCCTTACTATACATGGTCGTTTTTTTTCAGCTAAAAATGCCTTACTATACATGGTCATTTCTTTCAGCTAAAAATGCCTTACTATACTTGGTCGTTTTTTTCGGATAAAAAGGCCTTACTATACATGGTCGTTTTTTTTGGATAAAAACGCCTTACTATACATGGTCATTTTTTTTACCGATAAAAACGCCTTACTATACATGGTCGTTTTTTGGGGCTAAAAACGCCTTACTATACGTGGTCGTTTTTTTCAGCTAAAAATGCCTTACTATACATGGTCGTTTTTACCGATAAAAACGCCTTACTATACATGGTCGTTTTTTGGGGCTAAAAACGCCTTACTATATACGTGGTCGTTTTTTTCAGCTAAAAATGCCTTACTATACATGGTCATTTTTTCAGCTAAAAACGCCTTACGATACAAAGTCGTTTTTTCGGGCTAAAAACGCCTTACTATACGTGGTCGTTTTTTTCAGCTAAAAATGCCTTACTATACATGGTCGTTTTTTGGGGCTAAAAACGCCTTACTATACATGGCCGTGTTTTTCAGCTAAAAATGCCTTACTATACATGGTCGTTTTTTTCGGCTAAAAATGCCTTACTTACATGGTCGTTTTTTTTCCCGATAAAAACGCCTTACTATACATGGTCGTTTTTTTTACCGATAAAAACGCCTTACTAAACATGGTCGTTTTTTGGGGCTAAAAAATGCCTTACTATACATGGTCGTTTTTTTCAGCTAAAAATGCCTTACTATACATGGTCGTTTTTTTTACCGATAAAAACGCCTTACTATACATGCTCGTTTTTGGGGCTAAAACGCCTTACTATATAATGTGGTGGTTTTTTCAGCTAAAAACGCCTTACGATACATGGTCATTTCTTTCAGCTAAAAATGCCTTACTATACATGGTCGTTTTTTGGGGCTAAAAACGCCTTACTATACGTGGTCGTTTTTCGCTAAAAATGCCTTACTATACATGGTCGTTTTTGGGGCTAAAACGCCTTACTATACATGGTCGTTTTTTCAGCTCAAAATGCCTTACTATACATGGTCGTTTTTTCGCTAAAAATGCCTTACTATACATGGTCGTTTTTTACCGATAAAAACGCCTTACTATACATGGTTGTTTTTTTTTACCGATAAAAACGCCTTACTATACATGGTCGTTTTTGGGGCTAAAACGCCTTACTATACGTGGTCGTTTTTTTCAGCTAAAAATGCCTTACTATACATGATTGTTTTTTTTACCGATAAAAACGCCTTACTATACATGGTCGTTTTTTGGGGCTAAAAACCCCTTACTATATACGTGGTCGTTTTTTTCAGCTAAAAATGCCTTACTATACATGGTCGTTTTTTGGGGCTAAAAACGCCTTACTATACATGGTCAGTTTTTTCGGATAAAAACGCCTTACGATACATGGTCATTTCTTTCAGCTAAAAATGCCTTACTATACATGGTCGTTTTTTGGGGCTAAAAACGCCTTACTATACATGGTCGTTTTTTGGGGATAAAAACGCCTTACTATACATGGTCGTTTTTTGCAGCTAAAAACGCCTTACTATACATGGTCGTTTTTTTCGGCTAAAAATGCCTTACTATACGTGGTCGTTTTTTTCAGCTAAAAATGCCTTACTATACATGGTCGTTTTTTGGGGCTAAAACGCCTTACTATACGTGGTCGTTTTTTACAGCTAAAAATGCCTTACTATACATGGTCGTTTTTTGGGGCTAAAAACGCCTTACTATACATGGTCAGTTTTTTCGGATAAAAACGCCTCACGATACATGGTCATTTCTTTCAGCTAAAAATGCCTTACTATACATGGTCGTTTTTTGGGGCTAAAAACGCCTTACTATACATGGTCGTTTTTTTCGGATAAAAATGCCTTACTATACATGGTCGTTTTTGGGGCTAAAACGCCTTACTATACGTGGTCGCTTTTTCAGCTAAAAATGCCTTACTATACATGGTCGTTTTTGGGGCTAAAACGCCTTACTATACATTGTCGCTTTTTCAGCTAAAAATGCCTTACTATACATGGTCGCTTTTTTTCGCTAAAAATGCCTTACTATACATGGTCGTTTTTACCGATAAAACGCCTTACTATACATGGTCGTTTTTACCGATAAAACGCCTTACTATACATGGTCGTTTTTGGGGCTAAAACGCCTTACTATACGTGGTCGCTTTTTTCAGCTAAAATGCCTTACTATACATGGTCGTTTTTACCGATAAAACGCCTTACTATACATGGTCGTTTTTACCGATAAAACGCCTTACTATACATGGTCGTTTTTGGGGCTAAAACGCCTTACTATACGTGGTCGTTTTTCAGCTAAAAATGCCTTACTATACATGGTCGTTTTTTTTACCGATAAAAACGCCTTACTATACATGGTCGTTTTTTGGGGCTACAAACGCCTTACTATATACGTGGTCGTTTTTTTCAGCAAAAAATGCCTTACTATACATGGTCGTTTTTTGGGGCTAAAAACGCCTTACGATACATGGTCATTTCTTTCAGCTAAAAATGCCTTACTATACATGGTCGTTTTGGGGCTAAAAACGCCTTACTATACATGGTCGTTTTTTTCGGATAAAAACGCCTTACTATACATGGTCGTTTTTTTTCAGCTAAAAATGCCTTACTATACATGGTCATTTCTTTCAGCTAAAAATGCCTTACTATACTTGGTCGTTTTTTTCGGATAAAAAGGCCTTACTATACATGGTCGTTTTTTTTGGATAAAAACGCCTTACTATACATGGTCATTTTTTTTACCGATAAAAACGCCTTACTATACATGGTCGTTTTTTGGGGCTAAAAACGCCTTACTATACGTGGTCGTTTTTTTCAGCTAAAAATGCCTTACTATACATGGTCGTTTTTTTTACCGATAAAAACGCCTTACTATACATGGTCGTTTTTTGGGGCTAAAAACGCCTTACTATATACGTGGTCGTTTTTTTCAGCTAAAAATGCCTTACTATACATGGTCGTTTTTTGGGGCTAAAAACGCCTTACTATACATGGTCGTTTTTTTCAGCTAAAAATGCCTTACTATACATGGTCGTTTTTTTTGGATAAAAAAGCCTTACTATACATGGTCGTTTTTTTCGGCTGAAAACGCTTTACTATACATGGTCGTTTTTTCAGCTAAAAACGCCTTACGATACAAAGTCGTTTTTTGCGATAAAAACGCCTTACTATACATGGTCATTTTTTTCAGCTAAAAATGCCTTACTATACATGGTCGTTTTTTTGGGCTAAAAACGCCTTCCTATACATGGTCGTTTTTTTGGGCTAAAAACGCCTTACTATACATGGTCGTTTTTTCAGCTAAAAACGCCTTACTATACATGGTCGTTTTTTTCAGCTAAAAACGCCTTACGATACAAAGTCGTTTTTTGCGATAAAAACGCCTTACTATACATGGTCGTTTTTTTCGGCTGAAAACGCTTTACTATACATGGTCGTTTTTTCAGCTAAAAAAGCCTTACGATACAAAGTCGTTTTTTTCGGCTGAAAACGCTTTACTATACATGGTCGTTTTTTCAGCTAAAAAAGCCTTACGATACAAAGTCGTTTTTTTTCGGCTGAAAACGGTTTACTATACATGGTCGTTTTTTCAGCTAAAAACGCCTTACGATACAAAGTCGTTTTTTGCGATAAAAACGCCTTACTATACATGGTTGTTTTTTTCGGCTGAAAACGCTTTACTATACATGGTCGTTTTTTTCAGCTAAAAATACCTTACTATAGATGGTCGTTTTTTTGGGCTAAAAACGCCTTACTATACATGGTCGTTTTTTTCAGCTAAAAACGCCTTACGATACATAGTCGTTTTTTTGCGATAAAAACGCCTTACTATACATGGTCGTTTTCTTTGGCTTAAAACGCCTTACTATACATGGTCATTTCTTTCAGCTAAAAACGCCTTACTATACATGGTCGTTTTTTTTTTTCCAATAAAAACACCTTACTATACATGGTCGTTTTTTTCGGCTTAAAACGCCTTACTATACATGGTCGTTTTTTGCGATAAAAACGCCTTACTATATATACATGATCGTTTTTTTTTGGCTTAAAATGCCTTACTATACATGGTCGTTTCTTTCGGGTTGTTTGTTTCGGCTCAAAACGCCTGGTCATTTTTTTCAGCTAAAAATGTCTTATGTCGTTTTTTTCGTGTTAAAACGCCTTAAACGTGGTCGTTTGTTTTGTGCTAAAAAGCCTCTTCTACATGGACAACTGTCACTGGGAACTTGCTGGAGCCTATCCCAACTTTAGGCCGTTGGAAATGACATTTATGCTGTCACTGGACAGAGTTTGAACCCACGCTGCCCAGACTGAAAGCCAGCGTGTATACCTCTACACCACCACTGACTGTGACTTACACTGCACGATAGGCGTATTTGACATGCACTCTGGAGGGTTTGCAGGAAAAAGTAACTTTTTTGTGTTGTATTTTATTACATCACCTAGCAGGGTTTGAACCAGGGTTGCCTGGACAGAAAGCCAGCGTGTATACCTCTACACCACCAGGGACTGTGACATGCTCTCCACGATAGGTGTATTTGACATGCACTCTGGAGGGTTTGCTGGAAAAGTTGAATTTTCACACATCACTGAGCGGGATTTGAACCTATGCTAACTATACATGGTCGGTTTTTTTCGGCTAAAAACGGCATACTATACATGGTTGGGGTTTTTTCGGCTTAAAACGCCTGACTAGACATGGTAGGTTTTGGGGGGGGGTTTTGCTAAAAACGCCTTACTATACATGGTCGTTTTTTCGGCTAAAAACGACTTCCTATACATGGTCGTTTTTTTCAGCTAAAAACGCCTTACGATATAAAGTCGTTTTTTGCGATAAAAACGCCTTACTATACATGGTCGTTTTTTTCGGCTGAAAACGCTTTACTATACATGGTCGTTTTTTCAGCTAAAAAAGCCTTATGATACAAAGTCGTTTTTTGCGATAAAAACGCCTTACTATACATGGTCATTTTTTTCGGCTGAAAACGCTTTACTATACATGGTCGTTTTTTCAGCTAAAAAAGCCTTATGATACAAAGTCGTTTTTTGCGATAAAAACGCCTTACTATACATGGTCGTTTTTTCAGCTAAAAACGCCTTACGATACAAAGTCGTTTTTTGCAATAAAAACGCCTCACTATACATGGTCGTTTTTTTTCGGCTGAAAACGGTTTACTATACATGGTCGTTTTTTCAGCTAAAAACGCCTTACGATACAAAGTCGTTTTTTGCGATAAAAACGCCTTACTATACATGGTCGTTTTTTTCGGCTGAAAACGCTTTACTATACATGGTCGTTTTTTTCAGCTAAAAATACCTTACTATAGATGGTCTTTTTTTGGGCTAAAAACGCCTTACTATACATGGTCGTTTTATTCAGCTAAAAACGCCTTATTATACATTGTCGTTTTTTTCAGCTAAAAACGCCTTACGATACATAGTCGTTTTTTTGCGATAAAAACGCCTTACTATACATGGTCGTTTCTTTCGGCTTAAAACGCCTTACTATACATGGTCATTTCTTTCAGCTAAAAACGCCTTACTATACATGGTCGGTTTTTTTTCCAATAAAAACACCTTACTATACATGGTCGGTTTTTTTTCGGCTAAAAACGTTTTACTATCCATGGTCGTTTTTTTTCGGCAAAAAACGCCTTACTATACATGGTCATTTTTTCGGCTACAAACGCCTTACTATACATGGTTGTTTTTTTCCGATAAAAACGCCTTACTATACATGGTCGTTTTTGTGGGCTAAAAACGCCTTACTATACATGGTCGTTTTTTCGTCAAAAAACGCCTTACTACACATGTTCGTTTTTTCGTCAAAAAACGCCTTACTATACATGGTCGTTTTTTTGTCAAAAAACGCCCTACTATACATGGTCGTTTTTTTCGGCTAAAAATGCCTTACTATACATAGTCGTTTTTTTGGGGTTAAAACGCCTTACTATACATGTTCGTTTTTTTCGTCTAAAAACGCCTTACTATACATAGTCGTTTTTTTCGGCTAAAATCGCCTTACTATACATAGTCGTTTTTTTCGTCTAAGAACGCCTTCCTGTACATGGTCATTTTTTTCAGCTAAAAACGCCTTACTATACATGGTCGTTTTTTTCCAATAAAAACACCTTGCTATACATGGTCGTTTTTTTCCGATAAAAACGCCTTACTATAAATGGTCGTTTTTGTGGGCTAAAAACGCCTTAATATACCTGGTCGTTTTTTTTCGGCTAAAAAAGCCTTACTATACATGGTCGGTTTTTTTACCGATAAAAACGCCTTACTATACATGGTCGTTTTTTCGGCTAAAAACGCCTTACTTTACATGGTCGTTTTTTTCGGGTTAAAACGCCTTACTATACATGGTCATTTTTTTCCGATAAAAACACCTTACTATACATGGTCATTTTTTTCCGATAAAAACGCCTTACTATACATGGTCGTTTTTGTGGGCTAAAAACGCCTTACTATACATGGTCGTTTTTTTCGTCTAAAAACGCCTTCCTATACATGGTCGGTTTTTTTTGGCTAAAAATGCCTCACTATACATCAGGAGTGTATAACATATGGCTGGAAATGGCCCGCAAGGAGGTTTGATCAGGCCCGCAGGATAATTTAAAAGTGAAAAAATGCACAAAAGACACGGAATGAATATTTTTAATAAGGTGCAATTCGTGGAATACACGCTAGGGGGACACACTGTTTTGATCAAAGGAAAAGACAACATTGTTTTGATCAGAGAAGAACAGCAGCCTCACTCTGTCACTGAGACAGACCCAACACAGCGGACGCTATCAAGGATGTGAATACTTTATTCTTTACACATATTATTGCACTCTCCTTAGTTTGTAAAGTGTAGGCAGGGATTACATTTAGATTTTATATGCTCGTGTAAATGGTTTTAAAATTCCTTTCTTCATTATTCTCGTTTAATCTTAAAAGTGCATTACAGTAATCCCTCGTTTATCGCGGTTAATGGGCACCAAAACCACCCGCGACAAACAAAAATCCGCTAAGTAGCGACCAATTAACATATACAGATAAAACAAAACAAAAAATGTCTTTTTTTTTTTAAATGTTAAAATTATTCACTGACAACAGGGCTTGTGGACAGCGGAAAAACTTGCTCATTGATGTGGTACCGTTCTTAAGCTTGTACTGTAATTTCCGCACTATAGAGCGCACCCGATTATAAGCCGCACCCACTACATTTTTAGAGGAAAACCAATTTTGTACATACACAAGCCGCACCTGTATATAAGCCGCATGTGCCCACATTAAAACATGTAAACATATTTACAAAGAAAGACGGTACACAGAGAGAGTTTTCAAAGTTTTAATAATATAACTTAACAATAATAATAATAATAATATAACTTTCTTCCCAAACGGTGCCTGTGACGCGGCAGTAAAACGGTAGCAACATGGTAACAACATGCTAGCAACAGAATAGCAATACAGTTTAACAGGTCTGGTAAATGCCTTTCTTTTTGCATTTTCCAAGATGAGGGTATGTTCACGCTAATTTAATTTATGCACAAGACAAGAAGTTGCAGTCTTCCTCGACGCATATATTCCACCGGTCTTAATCTTACCTTTTCTACTCGAGCGCCCCTGGCGGCCGTTAGAAAAATTACACAAATTGGCCGCATCACTGAATAAGCCGCAGGGTTGAAAGTTTGGGAACAAAGTAGCGGCTTATAGTCCGGAATTTACGGTACTTATTATTCTTCTTGGTGAATTGGATGTCTTTAGTTCATATCACCCCCTACTGTCCAGGAAACCACAAAGGCGTTTGGCAAGCAATCTGAATCTGATTTACAGTATTAGCCAAGCGTGCAGAAACACAAAACACTAAATTAGGGCATATCTTGAAGAGCCACAGATTTCAAAGGCAGCTGATACACTGAGCTGGTGGAAATACAGAGATTCCGTCTACCCCCGTTTGGTCAAAGTAATGCAGAATAGATTGTGCACTGTAGCAACATCAGTCCCGTCAGAGAGGGTGTTCTCAAAGACTGGACAAATTGAAGTGTTCCAAGTATTTAATTTTGTTGACTGCAAATTTAAAATAAAGCAAGGAGTAGCTTACGTTTGTTAAAATAAAGCAAGGAGTAGCTTATGTTTGTTTTGTTCACTGCTGCTGTTGCAGTTAATACTCACTATTTTTGTTATGATGCAGCATGTTTGATTGTTGTTGGTTGAAGTTTAATTTTGTTGCTTGTTTATTGTTTGGAGCCTTTTTAATGTTCAATAAAATAAGTAAAAAGCCATTTCTTTGCTTGATAATTGCAGTCAGTAGAGTGCAATATTTACTTCACCAAGTCCATCCATCCATCCATCCATCCATCTTCTACCGCTTATCCGGGGCCGGGTCGCGGGGGCAGCAGCTTTAGCAGGGAAGCCCAGACTTCCCTCTCCCTAGCCACTTCTTCCAGCTCTCCCCGGGGGATCCCGAGGCGTTCTCAGGCCAGCTGGGTGACATAGTCTCTCCAGCGTGTCCTGGGTCGTCCTCGGGGTCTTCACCAAGTCATTTATCAAAATGTATGCTAAATTTGTCATAAATATTTAAAAGAAAAGCTAAAGTTAAAAGAGCCGTTTGAGATCCAAAATGAGCCGGCTATTTCCACTGAGCCGATCCAAAAGAACCGGATCACTGAAAAGAGCCGAAAATCCCATCACTAGAGTTTTTGACCAGGTTGTTCGATAGAGTTCTAGTGGGTGAGAAGATACCAGAGGAATCGAGGAAAGGGTGCACATTTTCAAGCGCGAGGACGATGGGCAGAGTTGCGGGAACTATCGAGCAATCAAGCGGCTAAACTATACGACTTGATTAATGTGATGAGCGAAGATATGAGGGCAATTGTTGTTCGAGAGGACGATACAGTACAGAAGATTTGGTGGAAAAGAATGACGCACGTGGCGACCCCTAACGAGACAAGCAGAAAGAAGAAGCAGAAGAAGTTCTGCGCAATCTACAGTTTTCCATCGTCTCTCATCGTGCATCTTGCATACAGTGTACCGGTATTAAAAGTACAGTACTATTAAAAATGACCACCCTTTAGAATGTGTTCACTATTTTTTTTTGTTGCTGTAACAGTAACTTTGAACAAAATACGCGGTAATACTAAGAATCTAAATTTCCAGTCATATTTTCTTGAAAATGAAACACTACATGTCGCATGCACAATTTATACTAGGTGTGCGTGTGCGTGTGCGTGTGTGTGTGTGCGTGTGTGCGTGCGTGCGTGCGTGCGTGTGTGTGTGTAAAATAAATAAATAACAAAGGTAATACTAAACCAGTAGCACCGAAGGTGACGAAACAAACATTAATTTGGTATACTCTAATTGCTCCACGGGGATAAATAAAGTTTTCTGAATCTGAAATACAGTACGGCACTGTACCTGTGGAGCACTATTTCCTTTCAACACTAGAGGGCAGCAATGTCTTGAATATGAATGATATTAAAATTTGCGGTAAGTATTCATTGAACTCACACTTTTCATCCGGTTTGTCACATTTAATTCCAAATGAATATAGTGTACCCCCCCCCCTTCTCTCATCCATAGTACAATTGTTTCAAAGGTGACAAATTTTTGATGGTATTTATTTATTCATTCATTTATGAAGCAATTGAGGAAAACTGCTGTGGCGTGGGCTATTTATTCTCAATGTAATAACCTTCGATAATATTTGAAATTGGGCAAGTCAAATAAATGTTTTCAATTTTGCTGTTGTGAAAAAATGGCTTTCCTGCATTTCACAAAGAAATCATGTTTACAGTACTCGTGTCCCTTTCATTGTACCCAACATAAATGACTGTGTTAGCCTCCCCCCAAAAATACAAGCTGTGTTTTTTTCGGTTCGCTATTAACGAGCCTTGGAAATCTCATTGGCCTTGTAGATAAATTACTGATGACATCAGCTCTACAATGTGCTCAAAAACTAGAAGAGAAGAAAAGATTAGGGAAGCCTTTAGCATTGATGAGAGTTGACTTTTGCCCTCTTGCAGGAGTGAGTGCCCCGCTGTCTGCTAGAGCCTAATCACAGGTCAAAGTCTGCTTCCAGTAAGAGTTGCGTGTTGTTGTCATCGCTCACTCGCAAAGCTCCTCTCACCCTGTTGACAACGCATCTGACATTCTTACAACCATGCTGCTCCGGACTCTTACTCTTCTGCTGCTCCTAAGTGTGACCGCTGGTGTCTGTGCCACCCTGGGTCACTACCAATCAAAATCACCGGAGGAGGACACTCCGGCGGTGGATCCACAAAACACAGATGTGGCAGACACCAAACTATACCAAGACCAGACCAACGAACTCCCTGAAGTTTTACCGAACAAAACACCCGAAGCAGTCGAAGGGCCCGGAGAAATCAGCCAAGCTGGGGAAGCCCAGCATCAACCTAAGGATGAAGAAGAGATGGGGAAGAGCGACGTGATCGAGCCAGTCCAAATGAGCATTTCCACTCCAGATGACAAAAACAGCACTAGCTGGAGCCTCATGTCAATTAGAAGCAGTTTCCAAACGATGCACGGCTACTTTGATTCCCTGGTCGAACTGGTGGGGGGTCACAATGGCGTGTGTCAGTACCGCTGCAGATACGGTGAGTATGTGGTCTTCCACACCGCTCCTTATGTTTGGTAAATAAAATGAATAGCTGGCTTTCATAACACCCACTGAAAGGATGCATGGCGCATCCCTCGTGTGGATTTCCTGATGCAGCACAATCCAACAAAAGGATGTTTGTAGCAGGTTACGTAAACAGAGAGACAAAGTTTCACAGTGTATAATCTTATCAGTGAAAAGAACAACTTTGACATCACATGGAGGGCTGATGATAATGATGACTCTGGCCCGAGGTGAGACGTCCAATGTATCTCCATTATATATAAACAAGAAACACCGACTTGGTTTTGTTTTTATTAGTAGAATATGACTTATTTTTTGATGGTATGAAAGGTCAAATCATTTTTACTCTTGTATGCCTAAAGTAATCTGGGATAGACTCCAGTGGACCGGTGAGACTTGTATAGTGAGGACAGGAGAACTATTCTTTTGTTTTATTTGATCAACGTCATTAATGTTATTGAGAAGTTTTTGTTCAATTTATATTCATTCTAGCCGAATTGTATTATGACTACATGATATTCGTGAAATGTTGTTATTGTTGTGTTGTATTCACTGGGAGTGTGTTACTTTTGTGATTTATTTTTCCAGATTTGAAAATGAAACTGGAAAAAAAATCTACATATGTGTCATCTTTGATATTATTTTATTTTACTTTAAGCATTTGACAATAGTACAGTTTTTTATATTAATCCATTTCTCATGTTATCATATTTCCATTTCAGACATCTTTTTCCACATTCAATAGGTGATGAATTATTTCACATTTATTTAACATCGCAACATTGGCGTTATTTTTGCTGCCGACATCACTGAGAGAGTCACTGAGTCAACGCACGTGATTGACGTGATTAAACGGTCACCATTTGAAATGAATTCAAAAACAAAGAACTAAGTACCGAAATGACTGAAGTTATTAAAAGAACATACAGTTCAAGTACAAGAAAAAAACAAAACAAATCAGGAACCTGGACTTAAAATGATTCACACTTGGGGCTGATTTTGATTTCACTTCTGTCGGCAGTTGAAATCATTTGTTTGCAGCACAACTGCTGTTAAATTGCGTCACCAAAATTGCGAATGTAATCTTCCGTGTTTCCTCAGGAGAACCTCCTCAACCTCGTCCAGACTACAAGCACCAAGAGCCCAATGGCTGCAGCTCTTCCATGGTGGGATTCCAGGTGGATGTCGCCCTATTCATGGCACCAAGCAGCTGATTTGCTCTCGTAACAACCACCAAATCGACTGTCATAAACTCAAATTGTTTGTCTTGTGCCAGATTGATCTTGGCATCCCAGCCATGACTGAGTGCTGTAACCAGCTCGATGTGTGCTACGACAACTGCGGCATCAACAAGTATGACTGTGACACCAAATTCCGCTCTTGTCTTCAGAACATTTGCTCCGACCTGAAGAGGAGTCTCGGCTTTGTGTCCAAAGTACAAGGTCAGACAAAGACACGCTCCTCCTCACCTTCATTACGTCACATCCGATACGTGAATCAAATAATCTACCATTACAATACAGTTTTGACCAGACAACAGGTTAGCACGTCGGCCTCACAGTGCAGAGGTGTAGGGTTCGATTCCGACTGGCCCGTGACGTCATTTCATGTGGCCTGTGAAAGCAAATCATGTGTGTCAACTTCCATTGCCAAAATCTCTACCGAAATGTCAAACTGTCATGTGCAATGAGTAACGTTGAGATTTTGCATTAATTTTGTTACTCCTCACTTCAACATTAATTGAACACACTATTATAGTTGACTTGACTGATTTCAGAACTAGTAATTCATCGATTTGTTGTGTACAAGTATTAATACAATGAGAAAATCAAACATTAATTTCGTTTCACTATCACAACGGCCCTCCAAGCAAGACATACAGTACATACATGCAGTACATATGTACATATGGTAGATGGGGTACAATTTCACAGTTATTCAAACTCAATTTCATGGAGTCTTGCATGCTTGAAATTTGTTTTTCATCTGTTGGCGTACACAAAAAGAGCATTTTTGTATTCAAAATAAAACCCATCTTTTGGATGCAAGTCCAATCCGTTTGTTTTCGCAATATTGGGATAACACTGATAACGGTGATCGTTTTGGCCCCTCTAAATGTGATATCAAATATACGTATATGGATCAGAAATAACTGCAGTTACCTCACTGTATGAATCTGATCATATTTGCATTATTATCTTCGGTCGGGTTCTTTGTGTAGGGTTGCATTATATTTTATTTTTGTACTTAATGTGAGTCTACTGTACACTAATGAAAATACTCTGTGGGTTTCCTGTCTCTTAGCCTGTGAGTCGATGGCGGATGCCATGTACAACACAGTGTGGACACTTGGATGCCGGCCCTACATGAACAGCCAGAGGGCAGCATGTGTTTGTGATGGAGACGAGAGGGATGAACTGTGACCCTGAACACCATGGACGGCATTGACATGGAGAAAAAAAAAAAAGACAGTTTTGCACATTTGATATTTCAGAGCATGGAAGAGAGATGCAGCATAACAGAAGCTAGCTTGCAGCCAGAAAGGTCCCAAATAAGGAAATGCCATGACACTTAATATTTGGGGATTGCATGATGAAACATGTTTCTACTCTTCATGTTCAGGCCAATTCTTAGGCCCGTATGACTCCATTAACATTAATTTCTTTAAGACTCCAAACAAAGGAAACGCGAACATAAAACACTTAGCAGGCTAATTGCGCTCAGGATATGAGTCAGTGTTAAGTTATTTGCTATTTATGCACGGACGAGGAACTGCTCCTTCTCATATACGCTCGGCAGACACAGCATTAAGTACAATGCAATATACCGTAATTTCATCTCGCCCGCATGCCATTATGTGTACCTAATGTTGTTTGTTACAGCGTACAGTGATGCATCAGTCGTTTTCTATGCACTCTATATTATTACGAGTGTTCAGCGACGGCGCAGAATAAAACCTCCTTTTAATGAAAGCCACTCAGTCATTCCCGAACATTAGAAAAAGCATCTCTGACATTGCAAATGAACTCATGTATTCATGTTGCAGTTGCTTCAGATGAGGCGCCGTGACCGCAGTGATGGCTTCATACACGGTAAAGGTCACTTAGGATAATGTCACAGATTTACTGGGTTTAATCCACTTTCCACCGAGCAGTCTTCACTTCAGCTCACAGTACAACACGAAAACCATAAACGATGCTTTGTATTTCATTGCACCGAGTGTAAGAAGGATGGCCATAACTGTGCCGTCAAATTAAATGTTTGACCTTATACCCACCAATGAATTGAGCAAGGAAGAGGAACCAAACAGCGCAGCGTGCAACGCTGATGTCAGCAGCTATATTTTCTACCAGGCCGAGCTTTGTTCCACCCTCGGTGCTGCACCACTGCAGATGGTGTCTGCGCAAAAGTGTTATGATTAATTATCCCTTCATTACGGAGAGAAAGATTTACTAATGTAATACATTGTCAGCTACTGTGGTGTACATCTGCATATTCTCAGATTTGTGTTTTTTACAACATATCCCCTGTTATTGAATGAAAAAAGTGTTTTCAGGTGTTTTGCTTTTGTGCTCAGGCCAACGCTGTGTGTGGATTTTAGCCCCAAAGAAAGAACCTGTTGAAGTGAGTTGAGGAGCTTAAAAACCTTTTTTCAGGGGCAATTACCTGTACTTAGGTGTGATGTAAATTGGCTGCTGGGTAACATCATAAATTGATTAATTAACAGCAGATTGACAGCGCTCTACTTTTGATTGAATAAACACAAGTCGAACTTTCATTGAAACACTTCAAATTGAGCTATAAATTGAGCATCATGCAATTTGACTGCAACACAGGGAAACCTTTGAATCAGCTATTTGATGACGACGAGCAGGGGCGGACCAACGCAGCGGTTAATGGTGGCCGCAAACAGGGAAGGAAAGGCTTCTACAAAACCTCACAATGTTGTCAATCGATGCAATAACATTTCCTTCTACACAGTTCAAAGTCAAATTGAATAATTGAGCCGCTTAAGTTTGACCTGTGTTCATCAAACGCATTTGGGCCATTGCCAATATGTAGGGTACACCTTGACAATCAGCTGCTTAAAACCTTGCGCGCATTATCCAAGATTGTCAAAACTTGGTTCATGAAAACAAGGCTATCAGCAATTAGCTCTATCTACTGACGTAAGAATGTTTTTTTGTTTCCAAGACAGTATTAATGGAGCAGGTGTGGTCTGAAGTGGAAGTACATTGCCGCAGACAGAGATCTTCATCATAAACATGGCATTTTAATGTAGAACGTGTTTTTAGTGGTGCTTCAATTAAACAGTTTGAACATTACACGTTGGAGAACACAAGGATAAACTTAAAAGAAAAATCCAAGCTGTCTGGTTGGTCAATCAAAGGTCTGTGATTGAAACATCTGTGGAAATTGATGGCTGCTGGGTTCGGGCAGGATGAAAATGGGGCCCCCACTCAGTGTGTGCTGACGCTCAGATGCGGCACCACGACGGACACGTCCCCGACAAGGCTGACTGCAGCGAGAATCTCCCAGGCTACACACCAACACCTGACAGTGGAGGAAGACTTGCTGCAAACACACAGGATACACCTGCTGTCATCAGACATCTTCTACGTAAATGAGGCGTGTCCCTACTTTTTCGTTTGAGGGCCGCATTCATAAAAAATGCAAGGATGCAAGGCCCGCGTTAACATTTTTCAACTTTAATTTATTCAACACGCTAAAATCAGTTAAGCAATCAGTGAGATATTTATTTACAGGTCCTAGCTATTTAAGAAAATGGTTACATAGCAGCTTTCTGTTCGAGGTGATAAATTGTTGAGGATTTGTCAAGATTTTCGGGTGGACAACAGCCGTGTATCTCACTAGATTAGCTCCAGCGCTAGAATGAACAGAAGCCGAATCCCATCTGCAACGTTCAGAACTGTAGTAAGATGACCGTTTTTAAAACAGTGATGTGAGAACGATGAATGTTCATGAATTAAAGAGAAACTGTGTTATTATTTTAGTCGTAAATACAGTAGTTCATTTGTATCTTTACATATCTAGAAAAGCTGTTAGGAATGTGAATCACTTTGTAGACTTTGTAGTGACCCTCCTTTCTCACTCTGCCCACCCCCACCCTCATTCATTTTTTTTTTTTTTAACCAGCCTTGTGGGCCGTGTCAAATGTCATTTTTCATATATGCCGCGGGCCACCGAAGAATTGATGATGGGCCGCAAATGGCCCCCGGGCTGTAATTTGGACATCCTGACGTAAATGCTACTCGTATGGCACATTCATTGATCTCAAAGTGCTACCGAGAAGCAAGTTAAAAATTAAATCGAAAAAATGAGATACAATCATTAAATGATAAACACCATCTAATTGTTACAGTCAATAATCCAAACAACATACTGTCAGGCAAACCTACGCCCACACACACACACACACTCTCTCTTTATAGCCAGCTGGTTCCCAGCAGCCTGCCTGACTCACCCGGTTCTCCTTGCCAATGAACTTGAAGACAGGGACCTGGTAGTGCCTGGAGAGCTTGTCCTTGGATGAGTACTGAGTAACTGTTTCATCCGAGATACACCTGCTCACAAGACACGGAGGTTAAATCTTTACAGGGATGCCCGCTGTTCCATCTTTAGAGAACATCCATCCATTCTCTCTACCACTAGCCTCGCGGCAGTGCTGTCGCCTATCCCAGCTGACTTTGGAAGCGCCAATGTCTTTGTACATTTTTTTTTTTTTAATCTGTATTCCTCACTTTTAATTTCAGGAAGTGTTGATTACTTGTATGCTTTGTGGAACGGCTTTATTTGCATTCTTGTAATTGTATGTGGTTGTAAAATACTGTGAATAGTTTTGCGTACAAATTGTGCTCGGTATATAAAATTGCCTTGAAACTTGCCCTGACTTCAAAGGTTGAGCTGGCAGTCCAGCGCGTTTTCTCGACGGATCATCAGCAACAAAAGTCAGGGGCGTTTGACATTTGATGCGACACATGAGGTTCGCTGTCCTATAACTGTCAATCATTTGATTCCCACGGCAGCAGACGAGTCGCATCGGACAAAGTCACAATGCTGCGGGACCAAATGAATTTCTTTCACGAATAGAATTAAATTAAGGAGTAGAATGAATGTAGCAGTCAGGCTTCTTTAAAGGTTATTTGAGTCCATGGCATGTGCTGTAAGTCTTTGCATTTATGAAAAATAAAGAAATAAATGTTTTTGCAGATACTGCGATGGGTTTCTATTCCATTCCAGGATGACCTGATGGATGAACAGATGGAATATGCTTTCTTTCTGTTTTTCTATTCATGATTTATTCAGCTTATCTGAGCTGGAGCGTTGAGTCGATTACTGGGCTGACACAGTTGCAAACAACGATTATTGTCCCATTGTTGCCTTTGTGTATGTATATTAAGTGTATTTTATATTCACGCTGTTTATTCTAAAAATTCTTCACCAGCTAGAAAGGTGCGACATCACAAAGAGTGGGAGAAGGGTGTTCGGCTTTTCTTCTTTCAACTCCCTTCTTTTCTCACATTCTGAGACAAAAGACAGTGCTAGTATAAATATATAAACGCACCGCTGTAAACAAGCCGCTTTAAGGTATGTTAAAAGAGTTTTTGGTTTTTTTTTCATCAAGTTTTACAGACAATAGTTCCATGTATAATCGTACGGTTAAAGCAATTCGAAATTATGATGATGCGAAAACTAATTTCCATTGTTTCTTGAAAGTCTGAAGAATCGAAGGTAAAAAAAGGGTTTGATCCAGTTAAGAGACTCCAAGAAAAAAAGCTGGTCATGGACTTTGTTCTGCTTGCTGTGCTGTGCTTCTAATTTGTGCAGCAGCCGACTTGAAAAATGATTGGACTCTGAGACAACTCACCCGTCTTTTATCAGGTAATACTTGAGGGCCTGGTCAGCTTTGGGCCCAGGCGTTGCAAAGCAGCTCTCTACCAGGGCAGAGAGGCCCTCCACTCTCTCTTTGGGCTCCACCCCGAAGAACAGCGATTCGTGAAGATGCAGATGAGGCGGCGCACGGTAAATCTCCAAGAACTCCGCATTCTTGAAGAGCTCCAGCGAGAAGGGGAAGACCCCCTCGCTGTGGCCGGCCAGCTCCAGGGCTGAGCCGCGCTGACTTGCCTGGTATCCATCGGACACTTGGTACTCCCTGGGGAACTCACAGGTGATCGGCACTACTAATTTACTGGTGCGTACGATAAGGTCCCCGCTGCTACCCGGACGGGCCCTGGGGAGGCCTGTCACAAGGTTGGTCGCGACTATCTTGTCATCGGTCACCTGCGAGGGAGACATTGTCATTAGTATGAAAGAGCTGATAGTCGCAACTGTGACTGACCTCTACAGTCGTGCCACATGTCTTGAGGCTGAAGTTGAGGTTGATGTGCGTGCCATTGGAGATACCACGACATGACGAGTTGGAAAGAAAGAGGTCCAATCCTCCAACAATGTCCTTTGGTACTGACACCGTAATGGAACTGGGGTTGCACTCCACTGGCACTGCAAATGTAAACGTGTGATTAGAGGGGAACTAAACGACCAAGCAAGTGTTTTTTTTTGTTTTGTTTTTTATGTGCCAGCACTAGTCAAAATATGGTGCTCTGATTAATATTTTGTTGGCGGAATAAGATTTAAATAGAATAATTTATCTATCTAAGGGGGAAGCGCTGTGTGCCCTCTGCTGCAGACCAGAAGTGGCATCAAAACTACCGTAGTGCTTATGCAGGACATTAAAGTAAGCCTGGTTTGTTCAAATTAAATCAGCAACAGTGCCAGGCTGTCAACATCACAAGTAAGTGTACTGATTCATTGTTGCTTACTATACTGCCTCTGAAAAGTGGTTGCGAGAAAGCAACAGTCACGAGGCGTGCTGTCTTTGGGTAGTAGGTCAGGGGACACCCTGAACCAGTTGCCAGCCAATCGCAGGGCACACACAGACAAATAACCATCCGCGCTCACACTCACACCTAGGGACTATTTTGAGTGTTCAATCAGCCTGCCATGCATGTTTTTGGAATGTGGGAGGAAACCAGAGTACCCAGAGAAAGCCCACGCAGGCCAGGGGAGAACATGCAAACTCCCGGCCAGAGCCAGAATCGAACCCTGTACCCCTGCACTCTGAGACAGATGTGCTAACCACTAACTTAATCTGACATAAAAATGTAGACATGTTTTGCGATTGGTTTGTGTTTCTTGCATAGTTTTATATGGGAGTGCAAAGCCAAGCTACTTGGACTGCTGTTATCATTGATGTCATCATCTTTGTTATTAGAACAATTACAGTAATCATGACTTATATTATCATTATTATTATTATTATTATTATCCAACCATCCATTTTCCAATCCGCTTATCCTCACAAATGGTCGCGGGGGGTGCTGGAGCCTATCCCAGCTGTCTTCAGGCAGTCGGCAGGGGACACCCTGAACTGGTTGCCAGCCATTCACAGATGATTATTATTATTATTCTTACTATTATTATTATTATTATAATACACCCATACCCAGACATGTGCGTTTATCATGGCTCAGCTGCAGCCCTCTAGGACAGTGACACTGGTAGGAGTCAAGCAGTGATGAGCAGCCATGACTGCAGCCTCCATTGTTTACATGGCAGCCTGCCATCTCTATGACATGACAGCAGAAAAGCAGAAAGAAGAAAAGAAAACTCAGTCAGATGTTACATTATAGTATTTCAGAGAGGCCAATGCAGAATATCCAGAATCCTGTACAGTACCCCGACAGTTTAGCCCAGTCTCATCCAGCCCTCGGCCTGGACCGCACTCACACTGTCTGGATCCTTTGGTGTTGACGCAGACCTCTGCACAGCCACCGTTGGCCTTCTCGCACTCATTCACGTCTGAACATAACACACAACCACACGTGTCACACAGGACATGGCTTTTAATTGACTCGAGTGCTGGAGGCGCGACATGAGCCGCCTACGGGGATGAGGATGACAAATTCCTTTCATGGCAGACTTTGCAATACTGAAGGGACAAGTAATAATAAAGATGGATGAAAGAAGGGATATGTCAGGGTAGAATGAGGACGCTGATGTCTATCCTTCAGTTGTGTACCCGCCAAAACATTAGATATACTTGACCTGTGCAAATTACAATACAGAAACACATATAATACAGATACAAAGATAACAATGCGTTTTTTGGGAGGTGAATAACCTACAATATTTGAAAAAACTCACAGTGTAGGTGCAGTGCTATTTTACCCCGGTCTAAACTTTAATCACAATAATCAAATGTTAAATTCGTACCCCTTTGTATTTCGATGCAGCTCTTGTACTGCAGCTAGTAAAAGTGTACACCATTTAGTGTCCAGCGAGTGTGTGTCCTGTATATCCAAGCTGAGTCATTAGTGATCAATTACTACTCCAGGCATAAACTAGAGTTAAAAAAACAGTATTTTTAGTATATAAAATAACATACAAACTGGGATGAATACATCATATGTGTTTGTTCTATCGTTACTGTTCTTGCTACTCTTGTCTCACGTCTTCCTGTATATTGTCATTTGGAGCAAATCTCGTCGACTGCACTCTTCCTTCCTGTCGGTTAATCTCACCCAGGCATGTTTGTCTGTCTGGTCCCAGAACGGTTCCAGGAGCACAGCGACATTCCAACTCAGGACATCTTGGACCCGTGCATGGAACGTCATCACAGATGTCATAGAAATCTGTGGCACATAAATGTGGCAATTCATAAGGGAAAAGCTCAGCGAGACGATGCATTGAAGGTTGGACTCACGACCACAGTAGACATGGAAGCAAACGGAAGGTCTGGGCAGGCGGTACACAAAGTAACCCCCGGTGCAGGCTTTCACGTCCACGCTGCCGTTCCATTGGCAACAATCGTCTCCAAAGCTGGCACACACTGGCAGAGTGACGATGCCTTCCTGGAGCTGAGGGTGGCTGCCATTGAGCCAGATGGGAGCGTGGCTGCCGCAATGGTTCTCCGAGATGCAGAAGGTGGGCATGGCGTCCCCTGCCATTCCTGTAAAGCGATACCACTCCCCGGACATGTGGCTATCGCAGAGAGGACTCCCGGAGGACTGGTTGATGTGATATTCTGTGTTCCTCCATGGTTCGTTCAGACTGATGTAGGCAGAACATGGGTCCAAGGCTGAGGGCAAACATAATGGACAATGAAACGGTAATTGTAAAATGATAACAACTTGGATTTATGGGGCACCTTTTCTGCGACCCAGGGACACTTTGTAATATTAGGTCTGAGTGATTAAGATGATGACTTTATAAGGGAGTACAGGGCTGGGATCGCAGTTTGACGTTCTTAATGTTATGTCCCAAGAGGACAAACTCAGAGTCTTTCCTTCCTTAAACCACAGGTGTCAAACTCAAGGCCCGGGGGCCAGATCTGGCCCGCCATATTATTTTATTAGGTCCACGAAAGCAAATGAAACATGTCAACTTCTACCATGATTGCTCAAATCTGGACCAAAATGTCAACTTCTCATATGTAATAAATAAGAGATATTGTAAGCATTTTCTTGTTACCAAACCCCTCATTACAGTAACTTAAACAATCGTTGAATCAACCATTATTCTTGACTTCTTTAAATGTTTTCACAGTCATAACGGCCCTCCAAGGAAAACGGTCACTTCAATGTGGCCCCAGCGACAAAAATGAGTTTGAAAACCCTGCCTTATACTATTAAGCCGCTCAACACGAGCATCACGCTTTTTAAATGAATAACTTGTATCCTTTCATATTTTACATTACGTGGTTTTATTGTGTTGTATTGTTCTGATTTCATTGTTCTTATCAATGCACTTCTCACAACCTTTACAATGTTATTTATTACTGGATGGATTTGTCTGTTGAGGCTGAATGTGCACTTGGACCTGGGAGCTGTAAATGGATAGTCCGCACCAGGATCAAAAAAGTAGTTTGAATCTCGTTCTCAAGCACATGTGCCATGGTAGACTCCCTCCTGAAAGACTGAATGTTGTCATTAAAGCAAAAGGTGCTTCCATAAAGTAATATAGAGATTGCATACGCATGCAATCAGTTTGCACCACATCTAGATTTTTCTCCTGGCACAAGCACATTCTATAGGTAATCTGTCACATTTTATGAATCCAAAAAACATTGAAATCATAACACTTTGAACATTTAAGGTGTGCCTCATTCCTTATTTATGCGGTGCCAAATCACAACAGAAGTGATCTCAAGGCGAAACTGCCTGCTTCCGAACAGAACACAACCATGACTCCATGGGGGGTATGGGGCACCATCTGCCTCAAACAGTTGGGTTGAGCTAGAGACACAGGACAAGGGGGATAGGAAGGATATTATTGTACACCGCAAAAGCAGAAAAGGCATGCAACAGTCATGCAAGGTTACCAGCAGGTTGATTTTCACAATACTTCTGATGATATTAACAGTGAAAATCCTGTTGCTGAATCAGCTCTGGACACTTAACAAGATGAGATAAATATCCTTACTGGGAAGGAACAAAAGCCATTTGAGGACAATCAACAAAATGAGCAATTGATGGCCGCGTTGTTCTTGTGTAATTTAAAAGCAAACGGGGAAATATCAGATGGACGTGACTGCATTTTATTACATTGCTGCTGGCATTCCATTTAGTTCAATTGATACATAAAAAAAATATGGTAACATTAACAACAGACTGCACTAAACCAACAGGATTTACACTTATGAGACTGGGATTTTGAATGACAAAAAAATGCCCAACATCAGGTACGATCTTGGAGAATTCATTTTAATGGCTGAACAAATAAAAATTTGCCTTCACAATGACGGCCATGCTGAGCTGTATCGACCATGTCATGGATTTATGAATTTAACCGTCTGTAAGTTTCATTGTACCAGGACTACACTGCATCATACGAAGAGCAGTTTCTGATATTGTCTGAACTCGTTTAGTTACAATGCTCTTCTACATCAGTGCAAACAACTAAAAGGAATAATATTGCAAATTTGAAGATGGTGGATGTTCCTTAATGTACACTATGTGGTCAAAAGCATCAAAAATCAGTTAAAGGCCAGACAAGATCCCCTGAATCTTACCTTCACTAAATACAATCACATAACAATGCAGACATATATATATATATATATATATTTTATACTCACTGGCGGCTGTGACTTGGAAAACGTCTTGTAGCAGAACGGTCACCCAAAAAAGCATGATGTTGGGTAAATGAGATTGCACCAACAGGTCACTATGTCGTAGCACATTGTTCATCCTCTGGCAAAGTCTGCTTTTAATAGACGCCTCTTATCTGTTCGTGTGTGACTGTCATGGCTTACCTTGACCTCCTATTTGAAATCACATTCCCATTGTTTCACACTGTATGTCCCTCCCAGCACTTACAACCTCGATTTCCTTTAGCTGTAAATAAAAGTAATTTGTACAATAGTGTAGTCACATTAGACTTATCCAACCAGTCAGTGTTGGGTTAAAGCAGCTCGAGAGTTTGAACACTTCTCATTACTGTACTGTGTTGCGGACTGAGGCCCGAGCAATAGCTTACACTTCAAGATAATAAGCTTTTTTTTTTTTTTAATGAGGGGCTATCAGAGACATTCTGTCACCTTTCAGCACATACACCATCCACACAAACGGACACAGGGATTTTGCATTATTGTTAGTTTTTTGCTTTGGCTTTCTGAAGTTAGCTGTAATGAGTTTGTAGAACAGGCTTGTCAGGTTTTTTTTTTGGGGGGGGGGGCAAATGCTTTGTTTTAATTCAGTAATTATTAGATTTAGGATTAGTTTTTGATCTTTTATACAATGAGTATTTGTTGCATGCAAGATAATAAAAAAAAGGCCATACATAAGTATGGACACAAGTATAATGCAATAAAGTCAACTAAAGTGTAATTCAGACTGGTCTGACCTTCTGACAGGCGCTTATACTGTACTTTGTCATACAGATCTCTGAGATAGACAACTAGAAGAAACACAAACACTTCTTCGGTAGTAAGCAGAGGTTACTTAAGGTTTGCGTTTTCAGTTCCTTATATGTAATTAAATCAATGAAGACATTCATTCAAATTGCTCTTTAAGGCTAATGAGGTGGAAAATGCCATGCTTTTCTTTTGTGCCTACTCCTGGAAATGAGACATTGATTTCTTCCTTGGCTCAGGCAAGTTTAATCGGCTTTGTACACTTTACTACAGACGCAGAATGCGCTGCAGCCTGATACTCAACTCAAGCAACAATTGGTACAAATGCGCAATCTAATGACAGCCAATAGATAGCTGTATGAATGTTTCTCTCCGGGCTTCTGGTTTTCTCCCGCAGTCCAAAAACATATGGATATCCTGGATAGAACTTTAGTACCTGATTCAGTTTAGTCAACATAAGATGTGTTGCTTTGACTGTGTATTTTTACATACATTTCTGGTGCATAAAAACACATCTGTCACATCTATCGCACAGGATGCGCAAAGGAAGAGCCAGAGAAGACAGTCAAGGTCTTGTAAACATTGGCGGCATAATGCATCAATCTAATATAGCAGACAAAAATAAAACAAGACAAAAGAGCCAACGGACCACAAGCTCCAAAACCTGGATAAGGATTTTATTGATAATTGAATTACATTTCTCTTTTATACATATTTCATAAATGATACAGGATTTTACACATTCGTTTTTTTTTTTTGCCAATATTACAGCATCATGTTAACAGAAACATAATGTCCAGAAAGAAATAATACAAATAAAAAATAGGAGGTCAGAATGGAGTACAAGTTCCTTTCACTCTTATATGCTTCACTCTTAAACATATTGTAAGTGCACACAAGATTTCCCAAAACACTCATTCAAGACAGAAGAGTAATTTGGACAACAAAATTGGGTGTGAGGACGACAGGAGCGGCAGGTGTCTCCCTCCAAAAGCTACCACGTGGCACCTGACATTTTCATTTAGAATCAGAAACAGGACGCTAGGAAGTGAGGTCAGCAGTCAAAGAGCCTCTCGACTGGTGCATTGAGGATGGACTTTTTTGTTGTTGTCTTCAATGCAGTAAAGAAATTGGATGTGGTTGAAGTGTGATGGAGAGCGGCTGATCGGCAAGGATCCCGTTCGGCAGAACTAATTCTAAACACGCAGGCCGGTCAATTGCTAGGAATTTCTATCGACAACCTTCTTAAATAATCTTGACCTTTTTTTTTTAACTTCTCTTTTGCATACATCTTTTTTTGTTTTCATATAATTTCCCATGTAAACATACATTCATGCAACACCGTCTTTATATAAAGGTCTCTATATTTGATTTGTTCAGATTTTTTAAACACATGGAGGCCCGGGGTAAGTAAATGAGGGACGGTGTGATTGAACTGCATATAAAGAGCTAACGAGCAAAGTGAGGACCAAGATCACCTCCAACAAGGAAACAACTTCACTGTGTGTGCAACAGGAAAATCATTTCAAGCCAGTGACGGATATGAATGGGATGAAGGAAAGGATTTATCACTATTGACAAGGTGCAATGGTGACAAAGGATTCACATCAGTGCTAATCTGATGGTTCACTCAACCATCAGACACCCATTCAACAAATATCCTTTCACTTAAAACATTCCGAGTTAACGGACACGCTTAGGAAACGGCCATCAATCGCTTCCTTGTCAAAAGTGTTACAATCCTTAATCATCCCAAAAGGCACCTTATCCCCAACAGAGAACGCACGTGAGTGTGCACACACGATAAACAGATTGGACCAAATCTGTACGGTGAACTTTAATTGGATCAAAACACAAGAATTTTCAAGGTAAATTTGGAGTCAAACTACACGATATGCTAGTAGGTCGAAGTCAACTGTCGGCTCACATGCACGCGCACGCGCACGCACACAGAGGATGTGATGGCATGACACTGCACTGCATGACACAGCACTCCCACTCAGTGCAAATGAACAATATTTGTTCACAGGGGGGGTAAGTTTAGACCTTTCTGTCCAAAGGAGTATTGCAGCCACAGCAAGAAAAGTAAAAAACATGAGAAAATATAAAACAGACGTTACAAGGCAATTTTGCAATTGTGGAAATGTCAAAATTCCCACAAAAATGAGACACCAGCAGTCTTGAGAGACCTTCTGTGTAATAAATTATCATTATGTCTTTACGTTGTCTGAATAAAATTGTGTTTTCTGTGCGGTCCTAATATACTCCCTTGTACTTTTGGAGGCATTGACAAAATGGTCAGAGGGATCCTCACTCTCAGGCAACCACACAGAAAAAGGTGTTTTTGTCCGAAACTTACAATATGGCTTCTATAGGCATAGACTTGACCAATCAGGGGATGACAGAGTGCCTTATACACTACTAGCTATATGACATAAAGAACAGTTTCCATTAAAGTAGAAAATGACTATGGCGTGCCTACACATTCACAAACTTCGACTGAGGGCGTACCACAGCATGCAGTCTACCCTGCCTTGTCATGGAGGGAGCAGGGAGGTGGGACAGCAACAGTGGGGAGAGAACGCTCACAATGAGGCTTTTATTTCATTTCACCTCATGAGTGGAAATTCACGTGGGTTCAAATTAGGGGGTGGGGGGGGGGGGCGATGACGTTTTGCTCGGAAAAGGAAACATTTCAGAGCAAAATCCCCAGTTGGAGTGCTTACGGGAGTCTGACAGCCATATCGGACTTGTTCTTGTGGAACATTGGGAGTTATAGAAACGTATTTAATGCTCTTGGTATCTGTATGACAACATGATGAATCCTACATGGCGTGGCAGACGCAGGGACATTTTAAGTCGAGCTTCTCCCCCCACTGGGAAACAACTAGCATCTGGTCATTTAGTTTAATTGATTGTATACATATAGATTTATTTTATATTCATTTCATAACAAATATACTATGGCTTTCAAAATAAAAAGTGCCAAAATTCTTTTTTTTGGGGGGGAATAAAAGAACACACAGTGATGTTGTTGTCGGTAGTACTCTCATACTTGCGCAGGCTGGGCTGGCGGAGAAGAGGAAACAGGGTTCTAAACAGACTCCTATCAAAGGTCGCGTTGAGGAAGGATGGCGGTCCGTCAACCTGGAGAAGGCGTGGCCAGAGTGTGAAGAGGCAGCAGAGTTCAGCCACAAGAAGACAGCGTCTCTTTGAGTCTTGCTTGTAAACTTATTTCATGGGTGGGATTAGAGACGCGGCCAAGAACCTGCCCCCTTAGCCCGTGTGCTCATGTGCGTGTATGTGTGTAATGTTGGTTATGCCGGCAACATACACATACACACACAAATAGTACACAGATATATCTTCCCTTGTGCTGGAGGGTCAGGTTGTGGTATTTCCTGTTTGCCCCTCAGGTTCAGCGCAGGATGTCCATTCAAGTTTCACTCCACTATCGCTGTGAGTTTTTTCAGCTCACCATCACTCTCTCTTGTGATTTTCTTTTGCAATTCCAAACTGTTGGTTCAGTCAGGGAAGTAAAAAGGGGAAAAAAGTAAGTGGAAACTCCCAACTTGAAGGGGGGGATGCAGGAGAGATTTAGAGGAGGAAAGGTTTCATTACAGCGGGGGGCAGGAGGTTGTCTGGGACGGGGGGGTCGTGGTGCTTAGCCACAATAGAAAAGCGAATGCCGGCAAAAGAGGGAGGCATTACTCTTCCCATCAATCTTTACCAGAATTGAGCTGTTGAACTGGGAGCTGAAGCTGTAGTGGGTCTCTAAGACGTTTCAGATCCAACTCCACCTGGTAGGACAGTTGAGAAGAAAGACAAAAGCAAAGTGCATTTACAGTAGGGGTAGAAAAAAAAAAGTCTACACGCCCATGTTCAAAAGCCAGTTTTTCATAATATGAAAATATGTGACCGAAAATAAACAAATACAAATTCTGATTACAACTTGTTTCCACCAATTCGGTGATATAAAGCCTATATAAAAGGCCCCAAAATACTTCTCAATACGGTGCAGCCCTCTGCCATGCACACAACCTGTTCACTGGGTGTGGCGCACATTATACAGCATTTCTCCCTGCTGCAACACACCTCAATCACATGAGCAGGATCGCTATCGAGCTTCCGCAGACCTTGTTGATGATCTGATCATTTGAATCTAGTGTGTTGGAGGACGGAGCGAAGGAAAACAGGCTAGACAGCGGACCTCGAGGAACAGGATGAGGACCGTAGTTACACAGGCTGCCGAGGGTTGGGTCGCTACAATCAAGCACCGAATCACGTGAAATCAAACAGTGCCATGTCTCGGATCCGTCAATTTAAGTTGCGACTTTGCGGAAGTATAAGAGCTGTCGATTTTCCATGGCGCACTTGAATGCAGCAGTGTCTGCACACCAAAATAATGACATCACACACTCAAGTAGGCCTTCACACATGCTAAAAATGCACTTCTGGGGTCTGGAAACAAGTGAGATTTGCCCGCCCACAAGCCAAATAAATAAACTTTATCAAGTAGATTGTAACGATGGTGCAGCCTCGCACTTCCGAGCATGCTTTGGTTGAGCGTGGAGGGGTGGACTTTTCGGTCTCCCGCCGTATGTGTTGTCCGCCTCTACCTGTGGGGTCTGTCTACTGTGCCACACCGAATGGAGTCACGTTGGTACGTACGTGGCTTTACCATCGTTACAATGTACCGGTATGTACACTATATTTTAGAACAATAATCACCCATGACCACATTTCAAATTTCATATCGCCGAAACAGCAAAAGGACGAACAATTTTGGACACCCCTGGCTAAATGGCATGGCTAGCCAATTATTATTGTATTATGGAGTCTCAACTTCTCATGAAATGCGACATAAATGAGACATATGAGTGTACACATGTTGCTCCCACTACAGGGCCAACCTAACCTGGTGTACAGCTATGAAAGAGGAAGCAGGTACTGTATGTAACTAAAAAAGACTGGATGCCCAATCCAAGGCTCCCATATATTAAGTCATCCTATTTTTGTTGAATACGCTGCAGTAGATTGACTCAGGGCTGGGCAGCGTGGCATGAAAAAGAAAGAAAATCCAGTGTATCAAGTATTGCAACACAGGATACAGGTTACAATAATACTGGAAAAGAGTTTATCTGGGTCTCTTCATCTTGAACAGGGGTGTATATACTTTTTATATCCTCTGTTATGTGTTGCAAATTAAATGTTTGGATGACTAATCATACCTCAGAAATATCCTCTTTGAGCTTGTTATACTTCTCAATGTCAAAGCGTGTCCTTTTCACCCCCTTGTGGAGGAAGAGCAGATACTGTCGGTCTCTGGCGTCAGGGTACACGTACTCCTGCAGGTGACAAAAGAGACACCGCATTTTGTAAGCACCAATTCAGCAGACGTTCTTTGTGATGCTCTGCCTGACGGTTCAGATTAGGGTCATTGAAATGGCTTGGGTAGGGGTGAATTATGAATGCTGAGTAAAGGGCAACACTTTGTCAAATTTCATTTCATCAGAGAAATTGACATTTTGTCCAATGTGACCAAGAATGTTGAACCTGCAAAGTTAATGATTGTTTGGTAAAGTTTTTGACCAGTTTTATGAAGTGACTATTTTTGCATGTGATAGTTAGATAACACAAAAATGTTTCCAAGTGCCTGTACAGTTAATGAAGGTAATAGTGTGACCCTAGCACAGACTATTTTCATTGCAATTATGTCCAAACAAGTAATGGGACAAGATGAAAGGAGAAGAAAAATAAGTTTAGGCGCTGTTTTGTTGGCAAAAGGGGTTTTAGTATTAACATCAAAGATGCTAAGAATTGTGGCACAAATGATTTGATATAAAATAATCATTTCTTAATGTGGTGTTGTTTTCTCACTGAATAAATGCAATTTTGGTCCCATATTAAGAAAAAAAAATATTAGAAGAAAATATCCCAGCCAATGATTATGGAGTGGGTGTATATGTGGAACTTGATGAAAATCATCAACTCAATGCCAGTCAAAAATACAGTTTTTGTTCCGATATACTGAGCGACAACCCCCGTGTCTTAAAGGTATTAAGGCAATATGTCATTCTTTAATGGTGCTGCCAGGAACATTTGTGTTCATATTGCTGTTCTGTCTTTAGCATTCCCTTTATGCAGACATTAGTGCAACTGTTAGTTACAAAGCGAGCTAATGGTGCAGCAAGGTGAACCAGCAGTGGCCTGTAATGGTTGTGTAAAAAGAGCCAAGGGTTCTCGAGGGGAGGCTGAGAACTGTACTACAGGAATTCAAGTCATTCTTCCAACTGATATTCCCTCATCTGATGATATTAAGAGAAAGCCTAAAATGGCTATCCAATTGGGGTGAGAACTGGTAATGGCAAAGGCCAGAGATGATCCACATCGGTTTCATGTTCATCAAAGCATTTTCTTACCTGGCGTGTGAGCACAAAATACGCATACATGGCCATGGCTGTGCCATATGTGATGAAATAGGTGACAGGCTCCATGATATCCCAGGAATACTCCCACCAGGTCAGTCTGGCCAGGATGCCGAACTGGGTGGCCATGTAGGCCATGCCGCCCCACAGCACCCAAGTAGTGCGTCGCTCCGCTTTCCTACTCAGCTCCTGCTTCACCTATATGTGAAACAAGTGGGAGCAGGAACTCATGCACAATGGGTCCAGAGAGAATCTCATGATTACTGACATGGTCAGTATTTAACCCCGCCTACCCGCAAAAATACATATTGGACACTTTAACGACAAAATGGCTATTACTCGACCCTAAATTTAGCAGATATTGTGTGATTATTCACCTTCACCACAGAGCCTGATTCGCATAACAATGAACAGGATGGTTCTTCATTAATCAAGCACTCAATGCATGCATGCAGTGCTGAGATACGCATTCCGAGGGAAACAAGTACTGCATTTTAAACAACTAAAGCAAAAAAATTAGTTTACAATAATTCATGCATTAAAAAGCTGAGGATCGGGGTGTTTGTGTTTTGGTGACATGTCCACTGCATGCGCCACATACACAGATCTGTTTTTTAAGGCTCTGGGGCTCAACTTGAGATGCTTCTAGCGACACCCCTCCTCCATCCCCTACCATGGGAACGAAATCAATACAGTACTCACCTTTGGCCCAGCAGTATGTGGGTCAGGGGACCGGGCTAATTTAGTATACGATCAAAACATATATAATTCTTTATCAACTGGGTATTTTCAAGAAAGCACGCCATGAACATGTTGTTGAGACATGTTATTTAGACACCAGAGTTTTTAAACTGTGGAAAAGAAATGGCCACTCTGCCAGAGACGCATAAATATAAAGTTTGAATGTTAGCACTTTGACCGTGAAACATTTCACGCTTATGAGGAGAAAGACGTGAATACCGGGAGATATAATTACAATTGTTCATTAACATGCAAAGGAGGTCTGACCTTCTCAAGTGGGCGGAGCTGAGAGTTGAGGTCCTCAAGTCGTTCAATCAGCTCGCGCTCTTTGCTGAGTTGATGCTCCTCAATGCGCAGGGTGGTGTAAAGCTGCTGCACCAACAACTTGACGTCATTCAGCCTTTCTGTTTCCTCATGGGGCAGCAACTCTGATGGCAAGATAAATAAATAACAATCAATAGTTTCTTCTTTACCTTATAGGAAATAATCATGAAATGGACGGCCGCACCTCTCCTCGGTGGCCGGACAAGGTGGGCGGTGTCGTTGATGACCAGCTTGAAATCATCCAGTAACAGGATGTCAATGCCTGTCGAGGAGGCCACTCTGGCTCCATCTGCGGAAGAATAAAAAAGAGAAACATGCTGGAAAAGTGGAGCAATGAGAGAGATGCTGGAAAACCACTCCACACCCCCTCCAGCTCTCTTGACCATCGGCCTCGTTTCGCTCCGATTATCACGACAGGGAGAGCAGAAGCACTTTCATACTAAGAGAAGATTCCGGGGTGCCAATTGTTCTTGTATAATGAAGGATCGAAGTGGTGCAAATTCACTTCATGGCACATGTGAAAGGATTAAATTTCTGTTGCTAAGCCGCAGCAGCAGGAACACTAAATGGCATCAAAAATACACTTGAAAGCATGAAAGGGCAAGTACAAGTGTAATTTACGAGAGGAGGTGGATACAGTGTGTGTGTGTGTGTGTGTGTGTGTGTGTGTGTGTGTGTGTGTGTGTGTGTGTGTGTGTGTGTGTGTGTGTGTGTGTGTGTGTGTAAGAGAGCGAGAGAGCAAAGAGTACCCGTGGAGTAGATGGCTACCCGATCGATGCCTCTGTCCTCTGCTTGGAGTTGTTGTAGGAAAACTCCCACGCAATCACTCAAAGGCTTGAGGGTGAACTGACAACGTTCTCGCCTGGACGGCAAACTGACCGAGATGACTGGCAGCCCATTCTGGTACACCACCGTCACCTCTGTGTGGAGGTTGGGGGGGGGGACAAAGAAAAGCATGCATTATTAAGATTTGAGACATTAACAACCGTTTTGCTGGAGTGCCAACAGAGAGTGGTAAAGCCACAACGCTAGAGTAATGGACTTTTTTTTTCTCCCAATATACAAGGTTCTTAAAACTGACCACACCATTTTAGGTGAATTGAAAAAAAAAAAAAACAGCATTAGGCTATGCAGCCAGAGATTTCTCGCAAGGTGACGTCACCACAAGCACATCCTTCAAAACAAGCTTGGTAGAGAGGAAACATTTTGACAATCACTTGCAAGATTGATTTTGACTTGGAACAAAGTAAAACGGACAAACGTGCATTTTCCTTCAATTTCCCATACCTCTTATTTTAAGGGTCATTGCACTCCAAGCCTACAACCTTCACTGGTCAACTGTCACTCAGACTGGGCTTTAATAGGAATTCGTTTTATAACAGCTGAGCATTAGCAACCATATGCACACCACTTTATCACATGCTCTCTTTGTTAGTGGAGGCTGAGAAGCAGAGAAAACCCTGGACTTAACACCTGTCAACCATAGGAGTGATAAATGAGGTGTGTCAGAAAAGATATACATTACTCTATTGGTCGCTTGCACGCAGCTCAGCGCAAGGCATTCTGGGAAGTCTTTTTTTTTCTACCACAGCCACGCACCAGGAATGCATGAAGGTGCGGCAAATAAGGCTGGCGGGTTGGAACAACTCCAAGGGTGTTGACTACTTGGAAGGGGAAAACCCCTGGTACACGTTGCTGCTATTAATGTGTAATGGGAATAGTTTGACCTGCACTTGGGAACAAATTTTGGGGTGGACACATTTTTGCATCATATATTGTTAAAAGGACAGTGTGAAAAACTGCGGTGGGTCAATTAACCTTGTGGCACATCTGACAGGAATGTTTTCAAGTTTGCTAAAGACAACCCAACACCTTTTACTGATGTTTTTGTTTTTTACGCCTGAGGCTGCATATAAAAGATATTGTCACTTTAACATGTGACTCCCACATTTGCTAATCCTGAATTTAATTTTAGGGAAGGGATTTTGGGGCTGGGGTACACAAATTGTGACTGACATAAATAAAACTTCACTCAGGGTGACAAAGAAGAAGGCAGGAAATTTCAAAAGTAAAAAATAAGCATCAGTTCAGGCAAAAATATATTTTTATCCAACTAAGCCCTCCTCACACTGCTAAGCCTGGAAGATCAATACATTGTAATAACGCTGACCTTTGCCTCTCAGAGCAGTTATGTCAATTTACCGATGCCAACTATTGAGATTTTGTATTCCCATGGATAGGCTGAAAGACCTCTAAATAATGCCTGCGTGACTGGACTGACAATTGCATAAAAGAATGCATAATTTATTTCAAACAGATTTCCACAAGGAAAAGGGAAAATCAGAACCTTGCAACCGTGATCATTTAGCACTCTCTCAAATTTGCATCGTGGTCACATCAACAGTGTGTCGACTGGATCCTGCGTGATCCACTTAACTCATAAGTGGGTCTTAACAGAGGCAATGAATCCAAAGTAATTCCACATAGGAGCTAATACAAGCTGCCACAGTAACCTCTGCCTCCTCCTCGAGACCACAGCAGTGAATCAGCATATCATCATCTGGCAGATGTGGCACCGGCTGGGTCCAGCTAGTCAGGATCGTCACCAAATACACAGAGGTGGGCGCGCTAATTTTCCCACCCACTACTGCGCTTCTCTCCACCTCCGCCGGCTGACTTTATCTTCCCCTCTGCAGCCATCATCACTGAGGGTATCTCCCATCTGACAATCCCACAGCTATTATTACATTAAGATAAAATCAGCAGATTCTCACCCTCCAACTTTTCAATCGTCCCATTTCTCCAGACAATCGCCTTGAACACAGAGGACCAGAAGCTAGAGAGATTCCATCATGAAAGTGAGCTGCTATGTGAGGCTCTACTGTGAGAATCATTGCACAATTTTGTTAGAGACAGTCTCAGAGATGGAGTGTGGGGTACACTCTAGCAAAAAGGAAGCTTTTTGCTGCACCTCTGGGCTTATGCTCATACCGAATGCTTAGGAATCATCAGCGTATGAGACACAAAGGAGAGAGGAAACGGAGTAGGGGAACTTACCGTCTGAGGAAGCCGGGGTACATAACATTCTCTGGCCATGCCATGAAGGGGAGCCCCTCCAAATCTGCAGGCAAGGAGAAAAAAGCGGCAGGTTATATTCCTGGCTGCAACTTCACATTGAGGATAACCATTTCGTTGTCCGATCTAAACCGAAACAGAAGTAGGGCATCTTCAGCAATTGACAAAAAGTTGCCCAGTAAAAAGCACATGACTAAAACCTACCTGAATATTTGTGTTGGGACACACCTCACAACCCCGCCGATGTTTCAGCGCTTGCCAACCGCTGTACGCAACCTGAAGTTTTGGTCCCATTACGCCCCTGATAATACCAATAAATGTTGTAGACTAGGTCACAGACATTTGTAGGTCTTTCTGGCAATGCGGTGCTGTATTTTTTAACGGCTGAGATGTCCCAAATAATTTCAAAAATAAGTATCAATGAGGGGGAGGGGATTGATGGGAAGTCAAAGGAGTTCCCACATCCTACACACAGACAGAGGCATGCTGCTAGAGACAGAAATAAACCAAACCAAGAGACCCACTTGAACGAGCGGTCTCGGTCTGCTTGTTTGGTGCACACTCTGGCTCTGATGAGAGCAGATGGCAAGTTACTATAGCAACCTCTTGTTAATTTGGGCTGGTATAAATATAATATGAACTTTTGCTTTGTAAAAAGCATAAATACTTGCTACATGGTGTGAATACCATTTGTGACTCTGCCCTGCGATTGATTGTTGGATGTGTACCCTGTCCGTCTCTTGACCAGTCTCAGCTGAGAATAGCTCCAATTTGCCTGCAACCCAAATAAGGGCAAGCGTGGATGTTTGATTTAATTGTATACAGTTCTTATGTTCTTCTATTGAACATTTTAGAAAATGCAAATGCAATAAATAGTGTACTTCAGACATTTTCAATGGAAAAGATACATGCAGGGCATGTGACCTATAAAAAGTTGTGTGTGCCTGCATAGGACGATGGGATGTAAAATGCAGCCGCGGGGAATGTGTGCCATGTGGTTGTTTTCAACTACAATAAAGTTCCTTGTCAAAGACTCCTCCTTTTCCTTTTGGCTTTTTCCTTCAGGGGTCGCCACAATGAATCAGTTGCCTCCATCTAACCCTGTTTTGTACATCCTATTCTCTCACACCAGATACCTTGGTGTCCTCTTTCACTACATCCATAAACCTCCTCTTTGGTGTTCCTCTCGGCCTCCTGCCGGGCAGTTCAAGACTCAGCATCCTTCTCCCAATATATTCACCCTCTCTTCTCTGGACATGTCCAAACCATCTCAGTGGAGCCTCTCTGACTTTCTCACCAAAACCTCTTACATGAGTTGTCCCTCGGATGTACTCATTCCTGATCCGATCCAACCTGGTCACTCCCAAAGAGAACCTCAACATCTTCATCTCTGCTACCTCCAGCTCTGCCTCTCACTTCTAGGGATGTTCTGTATAACTTCATCAAGGTCTAACCCAAATTTCTACCTCTCCTCCAATTCACATCCTACCTGTGGGGCATACCCACTAACAACATTGAACATCACACCTTCAATTTCTAGCGTCAGACTCATCACTCTGACACTCTTTTGACTTCTAGGACATTCCTAACAAACTCCTCCTTCAAGATAACTCTGACTCCATTTCCTGTTCCTTTCTACACCACGACAGACCAACTTGAACCCTGATCCTAAGCATCTAGCCTTGCTACCTTTCCACCTGGTCTCCTGGACACACAGTATGTCTAGCTTCCACCTCTGCATCATGTCAAACAACTCACTACCTTTTCCTGTCATAGTTCCAACATTCAAAATCCCTACTCTCAATCCTATACGCTTGGTGTTCCACTTCTCTCTCTTCCTACGGACACACCTTCCTCCTCTCCTTCTTCGACCAACAGTAGTCCAATTTTCCACCGGCACCCTGTAGGTCAACAGCGCCGGTGGCGGTCGTTGTTAACCCGGGCCTCGACCGATCCGGTATGAAATTCAAAGGTTTTATTAAGTTCCTTGTTGAAGACTAATTCCAATAATTGACCATTAGGTTAATTCCTCTGAATTCCCATACATTGCGAATTTCCACGAATTTCCATCATGTCAGAACATAACCAATGACTCACATCATTCATTTTATCGAATTTCATTTTACCCATTGCACACTTAAATTAACTAGTGTCATCACATTCTTAAATTAACTAGTGTCTACAGTACCACTGACAGAAAAACACTGCAGCGGGTGACAAAGAAGGCAGCCTCAATATGCGCCTCAGATGTGTTTGAAACTGAAGGGAGGAGGGGGCTGCAGTTGAGCACAGCTTGGGGGAAACCCTTTATTTATTTATTTATGATGCATTATGTCGGAGAGTCCATTTGTGCAGCACGTTTCCAATCGCACAGCTAAAGCTCTTTTCTACGGAGCAGCAATCAAGCCTTTTAAGGCATTAAATGAGCTATCACACCCCATTCCACATCCATGTACAGTAGAGTCGGGTGATGATGAGGCAGTGAAAATACAGCGAACAACGGCAGAGGCGGCAAACTTTTCTGATGTTTCAAATCCTGAGCCTGGGTAAAAAAATGGAACAATTGCAGCACCACAACTGCTAAGTTGTGCTCCTGAGGCCACAGAATTTAGCAATTTGTCATACGGTCGCATATGCAATGGATGCAGGAACACTCTGTATACGCAATAACACAACCACTGTGCCATGAGAGTATTTTAGTGAGAACAAGCTATGAATATTGTGCAAGTATCCAGTGGACCTAGAAGGGTAGTGATGTCAGATGTACTTATTGAATCATACTGAACAAAAACAACAATGAAAGATTCTATTTATGACCCTACACTGACAGTTCTGGGATGCGGATTTCTCAGAAAGCATCATAATACAGATATAGATGGCTTGTGAACCTATTCAAGGTGGTACATAAACTATGAATCTGCTGGTTGTTTCTCTTGTCAGGATTACAAACAACCAGAGATGGCACTACCTGCTGTACCCACACGACTGCAAGGCAGAGAGCTGTTGCTGATTAAATGTCTCTGTTGTCTATCAACGTGTCTGATTGCCAATCATGTCCTCCCCACGGTTGCTTAATCTGGAGAGACCCGAGCTTTTACTCAGCTCGTTGACACAAATCCAACTGCGAACGGTAAAGGTACTGACAGACTTGAGTTGATAAGATGAATAAAGGTGGGTAAGTCCCATCCGAACTCCTATCCATTTTCTATCACTCATTCAGTGTCACGGGGGAGCTGGAGCCCTTCCCAGCTGACTTCCGAGCGAATGACAGGGTGCGGCCTGAACTGGTTGCCAGTCAACCACACACACATACAAACAGCCATTCATAGGCTATCTGGTTTGAGAGATCATACAATTTCCTTCCTTCATGTGTCCCATACCCACCCTTTTGGAGTCCTTGGAGGGTGTGCTAGAGAGTACTCCTGCTGGGGACTCCTCGTTCTGCTGGGGACTTCAATGCTCATGTGGGCAACGACAGTGAGACCTGGAGGGCGTGATTGGGAGGAACGGCCCCCGATCAGAACTCGAGTGGTGTTTTGTTATTGGACTTCTGTGCTCGTCACGGATTGTCCATAACGAACACCTTGTTCAAGCATAAGGGTGTCCATATGTGCACTTGGCACCAGGACACCTAGGCCGCAGTTCGATGATTGACTTTGTGGTTGTATCATCGGTTTGCGGCGCATGTTTTGGACACTCGGGTGAAGAGAGGCGGAGCTGTCAACTGATCACCACCTGGTGGTGAGTGGGCTCGATGGTGGGGAAGATGCCGGTCCGTCCTGGCAGACCCAAACGTATTGTGAGGGTTTGTTGGGAGCGTCTGGCGGAATCCCCTGTCAGAAGGAGTTTCAACTCCCACCTCCGACAGAGCTTTTCCCATGTTCGGGGAGGCGGGGACATTGAGTCGAATGGACCACGTTCCGTGCCTCTATTGTTGAGGCGGCCAATCTGAGTTGTGGCCGTAAGGTAGTTGGTGCCTGTCGTGGCGGCAATCCCCATACTCGCTGGTGGACACCAGCAGTAAGGGATGCCGTCAAGCTGAAGAAGGAGTCCTATCGGGCCTTTATGGCCTGTGGGACCCCAGAGGCAGCTGACGGTATCGACTGGCCAAGCGGAATGCGGCCGGTGGTCGCCGAGGCAAAACTTCGGACATGGGAGGAGTTCGGTGAGGCCATGGAAGCCGACTTCCGGACGGCCGAGGAAATTCTGGTCCACCATCCGGCGTCTCAGGAGGGAAACAGTGCACCACTAACACTGTGTACAGTGGGGATGGGGCGCTGTTGACCTCGACTTCGGGAGCGTTGTGAGCCGGTGGGCGGAGTATCGAAGACCTCCTCAACTCCACCAGCACGCCTTCCTTGGAGGAAGCAGAGTCTGGGGACTCTGAGGTGGGCTCTCCTATCTCTGTGGTCGAAGTCACCGATGTGGTTAAAAAGCTCCTCGGTGGCAAGGCCCCAGGAGTGGATGAGATCCGCCGGAGTTCCTCAAGGCTCTGGATGTTGTGGGGCTGTCCTGGTTGACACGCCTCTGCAACATCGCGTGGTCAGCGGGAGAGTGCCTCTGGATTGGCAGACCGGGGTGGTGGTCCCTCTTTTTAAAGGGGACCGGAGGGTGTGTTCCAACTACAGAGGATCACACTCCTCAGCCTCCCTGGTAAGGTCTATTCAGGGTGCTGGAGAGGAGGGTCCGTCAGGAAGTCGAGCCTCGGATTGAGGAGGAGCAGTGTGGTTTTCGTCCCGGCCGTGGAACAGTGGACCAGCTCTACACCCTTAGCAGGGTCCTCGAGGGTATGTGGGAATTCGCCCAACCAGTCTACATGTGTTTTGTGGATTTGGAGAAGGCGTTTGACCGTGTCCCTCGGGAGTTCTGTGGGGTGCTTCGTGGGTATGGGGTACCGAACCCTTGTTACGGGCTGTTCGGTCGCTATACCACCGATGTCAGAGTTTGGTTCGCATTGCCGGCAGTAAGTCGAATCGTTTCCAGTGAGAGTGGGACTACGCCAAGGCTGCCCTTTGTCGCGATTCTGTTCATAACTTTTATGGACAGAATTTCTAAGCGCAGCCGAGCGTTGAGGGGTCCGTTTTGGTGGCCTCAGTATTGCATCTCTGCTTTTGCAGATGATGTGGTACTGCTGGCTCCTTCAAGCGGGTCTCTCCAGCTCTCACTGGAGCGTTCGCAGCCGAGTGTGAAGCGGTTGGGATGAGGATCAGCACCTCCAAATCTGAAACCATGGTCCTCAGTCGGAAAAGGGTGGAGTGCCCTCTCCGGGTCGGGAGGAGATCTTGCCCCAAGTGGAGGAGTTTAAGTATCTTGGGGTCTTGTTCACGAGTGAGGGCAGAAGGGAGCGAGAGATCGACAGGCGGATCGGTGCAGCGTCTGCTGTGATGCGGACGTTGTATCGGTCTGTCGTGGTAAAGAAGGAGCTGAGCCAAAGGCGAAGCTCTCAATTTACCGGTCGATCTACGTCCCAACCCTCATCTATGGTCACGAGCTATGGGTCGTGACCGAAAGAACGAATCCCGGATACAAGCGGCGAAATGAGTTTTCTCCGCAGGGTGTCGGGCTATCCCTTAGAGATAAGGTGAGAAGCTCGGTCATCCGGGAGGGACTCAAAGTAGAGCCGCTTCTCCTCCACATCGAGAGGAGCCAGATGAGGTGGCTGGGGCATCTGATTCGGATGCCCCTGAGCGCCTCCTAGTGAGGTGTTCGGGCATGTCCCACGGAGGAGACCCGGGACGACCCAGGACACGCTGGAAAGACTATGTCACGCAGCTGGCCTGGGAACGCTCGGATCCCCGGGAGAGCTGGAAGAAGTAGCTAGGAGAGAGGAAGTCTGGGCTTCCTGCTTAGCTGCTGCCCGCGACCCGGCCCGGATAAGCGGTAGAAGATGGATGGATGGATGGATGGATGGATGTGTCCCAGTTCAGATCAGGAAAAAAAGCCCACACGAAATCAGATATGCTCTGCCAATGTGATTGCGGTGTAAGCAGACAGCTGAGATGCATCTCTATCGTTAGGCATCAAACGTCATTAAAATGGGTAATCAACCTACTTCTAGCCAAACAACACACCTTGATGATGACAGGCTCACTCTCTCCAGCATCGTTTCTTTCTCCACGTTGTCGCTAACAGGCGTGGTCACCTCTCTGTTTATGACCATACTTCCAAAAAGGCACAAAATCGACTTTTGGCATTATGAACTGCATGGTAAAATCATCCTAAAAGTGCAGATGTCAGCCTGTTTTTTAGATAACTAAAAGGCCACACACAAGCAAGCACACACACAAAGATATGTGTGTCCTGCATTGATTGCTGTCCCATGGTATCATGGGAGCCCAAACAGTGATTAGGCTGCTGATCACATGACAAGCTGAGAGGGGCATTAGAGATGGTCTTCAATTGCTGCACGCAGTGGTGCGAATGCTCCAAGGAAAGACTGAAGCGGAGTGGCATCCCAAACATACGCAAATATAATTGTGACGTGTGTGTGAGCGGGTATGTGTGCCCATCTGTGGTGAGATATCCATGTCTATTTGCAGGTGGCGTGCGTGTTTGTCCATCCGTCTGTTCACCAGCCTGCTTGACAGCAGCGGTTGCAGAAAGTCTTAGCAAAGCAAACCCACCAACGCCACCCCCCTTACCATTCCCAGGACACACCCTCCTCCCATTGCCCCTCGCAGTCCCTCGGCACGCAGCCACTGAGATGCTGCGTGAAATATTTAAGAGCGCAGCTGCAGTCAATAGCACAACAACCTTGGAATCAATGTCATGCGAATAAAAGAGCGGGACAAAGACAGTCGCTGAGCACAAATGGGAGGACGGACAGATGATTTGAAAGGTAGGGATGGAGGATGAGAGGATAAATGGAGCAGCGGCAGGGGAGTGATAGATGATAGATGATAGCTGGAGTAAAACGGTGAGAGTCACGAGTGTGCTCGCGTTTCAAGCCATGTGCTGCTGCATACACTGTGCCCTGCAGCAGACACACACACACACACACACACACACACACACACACACACACACACACACACACACACACACACACACACACACACACACACACACACACACACACACACACACCAACCGTGTCTCTAACGTGACTCCCCTTTACTCTGTGTGTGTATGCGTGCGTGTGTGGAGAGATGGTAGGTTGGAGGAGTAGGGTGAGGGGAAGCAGCAGCAGTAGAAACGGGTAGGGAGGAGGGGAGAGGGATGGAGGAGGTTGCTGATCACTGCAGTAACGGAATTCCTCGTCTTGAATCTGGGGGTTGCCCCTCGCCGTCCCCCTCCCCTCGCCGTCTCGCTCTCACTGATCCTGATATGCTGGTCTCACCATTTCTCCCTGCTCATCTGCACTGCGTTGTACCTCACACTGCATTTCACTGTACTCTCCAACAGTTGTGAATGGTGTAAGATTGTAGGTCGTTATCCACGGTCAATACATTCTGACTCGGTTATCTACATTTTGGAGCTTCCTGGTTCCCAAATCAAACTCTTCCAGTTGAACGGTTCGGCAAGTTTAATGAGTACGATGTTTAGCATTAAAGGTAAACTCGAGTCAAGATGTTAAAACTAGTAAAGATTGTGCCACCAAATCTCAGTTTTATACTTGCCCTCTTTCAAGAGATAAATACAGATTACAAGCAAGTCAAATAACATTTTATATTTACACTGGGTGCTGTTGGGTGTGATGTTAGTGACATTCAAAGTACCTTTGCTGCGCTCTGCTAGTATCGCAAATACAGTGCGACTATACTGAAACTTTAAAACGTGCAATAATGGAGGCTTCTGTTGATTTCATTTTTATTTTATTTTTAACCCGAGAGTGAGAAACCTTTCTAAATCTCAAAATCACTGTATGGGTCGACTGACATAAATATACGTTTTGGCAACAAACACACCAAGGACGGATTAACGGTACCAATCTCCAACCGGACCAAAACGTGAGCTATCCTTGCATATGTACATTTTTTAGGGTGGGGGAAGCAGTTTCCACTTTGATTAAAGTGCCATAAAAGGGGCGGGGGGGAGCAAGCTTGCAACACAAGAGAAATATTTGGGGAGTGTCGTATTCATCTTTGTTTCTATGTGTGTCATCTAGTTATATTCTAGTTAATGAAGAATTATGTAAAACAGTATTAGACTGATGGGAAAACCAAAGTGCTGGTTTTATTTTCATCAGCATTTGAAAACATCCCATTTGAATATATAATCATGATGACTAACAGACATGCAAATCTATCTTTGTAAAGACAGAATTCTGACACAGGTCTGGTATTAGACCTCACTAGATTACAGGTTTACATTATGTTGTATCCATTGAGTGTACGTTGTGGAGAAATGTGCATCATGCATTTATCCCACAATATAATCTTGGGAGAGCTGTTTTCACAATGAACATTATCAAAATCCAAGCCTATTTATATTGCCACCCTCACTATGAATCCGAAAACAATGTGTGACCTAAAGTTTTGGCTGAACTGAACACAAAATGACAAAGCAGTTAAACATATTGTCTCCCACAGAACACCTGAGGGAGCAAAAAAAGAAAAAAGCATTAGGTGAATTGAGCGAACGTGATACAGCAGCGTGAAAGAATTATGCCGCTGACATATTTCCCATTTCATGATGCCCTTCCGGGAATGTGCAGCACTCTGTCATTTATCTGCACAATGGCTGCATCCATCCATGTGCTAATACGCTTTTCTGGGCGGCTACATCCCAGATAACGTGGCGGATTTCCCAAAGTCATTCATGAAATATTTCATACAGTATATGTAACATCTCGTGTTATTTCCTATCGATAACACGTTAGTGAAGAACACAGCAGTTATTTTTGGCATCACTGGAAATGGTATTTGTTTTAATATTAGTCCTATTTACAGAATTGGGCATCCAGTCAGTAATGATGGAAGGGCCATCAATCCGGCACTGATGGACGCCCGTTTTGCTGACAACTGACAGAAATACGCCTTGCCTATCGTGTGTTTGTTCGCGGGGCTGAAGACAAGCAGGGTTGCTTCCATTGACTATATATAAAAGCGCTTGCACTTCCACTTCCATGTGGACTGTAAGTAAAAAGACAAGTGGGGTTTAAGAGCTGTTAAATTAGATGAGCGGTGTATCTACGATCTCATCACTCGTGAAAAGGAATGAAAGAAAATGGAACTCACATTCATTAAGCAAATGAGGGAATGCGGTGTGCTTTTTTTCTGGTAGTTTCCAGATTTATTGCTCTTCCTGGGAATGCAGAGTCACAGACTTTAAAATCTATTTTCCCCTCGCTTCGATTAGTGCGCATAATTCACTATTCCCGAGAAATAAGCAAATGCCCTCGAAATGAAAGCAAGAACTAATTACAGGGCTGTTTGCAACAATAGAATGAACCCAAGTGGTAGTTGAACGTTTGTCATCAAGTTTTCAAAACCCAATTTTGGACAATATTCCATCATCATCTTATTGTAAAAGAATGTTAAAAGTGCTGCTTCTCAAGTTCTGACATATTAAGAAGATTGCGCGTGAATTTAGCGTCAACCTTGTGACACCATAAGTTCACATTCATATCGATGATGTGGCAAAGCAGATTATCATTCCCAGAATCAGTTTCAATGTACGCCAATTCAGAACAAAGCTAAAAACACAAAACCGCAGTTAAGAATGTCTCAAATCCAAACCAAAACAAGAAACTGTACTGCTGGTACCATATTTCACAAAGCACTAAAGTTTGATTCAGTTCGGAAGCCAATGTTTTTCAGTTCCATGGTTTCAGTTCTAATGAGTACAATGATACCAATTGCTTACTTCTCCTGCAGGGACCTTGCAGGCTAGACCAAACCGTTGTAGGGTTTAAACATAAGAACTGGAAACTAAATCAATCGGCTGGGAAATCCACGAAAGATAAGACTCTGCACTTGCTGGAGATACAGAAACGGAATTGTGTGTAACAACTGTCGCAGTCAAACTTATGCAAGAGAGAAAACGCTGAGAGCCAATTGACAGATAATGAAACCTCCGGTCCTGTTCTTCAACACCACCGTATTACATAACCTCCGCTCAGATGCTGCAAAAACTGTTACAAAGCACAGCATGTCAGACATAAAATGATGACAATCTGATTTTCCCACTGCAATGCAGAGTTGACTGCCAGTTGGCTAGTTCAAACATCAAAATGTGACAGTGGTTACCGCACACAACACATAACGAAATATATAATTCCATTTTAATTTTTGATTCTATTTTGACAAATTGGCTTTCCGACCTTGGGTATGAGTTGATTCATTAATGCTTGCTCATGCTTTGCATAAACCATAGGGTAAAATCTTTTGATAGTCTGGCCGGGAATTCGCAGAGAAAAAGAGTTCATTCAACGGCGAACAATTCTGATTCGGAGGCGATTAAATCTTGATTCCGATCGATGTTATAAAGCAAATTAAAGTACTAATGAAATATTCAGCAAAACCAACACACTACGGAAGATTGTGGTTATAAAATAATTAATATCAGTATTCTCTTTCTCCGTCTAGCGCAGATTTATTTCATAATATTAATAATCATAATAATACATTTTATTTTCATTACTTCTAAAGTGGCAAACATTTCACCACACTATGGGTTGGAGGCAGAAGAAGTGATATTACCGGTAATTAAGATTTGGAGTTTAAACTAGCCTCTTGACCTGGACATTGTAAACATCCTGCTTACAGGCTGAAAATGTCATTCAAACACAGATCGCAAAATTGTGGATTCCTGCGGAGACTACTTACTATTTGGCCACGCACCTCACATGACTTCTCTACACTTTTTTGGGACCGACAACATGAGAATCTGCTGCATTATTGAACCTAAGCATTGAAACTGACGCTCCATTGTGGGATCCTCTTTCAAAAATTTGTCCCAACTGAGAGGCAACACTTTCCTATGAGCAGAACAGACTAGAAATGTAAAACCGTGCTTGCCTGAAGGATGCGCTGACACAATCTACACAATATAGAAGTGTGTGGGAGCAGGTGTTTATTTTATAGGCACGATATGACCCTTTTTGATCGTTCATATAGCAGATGGCTCTTGCTGCTCCCGTCCGTGATAATTGCATTGCGAGTCACGCAATACTCAGCCCTTTTCCGAGCTACTATGAAGCGTGGACGAAGCAGCGTCGGCCCCTCTTTTCCTTTCTTCGCCTGCCCTCAAACGTGGCTGATTTTCAAAGAAATACGCAAATCCGTCTTGCACAAAGACATTGCACACGCCGCTTTTCCATAAACTGGGTCCCTCATTTTTAAGTGAGCCTACGAGCTTGCAGAGAAAGCACCTTGAATCACAATCAATGCAGCTGAGTAAGTGCTGTTTCAGTCCTACTCTGCATCCTTAATTCCTCCTTCTCACCATTATTAGGAGCATAAGAAGGGTATGCATCTACCTTTTCTGCCTACTCGACTTATTCAGGACTATAATGTGGTCATTGTACTAATGTGTAATCTATACGTTCTGACCTTGATTGTGACTGACTTTGAATCATCAAATGTTGAGTACTGTTCAAACAGCTCATGTCCGACTGGTTCTTAGCTTGGAGCAGAATGCTTCTGTGAACACCGATTTATTCGACTCGAGCGGCTGAGGCGACAAATAAAGCCTTTCAACGAGGGGTTACAAAAATGTTAAGCTTTAGGATAGTCTTCCATATTTGATCCCCTCTGGGTGTGAGAAGCGGGCATCAAAAATACAACTGCGCATAATATTCATTTTGGGATTTTCAGGAAAGTCCATAATGGCTGTTATTAAAACCCATATTAGCATTAGGTCAACACCATTATTTTCTGCTCTGCAATGCTCAAGGATGTACCGTAAAATGTCCTACTTTTCTCACTGCGTGGCTCTCAGAATCTCACCAAAATTATTAATAAATACAATACAATACAATACAATACATCAATACAATACAATACATCCTGATTTATATCGCTTTCACAACAGCAGCAGCTGTAACAAAGCGCTTAACAAAACTGTTAACGTAAAGTAAAATAATAAACACATCACATAAAACACGGACAGTCGTGCATTGATAACATTGAGAAATCAGATTGGTTATCAGCAGTGGAAATCCCTTTCACGTAGACTGTAAAAGATGATATGTTTTTCACCATGTCACTGTTCTGTACAAATGTCTCTGACGGAAGGGAGGGGGCTATATGTGTCCAAGTGCACCCAAAAAAATGTGATAATCCAAGGCGCTTGGCTTGCTTTCCACACTCAAAGCGCTGCTGTCACAAGCAGAAACTAGCAGCCGGCCACCGCGATCACTCACCAAGCCAAGTGAGGCAGAAGAGTGGATGACCAAACGACAGCAGGAACGTGCCACCAAGATCGTGTCACTTTAAATCAAGTTGGGCTAGCCATTGGTGCACAAGTATGTGGAGCATGATTTGGGCATACGGCATGCGACCCCAAAAAGAGCCGATTTTAACAAAAGCATGAAACAGAGATGTTATTAAGACACCTGGGAATTGTTTAAAATTGTAAAGCAAATGCATACTGTATATGTTTTAACAACACTATGTAATGAGATGTATCACCCACATTTCTTCCGAGTTTATTTTGAAAAGAAAATCACGTTACGTTAGCTTAACATGGAAGACTTTGTAATAATTTTACCAATCGAACTCCTGTAGCGTAACTGCGTGTGTCGCTGTGTGCCTGCATGTGCTGTGTATTTAAGGGTGACTCGGCAGACTACTGCATCCCAGTTAAGGCAATGAATTTCTCCTGAGACCGCAGCTGCTATTTATGAAGTGGGGCATGGGAATGTTCCTTTTGAGGAAACACTGACTGTATTCCTCCTCATGACAGCCCTGTTCTTATGAAACAGAATGCCTTAGCAATGACTCAGACTAACTGTTGAAGGCCTTTCTGTTATTGCACTGATCCTCCATGCAAGATAAGACAACTCAAAAGTTTAGCAAACAATCAGCTTCAGTAGATGTCTGATTACATCACTCTGTGCTCCATGGAGAGAGACAGCGAGAGAGAAAAAGAGACAGGGAGTGAGCGACACCTCGAAATCGGACTCCATGGAATTGCTGCTCTTTGCCTTCTCGGCTGTGTCAGCAGCTCGGTCTGAGTTTTACTTTGCGCCATTCCACATGGACATGGCATAGCATGCAGCAAGAAGTGTTATTAAGTGTAATTAACTGACGTGTGCTTCATCAGACACTGTGGAGGTGGCTGTGCATGTCTAATTTGGCATTTTTCCCCCAGGATACAAGGGTGCCTTACCAACTGAGCTATCCAACTGAGCTATATATTATATTATATATATATATATATATATATATATATATATATATATATATATATATATATATAGTTACGCTACAGGAATATATATATATATATATATATATATATATATATATATATATATATATAGCTCAGTTGGATAGCTCAGTTGGTAAGGCATCGTTTGGCATACGGAGACGGGTGTTCGAATCCGCTTGGGGCAAAAGAATGAGCACATAACACCATCCAGTGTGGGTCCTTGGGCAAGATCCTTCACGCTAATGCCTACCTCATACAATGATTAGAGACAATAAAATGATTGACATGCCGGCTCAGACGTCGCCCGGCCAAACAAGGTCTGCGTCAGGTGCTGGGGAACCAGAGCACCTTGATGAAAAATGGGCTACTGGAACAAAGCGGAGATGGGCGAGATGCGATAACATGGCTTTGTTGGAATGCTACTACTCAAGCAACCCTAGTCAGAGGGGTTACATGCAGAGAATGCAGGCTGAATGGTTACTCGAAACCCACAGTCACGGTTGACCACGAAACAACTAGTAACTCAGTGTTCCAACATCCACAAACGGCAATTGCTGTCACAACTTGAGATTGATGAGGTACAACGCAGGTTCCATGGTGAAGGGCCCCAGGCTGCCAGATCAGAGGAGGAGGTCATACCGGAGATTGGGAGGCAAGCCCCAATGAATGCAGATGATGAGATTGGGAGGCCAGCCCCAATGAATGAAATGCTGAGCAAGGCAGCAACTGACCTGAAAGCTAAGATCATGGCGAGGATGAAAGCTGGGCAACCTAGAAACCGATTACAACGGCTCGTGAAGTACCACCTGAAAGTCTCATGGAAAGTGTGAATGCAGCACTGATCACGAAACCAATGAGCTCATATACGCTTCAGCATCAGTGATCCTAGAAATCCTTGGCTATCAGAGCAACTATGAGACACGTTACCCACCATGGAAAAGCGGTTGGAGGCTAAGATCAAGGCGGCTCGGAAAGATGTGAGTCAATTGCGGAGGCCCAGAGAGGTGTGATGAAAAGGCCGATACCTGAGAGGTACACCCAGATGACCATACCTGAAGCACTCGAAACTGCCAAACAAAGGCTCCAAGCCTTGTCCAGTCGCCTAAAGAGGTACACGAAAGAGAATGAGGCCAGGCGAATAAACAGGCTGTTCGCAACACAACCTGCGAAAGTGTACGCTCAGTGGCAGGGTCCTAACAGCAGAGCTGACCCACCAAGACTGGAAACTGAAAGGTACTGGAAAGGAATATGGGAGAGGAGGTTGCACATAACAGCAGTGCACAATGGCTGGTGACCCTGAGAGGAGCACAGCAACCTCCTGAGCAGAACCCAGTTACCATAACAGTGGCAGACATACAGGAAAGAGTCTCAGATATGAAAAACTGGACAGCACCAGGCCCGGACATGGTCCACACCTACTGGCTAAAGAAACTCAAAGCACTCCATGAGCGCCTAGCAACACAAATGAACCAGTTGCTGAAGGATGGGACTCACCCAGGATGGCTAACTGAAGGGCGAACGATCCTGATCATGAAGGATCCCTCAAAGGGTACAGTCCCATCCAACTATCGGCCAATAACCTGTCTCTCCACAACATGGAAGCTCATGTCAGGCATCATTGCGGCTAAGATAAGTGGACACATGGATCAATACATGAGCGAAGCACAGAAGGGCATTGGTAGAGATACCAGAGGAGCCAAACATCAGCTCCTGGTTGACAGAACAGTCGCACAAGACTGCAGGTCCCGACATACCAACCTGTGCACAGCCTGGATTGATTACAAGAAAGCCTACGACTCGATGCCACATACATGGATCACTGAATGCTTGGAGTTGTATAAGGTGAACAGGACCCTAAGAGCCTTCGTTGCGAACTCGATGAGGATGTGGAAAACCACACTTGAAGCCAATGGCAAGCCACTTACCCAAGTGTCCATCAAATGTGGCATATACCAAGGTGATGCACTCTCCCCACTGCTGTTCTGCATAGGACTGAACCCCTAAGCCAAGTAATCACCAAAACAGGCTACGGATACCGCCTCAAAAATGGAGCTACGATCAGTCACCTCCTCTACATGGATGACATAAAGCTGTATGCTAAGAGCGAAAGGGACATAGACTCCCTGACCCACACAACCAGGATCTACAGCAGCGATATCGGGATGTCATTCGGGCTTGAGAAATGTAGTCGGATGGTGACTAAGAGAGGAAAGGTAGTCCGCACTGAAGGGTCTCACTCCTGAAGGAACAATAGCAGACATTGAGGACAGCTACAAGTACCTCGGTATACCACAAGCCAATGGCAACCTCGAACTGGCAACAAGAAAAGTGGCTACGGCCAAATACCTCCAGCGGGTGAGGCAAGTCCTAAGAAGCCAGCTCAATGGCAAGAATAAGACCGGGCAATAAACAGCTATGCCCTGCCAGTGATCAGATACCCTGCAGGAATAATCAGGTGGCCAAAGGAAGAGATTCAGACCACGGATGTTAAGACCAAAGCTCCTAACCATGCATGGAGGGTTCCATCCCAAATCCAGCACCCTGAGACTGTCGCAAGCCGAAAGGAAGGAGGCCGGGGACTAGTGAGTGTGAGAGCCACTGTCCAGGATGAAACATCCAAGCTCCATGAATACATCAAGGAGAAGGCTCCAACGGATGACGTACTCAGAGAATGTCTCAGACAATGGGGAACAGAGGATGAGGTGCTGGAAGAGGGACCATCATGGGAGGACAAGCCCCTACACGGGATGTACCACCGGACCATAAGTGAAGTGGCTGATCTCAAGAAGTCCTATCAGTGGCTAGAGAGGGCTGGCCTGAAGGACAGCACAGAGGCACTCATCCTGGCTGCTCAGGAGCAGGCCCTGAGCACCAGAGCCATTGAGGCCCAGATATACCACACCAGACAAGACCCAAGGTGTAGGTTGTGCAAAGAGGCACCGAGACGATCCAACACATAACTGCAGGGTGTAAAATGCTGGCAGGAAAGCTTACATGGAACGCCATAACCAGGTGGCTGGCGTAGTCTACGAAACATCTGTGCAGTATGGACTGGAAACCCCAAGGTCAAAATGGGAAACACCTCCCAAGGTGGTGGAGAATGACCGGCGAAGATCCTGTGGGACTTCAGATCCAGACTGACAAGATGGTAATGGCGAACCAACCAGATATTGTGATCATTGATAAAGGGCAGAAGAAAGCCGTTGTAGTGGATGTAGCGGTCCCAAGTGATGGAAACATCAGAAAGAAGGAACACGAGAAACTCGAGAAATACCAAGGGCTCAGAGAGGAGCTGGAGAGAGCCTGGAAGGTAAGGGTGACAGTCGTGCCTGTGGTGGTCGGAGCACTCGGGGCAGTGACCTCCAAATTAGATGAGTGGTTGCAACAGATCCCGGGAACAACATCAGACATCTCAGTCCAGAAATGTGCAGTGCTGGGAACAGCAAGGATACTGCGCAGAACCCTCAAGCTTCCTGGCCTCTGGTAGAGGACCCGAGCTGAATGGGGGACGGACACCACCCGAGGGGTGAGATGAGGAATTTTTTTGAGAGCGAGAGAGAGAGAGAGAGAGAGAGAGAGAGAGAGAGAGAGAGAGAGAGAGAGAGAGAGAGAGAGAGAGAGAGAGAGAGAGAGAGAGAGACAGAGAGACAGAGAGAGAGAAAGAGAGATGAAAAGGGGTCAGCATAACAATGATTAAGATTCTCGTTTTTATTTTAAACACCGTGTGAAGTCTACATGAATATATGGCAAATGCTTTAAATGTGGATTATTATTGCTGTTAATTATTTCATTTTCTTCCTGGTGAAGCCATGCTGTGTATGGCAACATGCCCGGACGGACGCTGTAGGCTTTGAAATTGGCTGTTCGACATCTTATTTGTCCTATTAGTAGCCCTTGGAGAACTACGCAATATACTCTAATTCCAACAACGGTTACAGGAAGGACGCGCGGTACTTCAAGGTGCCAAAATCGTCTATGGAAATTAGCAGAGCCAAAGCAATACGGTGTCGGTTCCCAAATCTGAGCAAAGAAAAATGGCATTGAAGGCTTGATTGCTCATGGAAGCCAAGAATCAAGAAGACGAGTCAGGAGGAAATGTAACAACTGGTGCTGCATAATAATACACTCAATGGAAATACATGGGCAGTGAGATATGAAGACAATGACTTTGTTCTGAGGATTATGGAGACTTATTTGCTAAATTTGAGGGCGCAGTGTCATTTCGGGCACATCAAAGGGCAACAATGGAGGACACACTGAATTGAGATTAGAGGAAAGGGACAAATTTAATAATAAGTCTTCCTTGAGCTGTGGAATTCGATCCAGTACTAATCTCAGTTGACTTTATTAGCATTATCAATCCTCCTTGCGTCCCCTTGTGTGGTCCGTGTGCTGTGTTTGTCATCGCTTCGAGAGCTCACAGAGCTAGAAGCAACACGTCACACTCACAGACACACATAGGAGGCAATGAGATACTGCCTGGGACAGTTTTGCGGTCTGAAAATTGGACTGTCTGCTTATTTGACTGCTGCATCCACTCTTTAAGCCCTGCAGGTAGCAGAAATTACAGATTTAGAGATGCTGGCCCACTTTCACTTGAGTCTATGTGAGTCAGTGAGTGGACCTGTCGTGCCTGTGATATATTTAAATACTTTTTGCGTTAGAATTGACCTGAAAAAAATTACTGAAATAAAACAGATATGAAATGAAGTGTTCAGAATTGTACCATGAAGCTGACAAAATACTTTGAAGCAATGCCAAGACACTGTTGTCACGTTGAGGTTTATTGTCCATAATCTTGGCTGCCATTTTTTGTACATAGCAGAATTATTACAATTTTTCAGAATGAAGAACAGGCGGCACAAGTTTTCTTTGATAAGTCTGTTGAGTCATTGTTATGCTATGAAATGAGAGTAAAATGAACAGAATACTGATAAGGACATTTAGCCAAAGAATCGCATTAGCAATTAACTTTCATAGCTAAAGGGAAAACCTGGAAGCCTACAACTTGTGCCTGAGATATGGTGTACTAAAACACATCGCTAAAAAGTGGTTACAGCAATTATTCCCTTGAGGACTGAAATAATTTGTGTCCAGCGTGTCAAGAAAGTGTTATGGATTAAATGGTGTAACTATGTTAAATCAATGCAGTTTTGCAAATAATACATGTGATTACTTTATCCAATGGTACATAAAAGAGGGATTAATTTGAAGCCGACAGTGAAAATGGGTTAAACTACAGATTCTAAAGATGCGAACGAGTTAAGAGCTATAATAACTTAACTTACCAATATGGTCAATTTGCAAAATCTAGAGAGGGAAAAATAGAAAGGATCAAAGGCAGAAATAGTTGACTTTTAAACATTCAAGGAAAATATTTTTTGTTCTTTTCGTCATTTGTGCTTTTTTTCTTTTTTTTAATGAATGTTGCCATTTCTAAAAATATCAAGACACAACAGCAAAGGCCAGCATTATGCAAAACTGTATACACACACACACACAAGTGTGACAATTTACACTGGGAATCCTGATTAAATGTATACAAGAATTATGAGGAAGCCCAGCCAAGGAAAGAATTGAACATTTGAAGAAGAAAATAATCAAATCTGTGAAGACAGAATGTGTGATCATTTTATGGCTACAAACTAACATTCGCAGAATGACTAAGATGCATTCAAGCTCTGTGGAGCTGGTTTACTTTTCCAATAACTAGAAACAGTACATGCTTACGCATAAGTAAACTTCTACTCGACTGCTTCGTGGTGGAAGCAAAGATTTTTTTTTTCTAACTAGATTCAAGGCTTGGACAGTATTCACCCCCTAATGTGTGTTCACATTGCAAACCACGGCTGGAAAATGTAAACAGAGCTCAGCAGATATGAATGAAATTACTAACATACACAAAGGCACACACATATACACACACGAAAGAACAACTCAGTCAATAATGTCATCAGAGATCATAATGGCATCTCAGCTTTACAGGCCACTGTAGGCTTCTAAGCCGTCAAGTGTTAGTGATCCATGTGACATGATGGAATAATCAATTTCATTTGAAAGGCAATGATACACGTCTAGTACAGCAACATGGTCAAGGAGCAATTTGGCTATACAGTATAAGAAATACAATATACAGTAGAAATACAGTCATTAAATTTTTGGGGGGAGTTGTTCTTCTAGATGACCACGGTTAATTGAAAGGGAATAACACTTTTTTTACTTTTCTGTTCACAACAACAGAAGAATACCTATAAATTTTGCGTTACATAAAGCTAAACTAGCTTAACAGTTGAGTTGTGAAATTATACACTCATTCATTAGAAGTATACACCTGATTGACAGAAATATGACAAATATCTTTTATGGCATGAATTTCTATTTACAATTCACTGCCAACATTGACAAAAAATATATATGATTCTAGTTTATACCTCCCCCAAGAAAGCTCTGCACAGATTTCTAAAAATGAACCTTGGGGGTCAGCAAACACAGTCCCATCAATCTTTTTTTTTTTTCTTTTCAGAATTTCACTGTCAACTCCCATTTGAGCTGCACATACCATGCCACATGAATTGGTGTCACAGCACCACCAGCTTGCGCAACTAACAACAAGCTACGTTTGTGCAGGACCATTCTACATATCAAGGAGACACATTCTGCATATTTTGAAACAGATGTCTTCATAACACCAAGGTTTAAGAACTATAATACACTTCATGCACCCTATTATATGTCGAACTGAAATTAGGCACTCAAGCAAGAGAGTCAACCCTACATACAGACGCTCCCCAGGTTACGAACGAGTTACGTTCCGGACGATTGTTCATAAGGTGAATTCGTTCGTAAGTTGCTTCAGTGCTATATTTTGTCTGGAATGTATGTTTAAGGCTTATATTGACATCCATATAACGGGGAGAGAGCTTTTCGTCACGTTCTTCAGGGCTCGAGGGTTAGCTGCGAAAATGTTCGTATGTACCGTTTGTTCATAACTCGGGGAGTGTCTGTACTGCTAGAATAATGGCTATTATTGAGTTTGTTGTCATACAGACTAGGGGCAGTGCTAAGGGTGACCACACTTGGAGCCCTGACTTTTGAAAATAAAGGATGTGTGCTTTATGATGCGACATTTTGAGCCTGTAATGGGTAATATAACTTACCGATATTTTAAGAACCAATTAAGAAATTGTGTTCTAAATTCTAACACATCGGGGGTCGACCAGCAACCTGGAACAAATTGTTTTGACCTACGAGGTTCAAATAAACTTCAAGAAGACTAACGGGTGAACTGGTGAACAAACAGGAAACCTTTCAGTTGCGAAAAAGCATGAGAAACAAAGATAATAATGTATATCCATAGCCAGCTATTACTGAAAAGCTAAATGAAATATATTTCAGGGTCCCAAATGAGAAATATGAAAATCTATTCATTTATGGCCCATCAAAGCAAATGCCGGGACACGAGAAGGCAATCCCAAGAAGAGTAGAAATAAACTTGATATGAAAATGGGGAGGGATGGATGGTTCACGACTTCTGTCGTTTGGGCAGTGCAATATGTTAACCTAATGGCAACACATTCCTTTTATGACGGTCTTCATACCCCACCGGCTTTGTCGAGGAAAACAGGAGCCATTATACTCAGCAACTCCCGTACTTTCATGACCATACGGCACACGGTATTAAAGGCGCAGTATCAGTTATGGGTGCTATTTCTATATTTAATACATACACAAGACGCATTGCATTATTGGACACCACCTCACCTTGTTTTGGCGGGAACTCAGCTTCGTCTTCTTGACTTGGCGACACTCATTGTCCTGCTTACTCGACCATGGATTAGTTTATCTTAAATTCTCTCGCGGCTGCTCGATTCCCATGTTCCTCTGTGTAACTTATCGCTTGAAGTTTGAACTGTGTTTCATAGGCATGTCTCTTCATAGGTGCCATTTTCTGAGGTCCGAAAGTGGGTGTGCCTTAAGCGTCCTTCCTCATGCCCAGCCTTCTCCTTTAACGTCTGCATGCCTTTCCTTATATGAACAGCATTTCTGCATAACATCAGATCAACTTTTACGGATTTTGGAACTCGGTGCATAGATTAGCCGCCCGGCATTATTAGGCGCCCCGTCCATTTTGGGGAAAAATTCTGACTTTGAAGTGCACCCTACATTCGTGAAAATACGGTAATTCCTTACTCTGCACAATGATGTGCCCGACAGAGTTCGGGAACATCTGTGTGTATTTCCTAAAAATACGAAATACTGAAAGAGTTTGCCAAAGACCCTTACCCAAGAGCTTTGTGTGCAGCCCCACCCTCACCCAACCCACGCAACATCTTTTATGACTTCTATCGATAGCATTTCTTTCTCCAACGACATGTAGAGCTGGAACTACAACACAAAAGAGAACTAGCTTGATGGTGACAAACACTTCCTCATTTAACTTTCCTCCATCCACGCCAGAACTGAGTCACGGATGGGTCAAGAGGTCGGCGTATGAATGATTCCGTGCTGAGCGCGTGTGTCTGTGTGCATGTGGAAACATCAACCGGTAAGTCTCATAGGAAGCTGCCGCGAAATTGAAACATGCCAAACAGCAACACATGGATGGATTGGGAGGCCTTTGCCACGGGAAGATAAGAGCTGTACAGTATGTAATGTAGTGATGGAGAAGGATGATGATGATGATGGAATAGAGAGGGAGGAATGGGGGTGAAAACAATAGAGCTCAGCGAGTGTACCAGACCTAGCAAGGAACTGAAGACGGCAAGGTGAAATGACCTTCATTCAGTTTGATATACAGGTATGATATTTCAGCTTTGCTGATTGGTCCACCTTCTACAACAAGCCCTGGCAAGGCAAACGTTCCCAACTGAACCTACTGTCGCTCACCCCTGAACAAATAGCTATGCCTCTGGAGACTAGATGTGATTGTAGAGGAAAACATGGGAGCTAATTTTCTTTTGATGGCGGCGCGGACACCCGCGGCTCCTCTTGTTTTATGTTGAGAGGAAGAAATTTCATCTGTGCTGTATGTTACACATACAGTACATTTGACAATAAAGTTTATCAATCCAATCCAATAGCTAACAGATTCCCTCTCAAGGACTCAGGGTAGGATGACAAGAACATTAAAATAATAATAATAATAAAATACATTTTAAAAACGGTAATGTCTTAAACAAAGACTAAAAATGTGCAAATCAGTCCTAAAATAAAATGAGATTTTTTTTTAATGAAAGACTCAACTTTTGTTTTCCCCTCCCATAAATAGAAAAATTAAATGAGAATGACATTATTCAACTCTGAAAACACCACCTTTGAGAGACTGACAAAACAGTTTAACCCTATGTTGCATACGGGTTACTTACAGTAACCACAACTTTAACTCATATTGGTTATTCAAGTTACCAGTTTTAGTTTTAAATCCACCGTGAGATGTCACTAGCGTAACGGGGAGGAAAAGGTGAAAGAGGGTCCACAAAATGTTGAATAATTTCTATCGTGAGATGAAAAGGTCCAAATACCCTATTGTACTTGTGCAGAAGAGTATATAGAACATATAGAACACAATAAATAACAGTTTCTATGTGTTACCTATCAGTACTGCCATGCTTTTGGCAAGGTAATTGTAGTGACCATTATGCACACAAGTGCACCCTATTATGTATTTTTTCCCAAAATTGTGAATTTATTATGATATTTGGCCATAATCTACCTAAATTTAAAAACAAACCACAATTGAATAACTCCTGCAGAAGCCATGCAACATAGGGTTAAATGTTTGACAGTTTCACATCAGTAAATTATATATTACCTTTGAGATGAAGACATAACAACAAAATTGTCAAAGATAAGATAAATAAAAGTTGCTTCTTCCAAACATAAGTCACCTTAAAAATATACATTACATCCATGTACAGTATAAAGTACTCCAAGTACATGCCAGATAGGTTGCCTAGGTTTAATAACGATTTTTTTTTTGGTTAGGAAAATAAGCTTATCAACAAACATGAGACAACATAAGGCGCTTCAGAATATAAGGTGCACCTTCAATGAATGGCCTATTTTAAAATTTAATGAGAATTTAATGCTTTTAGGAGTGTCTTATCGTGCGGAAAATACAGTAGTTGGTGGCACAAAGAAGTGCTGTCCACTCTGGCCTAAATTCACAAGGATCACTTTATGGTTACGCTTTCTGAGCAGCATTCAAACGAAACAAAAACAAAGTCCCTTTTCAAAAACATGACCATTGACATGTACACAAAAGGCACAAACAACACCTTTTTCATCCATTTTCTGTTGTTTAAAGAGCCTCTCAGGCATAGCTTTGGCATTAAAATTATTCTTTTCTATCACTCAGCAGGAGAAGAAAACATTTCCTCTGTTTTCATTGTCCAACCACACCTAATGCTCACTGCAGTTAAATGTAAACACAGGCCGAGGGTAGCATGGGCTCATTTTTCATTGTACGATCACCCCCACCCAACCCACCTTCTCCTATTCAGAGGCCAATGACACAAAATACATGTGTGTACCAACACAAATAAAGCACATTACATATTCGCTCACTGCACAAAGGCAAATGGACAGTATACTCACAGAGTAAAAGTAATTGGGCTAATGCACTATACATAACAAAACTGCAATGTTTCTCATAAAAAAAAAATGTATCCAATGCAAACTGGTGTGTAGACTCAGGGCCGATCTTGGTTTAAAAAAAAAAAGCTCTCATGACATTGAGTTAACTTTTATAATATCACGTACCTGCATCACTGAATATGAGCTCTGGAGATCAAAAGTAAATACTTGTGATCTTAACGGGCAAGTCTAGATAAAAGACAAAGTGGCAGTGTAGAAAGCTGGAACGCAGATATGGAAAAGTCTACTGACAAAATATGCAATAATGTTGATAAAAATAAATGGAAAACTAAGTAATTCTAATCGAATTGAACTCAAGAGTGTTTCAAACTGTTTACGCCACAAGAAAGAGCCATCATTGCAGTAGAGCAAAATTTCCCTCATTCTCATGTATCTAAATAAGCAGGTGTATCACAAGACACACGAATATTTCACTTGACAGTTTTCATGACAGCAAATAGTAGATATGACATTGCTTCCAAAAGTCTGGAATCAATTCTGACTCGATGTCCCACACTCAATCACCCTACGATTGACTGGCAACCTGTAAGGTGCGCAGACCACCTTTCGCCAACCGGACGAGGCTCCAGGCACTGGTAAGATCCTTCGGAGCAGCATAGAAAATGGATAGCTCCATGTCCAGTTTTTTTTCCTTCCAAGCTCTTGCAATGATGATGGGAGGGTTATGAATGAGTTAAATGCATGAAATACCGTAATGGATTAAGTACCCAACCAAACTGAGTTGGCAAATAAAATTGTTGTAGCAAGTAGACATCAATTTTGGCAGCAACACAAAGAAATTGTATCTTAATGGACATTTGAGAGGATTGACATGGATGCAGTTTGCCCGTATCCTACTAAATGTTAAAAGGTGGAGTGTTTGCAAACGGAGGGTTCTTTCAAGTTCGCAAACCGTCATAAAGAAAGTTTTTCTTGTCACAAGGACATTTTGAACTGTTTCATATCTCCTTATGAAATTGGTCCCAGAAGAAACCAATGATGTTCAACAAGTAAACTACTCAATTTCATTGAGTGAGACTTCGGGGACTCGTTTGCGTTTTCTGAATCGTACCGGTGTTTAATCTTATCTCAAGTTTTTCTTCATGTGGAACTGGTGTCACGTGACTGCACAGACTGCTTGAGATCCTCAACAGCAGTCCAGCGCAATAGCACCCCAGTGGAGCGCTTTGCTTTTGAACACAGCAAATACATTTAAAATAGATTTTTCCTGTTAATGAGATTAATCAAAGAGCCGGGGTGCTAAATAGGACTTGTAAATTGAAGTGATTTTAGAAACAATGATTCATTAGTTGTCACAACAGACACACTTTGAAAAGGATTGTTTTAGGTGTAGCAGGCAGAATCACTGATCTTAAAAAAAATGAAATCCAGTTCAAGGATTGAAAATATTCAACTGTGGGAATTGTTGTACTACAGGATGTGGCTCATATAGGGGTTGGTAATGTTGATACTGTGTGAATTGTTATATTTCCAATTTTTGGTATTAAAACCCATATGCAAAAAAATAATAATAAATACTAACCTGCGGGGACAGGGCAGTGGTAGGCTGAGTGAAGAGTGTGGAGTGGGCTGCTGATCGGAGGCCATGTGCTCTCCTGACAGTCTGGCGCGTGAATGGCGCAGACAGTATCTCCTGCTAAAGAGAAAATGACGAAATAAGTTTAGGGATGTCATCGTCAGCTCAAACTGGAAATATAATTGACTGTCGTGTAGCACAGTTAAACACCAGAAAGGTTTACAGTGGCTTTCTGAAAAGAGGATTAAAATAATGAAGCGGGAAAGTGGATGCTGTTTGGCTTCCTCTTCTTCACAAACTGCAATGATTTACTTCTTGCTCACACATCATGTGGTTGCAAAAGTCTGTGTAAGATGTTATCCAACAACCCATTTGTGTGTGTTCCCATTATTCAAACTTAGAGTAAAGATAAGTCAGTGATCGCATGGAACACTCTTAGTTACCAAACTGAATGAAAGACCCAGCATTAACTGCTATTAGAGAGCCCGGTGTTTTGTCTCTTTATTACCCAGAGGTCTCATGACAAATCAACTCGGTGTAATGTGTATACATTGCAACCTCTAAAGTCTAACGGCTGAGGAATGGATCATTTCTATTTCCTCTATTTGCTAAGGGACGGGGTTGACCGGCATCCTGGAACGGAATGTGTTTGACTTTAGAAGAATGATAAGCAGCAGCAATCAGTTTTAAAAACTTCACAAGTACATTTTAAGGGCATGTTATATCAAGTCTGTCGATAAAGTAACGCACGGTCCAAAGTACATTAGAGGTTAAGATATTATTCCAAATGTACTTGGTTTGTGAAATAACTATATAACTATATCTGGATAATGTTGAATGACATGAAAGGGTTGCAGCCGCTTCGGTTTTTGTGGCACGACAGCAAGCTTATGAACACAGAGTCACATTGATGCAACATGTATTAAATGAAAATTCCCCAAAGGAAAGAAAAAAATGTTTACAACAAATGTAATGCTCGATTGAAAAAAAAAAGGTACAGATTGCAGTCTTTAAAAATATATATTTTTAATTCCAGGAGGCTATTCATTCATAGTCTTGCAAATTGCAACACAGTCAGTCGCTTATTTGTCTAAAGCACAGAATACAAATCGATATCAGAATATGTTACTTTATCCAATCCATGCGTGATTTCAGTACAGGCAATATTCAATCACCCATAAAGGGTTTTACACATACAATATTCAAGAGAAAGAATGTTAAGATAAAACAAATGTGATTCTTGGCACCTTGATCAAGTTCTTATTAGTTACAGAAGACTGATACTTACTGCCTAACACCCTAGGGAAAAAAGTGCCTGGTGACACATGGATTACATTATTTTGCTGGTGTGCATCGAGACAAAACTCTTTGTAATACATGTTAGTGTTTACAGTACAATATTTCGATACTAATGAGCTCAGTAGAAAACATGTTAGCTGCGTAATACAAAACTAACATTGTCAGAAGAAGCAAAAGAAAACACCAAAGTTGTCTGAATATTGCATTTGCTTGTATAGTGGCTGGAGGTTCATTTACTACCCGAACTGAGCTAACAGGGCATTTATTTTGGTGGGGGTGGGAGTGATTAATTGGGAGAAGGGTTTTTCACCAATAATTAAGCTTGATTAAACTAATCAATGTTACAATATGTCAAATAAAATGAGACTTTAAAACAAAAGGGCATTTACAAAGAAAATCCATACAAGTAGAAACGGCAAGAAGGCAGAGGCAGACTTGACGGAAATTATTCATAGTTGCAGAGCTCCGTGGAACATAAAAGTGGACACAACCTTTTGGAGCAAGAACACGAATTCCCCTTTAATACTAAACAGGGAATCTCGCCTCACAAATCCAGAATTGAGAATCGATGACTGTTTACCTTTCCACATATTCCAAGCAAGAACTATGATGTAGCCGGTTAATCAAAGACTTTCTATTATTCATCATAAATGTGTCAGCGGCATTTGCCAAATAAACTACAGCAACTTTGTTTGGCCCGGGCTGGGCAATTCAATGCTTGATCACACTCCCAGTTCCAAAGAGGACACCGCACGAGAGCTTGCCATTAAGATAAGCAGTGAACCTTCGTACTATGATCAAGTGTTGCTGCAGGATTATTGCCTCTTGCTTATCTATTTTAGGTCAGGCATACTGCATCAACCCTTGCGCGGGGCGTGCCTTCAAACCTCCAGTGACTAAACACAGTGTCGATGAACAATACACAAGACTCTCTTCCAGGGTATCCCTATTAACACAAGAATGTCACTGCGATTCAAGCGGTGCAATAAAAACAGAGCTTGCTTCTTAAAAAATGTCTAACAGACAATCAAAATTATAGACACACAATTATAGACAAACAATGTCTATGAACAAGACACACGATTCTCTTACAGTGTATTCCAATGAAGGGTCAACTCATCAACAAGCATGTCGCTGCGATTCATCAGCGCAATAAAACCAGAGCGCCTGCTTTCTTCAGAGGTGCAGAATCAACTGTGACCTATATGTACCATCAGGCGTGTGGACCACGAAAGGGAGGCCCGGTCTATTTCCGGAGATTTGATTGTCAGAGAAGACAGCAGCTGTTCTCTCTGGATACCTGCGCTACAACAAACCAAGTGGAATCATACAGCAATCCATACACGCACAAAACACGTCTCGGTCTCCTGACACGAGAGAACCATGAAAGGTAGAACTCACACACACACACACACACACACACACACACACACACACACACACACACACACACACAGCACACGCACACAGCACACACAAAGTTTGTCTCCTTGCAATAAACAGTCACATTCCAAAGTGAAGGAACATGGAATGCTGGGATGGAAACCAGATCAGGGTTTACCATTCCTAACAGCGGTGAGTTGAACTTAACCAGGCTACACGATCGAAAAGGGGCTCCAGAGAACACGCCATAAGAGTCAAACAAATGTCAGAGCCCAACATCTATTTCAGATCATATCAGTCCAGTAGCGGTAGAAGCTGCTGAGGGTCTTTGCAGACAAATGAACAGGAATGCGACTATTTCCGAGTTAAGTGAGTAGTGTATGATCGCCATTTTTAACCATTTCATGTTCTCTTCTCCACATTTGGGTAGAATGCCCATACTTAATGGTGCATTCTGAGAATCGTCTGACATTAGTCTGCAACTTTATGTTTCAGCATTAATGCAAAGGGTCCTGGTGACAATGAACAAAATAGAAGTATTACCTGTGCAATAAATTCTTATCTTTTAGTTGCTCATTCATCATCTCTACACTTGTAAGGGAAAAGCAGTAAGCCTGCTGGAAAAGAGGAAAGATGGCGGGGGGTAAGAGTGGCCACGGGAAAAGACAATCACTGGCAACAGAGAGGCGAACGAAGACAGGAAGCGAGGAGTTGGGAAAGGAGCAGAAAAATGATATTTCCGAGACATTAAGCACAGAGTACAATAAAACCAGTGACTGGCTACCCATGCAGATTAAAGAGGCCGGGCGACTGCTGAGTGACCGCGAGCCAATGAAGACATTTGGAGCAGAGGAGAATTGATCCAATCAGACGGGCTTCTCTGGAAGTTCACTGATGACAAGCAGGAGCTCAAGGACAGAAAGCCAAAGGGCTTCGAAGGACTCAACCCGTTCATGACAAGTCGAATTTCCATTCAAATGAAAAGTAATGAAACAACTTTTCAGAAAAGCAAACAGTTTATTCACATTTGCATCTGCAGAGACTCTTGTGGAGAGCTGGTAAAACGTTCCCTTATTGAGCATCGTTGGCTACTCTATTTTCACCCGCTCTAAGTTTTTACAGCCTCGACAGCAAAAAGGCCCCTTGCTCTTTGGGAAGAAAAACAGCTGATCAGTCACGTTGGCCCTCTAATTAAGTGCATTAACTTTAAATAAGACAGGAAGCCTTTCTAATGTAATTCTTCACTCTCTCAGCAAACACAATGTACCCTACTTCCTTCATTAGTCTTCTGGACTGCTTCTTTGCTCAAATGCAATGAGTACCAGCCATTGTTGATTAGGGTTAGGCGTGTACTGTATTAGAAGAGTCCATCGCAAAAGGTGGAGCGGGCCCACATAGAATGGGGGCAATGTCAGGGGAGGCATGATTCCTTCTTGTGACTAGCTTTGGATCACAGATGTCAAACTCTAGGCCCGGGGGCCAGATCCAACCCGGCACATGATTTTATGTGGCCTGAAAGCAAATTATGCGCCCAACTTCTATGATCCTTGTGTTTGTCTTGTTGGTTAAATAATATTGGGATTTTGCAATCAGTTTTACCCTGTTTACACTGACGTGAACAATTAAATAAAAATTACAGTTGACATGGCTGACTTAAAACTAGTAATCCATCAATTTGTTGTGTACAACAATACGATGAGACGATTAAACATGAATTTGATTTGTCATTGCCATAACGTCCGTTTGAGGAAGACGTAACTCCAAAAATGAGTTTGACAGTCCTGCTATAGATCATTAAGAATGGCCAATTGTATGTGACACAATCAAAAAGTTATCTCGCCGCCTCTCATTTTGTGCCGTATGCACCTGCCTTTCAGACCCCTATACCAGGGTGGGCAATCCCAGTCCTGGAGGGCGCTATCTGCATGTTTCAGCTCTCCCTGTTGCAACACACCTGATTCAAATGAACAGGTTCCGACTGAGCTTGCTGATGATCTGGTCATTTCAATCAGGTGTGTTGCAACAGGAGAGCTGGAAAACATGCAAAATAGTGGCCTCCAGGACTGGGATTGCCCACCCTGCCCTATACTATACTGTACTATATACTATACCTTGTGCTCTTTGGCACATATTCCCAATCGAAAAAGAATTGTTCAGCAATTCACAGGTGGAATTTTGGTTACCAACCGATTCAGGTGTCCCCGCCTACTGCCCAAAGATGGCTGGGATAGGCTCAGCACCCCGACCTAGTGAGGATCAAGCGGTTCGGAAAATGGATGGATGGATGGAATTTTGGTTACACTTGGAAATAGATTACCTTACACATCGGTATGACTGCAGAAATCAAGTTTGCACCGATTTTGCACACCTAGACCTTTGGATCAACAGGCCCTAGAATTGTTTTGTTTGTTTTTTCCCAATCCATAATTGTTATGGGATTATTGTTGAAATATTTATCAGCCTTTTCCTCTGGTACATCCTGCAAAACATAAAACTCTCCATAAAAGACAGTTTACTGGTGACACATCTTCTCTGCTAAGTATTATGGTTGAGAGAGCGAATGTGAAACATTACAAATACCAAGTGGTTTTACTGGGGGTTTTCCTTACAGAAAAAAGTAACTGTCTCTTTGAGAGATTGGCAGGTACTATATCTGTTCAAGCGGACACAGTACGCATCATGTGACCAGATACTGTCTGATGTACAATGGCTACTATTCCCGATGTACAGCAAAATCTTATATTTATGGGTAATGTACAAACCAGACAATGCTAGGGAAGTTGGGAAAGGGAAGAAGCACCGCAAAGTTGTGAGAACAGAAAATAAACCGGACAGAAGGGGAAATGGGTGCATCATGAGAATCTGACTTCACAAGTTATTCCCGAAAAAACATGCAAACACTCACCCACGCACGTGTGATGTAATTACATCTTTCATGCATACGCAGATACAAGAGTCAGGGTCATGGAGGCGAGTGTACACAGAGGAGGCTGTCGGCTTAGCATCACTCTGTGCTGATGAATGGGCAGGCTCCAAAGAGCTTTCATTCACAATGGGAAAACAGCAATTTAAGAGGCTTTATCCCCAGGTGTGTAGAGAACAAAAGGAACATCTCACAGAAACGAGCAGACGATAACAGCCCTTGTGCCATTAAACCATTTTATAATTAGCTATAATCAGAATAAACCGAATAAAATCAGCATAAAGTTGGTATGGTCCTATAACCCCAAAATGTCAGAACACACTCTCCCATGTTTTTTTTTTAAATTACACAAATGAATTCTTGATGCTCCGTGTTGATTTTTAAATGGGGCTCCTAAGGGCTCGTAAGATCAACACAATATCAAGAAGGAGGGAAGGACAGCAACCATTTAGAAAAGACCTGGGGACATCTCAAATCATTGCATGGAATATGCAGTTTGTTTCATTTCAGACAGAAAGCACAAACACTGGCCACTTGGTTAAGCCCTGTCACACCTTGAGATTTAGCCAGCGTATGCCGTAGGAAAAATTTGGCAAATCGCTGGCGTCGTCAATAAGTTATGGGTAAGTTTTGTATACGTAACAGCACGCTGAAGCACGTTGGTATCGCAACGCGAGGTATGTCAGCGTATGGCTATACGTCCGATATCGCAGCCATAAGTAATAGGTAAGTTATGCGATCGTTGCGCACGTTCAAACACGTTAAGTGTAGGTTACTCATAAGTCCAAATACGTCGAGAATACCTACTAGCTGTTCTCCAACATCCGTGCCTTCGAACTTGCGCTTGGACATGCTGACCAGGCTGTCACGCGTAGTTGGCGAAGGCTGCAGTGGCTGTGATGGGCTGAGGCTGTGCGAGACCTTTGATGAGCTCCCCAGACTTTTCTTTGGCATGACGCTGATGTTGTTTGGTTTATTAATGACACAAGTCATAATGGCGTTTGATTGCTGCTTTAATAGCGTGAATAGCAACTCACAGTAACGATGGCAAGCCGCACCTTGCCTCTTGGGTTATACCATTTTAACTAGACCGGGGATAGTCCCAAACAGATGTTAGTACTGCAATGTCTAGTGCAGTTATGATTTGAAACGTCGAGCGCCAGCCTTTTATAGACTTCGTCACGTGATCGTCGAAATACGCTGCTGCACGCTATGCATAAATTAGACTATCGTTGGGCATAAGTTGTATGCGGGCAACACGCTAGGCATTCGTTGGAATAAGTTATCTATAAGTTATCGAAACGTTCTATATAATTTACTGATACGTTATGTATCGTCCAACCCGTTATGAATGCGCTATGTATCGCCCAAAATTGAAAAAAATCGATAATTCAGCGTATGCCAGCGTTTTAGGAAATTCTGATACGTCGGCATACGCTGGCTGAATCGTCAAGGTGTGACAGGGCCTTTAAAGATGACATTCAGCAGCAAAGAGAGCAGGAGTGTGGCTTTGATGGCGAGGCACACAACAGAGGAAACGAGGGGACATCACAGAGATGAAGAAAGGCTGTAAATGAGAAAATTCGGTTTAATACATGTTTGGTGTGAGTATTCAGAATTACCCACTGACACCGCCAGGTTTATCGCCAAGGTCATTTATACAACAAAGGACAGTGGATAAAATCAGCACTCAACACTTCCTCAATCTAAATGGGTCGAATTTTGCATATCCAATTAGACCTTCGCTCGTTGACTTAGCTGGTGACAAACATGTAAGCAAGCCTTGATGGAGGTCTGTGTACATGAAATCAAAATCATATCTATTGTCCATCTAATTATATCTCGATATCTACATCTCAATACTTAGATCAGTGGTCCCCAAACTACACTGCACTAGTTCCTTATAAGACCAACAGAGAAGCTGTTGATTCATTTTCCCAGCCTGTTGAAAGAAGTAATCCATCCATCAATCCATTTTCTGTACCGCTCATCCTCACCGGGGAGGCAGGCATGCTGAAGCATATCTCAGCTGCCTTCAGGCGACTACCGGGGTACACCTTGGACGGGTCATCAGCCAAACGCAAGGCACATATAGACAAACAACCATTCAGATTCACACCTACGGGCAATTTAGAGTAGAGATGCCACGATTAATCGACAACTAGTCGTATATCAATTTAATTGATACTTCTTTTTTAAAAATAATTGATTTAATCGTTTAGATACCATTGTTTTACTGTAAAAATGTCTACACATTCAAATTTATCGATTTATGTAGTCCTCCATGAAAGCAGAGTGTCTTTGTGTTGAAAATAAAACTTTGGAAAATCAACTATCAACATTTTTACCCATTTCTGACTTGTTACGAAACAATCCAGTGACTGAATCATAATTTATGTTTGTGCACTGTCAGTTTGAAAAAAAAAAAGTTTTTAATAAAGGGAAGGACATTTAGGCGTGTTTTTAAATAATCCAATTTATTGATGAATTGACAAAATAATCAACAGATTCATTTATTATTTAAATAATTGCTATTTTGCAGCCCTAATTCACGTAATATGCATGTTTTTGAACCGATGCTGGAATAGGAGAAGAACCGCACAGAAAGACCAGAGTCCGGACACAAACTATGAGACGGATTTGCTAACCAGGCAGCCAACAGGCCGCTTGTTGCAAATCGTGTTTTTATTTATTTAATTTTTTTAAGGTTATTAATTGTGCAACAGTTGTCCCCTACTCAAAATATAAATTAACCGTTAGTTACGTCATTATATGTGTTAGCCATCTGCTCTGAGGATTTGTGGAGTAGCCGTAAGTATGACACAATGAGTCTGCGTTCAAAGTGAAGTTCACCACATCAATCTAATTTTTATGGCTTTTTCTCTGCTGAGCTGACATATTATGTTGGATGGCACGCCTCAGGACAAGATTCAATTTAGAAGACATATCTACTGACGTTCACATTCACTGAACGTACAATCACAACCACCGTATGATGGCAGTCAACCAGTCTGCAACACCGCATTACAAAACGTTGGCCAGACTTGCATATGCTTTTTTAATTTAGATAAAAGATAATGGTCGAACAATTACGACCTAGATCTCAGTGGTTGAAGGGAAAAGACGTACATCACAGTGGCCATAATCATTTCATATTTGCATGTCTACTGCGGATATTGAAAAAGGTGTGTGAAGAACATGTTTAGAAAGAAGACAATGACTTTTATAACCTCCATATAGCTATAGCAGTGTTTACAGTTACCGTGGCAACAGCAGCACAGCAAATTGAAAAGCTCACAACACAATCAGAAATCTTTTTTCAAAACAACCCTTTTTTTTTCTTTGTCAAGCAAAAAGGCGCAGTAGTAGAGCCATTCATGAAAATCTTGGCAAGCTACATTACAAATATGGCCTCAGGCTGACAAAGCAAAAGCAACAAAACGGTGTTGGAATTCTCCCATCAAAAGTCCATGCCCTTCTATTTAATCCTCCCATTGCCTCCCGCCTTGTTCATCAAGTTCACTTGCAGGTTGGATTATCCCCAGGGTTACTCCCTTAACAACCAAAGCTGGTAAGAACTCAAGCAGTGCAAGTTGAAACTGCAGTTTCACGACACTTCACTGATTTGTTCCAACATAAAGCACATTCTGCTCACCAACTGCTTTTTATTTAGTAAGACAACTGTTGTCACTACCGTAAATGATCAATATTGAATCTTCATACATGGAGAAAACTGAAAGATTTCATGAATATGAAGAGGGTTGGATTCTCTGTTAACGTAGGATTGGCCCACATAATCCACAAATAACATCAGCAGAGTTTTCCATATCCATAAATAGTCCCCACTCCACCAATGGAACACAATGCTATTTTAAATTCTTATGGCATGTGTCCAGGAAAAAGAAAAAAATGCTCACATGTAACTGATGACTCTAGACAGACTAATTGTGTTAAGTCTCAAATCACCAATACCCCAGTAAGGAACAAAGAGTGGAATTGAATAAAGATATATTGTATGATGGTTAGGTTACATTAAAAATGTTTTATTAATCCTACAATGAGGACATCTGCATAGCTTCAGAAGCAGTAGTGGGTACAGGAACCAAAAACAAAACAAAAGAGCAAGCAAGGAGGACACAGAAATGTAGGGTTACCTACCCCCCATTAACACAACATACATGAACCCAAACACAGTACAGCGCAAACCAAGCAACCCTTGCAAAGAATCTGAGATGTGCTGAACAGCCAAACGGAAGAATTGGGCTCAAATTAATTTTATTGTAAGTGATATGAAGTTAAACACATGACCTTCAGGGTTTTATTGGTGTCTTTTGTGCAATTCCCCAAAATCGCAGTGGTATTTATTCTAGACTGAGAGAACTAGGGTGACTCAGACCTCTGCAATTTATTTTTATTTTATTTTTTAAAGAAAAAGTAACACAGAATCCTGTCCTAAATTAAGTATTAAACCCAGCACTAAACACTGTCTCCATGGCAATTCTGTAGCAGAAATGTCCTCCAACATCTCTACTATCCTATTTATAGACTAGTGGATGACTGGTTATCTGGCAGAGGATGAGTAACACTGTCGTGAGACTGGAAACATGTCTGCAACCCTGCGTACCGTTTGTCTTTGTCTTCGCATCTTGGCCTTCTAACAAAAGACTTTGAACAAGCAAAAGAGTCAAGTAGATTTAGTACAAAGAGCAGGTTCAATGTGTCTGAAGCGTGACAGGCCTGCGTGCATGGTAGTGGGAGAAGACATGAGAAGACACAGTGGAATTTTTAATGCCGAACAACCCTGAGGTCGTAAAAATAATCATGAAATTGGATCAATACCAATAGAAATTGCATTCCAATATAATACCAATGTCAAAAAATTTTAAAAATAAATGTGATTAGATTTGTGCAGCGTTCTAAGTTCAGGGTATTCACTCGCTTTTATTTGCGCGTGTGTTTGTTTTATAGAGTCCACAGGATCCAAATGAAGCGTTTTTCAACATCTATGACTTTTGAGTGAAGTGCTTTCATATTTGAAATCTTGCAATTTTAGAAGTCATGTGATGTACATTTCATTTAAAAAAAACATTTCAAGTGTGCAGGATTTGATATCCAAGAGAGAGAGAGAGAGAGAGAGAGATAGAGATAGAGATAGAGATAGAGATAGAGATAGAGATAGAGATAGAGATAGAGATAGAGATAGAGATAGAGATAGAGATAGAGATAGAGATAGAGATAGAGATAGAGATAGAGAAGCAGACAGACAGACAGACAGACAGACAGACAGACAGACAGACAGACAGACAGACAGATAGATAGATAGATAGATAGATAGATAGATAGATAGATAGATAGATAGATAGATAGATAGATAGATAGACAGACAAATACGTACCTCAATATATACTAGTCACCTCCAAAAGTATTAGACTTTCAAAAAAAAGACAGACTATTTTGTTCTGTGATCCTCATCCCCAGGAAGGCACTGGAAACGTTTATCACAAGAACAGTATCTCGTCCTTGTCCAGCCTGCCAGTTCGAAACATTGCTCTTGTAGTCTCAGACTCAAGTTCCGCTGCTTGTTCGTACGTCCAATTGCCAACAAATCAAGGAATACCTAAATCTGGAGAATTTTAGTGTCAAGTCCGATACCTTATCAACAATGGATTACAGTTGTGGAGCTATTTACATAAGCAATCCTGTTTTGGCCAGCCTCCTAGAGGTGCCTTTGAGTAAGAGACAGGATTGTATCCATTCTTATCATCCTGTTAGACCTCAGCCTGACTTTCATATGACTTAATGGAGAACATTTTATTCCAAAGAGAAGTACGCACTTTATGCCAAGGTTGCATACGTGAATTTATTTATCATTATTTATCATTTATCATTTAGAATTTATTTTCATTTTAGTTATGAAAGCCAAAGTCCACAACAGATAGTTTCCAAATTACTTAACGTTTACTGATTACTTATGATTTAAGGGTCATGTTGTTCAACACGCCAAATGAGAAGAATGCTTTCTCATTTCACTTGGTGAACATCTGATCTACATCATTTTTGCAACGTGACACTGTTGAAGACAGATCCGGCAGGTTGGTCTGAAACTCCTCATATTTTCATTGCCCTGTCACACCTTGCGTGTGAGCGTTGCGCGAAGAATAAAGGTTTTAGCCATCCTCATGTCTCATAATAATAATTAGAATAATAATCTAAGTTTGATCAAACATGTTCTTTTGCTTGTACTATATTACTTGTTAAATCAATCCATTGTAGATTGTTCATGCAAAAACTTTGCTTCATACTATATTTACTGCAAAATGTCTATCTACCATACTTTATATTTGTACATTCCATTTTCTTATGTCACAGCGTTGCAACCTTGAAGTTAGGTGCTACGATTAATGGATTAACAAATTAATCGAGAATCTGACGCTCAATTTCAGCTGTCTCAACATTACCAGTACTGTCCAACTGTGACTCTCAGCAAGTGGACTGATCGTCATTGTGTTGATTCTAAATAGAAAGCATGACTCTTGGAAAACAATGGTCAACATTTGTGCAAATTCTCTGACCTGTTATGGAACAAACCAGTAACTGAATAATTATTCTTATGTTTGTGAATTAAGGTCTGATAATTTAAACATATCTTTGTCATCAATGTCATCGTTAAATGACATAAATGATTGCGGTTAATAGTAATTATGCAAATTACTTTACGTGCAGCCCGACTCCAGTTATTAATCCTTGCTGATATAAACTCATGTAAAGGCTCCATCCACAGATTGGGCCTAGTCACACCTTACGATTGGCTACGCGTATGCTGTGCAGTTCAGATTTTCCTAAGCGCGCATACGCTGAATATCGATTTTTCAATTTTGCGTATACATGCGATTCATAACGGCGTGGCGCTATACATAGCGTATCAGTAAATTATAGAACGTTCGATAACATAGATAACTTATTCCAACGAATGCCTAGCGTATTGCGGCGATAGCATGTCCCAACTATAGCTAGATGTTGGATGCATAGCGTGCAGTAGCGTATTCCGGCGATACGTGCGAGTCTATAAAGGCTGCGCGACGTTCAAGCCCCTGTCACACCTTGCGTTTAGAGCGTATGCGCGAGAATTTGGCAATATACGCTGCGTCGCGATAGTTATGGTAAGTTGTATCGTAACAGCACGCTGAAACCGTATGGTATCGTCGAATGCGCTCGAGAAATTTTAAGCATGCTTAAAATTTCTCGACGTATATCAGCGATGCTATACGTCATATAGCAGCCATAGTATAGGTAAGTTATGCGATCGTGCACGTTCAAACAGTTAAGTGAGGTTACTCATAAGTCCAATCGAGAATACCTCTAGCTGTTCTCCAACATCCGTGCCTTGAACTTGCGCTTGACATGTTTCAGCTTCTCAACAGTAAGTACAGTCCAAGCAAGCGGACTGATCGTCATTGTGTTGATTCTAAATAAAACATGACTTTGGAAAACAATGGTCAACATGTGTGCAAATTCTCTGACCTGTTATGGAACAAACCAGTAACTGAATAATTATTCTTATGTTTTTGAATTAAGGTTTGATCATTTAAACACATCTTTGTCATCCAATTCATCGGTTAAATGACAAAATGATTGACGGATTAATCAATTATTGAAATTATTATTCGTTGCAGCCCGACTCCACAGTTATTAATCCGTTGCTGATATAAAACTCATGTAAAGGGGAGCTCCATCCACAGATTATTTTTAACTCGTTCACTCCCAAAGACGTTTTTAAACGTCTTTTCAGACTTGGTCCAGAATTGGCTGGTACTGAATGAGTTAAAAACTAGCAGTTTGGTAGACATGGAGAATGATCAATTGCATTGAGAGGCAGGCAGTAAGACAATAAAGACGCTACAACTAATGCTTTGACTTTATGCTACGGGAGATCGGTTGAAAAGAGGTGAACGTCATGATTATTCGCACGCAAAGTGAATCTCCCGTGTCTGCCTTCCATGGCAAGACTCCGGCATCTCTAATTACAGTGTAAACAAGGCAGGCGATGCAAGTCTAGTTCTCTCTGCCTCGTGGAGTCGCTGGATGTTGTCAGAGCGTGATTTGTCGCAATTAAGGCTCAGTACTTGACTTCTGCCTCTCTCATAAGGTTGCTAAGAACATCTCTCAGGAAATACAAAGAGATCATTTCAAGCAAGGATTGAAACAGGGAAAAAGGCCACAACAGTTATAAATGTACTCATGGGTCGGAAGCAATTAAAAGAAAGAAAGAAAGAAATCGTCCCTCAAATGGATACCTTTCTGCATGTTATTCTTTACTAATTTAGAGCAATTCACTTTCTACTGTTTGATTATCCTAAGCAGGATGGCAGGATGAGCTGCAGCCCGTCCCAGCTGACCCAGATCGTCAGTCGCAGGTCACATATAGACAACAACCACTGATATTCCCATTCACACATGTGGGCAATTTAACGTCTTCAATTAATCGAGCACACACGTTTTGGAGACAACCAATGAAAGAATAGGGAGAACACGCAAACGTACACAGGAGGGACTAAAGTGAGATTATAACCTCATTGTGCTGCCCTTATCCAAAACAGTCATTGTTCAAAGTTGACACTCAAGAATCTTTTTCAAACATAGATGGAAGGGCCAAAAAGTGCCTTTACATCACATTTCTAAAAGTTAGTAGGGTAACACTATGAAACATTGTCATGTTGTTCTATCTTGATTCTATATCTTGAGCTGCTTAATTTGCATTGATCAGAGATTGATGACGACTATCCGTCTGCTTAAATTCGATTTCAATGGACACGTTTAATCATCACCCTCATTTAATCGCTCCAGGCACAAGTAGAGAGTAGCAATAAAGCTTCCAAGTGATGGCTACACCTAACATGTGCCAACTACCCAGAGTGAATAGGGGGCCAGGCTGAAAGGAAACAACCAACCAACCAACAAACGGCAGCCTGCTTCGCAACGTACAGTTCAAAGCCACTGTGGAGAAAGAATCTACTCAAGTGGAAACAAACATGCCCTCCCATTAACCGTGACGCCATCAACACAAGAGTGGTGTCACATTCATCCAGTTTAATTCAGACCAGCAAAGTTCTCATTTACATGGCAACAGAACGCCACTGGGCTTCACCCAGCAGGGAAAGTCTGTATGGTGATCTGTCTCGTGTGCATTGGAGGACACACCTGATCATATGTTAAAATAAATCCGACAATAATGGTGGATGTGTTTGATGACACAAAGGGAAGCGGGAAGTAAACAAAGTTAGGCCGCATTTAACTGCTTAGATTGATGTGACTATACTCACAGTTTTATGGCCAAAAGCAGATACTGATTGTTTTACTCTGTCAGCCAGGGTCCCAAGCCGACACCTAAGTGAGTAATTATGCTGTCATTACATCACATGAAATAAGATTAAAAATGCACCTTAAATAAAATGAATAAATAAAATCAATGCAGACACCGTTGCTGTCTTACTCCGTTTCTATGCCCTAAATCTGGACCCTGCTGGGCAATATATCATGATTAGATAAATATCTAGATCTGTGTCAGTCATGTGGAGTTCAGGCTAACCAAACATAGATTTAACATCCTTGCAAGTTAAATCTAGCCAATGACAATCATCTTATCAGAGAGAGAGGGAGAGAGAGCGAGACACACACACAATCTTTTTTCGGATTAAAAAAAAAAGAAGAGAGATGCTAGACAACATATTCTCTGGAGAGTCTCAAAAGGCGATACTGGCGGGCACAGTTCACATCGTTCCAGTCACGTCTCATGAAGTACTATTTTCAAGTGGAAAAACTGACCGGCCCAGACCAAGACAAGTGGAGCTAAGTTGAGCCAAACCTGTAATGTAAAGTGATAAAGTGAGTACCATTAACCTTGGTGGCACAGATCCCTATTTGATAGTCAATTGTAAAATAATTTATATATATTAAATACCTTTCTGGTTTTGTCTCAAATGTGCTGTGTTATATTTTTATAAACTATAACAATGGAGTCATTAAACCCCCAAATTTCTATGGGACTTTGATGACATTATTATTGCATGCTGCACTCGTGAGCCATCGGCAAGAATCCCCGGACAGAAACTCAATCCATTTAGTGGTTGGTTGTCCCATTGTATATATCTGAAAGCAGAAAAAGCTTTCACATTAAAGTTTCATACAGTGGCCAGCTGTACTACGTAAAACTGATTTTCCATGTTGGATGTGGTATTCACGTTGCAATAGCGCTGGAAGCCTATTTCTATTTCCTCCAGAGCGAACGAGGTGAGCTTGAGGGCGAGGGAATCCTCAGTCATTAACAGGACTTTTTCATACATAGTAGCAACCAATTAAGGAGTGCCTCACTGTTGGCAGGATGATGACTTTCTGCTGCTGCCAATCAGTCGCTGAGGTTTCTTCTTTTTCTGCGCTACACTAATATGATTCTTTATGTTTTGGACACAGTTGTAATTATTCATCTGCCTCTTTCAACGGCCACCATATTGTTTTCAATTCAGTAAATTGTTGGGAAGTAGAGAAGGGCGATAAATGAGAGGAAAAGATTCACAGAATGTGTTGAAGCAATGTATCATGACACAATTGCATTAATTTTATGAGAATACACTACATCTAAAATTGGGTTTATGCATTGTTATATTACAGCTCAGATGTTTTACTGGAACGTATGAGACAAACAATGGGCTTAGTCTGCAACAAAATTGTGGAAAAGAAAGTACGCTGAAGCACTATTATAAAAAAATGTGTCCAACTTGTTTCAGCTAAAAGAAAAAAATGCCATAGCTAATATCAAAATGTAAGTTAGAGATACATATTTGGAACACCTTGAGATCATGAGTACTGTCATAAACACACACACACACACACACACACACACACACACACACACACACACAGAACATGAGCCAAATTAAACTACCCTGTGTTCTGCATTGTGCAATCATTGTCTCCTAGGAGATAGATCTCTGTTAAATTAAGATCATTTTCACAGATTGAGAAAGTGTCTCTCGTGGTTGTAGTCACTGATTCAAGACACAATAATGCTTCGTATCATACATGACTAAGATTACTATTTAGGATCTTCTAGTTCCCAGTGCCAGTGTTTCTACTTCTATGCCATTAGCCTGCATTAATTTGTGGCGGTGAACTTGCATGAACAAGGGTACAAACAATCAATACTCTATGAGGGAGAGGTCAAGCCTACCCTCTCTATCCATAATTAGCTGCATAAATTAGACAAGTCTTCATGTTTTTGGAGGGCATAGCTCTGTCAATATGACACATGTGGGAAGCAAACAAGGTGGAGGAATCTGGCAACAAGAAAGCACAAATGCTGTGCTTGAACAGCCACCATTGAGAATAAATTACATTCGTTTGTTTGCTGTGTCTTCCACTTGCACTGACTTGGGGGCGGAAACATCTTACAGGGTCAAGTGGAAACAGCACAGGTTTTCCAAAACCACTAACAAGAAAAAAGGATTTTGATCACAAGTGATTTTAGCTATGCTGCAATTTCAAGGATATAAACAGAAAAACTGACAGCAGAGCATCACATTCTGGAAATGTTGACTGCTGTCACAATAATGAGCTTCTTTATATGTGACAACTTGAAGGTGAGTGAAGACGATGACCTTCATTCATTTCCAAACAATACCCTCACCTTTCCACCTGGCAGCGGACATAGCACCAGCCCCGTTGTCCTCGAGATGCGGGGTAACCGAGCGGGGCTTCCATCCATCACCACATTAAACACACTGGCCTAATTTAATGTCCTTTGCAGACTTGAGTAGGGCAACGCCGGGCCACCCAGAAACATGGGGCAGCTAATTAGTCTATGCCAAGAGCTGAGGTTCACCAGTCATTTACCACCTCATGGGTGTAATGCCTTCCGGTATGTTAACGAGGACCCGGCCAATCACAATAGTCTCATCCATTACCGCTCCAGCCTCTGCACTATGAAGAGTAGTTTTTAGTGGCTGGAGGCCATGCAGTCACTGCAGGATCTGCCTGACAAGGAGTTGGAGAATGAAAAATATTGCACTGTGCATACCGATGAGGCAGCAGGAGAAGCGAAAGAACTTTCTTCATTTCTTTAAGTGCCTATCAATGAACACATCCAGGCCAGGACTGCTGGATGACAGGAAAACAGTTGGTGAGCGTGACAAAGCGTACATATGCAACATAATGGATGTATGGAGCACAATGGAACACAAAAACAAATAAAACAATTTATAACTTTACAACAAGCCTTTGTATGATCACAAGGACTCACCAATGTAGTTCTCCCATCCTGCCATCGCGATAGTTGTAAAAACCTCTCCTGGTGCTTGATAAGGAGCTGTAATATCCAACCTGTTCAAAATGAACTTGTATCTTATTGTCTTTTTTGTCAAAAAGACATGTGAATTCAATTGGATGCAATGTTGACTGATAAATGCAAATTTTATCACTGCTCTCCATTGTAAATCCTTCACCTGCTGCCACTACTATTATGCCAGCATGGCTGCGTAAACAAATGTACAGTCAATCAGTCGGGCCGTGCACGTGTGGAGCTCTACTTCCCTGCACACATGCTAACAATTAGAGTGCCATTTCCATCTACTATGTAGTAGTTGTGCAATTACATTTACAGTCGTAGTAGACCAAAAAAATAACAACAAAAACTGGAAAATATTATGAGTACGTTCTCTGGGGTCACACGTGACTGACCGTAAGATTACATTGGCACTGCCCACAATTTGACAAGTACTTAAGTGTAAACATTAGCCCTTAACAGTATATGTGCTGTTGCTAAAATGAAGCATACAAAGCTGCTGCAACAATGCCTTCTTTCTGGGAGGCTGCTCCCATGATGCACAACGCAAACACACAGGGCTCATTGCGCTTGACAAACGTAACATTTTATCGCTCTACAGTATCCTCAAGAAATCTGTCAATTAAAATTAACTGCTTTTGTGCTGAGAAACAAGGCTAACAGCTGCAGAGTGAACTGACATGGCTGGCTGGAGACACAATAGCTGTCTCCTCTCGACTTCCTGCTTCTGACTTATAGCAGCCCACTGTGAAAACTTCTCTCCAAAGGCCATCATTAATCACCATCATTTCCATAAACCTGAAGATATCAGTTATCAGTCCTCGTTTTGCCAAAACCTTGTGTAAAACAGAAATGGGCATACGTGTGCTATTCTTTTGCTTTCATCTTTCCCAACCTTGCTCAAGATTCTGCAGTTGTGCCAACAGCACCAGGTTGTATGGAAATGTAGAAAACGTGTCAGCGAGAAAATGGAAATATGGATACAGTATACAGTCAGCCATATCGCTAACCACATCACATTACTCATGACCCTCGAATGAATACATTATACCCTCCATGAAGACTCAGATCAATCCTGTATCATCGGAAGGAACCGTCGCTCTCTTCATGCCCTTTTAACTTCAGAATGAGTGATAATAATTCTACATCAAATTAAAAAATGGAGAGGGAAATTGAGATGAACAAAGGTAAATAATAAACATCCAGAAATAAGATTAATTCTACACCAGGAGACTGCGACTGTCATAACATCATTAATTGCAGTGTCTGTAAACAGCATACATACTAATTTATTTTCAATTATTGTCATTATTCAAAATAAATCCCATATTGAAATAGGGCATGACATACCGTATATTGAAAGGAAAAGCCTGCAGATTCAGGCATTTACAGCTAGATGTCCTAACATAGCCAAGCAAATTAGCCATATAATACTGAGGATAGTGAGCATGAGTTGTAGATTGTCTTTCTTGATCCTGTGCTCATCATCCCACATTTCTTGTTAGCAATCATGGCTACCCTCATCACAAGCCCTTCTGTGGTGTGTTGACATGACCAAAATCAAAAATGTGAACAAAATAAAATAATTAGCTCAGTGATCCTAGTGAGCTGTGACATTTACACGATTCAACCACCCATCTTGGACATGTTTTTCTTGGAAATGATGCTTGGTTCTCAAATTGTATGATTTTTAGGGCTTTGGAATTTCATGTTAAGTGAAAAATTATTCTATGCATGTGACAATAGATAAGAAGCACTTTGATCTTCCAAGATACCCAATTATAATTAATAAGGTAGGATTTGCTGTGGGGTAATGACAAAAGAAAAAAAATCCAGAAAACAAATGCAGTCCATGTGATTCTTCGAAAGAAAATACAAACATGCCTCCCACAACCTCAGCCCAGGTTTTATCTAAAAAAAAAAACCCATAAGGTACTCAAAAATTGACTCAGTCATTGATGTAAACATGAAATCATACCTTCGACGCCATACTGACCACCAAGGACAAGATCACAATAAAGCGACAGCTTCTGAAGACAGCTTTGTCAGTCATTTAAGCGAATCACCTCCTCCCAGATGACAGCCACTCTCTTATCACACTCATCTTGATAACTTGAGCACTAAGTCAGTGAAGGCAGCATGGATAAATGAGTTTACTCCCACGTTTATTGGATTAGAAGGCAGGAGGGGCTTGACCTGATGGCCCCGACCACAAGCTGCTGAGCTTTAATGATGAACACATCAGCTTTGATAGCAAAAACAGAATATATGTGCAACCAACAAAAATATATATCTGTACCTTCACCATTAATCAGTCTATTTTAGGTGCAGTATGTTGACTCGGTATAGGTTTATAATCCATCTATCTATCCATTTTCTAATCCGTTTATCCTCACAAGGGTCGCGGGCGTGCTGGAGTCTATCCCAACTGTCATCGGGCAGGAGGCGAAGCACACCCTAAACTGGGTGCCCGCCAATCACAGGGCAGACAGATGAACAACAATTCACACTCACACTCACACCTAGGGACAATTTAGAGCGTTCCATTAACCTGCCATGCATGTTCTTGGAATGTGAGAGGAAGCCGAAGGACCCAGAGAAAACCCATGCACGCAGAGGGAGAACATGCAAACTCCACGCAGGGGGGCCAGAGCTGGAATCGAACCCTGCACCTCTGCACTCTGAGACAGATGTGCTAACCAGTTGACCACCGTGCTGGCGGGGAAACCATCCTTGTACAAATACAGTCACACCTATTTTCAACGTAACCCGTTTACACCGTTTTTTGCCACAAACTGTTCCGGATGTACCCTCCCTCCTGTCCCAGGACAGCTGAGATAAAGTTCCAGCATGCCCGCGACCATTGGGAGGATAAACGGATTAGAAAATGGATGGATGGGTGGATGGTTTACCCACAATGATTGAACTACTGAGACACACTTGAGGGGAGCTGCATTTCATATGACAGCGGACTCAATAGTAATTTGGTGGAAGCTAGTCGTGAGCCTCTAGGGTCCAGAGGCTTTGCATATATGAGGAGATGTGTGACAGTGGGTAACAACACAAACTATATATAATGTGTCTATCAAAATCAGCTTGTTTGCAGTAAGCATGCCCAGATTCCAGTCAGGCCCAGCAGTAAATTGTACACAGTGCTGCTACCTTGGCGTACGGGTGTGCCAGTTTATGAGTTTTTGGAGTCCATTTTGTGCTTCGCATTGACAGCCAAAATGAATTACAAGTGAACTTCAGACACACTGACATTAAAATGTAGAACAATAAATAAAATATCGTGAAAAAATATAAAGTATAACAAACTCGGCTCGGTTCACAAAAATTGCAGTTCAGCAATCATTTGGTACAAAGGTGAAATATTAAAACAATCCTACCCCCACCCCTTGAATGGCTAAGCAACCTCATTGACAAATGTGGTTGCCTGGGCACCCAAATTAGTCTCGGTCTAGAGCCTTGTTAAGTAACAAAAAAAAAACAAATCAGTTGCTAATGCACTTTTAGCTGATCATTAAACTTGACAAAGACTTAAACACACAAACATTAAATGAAAACACAGGCAAAGAGCATGGAGTAACCAAAACTGACTCCAAGCTCCAGACATCACGGACTAGGTTGCACTCATCAACACACAAATGTACTCCAGAGTGTGTGTACTACTTTCTGCTGAATTATATTGGCAGACTAGCTATGTATACAGTACTCACAAGTCAAGGTCCCACTGCCCAGATTCAGTATTAAGCAGGAGTCAGCACTGATTGTAAATGTAAAGACAAATGTATGGCAAATAGAAGAAGAGAGTACCGGTAAGTTCTGCACATGCTTCCTCATTCTTCAGCCCTGTTGGCACATCTGCTCTCTCATTGGTTCACTGCGGTTGTAAAAGCTTCAAGAGGAGCTTCAGCATAGTAGGTAGGAACAAGATGAGCAACAACTGCATTCTTGCCCAACAGCTTAAATCAAAATCTGCAGCGGCCTGCAGGAAAACACATGGATCTCCCAGATGAATGGGGAAACACCCGCAGGGAGGGAGCAAGCCAGCAGGCGGGCCGTCTGACATCATCCATGTCAAGATGTTACTGTGAAGTATCATGTTTAAAGTCTGTGTTTATGTTTATGTCAATTCCCGGCACGCGAGTACATCTGAGGCGTTTTTTAAGATGTGTGCAAGCATTGATGGTACTGCAGCAAAAACTACACTCTCATCCCACACACACGCTGCAGTTTCACAGCATACAGAGGAAAGAAAGAGGTTGCCCCACTGAACATCAGACATACTGTAGGCGTTAACACACGCTCAACATTTATAACAGACTCCCCAAGACGCGTAAAGAAATGACACGTGTTCACAAACACTTCCACGCCAGCAAACGAAATCTACAAAGTTGAAGTATATGATGGCAGATAAAAGGAGAAACGAGGTCTAGTTTAGGAGTGCGCGGCCGGGGCTTCGCCAGATGATGGTCTTCATCAGCAGGCGCTTCTAACAACTGCATTGCCACCTTGTCAAAGCTCCACGTCCCACTCTGCGTGGAAATACAGTAACTCGCAAGCGACACCGGATTGAGACGCATTTCCTGATTCACAATGAGCCCCAACGTTTACGCAATCTCAAGACAAGAGCTGTGCGGGGAACCTTGAGGCTAGTTAGCTTTTACTTCCGTAGCAAGCCCAACCGGCCGTCACCGTGCGCCCCGCTCCGGGCAGCCAGTTCCTCCGCGTCCCTCTCACCCACTCCCTCCCTCCCTCCCACCCTCCCTCCAAGCTCGCTCTCTCGGCCACGTCCTGGGACTTACCGGTCTGATGTGTTGCTGGTGCCGCGGAGAAGGGGGGACGAGTGCTGGGAGGCTGCCGATCGCCGCTCCGCCGCTTCGGGACAACAGCAAGACTGATCTGCACACTTTCGCAGCCATCTCTGAAGTGAAAGCTCGCCGGGGAAGGAGACTGCTGCGGGCGGACCGAGACGCGCAAAGGGGAAGAGGGAGGGAGGGAGGGTGGAGGAGGAAGAGGAGGGGGGTGCCGGTGGTGGGCGGGTATGGTTTGTGGGGCCGGTCTACGGACACGGCAAAATGATTTGCATGAACCTTGAAAGCAGACACCCAATTCTAATCTCTAATTAATACTTTGAAAATTATATACAGTATATCTATATATCTATGTGTCTGTATCTATAAATAGATAGATAGATAGATAGATAGATAGATAGATAGATAGATAGATAGATAGATAGATAGATAGATAGATAGATAGATAGATAGATAGATAGATAGATAGATAGATAGATAGATAGATAGATAGATAGATAGATAGATAGATAGATAGATAGATAGATAGAATTAAAAAAATATATAATCCTATATGTTTGATGGTAAAAGTAAGGACGTCAATTGTTATTGTACTTTTCACATAGAGGACTCGAAATATTTTCAAGGGTGCAAACTCATTTAATCACGGGCCACATCATAGCTATACTTTTGTTTTCTGCTTTGCTTTTGAATGTCGTTGTTTGTAAATGCTTATAGGTGTTGTTTCTTTGTGTGAAGCGCATTGAGCTGCCTTGTGTATGAAATGTGCTACATAAATAAAACTCCCTTGCTTTGCATGGCAAACTCTCCTCGGTGCAATGTAACCTGAACTTTGACCAAGAGATTTCATATGCCACACCTGAATCGGGCAAAGGAGAAAACAGGTAATATACAGGATCTCTTGAATTATGAAACTAAGAGTCGAATAGTATTCTGACTTTAACCCTTTTGTACTAGCTACTGTAAGTATTATTTTGTCACTGGCTCTCAGCTCTCGCTTCTCCCTTTTAATTAAACTTGATTCAGTGCAATGCATCATTATGCTACCAGTGGCGTTTCTATGGGTTGGGGCCATCAGGGACAAGACCCCCTGCAATACTAAGTATATGTGCCCTAACTCCGAATGAAGATTATCCAATACTGTAATTATTAGAAATGTCATATATGTGTGTTTATATTGAATAGGCGAATTTCCACAAAGTAGAGGTAGATTTGTTTCTGCGGGGCATTTGTGTACTGCATTACCTACGCATTGTGCATTATTTATATGCCGACTGAAGTATAAAAGGAATTGAATGAAAGACAATGACTGTTCAATAGTAATTTCAGACTTGAATGAACTACCAACATTGTACTCATGGCCCCACTACACGTCACAAATTTCATACATGCTATTTTTAATGTGCAAGGCCAAACTACACAAAAGCAGTGTTTGCTTTTTGTCTGCTTGTGCACACACAGACTCATGCTCACCACATGGCAACGTATCCATTGAAACTGGAACCCGCTTTTCAGCATGTGTCCTTATAGATAAACCATCTCTCATCAGTGCACAGAGAAAGTGCATGGATCAAGTTTCATTGTAGTTTTTCTACACAAAGGCAGCCCAGATGAGACCTGTCACAGCCACACATGGTTGTTGCTCATTTTTATTCCATTTAAAATATGGATTACAATCCTTCAAGGAGATATTCGGCTTTACGCTCTGCTGTATATTTCCTGTTGCACACCACTCAGATAAACAGTCCACACACAGGTATTTATACAAGGACAGATGTCAGAGAGCAAGGAGCGTACAAACAGTACTGTGCCTCATGAGCTGGGCTGGTTAAGGTGTTGGTGGTGCCTTACTAAGGAGTACTTCACTGGTAGCTGGGAAGCAGACTGACATCTCTTTCAAAAAACTACTGGGAGGAGCCTTTTCCCCCCCTGGCTAGAACAGGACTGGAACATAGCACCCAACTCCTTACAGATAAGCTACTGCTGCCCAAAGCAAACACACCCAAAAAGATGAAGGGTGCAGCTTTCAAGATAAAAAGGCTGTTAAACTACTGTACTTTTAAACCACAAGAATAGCAACAACATAGCTGTTGTCCAGACCTTTCAGATCACAGGTGTGAAACTCATTTTATGTGCTCCGCAAAAGCAAATCATATGTGTCAACTTCATTGATCCTTGCTGAAATCTGTACCAAAATGTTGAATTGTCATGTCTAATAAATAACACTGAGATTTTGCAATAATTTTGTTGACCTGTTTACACTTACTTGAACAATCGAACAAACTATTATAGTTGACCGATTTCAAAACTAGTAATGTATCAATTTGGTGTGTACAAGTAATAATACAGTACAATGAAATGATTAAGCATTTATTTAGTTTCACTACTGTATTATACCTATAATGGCGCTCCAAGGGAAGACATAACTTCAAAGTGGCTCGTGACAAAAATGAGTTTGACCCCCTGTTTTAGATGCATGTAAACATGTTAATGTGACTTTGTTTGTCTTTATAAAAGTTGAGTTAACCATTCCAGGCTATTTGAATGGAAACCAAATTCCTGTCTCATCTTGTACATACTTCCTGCTCGGCATTTGGCTGGCAACCAGTCAAGGGTGTGCCCAGCCTCTTACCCGAAGTCAGCTGGAATGGAATAGTTTTGCCTATTTTTGATTGATATTGATATTGATTAATTAATATCTTGGGTGCTTTTATTCTTTATACACACTGATGAATTGAATGCTGGAAAATTAATTAGTAGCACTGTGTTGCTTTAAGAAATTGTAACCAAAAACGTTTTTGTCATTGTTTCTGTTCAAGTTAGATTTTAGTCACCCCCTGGCAACAACTGATTTAAAACGTAATTTATGTTGACAATTTAAAAAAATCCATTCTGACTGTTGTACTTCAGTCCTGTACAGTACTTTATTTTTTAAACTTAGGTCAAGTAATTTAATATGTAATTCTATGTTTACCAGAGTTCTTATTTTTATTTATTTTCTTCATGTATTTATTTGTATCTATATCTTAGTATCTGCATCCCCCCACTTTGTATGGCCACAGAGTGCAAGTGCTCTTGCCACCTTTAAAAATATTAATTTGAAGTGGTGGTCCAGTGGTTAGTGCGTCGACCTCACAGTGCAGAGGTTGTGGGTTCGTCCCCGGCTCCGGCCTCCCCATGTGGAGTTTGCATGTTGCCTGCTTGGGTTTTCTCCACATTCAGAAAATATGCGTGGCTGATTGAACTCTCTAAATTGTCCCTAGGTGTGAGCTTGGATGGTTGTTTCTCTCTGTGTGCCCTGCGATTGGCGGCAACGGTTCAGGGTGTCCCCCGCCTACTGCCCGAAGACAGCTGGGATAGGCTCCAGCATGCCCCGCGACCCTTGTGAGAATAAAGAGGATCAGAAAATAGATGGATAGATGGATGGATAATTTAGATTGGATGGATGACTGGATAAGATTCCATCCCGTCTGTTGATCTATGATACGTGGACGAAGCCCCGCCCCTTCTCTCAGCGCTCGATGGGAATACGGAAGTGTGCTCGCTCCTCTGCTGCTCATCTGTTTTCTCCGCAGACGTTCCACTTTTAAGACGCAATCTGAAACGTCGAGGGTATTTTTTATTCCTGCCCGAGTGGTGTTTGTGTTGCAATTCACGTAAGTACCCTCGTATCTTCCTTGCTCAAGGTCTCTCGCGAACGGGGAGAGTGAAACGACACCTCGATTTATAACGCCACCGTATTGTCGCTAGCCAGCGTTAGCTGTCCGAGCTCTACCTTACGTTCATATTATGAGAGAATAGAGGCGTAGTTCTCACGATCAAACGAGGTTTCGCAATGCATATTGGCACTCAAAAATGCCTAAATAGCAAGTGGACCGAGCTGCGCTCCATTTCCATCATGGCAACAAGTGTTTTGTGTGTATGATGCTTATAAGTTTAACTGTCATGATGCGCAGCGGTCAAACATTGTGTCCACTTGCATTCTTTTGGCATGGTAGTTTTCTGAATACTGCGATTCTTACTTGTCTTGTTATAAATCTTAAAATGAAATAACTGGTCATAACTGCAAGATAGTGCAGTTTGGAGTTTTAAACAATAACAGACCATTGCTTTGCTGGGGACTAATGGAATTTTTTTCCCCCTTAATCCCCTAGCATGCAATGTGCGTGCAAGTAGGCGTACCTCTTGAAAATACTGTACATACAAGCAGAGAGAAAAAAACTCCATACAGGAAGACCGGAACTTAGATTTGTATTCTGGACTGCAGAACTATGAGGGAAAACGTGCTCACTACTAGACCACAATGCTGCCCAAGAATCATGACGACTGCATTGTATTTGTGGCGTGCAACAAAAATGAAGTGCACATTTTCCGTTGAAGAATTAAAATGAGTACGACAATCTGCCTCACCCATCTGAGATTGAGGATTTGAATCCGGGATACTGCTTTCTTGTGTGGAGTACCACACACTGGTGTTTCTGTCCATTTTTATCTAGATCCACATTTTTAAATTCTCTTGTCTTAATAACTGCCTTGAACATCAAGCATATGTTCCAAATACAAGGCTAACCTGAAGTGTCGTTTAAATTATTTTTCTTTTGTATCACTCACCCACCAATTCAGAAATATTGTTGTAGTGGATAACTCAACTTCTTACTGTCATTTTTGGAAGAGGTTTGATTTATCAGGCTTTTTGTGACAACTTATGTCACGATTTACGACTTTATGTGACTGCTTGTGTTTCTTTCTAAATACTTTTTTTGTCTTCTAATTATTTTTAATTTTGCTAATTGCAATATTTTATTCTTTATTGCTGGCTGCTATGGGGACCTCAGTAACTAATTTTGCATGAGTTTTATGACCAATAAACACCTTGATACCTTGAATTGATGGTCACGTTATTCTGAAGTTAGAAGAACCATCCACTCTCTGTCCCGCTTATCCTCATTGTGAAAGGCAATATGGGCGTTGAATACTGTAGGTGAGATGTCTGGTGGTTGTGTTGCTAGATGCTGCTTCCTTTCACGCAGATGATGCAGTTTTGTTTCTCACCGAGTGTTGTGTCAGGAGTGAAATTCAGCAGGAAAACTGTGCCAAATAAATAATTTTTTTAATATTCTTTTTACTTTTATACTACACTATGTGGAATTTCCACGCTTTTTGCTGTCCTTTGAACATTAAAACTTGTGACAGACAGGAAGTTTTGTGGCAGTGCAGCCGTCCAAAGTTTTTTTGGCAGCAATGAATGAAGGAGTGAAATTGTTACATTTGAGTATCTGGAAGACAAGACTATTTCAGTCTTGTGCCAGCTGGAAATGATACGACGTTGGGTCAGGAGTTGACCATTGGTAGCCACGGGGGTGAGTGAGCATCTGCTTCTCCTTCTGCTGCAAAAGGCGCCAGTGAGTGAAGATTGCGGCGTTGAAGGCACACCGAAGTCCAGCGAGTAGAGTCAACTACTACTCTAAATTAACTGCTTAGGTCCTACGCTTTGTGTCAAAATTTGTATTGTTTTCACATTGGACAGGTTAAGTTCACCAAACATATTGTCGCTTGACTATACAGAATATGAATATAATAATATACAGAATAGGAAGCTCCAATGTTGAAGCTTCCTCTTTATTATGTTAAAACCACCATCGGAACACCAAAAGGAAAATTGATGATTATTATTAGCCTTTGGAGTATTATCCGTATCCATGATGAGCTACATTGATGTTCACATCCCTCCAAAAAGGTATTTTTGTTAATTGGCCTACTGCATGTGTTGAAAATGCAGGACATTTGTTGCCATGGGCCTGTACCGTGATTCCATGAAACGTGTTGGAAACTATTTTTTGAAAATCAAACTGCTGTATTTAGCAGCAGTGCTAGAAGACAAGCCCGAAACCTGTTCGTGCTTCACTGGGCCTACCCGAAACAAGGTGTGACTGGCTGCTAACTTGGTGTTGTTTTGGCAATGTCTTGAGAATTATTTTTGTCTTAGGTGTTTAAAAAAACAAAAACATATCCTGAAAAGGCATTTCACAACTTGTATGGCTTTACGAAATTAATTACCGGTACTTTCCAGTTCAGTAGACCCTTGTCAAAGTTGCAAATTTGGTTGCTCACTCAATTCAAGGATTTTATTTTTTTTTTTGCCTCCAACTCTACTTTATTATTCATGCATGACCTGTCTGCCAATTTGTGTCATGGTTGGCATTTTTCAGTACAGGGATGAAAAAAAATGTTCTCTAGCTGGGCACCTAAGCTGCAAACATTTTATGCTCATGCAGTGTGAAATCCTTTGAGGTCAGCAACTTTTATTTAGATGGTTCGGCTCTAATGTACAATTTTTGTGACCTTTAGTTCCATCCAAATAATGGTGTTTCTGCATTTTTTTTTTATCAGAGCCCGTTATAAATCACATCTTCAGTATGACATTTGGCATGATGCTTCATTTCAGTACTCTACTATGCTTCATACATGGAAATGTCTACACAAGGGATCTTCAAATTTTCAATTGTCAAAGCATGCTCTGGCGGTGATTAATTCAGCCCACTTCAAAATGTAGCTGTCAACAGTAACATTACGCCTCAAAGGTTCAACACTTTTTTTGGACTAAAATGTGCATGTTAGTGTGAGTGTTGATTATTTTTCCTTTCTTAATTCATGCATTTATTTTTCTGCAAATATAATTACTTTTTAGGATTATATATCCCGAGTTGGAATGAAATTTTGCCTCAATACAAGTGTTTCACCTTCACACTCTTCTTCTATGCAGAATGTTCCGCTTGCGGGCACTGTCCGCCGTGTGGGTTGGCATGTCACACTTGTCCCGGCGCTACCACAGTGGTGCAGTGAGAGGGTCTGGACGAAGGAGGGTGATGTTGGCAGCTCTGGTTGGGGTAACTGGTGTCTCTGCTAGTACTGGACTACTCTGGAAAAGGTACGACTGAGTTCATATTGAATTATGTTAACGTCAAGACTATCACACTTTTAAATAAATAAACAAAAAGAGGTTTGACTGGAATTTAAACTTAAAATTTCAAAGTCCCAATTTCACGTCGTTTATTTTCCATTTGCCGATTTTGCTTACAACGAACACCTTCACGCAAACGTCATCATAACTACCAGATTTTTCTCACAAATTAGTGAACACATTGAACCATGGGGCGATAACTGCCACTGTGACCTTGCTTATGAACAAAATTTACAGCGCGGGATTCCCTTCTGTTGCTTAGCAACACATGATGTTCTACCAGTACTTCAGTCTCTGTTATTAAAAGTGAGGGTCCCTGATCAAACTGATTTTGTCACTATTATTTCAAGATAACTCATTTGTCCCACATATTAAGTTTAGCGATAAGCAATAGCATTTCAAATGGAATATTTGTGTTTTTGTATGTATTTCAATAAAAAGGGACACATTTACTTTTTGAGCAAATTAACAAACAGATGAATGCATACAATAATGTGAACACACGTTTACAATTGGTGCACCCTACCAAGGTAGCGTTCATAGGTGAATAGCACGGCAGCGCAGTGGGCCGCTCATTTTTGTTTTCTCCTCACTCTGCATTCTCTCATTTAAATGACTCCCAAACGTCATGTGACACAGCTAGAGTTGTAATCATTGAAATGACGAGTTACTGGCCACGTTCATAATACTTGTGGCCACCTCATGTGGCATGTTGTGCCCCTGATTAGTCCCATGTAGAAGGTGTCAGTGTTTTGATTGTTCTCCATCGCTAAGAAGGCTGGCATTCAAGACAAAGTGGTCAAGAGGGGATTCATTTGCTAACTCGAGATCCCAGTGGTGATACAATAACTGTGTTGCAAGAGCCAGCATGATGGATGAAGCCACGAGATGTTTGACAGCCGAGCCACTGCTCCGTTTGTATCTCATTAAACCAACTTATTATTCAGCCCACCATCGACTGTCTCAGTTCACCATTATTATTCCAATTTGTCAATCGTGATTTACAACAGCAAAAAAAAAATATTAAATGTTGGTGGTCTGGGAGTTGCCTGCGTTCAAAAACACAATACAGTATCCATCCATCCATCCATCCATCTTCTACCGCTTATCCGGGGCCGGGTCGCGGGGGCAGCAGCTTAAGCAGGGAAGCCCAGACTTCCCTCTCCCCGGCTACTTCTTCCAGCTCTTCCCGGGGGATCCCGAGGCGTTCCCAGGCCAGCTGCGTGACATAGTCTTTCCAGCGTGTCCTGGGTCGTCCTCGGGGTCTCTTCCAGTGGGACATGCCCGAACACCTCACTAGGAGGCGCTCAGGGGCATCCGAATCAGATGCCCCAGCCACCTCATCTGGCTCCTCTCGATGTGGAGGAGAAGCGGCTCTACTTTGAGCCCCTCCCGGATGACCGAGCTTCTCACCTTATCTCTAAGGAGAGCCGGACACCCTGCGGAGAAAACTCATTTCGGCCGCTTGTATCCGGGATCTCGTTCTTTCGGTCACGACCCATAACTCGTGACCATAGATGAGGGCTGGAACATAGATCGACCGGTAAATTGAGAGCTTCGCCCTTTGGCTCAGCTCCTTCTTTACCACGACAGACCGATACAACGTCCGCATCACAGCAGATGCTGCACCGATCCGCCTGTCGATCTCTCGCTCCCTTCTGCCCTCACTCGTGAACAAGACCCCAAGATACTTAAACTCCTCCACTTGGGGCAAGATCTCCTCCCGACCCGGAGAGGGCACTCCACCCTTTTCCGACTGAGGACCATGGTTTCAGATTTGGAGGTGCTGATCCTCATCCCAACCGCTTCACACTCGGCTGCGAAACGCTCCAATGAGAGCTGGAGAGACCCGCTTGAAGGAGCCAGCAGCACCACATCATCTGCAAAAGCAGAGATGCAATACTGAGGCCACCAAAGCGGACCCCTCAACGCTTGGCTGCGCCTAGAAATTCTGTCCATAAAAGTTATGAACAGAATCGGCGACAAAGGGCAGCCTTGGCGTAGTCCCACTCTCACTGGAAACGATTCCGACTTACTGCCGGCAATGCGAACCAAACTCTGACATCGGTGGTATAGCGACCGAACAGCCCGTATCAAGGGGTTCGGTACCCCATACCCACGAAGCACCCCCCACAGAACTCCCCGAGGGACACGGTCAAACGCCTTCTCCAATACAATACAGTATATCACTTTTAAATCACATCTGTATTGAACACCAATACATCCTCATCTACATAATCCATCATATACATGACAAATGCAACTGTATTTGTAAAATGCACATAGATATTGTATTTAACCACCTGATGACACATTAATTTCCCGCAGGTTCTAATCTGATTCCAATGTCTTTGTTGTCGAAAACTAGAGCGTATGCTGATGCAGGGCCATCAGTCCGAAATTCCCAGCCACAAAATGGAGAAGGTGATTTTGTGAAGGCTTCAGACTCCGAGTCAGAGAAATCACTGGAGGCGAGCAGTAGTGATGACGAGGCCAAGAATGAAAGTGGCGAAGGGAAAAAAAAGAAGCCACGATCTGGCTTCCGTGACCGCAAGGTAATCAATAACCGGCCAATCCCACCAATCAGCCATTCTCCCGTTTGATACCCTTAAAGAATGGTTCTGCAGCAATCAATATTCAATATGCTATATCAGGTTGTTTTGACTGAATATTTTACAGAGGTAATCAGCTTGCATTTCTTTCGTCATAAACAACAGGGCTGTTAATTAGGGAGCGAAGGACAACACAGAAGATGATCACGTGGTCGTCTTCTGTTTCCAGCTTGTTGATTGTTGGACACATTACTGAATGGAATGGGGATTTATGGGTACAATGGTTAAATTATGCAAAAAGTTTTGGATTCACTGCACCATTTACCAGCAGATTGCCAAAAAAGTTGTTGCAGAAATGGTCTCGTCCCAAAGCGATTCGTAAAATACAATACGTAAAATTCATCTTTATTTAAATAACATTTTCACAACAGCTGCAATTTATGTCAAATGAAGTTGACACCTTGCTCATGTTGTCAAATAAAACATCTACCTAACCATGAAAGATCAGTTCATTGTATGTGTTGGATTTTCACAGCATTTTCATGCATTTCCTTTTGGTTAGCCATTTTCAAGGCTGCAAATCCTCATGTAAATAACCGAATTGACTTGGATTTGACCTCCCATGCTACATAATGGCATGCGAAGCAAAAAGAATCAGTCCTCCAGAGAACATATCTCATTTCAATAAGTGGAAACCTTCTTTCCTGCTCCCAATGTAATGACTAATAAGTAGTGTGAACCAACACTGAATCATGAAAACACTTTTTTTTCCAACTCTATATTAGTAAATGTCACTTATTAAAATCAGAGAGTGTTGCAACCTGAGAAAGTCAGTCATTCAGTGTCACATAGAATAAATAAACTGCCTGTGTTCCTGAACAGTTGCTGCAGTCTCAAATTTGCTGTTCTAATTTGAAGCATTTTGCAGGAACGGGGTGGCTATTTTAAAACGAACATTAACCGAGCTAATGACCGCGACACACTAAACTGTTGTTTTTCACCGACTGCTAATATAGTTGAGATTTGTTTGTGTGTATTTTTGCAGCATGTTTGCTGAGTTTTATTATGCAGAGGTTCTTATTGAGATATATTTTTTTCAAACCTGGTTACTGAATAAAAAAAAGTGACTTACTACATCACAATGTTTGATCTGTCGAATGAGAACTATTTGTTGTGTTTGGCAGGTGATGGAGTATGAAAATAGAATACGGGCCTACTCGACCCCAGACAAGATTTTTCGCTACTTTGCCACCTTGAAGATTATCGGTGAACATGGAGATGCTGAGGTCTACATGACGCCCCAGGACTTCATACGCTCCATCACACCAAATGAGAAGCAGCCAGAGAGTGAGTCACTTTTCAGCCATCCACCCAGCTGAATGTTATCACAGAAATTAGTCCGTTTTATGACCTTTTACGCTTCATTTTCTGTTGTGCCCGCTCATTTCTCCTCTCCCTGCGTTTGGCTCTGTAGATAGTCAGGGAGGTGTGTCATTTTTTGTCCTGCTTTCCAGAAAAAGGCTATAAAAGTGTCTGATTGGGTGCGGAGTTCATGATCAGGAGGAAAAAGCAAGTGTAAAATGCTTGTCATTTACGGCGTCAAGTAAAACGTGCGATGCAAATGTCATGTCAGTACGTGCATCCAATAGCGTTTATGGACACAATTCTTCTGGTAAGCAGCTGAGTTCATCCGGCTCTGCTCCTCCCAAAAAAAATAAAGTATATACAAAACTAATAGATAAATCAATCATACGTATACAGTAAATATTACACCGTACCAGCCCAATAAAAACCAGAGAATATGGTGGTAACTGAGCATGGTTTCTTTCGTTCAGGCTCACATTTGAAATGCGCTTTTTTTTGTGTGTGTGTGTAATCGTTCCTCACTCACTACACAGTGTTTAAGGAAGTTAATATGATGCAGCGTGTAGGGGCTCATCTTTTTATCATCTCATATCTACAGAGGAACGAATGCGGGAGGATGTAGAAATATTTTGTGGAACTGAGGCTTGGCTTTTCGATCTCCTTATTTCATGCAGACGTCTATTAAAGATAACGTGACATCATCGCCAAGCATAAATGAACCAACCGTTTGCATGGGTTTATTGCTACTATCACCACAAATATGCACTTCGGCTTCATGTTTCAAATGGGATTACAATAAAGTAAAATATAAAATCAACACAGTTACTCAAAACGACTGCAGATGAACACATGATTGTCAGTATTCCTCCCAAACACCTTCCCTGCCCACGCGAACTGCATTTTGGGCTTTTGATGACATATAGGTCGGCTGTTCAGATTGAGGTCACATTGTAAAAAATTGGATACCCATCAGATTTAGAACCACATATGAAAGTGACCCAGCTGTATTGTGGGGGGGTGAACCATTCACTGTCATTAAAAAAAAAAAAAAAGGGAATACAGGATACATAAACCTGATAGAAAACGTGGCTTGATTGACATGTCAATATTTTTAAAAAACGATTTCCCTTTATTGGTACTTTACTTGGATCTTACAATCCTTGGAGTCAAGAACTGTATTATTGACGGCCGATGATTCTTTTTTAAAAATTGCAAAGTGGAAATGACTTTTTGATTACCCTTATTATTCATTTTCACATGTCAGTGAACTGCAGAGCATGAATAATATTATTGCCATTTGCTGTATCTCATGCTGGAATGCATTGATTTGTTTTTGTTTTTTAACTACTAGGGTGTCTCCTCTCACTTGACATTGTATTTGTTTACTTTTTTCAGATCTTGGGCTTGATCAATTTGTGGTGAAACGCTATGATGGAAAGGTAAGCTTTGGATGTCTTTGTGATAAAGAATAGGAATAGGCGAGTACTGATATCGGATATCAGTACCGGGCCGATACTGACCTTATTTCAAGGTAGTGAGTACTCAGGAAGGCTGTCAATACCAGTCACCGAAACATTCAAATTAAAAATTCAACAACATTCAAGTCCATGTTGCTTTTATTCTTTCAATGTATTTTTCAGTCAACCTTGTCAAATGTTCCTCTTATAAATACCCGAAAGAGTTTGCGCGAATCTTCACTGAAAAGAAAGTTCTGTAGTTTGTCCAACACTCAGCGTATACATTATTCTCATTGTTTAGCCTCGTTTGTCCCTTTTGCAGGCCATTTGTTGCCTTTATTTACTTGCCAAATTTCTTTCCACGTGGATTTGTCTGATACACCATTTAGCTTTTGTTGTCTCAGAGAATCTCCCTCCAATGTGGCCAAAGGGCTCCCAGCTGAGTCTGCCCGCCCTTTTTAAAAAGTTTATTTATTTATTTTTGCCCATGGCCACATTCAGCGTTGATGAAACGGCTATTGCCTTGTGCGTGTCCTGAAGCGTTGTCGCTTGAGGGTGAAGGGAAATTTTCAGCTGGGCTACCCTGATAAAGGCTTTCGTCATTGACTGACAAGTAAAATATTGCGCTAAAACTAGTCGCCCTGTCTCAGTTGCCATTTGATATAAAACACAATTAAAACAAGGACACGATTTGCAACTTAGGCACTATTTTGCCAACGTTAGGTGGAAGAAGTTCAACTCTGGATGTGATGTGTATGTCAGTACAGTACGTCCCTCTCTGGTTATGGCTTATTTGCAGGTTCAGTCTACATTGAAAGGCAAACACAACACACCCAGTGTGACTAAATAACTCATTTGTAATCTGAGTCACCGTGTGTTTTATTTTGCTGCTCTCAGAGAGGTCTTTCTAAAAGTATTAACAGGATTTCATTTCTTTGCTGAACATGGTTTGTCATTGTGTCCATCATTGAGTTTTCTCCGCCCAACGTGTTGATGTGGGTGTGATTTTTACCACCACAATTTAACACTGTAACCCGCTGTTGACTTTTTTTTTAACTCTTGTTGATTCAGTCATGCTTTTGTCTCCTCCTCATAACAAGTAATCCCTCCATTTTCTCTCCTCCCCTCCTTGTGATTAACTATCTTCCTCAAAACCAAAATTTCCACCTTGTCGTCTTGACCCCCTCCCCCCTTTTCCCCAATAATTCCATCTGCCTCCCCCCATGCTCCGCTCAAAACCCCCCCTACCCCCTATTCCTTGCTTCTTCTACCGCCCTTGCCCCAACCCCGCTTCCGCCCCTCCCCCTCTTCAGGACTTCTGGCAGGTATGGGGCGTGTGCTCAGCGGCATGTGTGCACCTGAATGAAATGCTGCACATTGTAGTCAATACTTGATACTCTTGGTTCTTTTAGTCCACATGTGCCTCTCCCTTTTGTTTATACTCTTTTTATTATTCACTCTTTCCTGCTACATATTCAGTGTTTGTGCAGGGGAACAGCTCACCTCATGATTTACATTCAATATTTCCCTATCGCAACTTCAGCAAGGGTGAATCCACAAATCTTATTTACGTACCGGACAAGACTGTGTATATTCAGTCTAGAAAAGTAACGTCCTCATTTCCCTTTTGCACACAGCAGAGAGGTGATTAAAACAGTGTGAGTAGCAATTTCCCACAAATGACAGTCTGTCAAAATTCGATTGAAAATGTCGAAAATCGGATGATGGGTTCCAGAGAAATCTTTTAGGGGAACGTTTATGACCTGATTACTATTGACTTATGACCAAAAAATGGTTGAATGTCAAAATAGCAGCATTTGTGAGGGATTGTGACTATTTCTGTGTTAAATGAAATAGAAATGAAGCTATGCTATTCAAATCTAATAATAATATGCAAACCCATCATTTTTAAATTCAAAGAACATTTCTAAATCTTTGCGTTGGTTGCCATGGTAATAGGAATTTAGCAATTTCAATAGTAACACTATCTCTGGACTTGGCAGACATTCATGATGTTATTGTATGTCAAGTTGCTCATGTAAGCATTGCTGTGTCAGTCACTGATGGTGACACACAAGCCATTGCCGCTGTCGTTCGTGTCTCATGTTTCTGCATTATACTACCCGAAAGTCTTTGTGTTGGCCATTATATTAAAGATCTCCCCAGTGCTCTTTGTATAAACCTGGTGCTTGCAGCTGTCTGCTATACCAACCTCACTAAATTATTCAAGCTTAAACGTTCCACTTTATTTCTCTTAGAATTCCTGAAGACTTCTGCCGCAGAACAGAGGCGCAACTCAAATTGACCCTCAAAAGAAACCATGGCGACTTTTAAGATAGATGATATAATCAACTGAAAATGTTTTTGTAACATTGCTGTTCCCCTGCACTCAATCTCCCTCTCTTATTCGTTCTAAAAAATTTTCTCCTTCCCTCCTTTGATTTCTCTTCGAGTTATGAGCGCAAGCTTTCTACATGCTTTGGTTTGGCACCCATGCCCATTTCCTCAGCATGCCCTTTTACCAGTGTCTTCCTCAGAAAGTAGCTGGTGGTGGCGCCCTCCTTCTGCGCATGGTGGCAGCACAGGGGCTTTGGGGTGCAGTAAATGGCTCTGTTAACTAGCACGGAGGCTGTGTCAATGTGCTTGGTAGCCTTCACCAATTCATCTTTTGGATTGTTCGGATGTCACTCCTGCATGGTGCCTGAAGAGCATGGTTTTATAGTCACCGAAGGCAGGAATTGTGTTTTAAAATTGGTTCAAACTGTTCCCTATACGCTGTGGCCTTCTGAATGAAAAGCCACATCGTCTGTCAGTTGACACCTGCTACTGGGAGTGTGTGTGTGCGTGCGTGCGTGTGTCATTTAATTTCTTATTATCCAAGCTGTTATCTTGTTCACTCCTTCTGATTTCACAGGAAGTTTCAGCTGGCCTCTGTTTGGACTTCATTTAAACGGCTATGTTCCGCCACCTTTTCACTGTTTCCAACTCCCTGTGGCCCCTGTCTGTCAATGATTAGCTCATAAAAACAGCTGCATACTATTTTTCTCTTTATCACTATATGCTGTCCTGATCTACAAGAGGTTTTGGGTCACATGGGCATCTGAGGGCTTGCCTTCCTCTTGTGAGGCAGCTGCCATTTCTCAGCAACCAAAATATGTTGTTTGAGCTTTCCGCATCAGAATCCCCCTTCAGTTGTGTTCCCAGAATAATCACGAGCTATTAACTGCACACCTGTTCTGTCAGTTCTCTGAGGACCAGACACAGACAGTTGATATGTTCTCTATACCCAGGCATCCACTCTCATGCGGTCTGTGGTCATTTTTTCCCACTTATCATTCATTCATTGCCCTACAAACATTTGTCTGGGATAAGAATGAAGGTCAGAGAGACATTCCTAATGTAAGTGTTTGAGGCCGTGTGTTAGCTAAGTAATCATGTAATGCTATTGCTTTCTTGAGTGCTTGCATGGAGGTCGTCACAAAAGTACTCCGTATTAAAAATAAATGCCAGGATAGAAGTCCTAAAGGGAAAACAAAATTACCGGTACATATTTTTAAAATACTGTGTGCGTTCCAAGAGGCGGAGCGCTCTCCCTTCCCATTAATTTCGGAACCCAGCCAAAGTTATAAACAAAGCAGCTCATGCTTGAATTGTTTCCATCTGAACTGCTTGATCCACTGGATGTCCACAGTCACAGCCTTAGTATTCCTCTGGGTCAGAGTACATTTCCAAACGCACCTCATGTTGACAGCAGCAATCAAGTTCGGGTTGGATGAAACGTCCACTTCTAGCTAGAATTTTTTTTGTTCTTTTTAGTATAACCTTTAGCATACAGTATACCTTAACTAGAATCCTGAATCGCATGGTGACCAAAGTTAGAATCCTGGTCAGTTATTGCGCTTTTTGTAGATTCTTGTTGTGGCATAATGGCGGCAGCAGAGTTAGGTCGCGCAATAGTTACCAAGACTAAAGTTCCTCATCTTCGACTTCATCTCCTCTGCTGCTGTTTCTTCTTCTACTTTCTTTGGGTGGTTGGCGTATACGTTTGGCGCAATACCGCCAGTGGGAGAAAGTGGCGGAAATGCACAGAAAGTCAATATGGTTCAGGAAAGGGGATTTTGGGTGCCAGTACGAGCTCTAATTTTAATACACTAGAGACAGGTCGCATCTGAATATAAGAAAAGAAGCGACTTATAATGTGAAAAATATAATACTTTTTATTTTCCCCCAAAGCTTTTATAATGCAGTGGAACCTCCATAGTCAAACATAATTCACCGTCTGACACCGGTTGACTTTCAACTTGTTCTCTTAAAAAAAGAAAAATCCCATAGAAATAAAGGGGGTTGATTTGTTTGACACTCAAACTGTCACCATCATCAAAGATTTGACTGTTTAGGCAAATGTTACATGCAAACATGTATAACTGTCATGCAAGTTCAAAGAAAAGCTGATCCGCTGCTAAATAAAACAAAGTCAAACCACTTCTTGAAGATGAATACATGTTTTCGGCACAGTATAGTCAGTCGGCAAAACGCCTACGCCTACAGATTTTTTACTTTGAGTTCTAGTAAAACTAGGTAACCTGTACAAGCAGCCAGATGCTTCCCTGTACAGTAAGTGCAATTTTCAGATTTTTTTTTTAACATTACACTTAATTTTTTGACACTGCTGGCACCCTTTTGCATTGCCATCATAGAGAAAACAGTAAGTGTGTGGGGGGGGGGGGGGTACATCGAAGTCTCACAAATTTGAGATTCTATCACTTTTGGGGCATTCAGCTTTGGACGTTGCGCTATAATAATACTGTTATATAGTTTGTCATCTTTATTATTTAACTAATTTTCAATATATTCAACCAATGCAAATTTAAATTTCAGATGTGAAACTACTTGAAAAATATACATTTAAAAAACGACAACTCAAATGGCAAAAATATACCTCAATCCTTTTACTGCCCTTAGCATGTTTTGTAAACTTATGCGATCAAATTTTTAAGCACTTTCGAACACACACATTGAGTATTCATTTTTTCGGATAATGCCATTTGTTTGACTTTTGAAGTTACAATGTGTCTGGCGCGGCACTCTTGCTGCTAGGAAACAAGAGACTGGCCTTGACCAAACTCTCAACCTCCTCCTGTAAATTGCATGGTGATATAGAACAGTGATTCATTTGACAGCACTGTCAGCAGCTTTGTCATAAGTGTATTTGTGCCTTGACTAGTCAGTTGCTCTCCTAATTTTCCTGCAGCCATAAGCTTAACTTGATGCATCGGATTGATATGAACACGAGCTGCTTTAGCACAGATTCAATCAGGAAGCAAGCTCGGATTTACTCTGACAGTTGTGATGTTGACACCAATTAGTAGGCACACGCTGTCAAATGAATGCGCTATTTGTTAATTAACGTGAGTACTAGTAATGAGCGTGACAGTCAGTTGGGATCAGTCATTTGAGCTAACTCTATAATTACACGTACATTCAGAGTCTGTCATTTCCTCTCTCTCTCTTTATATGTGTATAGAATTTTTTTTTTTTAACCTGAATACCTTGTGGTGATAAAGCGGTTCAGATAGATATTTTATTGACGTGCCCACTTCTGGTAGAAATTATGAGGTATTCAGTAATGTGAGGATGGCTCTGGTTTTGTTATCCTAGCCAAAGGGAATGCCTCAAAATGTTTCTATTCGCACATCTTTGTTAAATTGATAGAATTTTGAAATGTCATACTCGACAGTGGAATCTCAAAGATCAAATTCTGTCGTTGAGGTTCCACTGTATATTGGACAATGCCATATTGCTGTAGCGCGATAGGATTTGCGCTTCTCAAGCTCCACTGGCCTTTACCAAATGGATAAATGGATTGTATTTTGGGGGTAATTAATTACCATGGTTTTAATTTTATTTTTAGGCCAAATGTTTTCTTTGTTGAAGTGCGTGTGCATTTGTCTATGTGTAAGAAAGCCTGGGGTAAATGTGTGTGTGTGTGTGTGTGTGTGTGTGTGTGTGTGTGTGTGTGTGTGTGTGTCTTTATCGTTCAAGACCCTGCTTTAGACAGCAGAGGCCATGCCTGTTCTCTAACAGTTTTTTCTCATCCTTCCTCTTCCTCTGAAATGGACCTCTTACAGACGGAGGTAACTCCACCCGGGCTTAGTGTACAACTCCTGACCCCCCTCTTCCAAAGGCATGCGCCATCTATGTCCACTCTTATTTGGTGGAACGGTCCACTAATGGGAAACCGTCTAGTTAGCCGTTTCTTGACCGAATGTACAGTGTGCATGTGATTAGTTCACACTCTCATGCAAGGCTGTAATTATACACATGCTAACGGAAAAAGAAAAAAAAAACCATAAGTTACCGCGTGCGTGTGCGTACCCCTGTATAAATGTGTGTGCGAAACCGAAATCCCCTTGTATGTAATAATACCTTTTGGTTTGTGTTCCAGATGTTTTATCAATAGTGCGTATGTTTGTGCTGCGGTCTTGTGATGTTTTCTCTCTTGTTGTGTCAATATCGCACTGTGAGTACAGCCTCTGGTATATAATGTTTGTACACCCACTAACTATTTGTCATCACCAAGCAAACTCACCTGCCTGTATAGCCTCATGTGTATGCAGCTCTTGCATGACTTATATTGCACTCGTTCCTCGTAACCTATTCACTCCAATGCACACTGGTTCTCTTGTATTTATTTTCTCAATTATTTTCATGGGGGGTGTCTTTGAGGATGGCCTGCTACGGGTGTAAAACTCATAGAAACACCACTGAAAGCTATTAAGGCCTATTCTGAATAAAGTCCACTCTTTTCATATGTTTTCCTTTGTTTGCCTGGGGTGATATGAGCAGAAGATTGCCCAAGAGAGGGAGAAGTTTGCAGATGAAGACAGCATATTTTACTCTCTGGGGGAATGTGGCCTCATCTCCTTCTCCGATTACATCTTCCTCACCACTGTGCTGTCCAGTAAGTGCAGATTTGTTCTTCTCACCCAACATTACTCAAACCCTGCATAGAGAGCCCCCTGCTCGCTTAATTCAAACACATAATCGAAAAAGCCAGTGACAGCCTAACAATTAGGATTGGCGGTGGTGGTGATGGTATAACAAATGGTGGAGCAACCCATATAGACAGACAATATAACAACAGTCACAGGCATGTATTCTCTATCATCTATGAAAACCACCAATATTATTTCACTCTAGTGAGTCTGTAAGCCGAGCGACTCTGCTTCTGTGTCTTGTGTCTCTAGAACTGAATTATATTGCCCAAGGTGGGCGCACCAGAAGGAGCAGCACAGTTAATTAAATTGAAGAATTAAATCATTACATTCTACTTTATTATAAAATACTTTTTTCAACCAAGTACATATAGTGTATTTTCCTTGTGAAAAAGCACATTACAATTATTTTAGGGCTCCGGAATGGATTAATAGCATGTTCATTCTTTTCAATGGGAAACGGTGCTTTGAGATACAGGTGATTTGAGTTACGGGTGAGGTCACAGAAAAAATGTAATGAGTATCTCAAGGCATCGCTCTTTTAGCTAATGATGTGTGTCTGTGATAACAGAAGATACAATGTGAAATATACTGTATACTCCTGTTGTTCATATGCTGTAATGGAGGACCAACACGTGCAGTTGGCAGTGTTAATTTAATGTTTAAATTATCGTACATCGGTGATAGTTGGCTCAAGAGACAATCGTCCATCTGATAAACTGGTTGTCTGAATGTGGGAGATTGCAGCAGTTGATGTGTAATGTGATGTGAGTCAGTATTGAACTTTTTAGCCATCTTCTGGCTCATTTCAAGTGTGATGTGTCATTTCCATAGTTCTTTATTGATTGCAGAATGCATTTCCTTTTGTGTGTGCTTGCTTGTGGTCTCCAGCCCCCCAGAGGAACTTCGAGATCGCTTTCAAGATGTTTGATCTCAACGGTGATGGAGAAGTAGACCTGGAGGAGTTTGAGCAGGTTTGCCTGGGAGCAGCAAAATGAATTGAAAATGCCTGTCACACGCTAGCGCACAAAAGACAAGAGAACTCTGAGAGCACAGATCTCCTCGCAGGCTTACTGACACATTTGTCTCCGGTAAAAGTAATGAGGTCATTTAAGCTGTTAATAGCTAGAAGGAAAAGAAAGTTTCCATCAGAAATTGTTCTACGTTAAAGTGAACAAAATGTTATAGGTCCCTGATATTCAAATAGATTTGAAAGTGGCAACCCGGTCTGATGCATTTGACAGCAATGTCAAATCTGAATATGGTCATTTGCATTTTCCTTATTAATGGAAACCTAATCCAAAACTGGAGCAATATGTATCAGATCTTTTGACTTTACAGCTTCTGACTCTGCATACGCATGGCAAAATGTTTTACTATATAACATTTCATTTTTTAAAAAGTTGACGTCTTCATAATATCATGACAACCCAACCTTGTAAAAGTACCTACACATTGTTACATTTACATAACATTTCTGTATACATATTTATTCGTGTGTGATTTGTCATTATTCATTCACTATCTCCATTTAGGTCCAGAGCATTATTCGCTCTCAAACGAGCATGGGCATGAGACACCGCGATCGCTCCACCACAGGCAACACTCTCAAGACAGCCGGCTGCAGCTCGGCACTCACCACCTATTTCTTTGGAAAAGACCTGAAGGGAAAGCTCACCATCGGCAGCTTCCTGGAGTTTCAGAGGAAGCTGCAGCATGATGTGCTTAAGCTGGAGGTACTATAACTTGATGACACCGTGGGGCCATTTAGCCAATGGGCTCATGGGGAAAGATTGTTGGCCATACAGCCGAAGACAGACTTCACCTTTCATAGCCCCAGCCACTGCTTGATGTTGTCGAGCATCTGGCGATTCTGTAAATTAGCGTGGGTTGTGTCGAAATGATCAACTCAACCATCACCTATAAAGCATCCGCTGCATCTTAAGCACTCCGCCTTGCATTTGATGCAAACACGAAAGATAAGGTCATTTAGCTTGGGTAATGTCATTTCTAATAAGGCATTTTAGTTAATTTACTCCCGTCGGAGAGCCTAGGTACCGGTAGATGCTTCATTGGGGTATGAATGATCAGCCCCTCTAGTGCTCCTGTCTGGCTTATCATTTGCATAGTAACAAGCTGCCCCTCGTGGTATGAATTAGCATTTTGAGAGGTCGGCATATTCAGAGGCGAAGAAGGAAGTCTGCTGTGTGCCTGTCAAGCTGCCGCAGATATAAATCGCCAGGATTGACCTGACAGACCCAAGGTCCACTCCTGCGTAGACACGCTTCGCTGGAACGCTGAGAAAAAACCCACAGCGACATTTAAAATCGTTCCATTCCCGTGCCCGAGTCAACTTGATGTCTGACATCAGGATTTTCTATTTCCCCATCATTCTGCGTCAGCCTATTAATTTGTTTGTTCTCGTGCAACCACAATCCGTTCTTATGAGTCTCTATCGCGCTCTCCCCCTTCCAGTTCGAGCGCAATGATCCAGTGGACGGCCGAATCTCTGAGAGACAGTTTGGCGGTATGCTGCTGGCCTACAGCGGCGTTCAGTCCCGTAAACTCAAGCAGATGCAGAAGGGATTGAAGAAGATGTTTAAGGATGCACAGGTAGAATGGTGTGTGTGTGTGTGTGTGTGGGTGTGTGTGTGATGTGTGTATGCATTGAACTCTGAAACGATTGGCCCTTGCTGGGCTTTTCACTAATTGCCCTACGTGTAAGCATGTGTGGAAGCCTGCGGGCCTGAGGGGGATTTTTGAGTGTGCACAGGAGATCATTTTGGGGAGCTCCTACACATCAAGGTTATCCACCTGGCCAGTATTGCCTCTCGTTGCTCGTTTTTGTCATCCGCTTCATCTCTGTCATATGAGCACACGCAGAACATCGGTACTCGGGTGCAAGTGCTAGTTGACATCTTTTGCCTCCTGTGGGCCCCCCCTCACCCCCAGTTTTTTTTCCATGTCTTTATTCTATTCCACACTGAATGTCAGACTGACTTGAGGGTTCTAGTATAAGGGGCATTTAACTTGACTTCTGTGAGCCATTCTCACACCGACAGGGATTTTGAAGTCTAAAGAGCTTGCATTGACTTTGCTGAGAGAAGAGGGACAGGATCTAAAATATTCTAAGCGTTGAAGGCAAGTTCTGAACGCGCACACTCAACTCCCCATTCCCAGCATGTTCCATGTACAGTACTGTGATTTCATGCTGGTTGCTCTTCACAGTAATGAGCCCTTGTAAGGCAGGCTATGGAGGGCTGTGCTTAAGGATTTGACACCCCCGCTGGTGTTGCAATAAAATATGTCCCATCACGTCCTCTTTCAAGATAGCATACATGACGCGAATAACTTTCAGCTTTTGTGCTCCAGATAAACCGAGCTGGGTAATGCCAGTGCGATTGGTAAATAAGCTTGACCTAATTTATGCCTAATAAAACAAAGAGAGGAAGAAATTTGTTTTTTAAAAAAGCTTTATTTTTCTTTGCAAATGAGCAGTCAAAAAAATGTTTGGAAAAAAGCTTTGTTTTAATTTGCAAATGGGCAGTTCAGCAGTCATGTCGGATTATGCATGTGGGCCTGTTCTGCTGACACTCCACAGCACAGCGTTCATCCATGCATGCCCAATGCCTCTGCCCATTTGTGTCACACTGCTGAACCGCAATCGTGCTCGCAGCGTTTCGGCAATATTTGAATGACCTTTTACGTTATTTTTGCCGTGACCCGGTCATTACTGAGTTACATGTTGTCTAGGTTTTCAATTATTTTTCGTTTGTTCTGGCCTTGTTTTTCCCCCTCGGTGCAGGGCATCACGTTTGAGGAGGTAGAGAATTTCTTCACTTTCCTGAAGAATGTCAATGATGTGGACACGGCGCTGAGTTTCTACCACATGGCCGGAGCGTCCATAGATAAAGGTAATGCCACTTTCCCTCTGACCTTGGCTCCAAATAACTTTGATTTCCTTCGTCTTGTAGAGCCGTAAATCCTCCAGCACTCAATAAGAGTAAAAACAATGCTCAGTTTTGACTGGCAATTTGGAAAGTTATGATACTGCGTCCCAATTATCAGTGTGACGCAGTGCACTGTTGCAACCAATATTAAACATTGTTAAATTAATAGCCGAGTATTTCTATCGTTGCCGAAGCATTATGTTTGATACATCTCGTAAACTGTATTGGCGTTCATTCAATTATGCCGGTGATTGTGATTGTATTGTGGCCTCACATGTGGCACTCACATGGACACACAGTGTTACTTTGCCTCTCAAGCAAGGTGTGGATTTTTTTATCGTATGCATTTTGGCACGGTTAGTTGGTCAATGGGCATTTTGTTATTATTTTATGGATTTGAAACTGCTGCAACATCTGCATTTCCCTTCAGGGGATCAAGAATAATGAATACAAACAAAGCCATCGGTGTTGTGATGTGTTGCTGTACTTATGATAAAGAAACAGAAATATGTTTTCTTTTATTGATGCAATGCATTATGCAATATTGCTTTTTTCAGCATTGGTTATGCACTACTTTTCAAGATGCATTATGGGGTACATTGAGTGTACTAACATATGGAATCACCTATATTGACCACGCTTTGGAACAGGACTACAAATAGGGAGCTCGCTATATGGAGCACTTTATTGTAGTGGCTAGGCAGTGATTCCTAAGTCATTGTCTCTCTTGCAGGTGGACTTTAAAAAAGAATCATTTTTATTAATTTGATGGAAAACCTTTTCTTCCTTTCCTCCCTCTTTCATATGCCATCATTCCCGTGCTTCCATTTTATGCGCTTTTGAGGTGTACTCATCAATATCACTGAGATTAAAAAGATTTTCAACATTTTCTGCCTGCCCCCCAACCCCCCAGCCTCCTTGGTGTCTCTTTTCATACCCCCCCCCCCCTCCTGCCGTCATCCTCTCAGTCAGAGTGGTTCTCAGTTCTACCCGCTGATGCTGTCAGCCTTTCTTCCTCATTTCCATTTCTATTGGACTGTGCACACTGCGAGTGACACTCCACAGCTCTGATCCAAAAGCAAAGACTTGCAGTCTCTTGCCAATTACGTGTCCACCACACGCTGCTATGCTTCTCCACTAATGAGTTTCCTGGTCTGTGGTTCTCCCTCTCCCAGTTACCATGAAACAGGTGGCCCGCACTGTAGCCAAGGTGGAGTTGTCAGATCACGTGTGCGATGTGGTCTTCGCCCTGTTCGACTGCGATGGTAGGTAACTCTTGTGTAAGCAGTCGTCTTGCTATATTTCTTCTCCCTCTCAAGCCCCCTTCTTCAGGTAACGGTGAGCTCAGTAATAAGGAGTTCATCGCCATTATGAAGCAGCGGCTTATGCGTGGGCTGGAAAAACCGAAAGACATGGGCTTCACTCGGTTGGTGCGCGCCATGTGGAAGTGTGCTCAGGACACCGCCTGGGACTTTGCCATGCCAAAGACATAATTGGAGACCAAAGGTGATGTGCGAGTGGGAGGAACAATGCCATGAGAGACATTTTTCAACAGTTTCAAGGACTGCAGCCTTGAGGGGGTGTCATCAAGCATGCACTGTGCGCCTCTGAGGGTTGCATCACACATTTGTACAATTGTGAAATATACAAAAATATGTTGTGGCTATCTTCAGTACAGCATTCACTAGCATGTGACCTTTTGTTAAAAACGTATTTAGCCGATGTACAAAATTAAGATCAAAGTCTGTTAGCGTCTCTGTAGTTAGTCCCAAGCTCTTTTTACCATTTCATTTTACCCCCCCCCATGTCATTCTAAAATGTATGCCTTCTTTCAAATAATATATTGCTCACTGAAACACTTTGTTATGCAAATTAAAGATTTGTATTGATGACATGGATGCTTGCATTTAAGTGGGACTGTTTTTCCCCCAATCACTGTTACTGAGTTTTATTGCACTTAATACTACCACTGAGTAAGATTAACCTTTAAGGCTGGAAAAAGTTCTCGTTATCTTATTTACAGCACCTTTTTTATAGTGCTCCATTCATAAAGTTGAGTGAGTACGGTAATCTGATTTTCACTTTTCAGTCAGCAATTATGTTCACTTGAATCGGGTTTCGAAGGTTCACCATGGACTCATAAAATAACATTAGCCCAAAATATTAATCTTATTGTCCAGTGTCAGCAAGCTCACATAATATGCAGTTGATGTACATTGTCTGCTTGCAATTAATCCCTCCCAAAAAACCAAACCCCTACTTATTACAAAGTTTCGTTTTCAATAGAGAAAAAAATTGTCCATTTTTATTGGGGAATTTAATATATGGCATCAGTCTGACACGGGTAACTTGGTATAGGGCATTCTAAAGTATAAATTCTTCCTTCAAGAGAGAATGGCCATTTGTGTTGTCATTTGACCCCACTTTATTGTCCACAGAGAAAATACGACAATCTTGAAATGTCACAACAAAAGTGAAACTCTTGTTGGCAATAATTGTATCAACTGCTAAAATAGGCTCCAGCACGCCCGCAACCCTCGTGAGGATTTTAAACTGTTGAGTAGATGGATGGTAAGATAAAGGTGTTAGTGTGCCACCTAGTGGCAACTGAATACACCACTATTGTACCGGCCTTGACAATATTGTTAATCTTGTGATTCATGTTGGGGTTCATGACAGAAAAAGTAAAATAATGTATTGTGTACGGTAAATCCCAAAGGAAAAAAGTTAAACGGTTTGGCAACATTTCTGCCTACTAACAGGAGAAATAAAAGGATGAATTTTAACTACATTTCAACGCAAAATGGCTTGTAAGGAACAATGAAAATACATGGTCTAATTAGTGAAATGGACTAATACACAATAAATACACACCATAAAACGTACTTATGTCCTCAGCGAAATGTCTCAGAAAAAAACCCCTCCAATGTTCCCATAGACTGACGGATGTATATAATCAATCTGTAATTAATTATCAAACAAAGTGGATTGGGTGGCTGCAATGCATACATGGAAAAACTTACCATACAGGTCACATTTGGTAATGTGGTTTCCTTTACAGTCTGGACTGATGGCCTTAAGCCACCTTGTGGCTATAAGCGGTCATTTGTCAACCTTGTGTCTTTCACGGTGAATCCCCCTTAATTGCTACTTTCAAACTAAACGTTATCGGTCAAAGTAGCAACTGGGGTCCGCGTCTCACACGCGATGTTGAGTTCAGAGGGAGGGAAAGTTCCTCATTCACTGTCAAACTTGATCGAGTTGACCGACGTGTTGATGGTGCCACCTCGGTAGCTTCCTCTCTTCTTCTTCGTCTTTTCGTGGCGAAACGATTTGCCTTTGGTAAAGCGGAGAGTTTCGTTGGCTTTCTGGCCCCAGTCGCCATTGGAACCCATCTGAAAACGAGAATTGACGCCATATTACCAGCAACCTCCAAAGGAGTCGGTCACACTTCAATGAGCTTTAGTTTACCTTAGCGTCAAAAGAGTTGTCTGCAAGGCGGGGGTCCACGGCGACTTCATCCTCCTTTATTCTTCGGAAAGGGATGTTGGAAGACTGCAAACACATCACTGTTTTTTTAGGACCTCATAACAGTTTTGTGCAAAGTGAAAAAGGAATAATTGGTGTGTTCTCTTATTGGACAGTCCATGTTCAACAGTGAGAGTGTGTATTTAAATAAATAAAAAGTTGGCAGTCCTACATGACTGGATTAATTGTTTCAAAATGATAATACTGCGAACACGACAAATTTAGCAATGGTTGTGCAATATAATTAAGATTTTGCTATTCGTTTTTTGTGCAGCAGGGGTCACCTATGGGGGGGGGGCCCATGGGCATGACCAGTGATGGGACATTGTAATTTTCTAGAATTGTTGGAGAAGTGATCACTGGAAAATGTGAGCAATGGCAGTTTTGTGGGAAAAAAGAAAAATTGCATGTTGCTACTTATGTGACCTAATTATCCTGAGGAACCATTGACATGATCAGTGTCTTAACATGGGAATATAGCATGAATTATTATAGGTGTTTGGAGAAAATGTCATTTTTCGGAAAACTGGTAGTCCTTTGAATTAATCAGTACCCAAGAAGTAGCTGTCAAAAAAGGTTGGCGAGCCATAATTTTCGGAAAACGCCCGGCTAGTTTTCCCCCAAATCTGTGGCTTTTAATATGATGCAGTTTTAAAAAATTACAGGGGGTTTCATGCTGTCACATCTGACCAATAACAATACTGAACGCTCATGTTGAATATTCATGAGCCATTTGCAGTTGGAGTGGACACGCGTGATAAGGGGAAGGCTGCTTGAAGAGAGAATTGCAGAGGAGATATGTGGAGGTCTGTATGCGTAGCGGCATGCGGCTGTGTAAGGAGCAACTGAGAGCAAAAAATGATTGCGTTGAGTTTAACAAGTGCCATCAATACAGGCGCCTCTGCAGGACGACACCCATAGCCTCTCTGGTGTTTGATTGGTGACCGACTCCCACCTTCGCTGGAAACGGGCTACAAGACCGCATATCCGGGGACTTGTATAGAAATCGGTGCATCCCCTGCATCTCCCTAACACGTAACAAACTGGTTTCCAAAGGCTGGGTGGTGAAGCCCGTCAGCGATTTTGCCTCGTGTGACAATGAGCGACAGAAGTTCTGCAACACTAATGTACCGAGCTGTGCTGTGTGCATGTGTGAGTCGTTTCTCTACCTTGTTGGCTTTGGGAAAAGTTTGGGGTGTAGTAGTTGCTTTTTTGGATTTTGGAGTCTTCGTCTCTTGCTTTTTATCCTTTTGCTTGCCATTGGTGCCTGCGTCATTCAAAAGGAAACCCGTTTCTTGTTATTTCACTTGTCGTTCACTACTTTCGCCCGCAGTTTGAGATCAGTCCTCACTTACCATCGGCCTTGGGGGTGGTGGCAGCCTTTGCTGGCGCCTCATCTTCATCATCTGAGCTGTCTGAGGAACTGCTTTTGTTTTTAGCTTTAGTCGCCTTGGCTGAATGAGCAGGGGTAGAAGTGGCCTCCTCTTCCGAACTGCTATCACTGTCTGATGACTCTGCGGGTTTAGCCGATGCAGCTTTGGGAGTCTTGCCGTTGGCGACGGCAGCCTTAGCAGGGGTGCTCTTGGTCTGCGTCTCAGAGTCTGAGCTGTCGTCCGAGTCGGAGCTGCTCTCCCCGGCCTTCGCTGGAGCTGCTTTTGAAGCTGCAGATTTAGCCACCACGGCTGCCTTCTTGGCCACAGGGTTTGCCTTCGCTTGGGCGGGCTTGGCTTTAGGAGGTTCGTCCTCGGACGAAGAGTCGGACGAAGAGTCAGACTCCGAGCTGCTTTCTGCTGCAGGGGTGGCAGCCTTAGAAGCAGGAGTGGCAGCCTTAGAAGCAGGGGTGGCAGGTTTACCCGTTGCTGGCTTCGCTTTCTCCGTCTCATCTTCGGATGAGGAGTCAGAGTCTGAACTACTTTCTGCAGCATCTGTCTTGACAGCAGGACGAGCGGCCTTCGCAGCAGGAGTGGCAGGCTTACTTGTAGCTGGCTTAGCTTTAGCAGGTTCTTCCTCCTCAGATGAAGAGTCTGACTCAGAGCTGCTTTTTGGTGGAGGAGCAGCTTTTCTTACCGGGGTGACAGCCTTTGAAGCTGGGGTGGCAGCTTTAGCAGGTGTTGATTTTGCTTTGACTGGTTCTTCATCTTCAGTTGAGGAATCTGAGTCAGAGCTGCTTTCGGCTGCTGCAGCCTTTGAGGGGTTTGCAGCCTTAGTGGCAGGGGTGGAGGGTTTACTTGTAGCCTTCGCGGCAGGGGTGGAAGGTTTACTTGTAGGTGCCTTGGCTTTTGCAGGCTCTTCATCTTCAGATGAGGACTCTGAGTCAGAGCTGCTTTCGGCTGCTGCAGTCTTTGAGGGGGTTGCAGCCTTCGCAGCAGGGGTGGCGGGTTTACTTGTAGCCTTCGCAGCAGGGGTGGCGGGTTTACTTGTAGGTGCCTTGGCTTTTGCAGGCTCTTCATCTTCAGATGAGGACTCTGAGTCAGAGCTGCTTTCGGCTGCTGCAGTCTTTGAGGGGGTTGCAGCCTTCGCGGCAGGGGTGGAGGGTTTACTTGTAGCCTTCGCGGCAGGGGTGGCGGGTTTACTTGTAGGTGCCTTGGCTTTTGCAGGCTCTTCATCTTCAGATGAGGACTCTGAGTCAGAGCTGCTTTCTGCTGCTGCAGCCTTTGAGGGGGTTGCAGCCTTCGCGGCAGGGGTGGAGGGTTTACTTGTAGCCTTCGCGGCAGGGGTGGCGGGTTTACTTGTAGGTGCCTTGGCTTTTGCAGGCTCTTCATCTTCAGATGAGGACTCGGAGTCAGAGCTGCTTTCGGCTGCTGCAGCCTTTGAGGGGGTTGCAGCCTTCGCGGCAGGGGTGGAGGGTTTACTTGTAGCCTTCGCGGCAGGGGTGGAGGGTTTACTTGTCGGTGCCTTGGTTTTACAGGCTCTTCATCTTCAGATGAGGAGTCTGACTCAAACTGCTTTTGCTGCTGTCTTTCCTTTGGCACCTTTTACAACAGGAGTAGCAGCTTTTGAAGCTGGCACTGCAGGTTTTGTGGTTGCCGGCTTCGTTTTCACTGGTTTCTCCTCTTCAGACGAGGAGTCAGAGTCTGAACTGCTTTTAGCTGCTGCAGCAGACTTTTTGGTGGAAGTTGTGGGCTTAGAAGCCGGGGTGGTGGCCTTCGCTGCAACGGGCTTGGCTGCTTCTTCCTCATCAGATGAGGAGTCGGAACTGCTCTCAGCTGCCGCTTTTGAAGCGGCAGATGGTGTTGATGGTGCGGCAGGTTTAGTGGCAGGCTTTGCTGGAGCTTCATCGTCTGAGCTGCTGTCTAGATGTTAAGATGACAAACAATATTGTTACAAGCGCTACATGTAAAAATGCACTTTCAACAGTTATTGGTAAAACTAGTCATTCTGACACATCAAAACCATGGGCAGGTTAAAGGAGTTTCACCAAGAAAATAAAGCAAGTCAAAATCTGCTGCCACTTGCCTGAGCTTGAGGAATCATCTTTTTTTGCTGGGGCCTGTTTGACTGGGGCCGCTTTTGCTGGTGTGACCTTGGGTGCAGGCTTTTTAGGCTCCTCTTCATTTGAACTTGAATCTAAAAGGACACACAGTTATACAACAATACAAGGAAGTGGCTTTGTTGAGACTATAAGGGATAACCCCAGTATAATGTTTGCTACCTGAGCTGTCAGAACTGGATTCTTTCTTAGCAGCAGGCTTCTTCAAAATAGATTTTGTGGGTGCGGTCTTCTTTATAGGCACTGGTTTAGCTGCACGAGACATGAAGTTGTTGGACACAAGACAACAAAACTTCAGATGCCCAGTGAGTACAAAATTGGAGAGGTCTTACCGGCTATTTTCTTCCCTTCATCCTCATCACTGCTGTCATCACTGCTGTCTGAGTCGTCATCCTTGGCCTTACTGACTGCTGCTGGAGCCGCTGCTTTCTGGACTGTAGCAGGAGGTGGGACTGCACTGTACATCCCTATAGAGATAAAAGTCAAAAGGATTAAGACAACAAAACACAGACACCAAAGACAAAGGTGAGAACCAAGCAAATACGGGAAAGAAAAAGATGGTGATGAGGGTTTAGCATTTTCACATTACAAGTATTTGTAAGAATAAGTAGCGGGGAAAAAAACATTTTAGTGAAATCAAAGGTAATATTAGTGAACTCCTGTGAAAAACTGATGACAAGTAGTGCTGCCCTCTACTGGCCAGAGTTTAAACAACTTCGGTCATTTTTCGACTTGGCATTGGTAATGGTGGTACATGCACCAGGTCTGTAACTATTGCTGAGGGTAGATGGGTTTTAGTGAAAAACTCCACACCGTCAAGTGAAGTAGTGAATGTGACATTTTTAATAATGAAAACAAACCTGATTTGGGTTTCTTGATGGGCGGAGCCTCATCTTCGGAGGATGAGTCCTCACTGCTCGAATCTGCAGCTGCAGCAACAGCTTTCCCTTGGGCAGGTTTGACCTGAGCCGAGTGTGGAAATGCATCACAAAAGATAAAACTAAACCTCTTGATCTCTGACCGCATAAAGGCTGGATTTGCACAAAAGGGTTCAGATGGGGGGGGGGGGGTTCCCCCACATTTCACAATTGAGATATGCGTTATTGCAGTGACCATTGCTCACATTGTGAGAGTGCCCTGAATGCTAAATGCTTGCTGTTACTTGTGCAGCTAGCGTGTGACGTGTGTCTGATGCTGCCCTCCCTGAGTGTGCTTTCAATTGTTTCATGACACCCTAGTTTTATTTTACAAATAACAACAGCACACACACGCGTATATTTGATTTAAAAAAATGTTTGCGTTGGTCCACGTCAATCGTGTTCAAGGCGCGTCCTCCAGGTGTTATTTACCACCACTTGAGTTGTGTGTGCATGTACGGTAGGTTGTTTGAGAAAAACAGTACATGAAACTTTGGGTTACTTTTATGTGCAGCATAAATGCTGATTAATAAATGCCAGTTTGTTTACCTTGGCTGGTTCTTCATCCTCCGAGGAACTTTCTTCGCTGCTGCTCTCTTGTTTTTTCTTAGACGCACCAGTAGCAGGAATAGGAGCTTTGGCCTTGGTGGTGGCCTCTGTCGTTCAGAATGAAATATGGTATGTTATGTATTCATAAGAACATGCAATATTCCAGGAAAAAAGTGACAACAGCACTCACTTGATGGAGTTTTGGTAGGTTGCTCCTCTTCAGAGTCTGATTCCTCACTGCTAGAACTACTGTCTTTCTTCCTTGTTCCACTTACAGTTGTTGCAGGCTTTACAGGAGCCTAGATGAGGCAAAAGACATTCAATGATTAAAACAAACAAACAAAAAACTGTTATTTCTGCACTAAATGGCTCCTACCTTAGCAGGAGCCTTCGCTTTTTTGGGCACTGGTTTAGCAGCCACTGCCTTCACAGGTACTGCCTTAGCTGTTGAAAGGGAAACAGTCTTATAATGGTTCCAAAATATACAAATCAACAATTAAAATAGTACCGCGATATTACCAGCAGGAGTAGCCTTCTTTACTTTTGCACTGGCTTCATCCTCCTCAGTGCTGGATGCCTCACTGCTGGAACTCTCTTTACTGGTTTTTGCCTTCTTGGCTACTGAGCTAGCGGCTTCAGTCTTGTCAGTGATCGCTTTGCGTTTCCGAGATTGGGGTGATCTAAGTACATGCAGATAAAAAGTGTTAAAATTTCACAGGTATATGCCACAGATATAATTTCAAGTAACGGTTGCGGTTAACACGCAAGTAAATGTTTTTTTTGGACACAAATTACAGTTTAATGACAAAATATAATTGTTATCCATGAATCTTTGAATGTACTAGATTACAGCTAAACAAGCAAGTCATTTCTTGAGAATCTAGTTGTTTACAGAGAACACCTGCTATTTGCAGGGGACTTATGTGCAAAAAGCCCATTCAGAGAACCTTCAACAGACTAAGGCTGGGGAATTGATCGAAATGTAATTGTTTCAACTTTCGATTTAAACTATATGCCTTGGTTCGGTAAAGGTTGGATGTTAAATCATGCACGCTTGAAATGTTTTAAAACTGAACTGTACATCGCATCACTTCTAAAAATTGTAAGATTTCAAATATGAACAACTCACTTCACCCAAAAATCGTAGATGCTGAGAAGACGCTCTTCATTTGGATCCTGTGGACTCTAGTAATACAAACACACGCACAAACACAAGCGGGTGAGTTCCCTGAACTCAGAACGCTGTACAAATCTAGTTTTGCAGAAGATGAAGTGGAACAATTCATACTACACGAGCAACGTGCAAGTGGTAGGTTGGGACCCGGTAATCCACGTGCTAATTTCCCACATCGGCACAATGGTCTGCCTACAGTTTCTCATAATACGTCACCAACCACCTCCCTGACACCGTGACATACTTACCACTTTAATCTGCTTGACAAACTGCCGAGCCGCCTTGGTGAACTTGTTCTCCAGCAGAAACGAATAGACACATTTGTACAAATCGCTCGGGACCGACTTGTGCGCCGCCATCTTTACCACGCTGGAAATGGAGGGAAGTGACCTAGTAAGACGCTTCAGCACATGCGCGTGCGCATTGTGAAGACAACCAATAGTATGATAGCTCGTCAGTAGACGACCTGAGAGTCGCGCATGCGCAGACGATCAGTCTATATAATCAATGCCTACGACAAGTAATGTGGGAAGAAACCGGAGTACAGTACCTGGAGAAAACCCACAAAAGGCACGGAGAGAACATGCAGACTCCACACAAGAAGGCCGGAATCGAACCCTGCACTTCTGCACTGTGAGACCAAGGTGCTAACCTGTCGGTCACCGTGCCGCCCTTCGTAAAGACCTAATAACATATGTGAATTACACAGGCAATACTTTCATTTCAACTGACCACAGAAGTCTGTCTATCTATCTATCTATCTATCTATCTATCTATCTATCTATCTATCTAGCTATCTATCTATCTATCTATCTATCTATCTATCTATCTATCTATCTATCTATCTATCTATCCATCCATCCATCCATCCATCCATCCATCCATCCATCCATCCATCCATCCATCCATCCATCCATCCATCCATCCATCCATCTTATATTGTACTTTAACTAATATCCGGCAAAATTCAACATATTTCGAAAAAAATAGAGTTGGGCAGTACTGTACCTGTTTCATTCAAACTCAATTTGGTTTTGTGTACTCGTCTGACAGTTATGTGCTGTTAATAAATGGGTATTCTGTCTAAGTGTACTTGCCGTAGTTACCTACCAAAAATGTCCGACCTTCGACACAAGCGCGAATCACATCGTGCAGAGGTCACAGGTCGTGTATTGACGGCGGTTTTTCGTTCTCATAAAATAATGCAATTTTGTTTTCATACCAGAATTGTATTCCCCAAAATAATACATCGCAGAGATGTTCAAAGATGTCTTCTTTAAAAAATTGACTCAAATTACACATGCAGGCGCAGGATTTATACGTCACCGTGAAAGCCCCCTCATGTCCTATCATGGTCGACTTTGCAAGGATCCTTGAAATGGCAGCTACCAATTGACTGTAAAATCATCCATTCGCGTTATTTCTTTACATCCTGACCCACTGGAACAATGCCACGCTACGAACTGGCTCTTATCCTGAAGGCGATGCAACGGCCGGAGACGGCAGCGGCTCTCCGGCGAACAGTGGAGACTTTAATGGTGCGGGGGGCTGTGGTAAGAGACATGGAGAATCTTGGAGAGAGACTCTTGCCTTATGTGATGACCAAACACAACCAGAGACACCGCCGTGGATCATACTTTTTGATTGACTTCTATGCGGCTCCCAGCATCCTCACGGACGTTGTCGATCACTTACATCGTGATGTCGACGTGGTGAGGCCCACTGTGCTGAAGAAGGACACGCAGAGTTCGAAACAAACATGTTGTGGTTCTCAGCAGTGATGGAACGTACGTACATAATAATATTATACTAATACTGTAGTGCAATTGGAATTATGCTACTTGATTATACTGAGAGGACCAATGGACCGTATACACAATGGTATATCCTGAGAGGTGTGTCTGATGGGCAAAATTTGAGTGTTTACATTTTTTGAATTGGAGCTTAACATTGGTCATTGGCCATGCCAAATACCATGTGTTTAACCAAACGGATTTTGATTTCAATGAAACTTGCTGCAATTGATGACGGCGATGGCATAACATCACATAACATTGCATACTTAGATTCTGTTTTCTTCCATCACAATCAACAAATACAGCAATGTTCATTAAAACCAAGATACGCTTGGTTAAAATTTTCCGATTTTTTTTCAGGGGTGGGGGTGATTTGGCATGGACTGACTCCATTATGATGTGGCTGGACAGTGTAGACGTTACATTATAAATAACAGTGTTATATGAGTTTTACACAAAATGAACAATGTAACATTTCCATGTTTTGATCTTGGAGTACAATTACCGTGCTTATTTTTAAATTACACAAATGAAAAAAGTGTCTTAATTGGCCATAATTGAAGAAACATTTCACGTTTTGTATAGTTTTATTTGGGGCGAAAAAAGACATTTGAGGTCGATGTCAATTCTGCTTATGGGGATTGTTTTACGCTAATTAGGTTGTAACTTAACCCTATATTTATTTTTTAAACAGGTATTTGCAGTTCATATCCAGAGGACGTGCTGTGTGCTGCTTCTTTCACCTCTTCCATTGTCGTTGGACCGAACTTAGCTGTGATGTGATAATGATGAATATAATTATAATAAACATCTTTTGTCATTATTATGGTGAAATTTGTGCAGCTTTTACTATGAGGCATTCAAAACATTTTTTTCAAAACATAATACTTCTTAATAGGTGTGTAAACTGACAGCTGTAATAATTGACTGACTCATTAAAGTTGCATGTGAATATAGTCACATTTAATACTGTTTCAATCTATCATCAAGCTAACTGACAGCTGTAATAATTGACTGACTCTCATTAAAGTTGCATGTGAATATAGTGACATTTAATACTGTTTCAATCTATCATCGAGCTCTATTTACTGTGCGTTTCAAATCAAATACAGCAAAGTTGGCCAGCCTCCTTGACAAACTTCAGAAAGACAAAGAAAAAGGTCAATCAGTTTAATTATTGTCTTCTACACACATGAGCTCAGCAGGTTAACTCTTAGAAAACAATTACATTTCCATAGACTGTTTTTTTCTTATTAATTTCAACATTATCTTTCAGTATTTTTATGTTATCATAAAAAATGTGAGCATATCTGCTGTATGCAAATGCATGCAGTTCCTTCCTGGAGTTTGCATGTTCTCCCGTGCTTACATGGTTTTCTTGCGGTAATCCAGCTTGCTTCCACATGTTCATTGGAGACTCTAAAATATCAATTATTTTAAAGCTGAGTGGTAATTTAGCGTGGACTTTGTCTCTCCTACTTAAAAACACAAAACATAAAAAAGCATGGAGAAAACACATGTAACGTACATGGTGTCAAATGGGAAGACGGCAGTCACTCCCGAGTTTCAAAGGCCAAAGAGTAAAAATGTGATATGAAAACCTGCAGTCGGGGCTTACCTCAGAGGCAGCCTGTTCCACAGGTTTGGAGCTGCTACTGCGAAAGTCCCCACCACGTCGTTTACCTGTTTGTCCATCTTTAGGTCACAGTCGATTTTCACCCCAAGATTAGTCACTGATTTATGAGGATAAAGTGGTTCAGATCAAGGATGGGTGGAAGTTTTGAGCCAGCCATGCTTCACCATCTTTGAGGCATGCAAAAAAAAAACCCAACCTTTTAAGGACCAAGCTTATTTCGGTGTAAGGGTGTGTCAATTTAACTGAAACTGCATAAAAAAGTGGAAGTGGATGCCATGTTTAATAAAATTGGAACCAAGAGGGAACAAGTACAAGGATTGAGCCCTGGGGCACTCTGCAATTGAGATGCGCTGTAGAGGACACGGCTTTAATGCCAACAAAGTGCTCCACGTGGGAAAACAAAATACAGTATTGTGATCCACTGTGTCAAACGCTGCGGTGAGATCTAACAATTCACCAAGCTATGTTTGCCGTGCTTTTAACAAACGGCAAAGTTTGCCAAGCACCTACAATTACCTAATGGAAGGTGGATGAAATAAAGGTCAGTCTGTAAATGCCATAGCTGTTATCTTCTACTCACATGATCTCAGCAAATTAACAGTTAGTGGTGGTTCCCAAAATGTTGGCTTATGTACCCCCAAACCTTTTCGTTATACAGTATCAAGAGTATTACCCTCTTACTCATGCGTGTTGGTGATTCTCCAAAGGTAGAACATGATACATTTGAACAGAAAATTATTTTGTTTCATTTCCTTAATTTGAACATTTTATTTGGAGGCATTGTCTTCTTTTTAACACAAATTAAACATAAAAATAAAGTTGCCTTGAAAATAATATGAATAAAAAATATGAATCAAAAGAAAGATTAAACCTGCCTTAGTTGTATAAATCTTGGGCCATTTTCCACATAAAATGGAGATCCTTTGACGAGCACGACGACAGGTATTTCAACTTGAAACAGGAGCAAAACACTGAACAAATAATAATCAGACCCACTACTGTATTGCAGTTTTACTAAGCCAAGATTTGAACCCCAAACCTCAGAGCTGTTACATCAACGTGCCAGCCACTACATCAAGGTGTTGCCAGCCCAGTTATATCGATATCCAGCAGCTGAATTAATACATTTATACAAAAATATTCTTTCAATGAATAGAGAAAATATAAAACGAATAATTAAAAACGCAATGCTGACAAATGCGAAAACCTATATTTAATGCATTCTTGGCCCATGTGTAATCATGGAAAAGAAAAATGAAGAAATATGTAAAATACTGTACATCTTTTAAAACTCAAGGTTGAAAGTGCACGCCCATCCTAAAATGAAGGAATCGAATGTGGTACTTTGTACTTGTAGCAATCTTGCTACGAAACAGAAAGCTGGCTTGGCGGAGGTCACGAGTCAAGTGACACTGTTAAGTCACATGTTTATGCTGAGTAGTACTAGTCAGCTGACTGGCAGCCATAAAGGCTTGAACACAAGTCGCAGTTAGCGTTTTGCACTGGAAGCTCTTACCTCCAGCGGTGTCACTCTGACGAGCCAGAAAACAGCGGAGTCATGCTGCTTCTCACTCTCCTTTTCGTGTCCTCAGGTAATGTCCAAACGCATATAAGGAAAATTGAACATTGATACAGTATAAGTCATATACGGAAGTGGCAGTGAAGTCCTTTTGGTTTATAGCTATTGAAAAGCGTAAGCGACACAATGTAGCCTTCAAAGACAATACCTACCAATAGAACACAAACGATCGACTGCAGCTGCGACCACGAACTTCGTAGAATACCATTGACGCCGTGCATTTCCCCAAGTGTGTAAATTGTATGACTATAATGTGTCGAGGTTAAATATTAATTGGCGCTTCCTGTTCAGATAGCGTTGTTAGCATCGAAGCTAGCGGATGGTTAGGAGACGACCCCCCCCAGTTCAACAGTTTTTATTTTATTTGTTTCCACCGCAGAAATAAGGCATTAAGAGGTTTATTACTCATTTAGATTATTCATTTATTGATATATTACACTCCCGCGCTGCTATTTTTTTCAATTTCTTGGTCACGTGTGTCTTGACCTTATTTTCGGTGAATGTTGTTGACTCTCAAGTCTCGTTATGCTGAAAAGGGAATTTCGTTCAAAGTTACCTGCCACAAACTTTCGTTCAGCATTTAAAGGAGCCGAACGCCTGCTCTGGTTTCCTTCTGCTTGTTCCTGTTTCTGCTGCACCGTTATGACAACATTTTTCAGCTACCCTGCAAGATAAGACTTGCAGTACAGTACTACTAAATAAAGAGGTTATGTGACGCATATTTTGATATATAGCTGCCCTTTGATAAACCGGACTTGAAAATTTCATTTTTATTGCTTAACCAAATCTACACATATATTTTGGTTTCGTGCGTTAAGTGCTTATCTTTTATCCCAATTATCGTGAGACTGAGAGTAAACACTTACTGTATTTGTTCTGTAGACTTTGAACGTTCACCTTCTTGAATTTTCTGCAAAGATATTCGCTAACGGTTTACTTAATCCAGAAGCCTTGGCCCACTAATATATCTCTCCTTGCACAAAATCCTGATTATTTGCTTAATCTTAAGCCTTCTAAAGAGGAAAAGTAGTTTTTGTTTTTGGACAGTCGGTCCACCTTCGTCGCTTTTTAAATTTCATTTTATTTTTTATCATTCTTTCAGGATTATTTAGTGAGGTTCTACCTGGAATACAGCCTGTTATTTTGGCTCTATGGTCACATGACTGAAGTGAAAGGGGTGTGCGGTTTCAACCTGTTTTGCTAAATCAATATCTATGCAGCTGCTTGCTGATATTTTTATAGTCCTGTATACATGGTCTTCTTTTCATTTTCATTTAAAACACATTGATCAAACACAATCTCTTCTATGACTGAGTAACCTTGTTTTTTTTCTTTGATTACAATGTCAAAATGTTTTCATAAGACCTTCATTAACTGCAAATGCATTTTGCTTATCTGTGATAACTACAAACTACGTTGACACACACACAAATGCAGTATATTATCAACATCTTACTTTGACAAGTGAGAGAGCACTGTTTGAAAGGAAATTCAACTCTAATATAAAGGCTTAATGTGTTTTAACATTACCGTTTCCAGCTGATGATGATCTTTTAAAAATGTGTACTTTGAACTGCTCAATTTCCAGTGTACATGTTTTTATCATTGTTATGGCTCACCTCTTTTCTGGGATTGGTCATGTGATGTTTGCAAGCTGATCCCTTGGGCACTTTGACTAGCAATTTAGCACTGTTGCATCACTGTACGACAAGTGACAAAGAACATGTTACACTAGTGTCTGCAAATAAAGAGACATTTGAACCATTTAATAGAAGACTCCATGGGAGTCCTAAACCCTTTGAAAATCTAAAATGAATATCAATATTCTTTTCCTTTTCAATTCTGAAGCAGAGAATTGTTGAAAGCGAAATGTCAGCCCATCCGCCATTTTGTATGTGTATAATATTCAATATGAATTGCGCAAATAATATAGGAAACCTGATCTAGGATAACATACAATCAAAAGCAACAACTTTTTATAAATCTATGGAGTTTTGCTTGATACATCTCAAAGAAGGAAGCATACTCACAATTTGTTTCACTTTGCCACATCCAATACGGCTGCACCGTCAACCTACTAAGAAGGCGTCTTTAGATATGTAATGTAAATGTTGTCGATTAGAATACTTTCTCGCGGCTGTCTCAAAAGGCGCCATTCAAGATGGGATCGGCAGTGCGACGAGAATGTATGGAACAAAGTAAGTGCTATGTCGTCTGTAGGTATTACGCGAGCAAAAAGTAAAGTGCCCATCTCTGCACATTCTAATTGACCCGGATCGATCTTAAACTGCCCTTGTCTGAACCTATTCTGAAATATCCGTTTGGTAATTAATTTTACCCAAATGTGGAATCCCAGACTGCTTGATTATAAATGTGTGGCACAGATAAAAGCCAAACGGTTGGAATGGATTTTCTTATTTTTCGCTGGAAGTGGTAGTCTATAACTGATTGTTGGTCACCTATTTTGCAGTTGGGGCCATCCCTCTACTGGGCACAGAACAGTGTGCCCGTGGACCCTCTTACTGGTGTCACAATGTGAAGACTGCGTCTCTATGTGGTGCTGTGACTCACTGCCAGCAAAACGTCTGGAACAAACCCCAGATGGTGAGACTCCTCCTCCTTTGTGCATAATCACTTCCATTTTACTTTTATCTGAACCATCGATTCTATTTTGTATTTTTCCAATCAAGATGAGACCTTTCTAACACTCCTAGAATTGTCTTCTTTAAATGACACATTTTTTTTTGGTAATCTTCTAGAAAAGCGTGCCATGTGACTTGTGTAAGGAAGTGGTCATGGTAGTTGTGCAGATTTTGAAGGACAATGCCACACAGGTATTAAAAATAATTTCTAATTGTCTTTCTGTGCTTTTATACATATGTTCTCCCAAAATATTGACTTACTGGTGTGATTGCAGGCTGAGGTTCTTGGTTACCTGGAGAAAGCCTGCCAGCTCATTCCTGACAAAGGCTTGAGTGCAGAGTGCAAGGAGTTGGTTGACAGTTACTACCCCATCATCGTGTCAATCATCATCGGAGAGATGGTGAATGGTCTTCTCTCGCTTTTTGAGTGCATACTGCTTTGTCTTTAGTCAGTGAGATAAATGATGCCGCTGCCCGGATGAGTGTCGACGAAAACGTGTCTTGTCAAGAAAGCTACAAGAGCTGACCCGATGCTATTGATAGGGAAGTGAGTTCAAGTGGAAGTGGAAATGAAGAAGCCATTATGCAAGACAGAGCCTTGGAACAGGCCATTGTTGCCACACATGCTTTATGCTTTCACACAGGATGTGTTTAAGTGTTGTTAATTTTTGTTTTTTTGTTTTTAGGAAAATCCTGGTGTGGCTTGTGGAGCCATGGGCTTGTGTCTCTCCCAGCAGATGGCCCTGGCTGAATTTCACGAGCAGCTGATGTCCAATGAGATCCCACAGATTGACCTCTCCAAGTCAGTCACACCTTTCCTCCTCAATGTGCCTGGGCTGTTGTACCCACAGAAAACCCCCAAACCAGAAACTCCAGTCGAAGTATGTTCTCGGCACTGCTGTCAACTTGTGCGGTCAGCACCAGTCATTAAAAATTGCCTCCTTTCTCTCCGTAGGGAAGTAATGATGTGTGCCAGGACTGCATCAAGTTCATGACTGATGCACAGATGGAGCAAAAGGACAATCCCTCATTTGTAAACTCACTTATTCTGAAATTTGAAGAGAATTGCGACAAGATGGGACCTGGTTTGTCAGATATGGTGAGCGCAACACACTGCTTACAGTTTTTTGTGTTATACCACCTCACATAAAATATTGATACAACCAGTGTAGGGTTACAGGACGGAATCCTTTTATTGTTCCTTTTTTATTTTTCATTTCACAACAGTACATATAGTGAAGCTGCTAAGCTTTATCTCTGTTTATTTTAATGCTAGTCAACCTCTGATTTGTTAAAATATTCCCATTGAGAAAATACATGTAATATCTGTACTATTATTAAAAAATTCACTCCATGCAATGTTTTAAAACGCATTTCAATGTTGATGGTCGTCATACAAATCAGAAGTTAAACCTTATGCAACAAACATTAAAATACTCATAATTGCTCAATGGCTAACACTAAGAAATGTAGCTGATGCGACACACGCATGGCTTAATGTCTACTGTCATGCAAATATGACACGAATTCAACCACTGGTGTTAAAAAGTAACACACCAAACTTTATCGTCACAATTGACCAGCAGATGGGCGCAAGCTACTTGTCAACTAGCGTGGAAAACTAACATTCGACATTCGTAATTTTTTTTCTTTTTTGGGCAAAACTGATGACTCAAGTCCATAATACAAGTAGAGTCAAACCTCGGTTTGAGCGTCTCTGTTCTCGACCAATTTGAGTTTTTATGCCTTGGATGAGCGACCGAATTTTGGTTCTCGAACAAACTGAGCGCGCTTGAATGCGTCACTTGACTCCTCTCGCCTTCCTTACACGAGAAAGTGACGCTTCCTCAAGTAGACAAGGAAGTGATGCTTCCTCGTGTTGCGTTCCATTGTGAACAGACATGTTCAATAAAGATTTTTATTTTTAAGAGCATGTTTTGGTTTTCGAACAAATTGGTTTTGAACAGCCTTCTGTTACGGATTATGGTCGAAAACCGAGGTATGACTGTAATAGGAAATCGGTTATTTGTTCACAATTGGTCAATAGCAGTCTAAAAAAGCCAACAGGAATAGGAACAAGAAAACGGGAAGTGTCAACGTACTGTGATAAAACTGGTACCTGAGGTCAACATAGTTTAATAGAAACAGTACTTCTGAGCAATTACCCACCAGGCTACTCAAGCGTGCTTGTGAAGATTCTCCTTCATCCAGGTCATTTCATTCTCGGGCATTGAATGGATTGTTCTGGTTGTCTTAGGTTTCATCAGTCGAAGGCTTGGTGAGAAGTGCAACCAGCCTGAGTTACTGTGTAAACCCAACTCTTGAAGCTCCCAAGTTGGAGGCATGTCCCAAACCACAAATAGCATCATTTTTTTTAATTGGCTCCTGAAATGTTCGATAATGCTGGAAAAAAAAAAGTATGTGGACACTTCCAGAGTCTCTGCTTAGAATGAGCCCACTTGTTTCACCCCAGAGTGTGTAGTGTACAGTGTGTAGTACACATTCTTCTGCTCTTCCCATTCACCTTCATAAAAAGTTGCAAAAAAATGGAAGTTAGGAAACAATAGGAAAAAAGTTGCAAGTTACCGTAATTGTTTAGTCTACTGAGGTGCAGTTTAACTCATTACACGCAAGGCATAATTTTTGCAAAATATCTTTTTAGAAATGTGCTTTTCTTTTCACTTTTACTGTGTTCCAAATTTCGATTCAGCTTTCACTTTTGGGGAGGGAAGTGTCATAGAACCCATGACATATTTTCTTAGCCATAAAGTGTTAAAAAAATCAGTTCACTGCTGTGATTTTAAAACGTTTACGCTGAAGTCTTATGCGATATGCTAATGTATGTTTGTCGCACAAGCACACGCAGTTCTCACTGACTGACTTGTCACTCTTCTCCTTGTAGTGCAAGCAGTATATTAGCATGTATGGCAGCGATGTTCTTCAGAAGATCTTTTCTTTGGTGAGTCCCTCAGTGTCATGACATACCTAAAAACTGAAAGGACAAGATTTTGTTCAAATTGGTGAAGCTCGTCTGATTTATATCTCCCCCTTTCCATACTTATGAACCCTTTTATTAAAATCCTTTCTTTTCCCTTTTGGCTTTGTGCTGCTCCTCAGGAACAGGTAGGTCTTGTATGATCACATTGGAGCTTTTTAACCCTTAGCTTTTGCTACGCATATTGACCTGTGCTAGTGTTACTTACTGGTACCCACCACTGTAGCGACTAACATCAGGCATCTAGTTGCACTGCCTTAACATACCATAACATTTTGCTGCTTTTAATAAACTGCACAAGGATTGCTTGTTTTTCCACATCAAGTAAGCATACTGAATATGTGATGGGTTCTTGAGTCTTGTAACCCGCTAGAGCAAATTAGTCTGTTGTGACTTGTGTTGGAAGCACCATCTTGAATTAACTGTACATCGGTTTTCTGATTTGGGGCGGATTTGATCCAATACCTCACTCACCGCTGCACAAATGTTCACTTAAGGATTTGCATGAATGTCCAGTTCCAGCAATTTACATTGTACTGTATCTTAACTAAACTTGTGCATGGGGATTAAAATTGCCTTTATGCAACAAACATTAAAATACTCATAATTGCTCAATGGCTAACACTAAGAAATGTAGCTGATGCGACACACGCATGGCTTAATGTCTACTGTCATGCAAATATGACACGAATTCAACCACTGGTGTTAAAAAGTAACACACCAAACTTTATCGTCACAATTGACCAGCAGATGGGCGCAAGCTACTTGTCAACTAGCGTGGAAAACTAACATTCGACATTCGTAATTTTTTTTCTTTTTTGGGCAAAACTGATGACTCAAGTCCATAATACAAGTAGAGTCAAACCTCGGTTTTCGAACGTCTCTGTTCTCGACCAATTTGAGTTTTTTATGCCTTGGATGACGACCGAATTTTGGTTCTCGAACAAACTGAGCGCACTTGAATGCGTCACTTGACTCCTCTCGCCTTCCTTACACGAGAAAGTGACGCTTCCTCAAGTAGACAAGGAAGTGATGCTTCCTCGTGTTGCGTTCCATTGTGAACAGACATGTTCAATAAAGATTTTTTTATTTTTTAAGAGCATGTTTTGGTTTTCGAACAAATTGGTTTTCGAACAGCCTTCTGTTACGGATTATGGTCGAAAACCGAGGTATGACTGTAATAGGAAATCGGTTATTTGTTCACAATTGGTCAATAGCAGTCTAAAAAAGCCAACAGGAATAGGAACAAGAAAACGGGAAGTGTCAACGTACTGTGATAAAACTGGTACCTGAGGTCAACATAGTTTAATAGAAACAGTACTTCTGAGCAATTACCCACCAGGCTACTCAAACGTGCTTGTGAAGATTCTCCTTCATCCAGGTCATTTCATTCTCGGGGCATTGAATGGATTGTTCTGGTTGTCTTAGGTTTCATCAGTCGAAGGCTTGGTGAGAAGTGCAACCAGCCTGAGTTACTGTGTAAAACCCAACTCTTGAAGCTCCCAAGTTGGAGGCATGTCCCAAACCACAAATAGCATCATTTTTTTTAATTGGCTCCTGAAATGTTCGATAATGCTGGAAAAAAAAAAGTATGTGGACACTTCCAGAGTCTCTGCTTAGAATGAGCCCACTTGTTTCACCCCAGAGTGTGTAGTGTACAGTGTGTAGTACACATTCTTCTGCTCTTCCCATTCACCTTCATAAAAAGTTGCAAAAAAATGGAAGTTAGGAAACAATAGGAAAAAAGTTGCAAGTTACCGTAATTGTTTAGTCTACTGAGGTGCAGTTTAACTCATTACACATAAGGCATAATTTTTGCAAAATATCTTTTAGAAATGTGCTTTTCTTTTCACTTTTACTGTGTTCCAAATTTCGATTCAGCTTTCACTTTTGGGGAGGGAAGTGTCATAGAACCCATGACATATTTTCTTAGCCATAAAGTGTTAAAAAAATCAGTTCACTGCTGTGATTTTAAAACGTTTACGCTGAAGTCTTATGCGATATGCTAATGTATGTTTGTCGCACAAGCACACGCAGTTCTCACTGACTGACTTGTCACTCTTCTCCTTGTAGTGCAAGCAGTATATTAGCATGTATGGCAGCGATGTTCTTCAGAAGATCTTTTCTTTGGTGAGTCCCTCAGTGTCATGACATACCTAAAAACTGAAAGGACAAGATTTTGTTCAAATTGGTGAAGCTCGTCTGATTTATATCTCCCCCTTTCCATACTTATGAACCCTTTTATTAAAATCCTTTCTTTTCCCTTTTGGCTTTGTGCTGCTCCTCAGGAACAGGTAGGTCTTGTATGATCACATTGGAGCTTTTTAACCCTTAGCTTTTGCTACGCATATTGACCTGTGCTAGTGTTACTTACTGGTACCCACCACTGTAGCGACTAACATCAGGCATCTAGTTGCACTGCCTTAACATACCATAACATTTTGCTGCTTTTAATAAACTGCACAAGGATTGCTTGTTTTTCCACATCAAGTAAGCATACTGAATATGTGATGGGTTCTTGAGTCTTGTAACCCGCTAGAGCAAATTAGTCTGTTGTGACTTGTGTTGGAAGCACCATCTTGAATTAACTGTACATCGGTTTTCTGATTTGGGGCGGATTTGATCCAATACCTCACTCACCGCTGCACAAATGTTCACTTAAGGATTTGCATGAATGTCCAGTTCCAGCAATTTACATTGTACTGTATCTTAACTAAACTTGTGCATGGGGATTAAAAATTGCGGAATGGTATGTGGGTTGCATAGATGTAGCATCAGGGCGATCCATGGCAATTTGAAACTTTTTCTGTCCCCAGGATCCCAAGGATGCCTGTTCCATTGCTGGCTTCTGTAGTGCAGGCAAAAATTCCACTCCTATGTTGAAGCTGCAGGCTGCTGAAATTATACCTGCCTCCAAGATGGTGCCTGCTCTGAAGCTTGTTCCGGCCACCAAGGTGGAATCTGCCAAATTGACAAAAGTAACCAGTCAGGTTAGATGCTCTGTTATTTTTAATTGGCTGAAACCAAACTCCATTGTATAGGACAATTTCATAATAGCTGTGTTCTGTGTTCCAGCCTATGGTGCGAGTTCGAGATTCCCCTTCATGTGTTCTCTGTGAGTTTGTGATGGAGCAGTTGGAAAACATTTTGAAAAATCAGTCAACTGAGGTAGGATGTGCGTACATAAAGCTAACAGTTGTTTATGTAGTTTCTGTTACACATCAATCCATCCTCTACATTTGTCCCAGGAAGAGGTGATTGCAGCTTTGGAGAAGGTTTGTGATTATTTGCCTGCCTCCATCACTAGTGAGTGCAAGGATCTGATCAGCACCTATGGCAATGCCATCTTTGAGCTATTAGTGCAGCAGGCTGACCCAAAGACTGTTTGCACCATCCTGGCACTCTGCAATAATGCCAGACCTGCATATATTCGTAAGTGCTCGTTTTGTACATCCATCCATTTTCAACACCGCTTATCCTGTACAGGGTCGCGGGGGAACGCGGGAGCCTATCCCAGCTGACTCCGGGCAGAAGGCGGGTTACAGTCCGAACTGCTTGCCAGTCAGTCTCAGGGCGCACTTAGAGACAAAACAAACATTCACATTCACACAGTCACTGAGTGGGAACCGATCCCACACTGCCTGAACATAAGTCGTGGGCATGTACCACGACGCTATCAGCGACCCGTATTCCATCGAATGAAGGCAAAAAGTCCCACCCAACACTACAACCTTCTGCATGATGCTGTTTAAATCTTCAGTTGGGTTTAATGAACATGAATGTTTTAAACAATAGGAGAAAAAAAACCCTCTTCAAATGTTTATATTCAGAGTTTCCATTGTTTAAACGGCTGCATGATGTCTGGTGGCGATGTGTTTTTGTTATTTAGAAGATAAGGTTACATTTATTTTGTATTTGTTTTACATGTTTCATTTTGTGGTGAAGAATTTTTGTAATTGATTACAGAGGGTAAACCTGTCCACAAGCAAAGGTACATTAAATGGAAATATACATCTTTTACTTACTGATTTAAAAATACATGCTCATGTAGACAAAAAGTCATTAATACCTGCACATCTAATTTAGCTGTGTGTGTGCATATTTGATGAACTACATCTTAATCTTGGAAGTAAAACTTGAAAATGCACCAAGTTGTACTGTACTCATGATCTAAAGCCACGACTCATTCCAGCTGCCCTTGATAAGACTACCTTCAAAGGTGGTGCCTACTGCAAGGTGTGCAAGATGGCTGTCACCTACATAGATGAAATCCTTGAAAAGAATGCGACTGAGGCACAAATTGAAGAGGCAGTGAGGAAAGTTTGCAATTACTTGCCCACCTCCATCCAGACAGAGGTGACAAGATTCACATCAAACTATGTGAAACATCTCTTATTCTGACCGTCATGTTAAGTCTTGTTTGCCAACAGTGTGACCAGCTGATTCAAGAGTACGAGCCCATGCTTGTGCAAATAATTCTTCAGACGCTCGACCCAGACTTTGTGTGCCTGGTGGGTATAATGTTGTTTTCACCATGTTGTGTAGGTCGGGAAAATTTGGTCTGGGCCAGTTAAGCAGTGTTTGTGTGTGTGCATGTGTTAAAAGCAAATTGGCGCCTGTCCGGAGGCTCTGCGCAGACTGATCGGAAGAGAGCAGTGCACCAGGGGACCTTCATTCTGGTGCAAGAACATGGCGACAGCAATCCAATGCGATGTACGTCACTTGCACATACGCTACTCCATTGAGTAGAATTTCTGTTTTAGTGATTGTTGCACAACTTGCAGTTCTCTAATAAGGAGCTCAATGGCAAAATTCTAACAGGTGTTTGATCTGTGAATTGAACAATATTTTCCGGTTGTTAGAATCAGCATTTGTATGCAGCGATGGCTGTTTGAAAGTGCTCTATAAATACAGTTGAGTTGAGCGTTTCACTTGATTGCATCATGAGACAATGACGGACGGCACCCTACAACTGATCAATGATGTCTTCCCACTGTGAGGCTTCAAACAGGATCTTCCCTGAGGAAAGTGGCAATTAGCTTAAGCACATCACAGAAAGGCACCGAAGTACACATCCTTGAAAATGTATTAGTCAATTCATGAATCAAACTGTTGTTTGCCATTCAGATGTTTGGAGAACAGAAATTTGTGCAAAACATGGAACATTTGGACATGTTTTGCAATGTTCAAATTAAGTTCACATGAATGTAAAGTTACTTGTGCATTTTAGGTTTATTCGGAAATCTCACCTGAGCGCTAAATATAACTTTTTGTGAATAGATTTATCTTGATTGGTATTATTCATATGGATGCATTTGAATTACAAACTGAAGTGATCATAACTTACAGGGGTCTCGTTTGTCTTTCAGGCGGTGGCTCACTGCAAGCGCCACATGTGGGCATAGAAGAGGATCAGCGCCCACTGACACATCTTAGGGAATTAATTGCATTGCTGCTTCCTACTTCAACTGTTTATTAGTTTCTCAACTAGACTAAGTGACTGTATAATTTGATATGATTTGTGGAAAGGGAAAGGACTTTTTTTTTCCCCTTTGGGGTAGGGGTGGGGTGAATTACATGTACACAGCCAATTTATCAGAGTTTTCAGTTTAGCATATTTGAGCTGTATTCGTGTGCTTGCTGCATCTGATATGTACCGGTAGTAAAAAAAGTTAAGTTTCACATGTGGTACCGTGTTAAGAGCAACAGGTCATGGTTATGGCTTTTTCTCTTTGCAAGCAAACAGATTACTGGTCTGTATGAAAAATGACTTGTCAGATTTAACCTTTTAGCAGCATGTTGAATTCTCAAGAAAATCTGTATTTTGTCAGTCATGTTTTATTGTGATGTTTTTTTAGGGGGTAATGTGGCCTGGAGATTTCCTTCCATCGTTTGCACTTTTGCAGTGGTTTGTAACTCGTAGTTTTTACACCAAGCATCTGCTCTTCTGCATTAATACTATGAGCCAGCTGTAAATTGATCAGATAATTTTAACGATTAAAATGATCCAAATCCCTGGAACTGAATGTGTCATTTAAACTATCCATAAGTGCATACATCTTTTCGGAAAATCTTGACTATCGTTTTGAAATCAGGATGTTGGATGGTATCCTGTCTCCCACAAATGTCAGCCATTGATTCCAATGTCATTTATTTTTTGTCCCCTCCACCCAATACTGCACCAGACTAGGTAGCCAATGAAAAGTTCAGATTTTCCTTTTAACTTAGATTTGCAAATTGAAGTGAACAGAATCCACCATAAATGAAAGAAGACGCTACAAACAAAAACAGTCGCAAGCTATTCACATTGCTTTTGTGGTGGTATCTCCTGAGCAATGTGGAGGAGGAAGCCGTTGTGCAAAGTATGTCATCAAAAACAAGGCCTTTCAACAAACGTATTGAGCCATTTGAGCAACAAACACCCAAGTGTTGCAGTGGAAAGCATGAAAATGTCCACATGTACATGCATGTGCGGTTTGATCATGCACATTTGCAAGTTGCAATGATGCTATTTAAAATTTATATTCACACTTTAGGACATGTTATTCCTAAGATGGTCCCTTTTTAAGTGCTTTTATTTTGCGCTTGCATTTTTTTGTACTGTTGAGAATAAATGAAATTTTTTTAAAAAATGTTGAATTAATATATTTGTTGTAGTCACAATGCTTTAAAAGTGATGATTACTTACCTGTACAGCAGGGGTCTGAAACTCCGGTCCTAGAGGCCCGCTGTCTTGCATGTTTTCCAAGTCTCCCTGTTGCAACACACCTGATTCAAATGATCAGATCATGAGCAGGCTCTGCGGAAGCCTGACATTGAACCTGTTCATTTGAATCAGGTGTGTTGCAACACGGAGACTTGGAAAACATGCAGGACAGCGGCCCTCCAGGATCGGAGTTTGAGACCCCTGCTGTACAGTATATGAATGTACTGTACTATCAAAAGGCCCCTTGCGGTTGAAGCCAGGCGGCAGCCATCTTAGATTGCTCCTGTTACTGACTACCGGTACTTTTGTTTTTACATTGAAGACAGTTATGAGTGCGTGTTTCATGCCAAGATCACGTAGGAAGCAATGTGAGCCTCCTAAAATAACCAGTTTCATTCTTCGTATCGACTATTCCGAGTATATTATGTCAATACACTATTATGAATTATGACCGGCAAAGTTTAGGGTTACACATCACAGCCACTTTTTCCGGGTGGGATATGATTTCATTTCATTGTTGATTTTGACAACATGATGCAGTCGAATCTGTGTGTAGCATTAAGTTATGCACCTCATAAGAGAACATTTCAAATTGTTTTCTTAGCGATGAAATTTGCATGGAGCACTTCTCACAGACTGATTGATACAACTATATGTCATACATGGTGGAGTCAGAAAACAACGTGAAAACGCCGTGGAGAAATCAATTTTTTCAAGCGATCAAATTGGTTGGCAACATAAGATGGCGTCCTGACAGTAAGTGACATTGTTAGTCCTTCCATATACAGTACTGTATGTCTGTTGCCAGATTGAATTTCCATAAATAAATGAACAAACAAAAAACGTCCTCCCCAAAAATCTCCCAGTCTCCCATGGGGGTAAAAAAAAAGAAGAGCGTGATTGGAAAAACGAGCACCAGAAGCACCTCTCAAGTGCGGAGGCTTCAAAATAGTGTGCTACAAGCATTCCCCAATAAGAACGGGGAAACAGCGAAGTGATGCGAACGTACAAATTTGACATTTCTGTTACACTGAACAGTGTGCACAGAAGAAGATACAAAGAAATTACCGCGATTGCACGGTAGCGTCCATATCTCTAATTTCAGTCAAATTCATACCTTATGTTGAATACATGTCTCTGCCGCACATCACTAGAGCGTATTATATTTTTATATTTAAAAAAACCCAAAAACGAGAGAACCTCAAGAAAATCTTTTTTTTTTTTTTTCTTCTTCAGAAGACCCCCACATGTCGGTTAAGGCAAGAGAGAACAAAATACTGGCGCCGTACCTGTATGTGTATGATACATATACTGAACTGTATGTCCATTCAGTAATCCGTTTTTGTATGTGAACTGAAATGCGTCAATAAATGCATGTATGTATGTATGCATTTCTAACTGTAAATAAATACTGTACAGCGATAACTGAGCGTGCCTTCTGTGTCGCGTGATAACCTCAAAACAGCGTGTGTCTGGAGCCTCGACCGTTGCAATGAAATCATTACGAGGTACAGAGTGGTACGACGGTATAAATTATGGAGCATAATTTTGTCGCTGACTCCTTTTTCAGCAGTTCTAAGGATGATTTAATTTTGGAATTCAAATCGGATCTCAAAAGTGGCATCCGGTATATTTTCAGAATTACAGTATTTTATTTTTCGAAAATAATACATTACGTTTTACGTTCCACGTCTCAAAGGGAATTATTTTAACTGTATATAAGCTTGTTAATGTTAGTGAGTACACCAGTCGCGCGTTTTAGAAAGTATAGCATAACTTGTACTTTTGGAGAATCCCTTAGTCTGAAAAATTTGTACCGGAAAAGGCGGAAATACTGAAGTTGTTCCTAGTCAATGAAATGAGTGAGTGTTTGTGTCCTATTGTTTATCCGCACTCTACACTAGAGAAGACGTGAGGGATAAGATGTGTTGCGGTTTCACTGTAACAGGAGAATACCTGAGAAACAGGTTGTGACCTAGCAACAGTGAGGTATGTTGTCATATTTGTATAATCACCATGACAGTCATTTTGTGTTACTAATTGCCAATTCATGTATACAGAACTTTTTGTGGATTGCCTCAAACAAGCAGTTGATTGGCTAATGAATGTTGACAATCTTAACTAGTACTAACATTCTGTCATCATGATTAAAAGGGCATGGCAATTTTTGGCCTTAAACGTGTACGCGGTTATGTTACTTCCTAACTTGAATGTGCCGAGTCTGCAGTCTCGAGTTAAGCGTGTCACTGCATTTTCCAGGCTAGTGTCATGTGAACAAATTGGTTCCTCATTGTTTTCCATATGCAGTATACGACAAATGGTTTAATCTGTGCTGACTTTCCATTGAGTATTGGTGAAAAACATTCGTAAGAAGAAGTTAGAAATCGTGGTGTTCTGTAGCTTTTACAGCGACCTTGCAGGTGTGTACAGTACTCCGATTACTTACTGTTGGCCATACACTGTACGACATCAGAGGTAACAAACTTGTTTGAAACTGTGAGCTATTTACTGGGTAGTGCAAGGGTTTGCAGTTTGACACACGCTGAAATAAATTTGCTCAGATTACCTTTATTAATATGGTGTGGTTAATATTATTTTATGTGATGACACTAATCATTTTAATGATTTCTCACAGTAATTAGTAAACATAAATACAAATATCCATCCATCCATCCATTTTCCGATCCGCTTTATCCTCAGAAGGGTGTGTGGTTGGGGGGTACTGTCAGTAGGCGGGGACACCTGAACCGGTTGCCAGCCAATCGCAGGGCACACAGAGATGAACAACCATCCATGCTCACGCTCACACATAGGGACAATTTAGAGTGTTCAATCAGCTTGCCATGCATGTTTTGGAATGTGGGAGGAAACCGTAGTACCCAGAGAAAACCCGTGCAGGGCCGAGGAGAACATGGAAACTCCACACAGGAAGGCCGGAGCCAGGATCGAATCCACGACCTCTGCACTGTGAGGTTGACGCGCTAACTACTGGACCACCAAGCTTCCCTTCAATATGTAAATAATATCAAAAATATAATTAAAAACACACACAACAACTCACCCTGTTGATGACATTCTGAAGGGCTATATGAATAGGGAGATTTGTGATATTATGTTTCCAGCTGCGGGCATATTTAATCCATTAGACGCGGCGGAAATGTGCGTGACTGCAACCAATGAAGAGGCTAGCTTTTCCTTCTCACTTTGGTTTGGAAGTTGAAAGAAACAGAATCCAGGAATAAATGAACAAAGCAGTAAACAGAAAGTAATAGTATCAATTTTCAAAGGTGCAGCTGACGGGCAGCATGACCTGGCGTAAATTTCTGAAGATGAAGCTATTTTGACACAGAAGTTCCTGCGGTGTCTCCAGAGAGACGTGGAGGAAACCGTTGTGCAAGGTAAAAAAGAAGGTAATGCAACAAACCTGTTGAATCATTTGAAGTTGTATCACCGAGGTGATGAAGTGGAAAGCATGGAAAATGCGTGTAGAGTTTGCACAGCCTGCCCACGTAACCGTTCGCAGTTTAGCCGCTATAACTTGCCGGCAGCCACAGGACAAAAGCATCAAACCATCATGTCTTTGTGAAATTATTAAGTTTTCAGTAGCTCACTGTTATTTAATCTTTTGTGTGCTGTTAAATAAAAATGTTTGAAATGAGTGAAAAAAAAATTATGTAATAAAATTTTGAATTAAACTATAATTATCCTTGTCAGGACCAATGCTTTAAAACTGGCAATATAAAGTCGATACTGTTTCAGGGAAATAATTATTTCATGTAAGGTTGCTCACTTACAAAGATCTTTTCATCTTCAACACGCCTTTCATTGAATTTTCAGATTTCTATGTAACACTGTACACCGCAACTTGCAAATGGACGGGAAAGCACCTGCGCACCCCAGCCTCAATTCCTCCTACATCCCCGTTGCCCTTGACAACTCTCTTTCATCAGAGGATGAGGAGAGTGAGGATCAGTCTCCTTCATCAGCGTCCCTGGCCGTACGCTACACCCCCGATGACCGCTACTCTTTGGTCTACATTATCTTCTTTCTCATGGGCATCGGCTCTCTGCTGCCATGGAACTTTTTCGTCACGGCCAAAAGCTACTGGCTTTACAAAATGAGCAACAGCACAGAGGAGCAGCGGTCTGGCCTCAGTGTGAGTATGACATATGAGGGCTGTGTGTGTGTGTGTGTGTGTGTGTGTGTGTGTGTGTGTGTGTGTGTGTGTGTGTGTGTCATAGGGATGCATGTGACTGAGTGGATGGGTGGCTGGCAACACATTAACCACATTAGAAGCACCTCAGAAATTAGCCAAGCACAGTTTGTTCAAAGTTAGAAGAGTTCAAAAGTTACAATCCAAGTAAATCTTGATCAAATAAATGCTGATTGGACTAAATAATTGGTCATTCAATTAATTAATTTTCCTCTTTTACACGCAGCTTACACAAAGTTTCCAAATCAGAGCAGCAACAGATGACCCTGAAAGCATCCACTGTTTACACAGAACAGAGCAAAGTGAACTATTGCGACAATTCCGCGATTTCACACAGTAAGACTGCATTGCCCAGTCAGCTAATTAGTCATGTGTGATGACTTCACCTTCAGGTGTGAAATCTAAAATAATTTCATCACATCACTCCTGTCCCAGCATTGCAGGATTGCGTTTTATATACACAGGCGTCGTCCCTCTTTTGGTACAGCCCTAATTTTACCCCTAAAGGTACAAAATTGATGAATTGACTTTGTCCTCGCATTTTGCGGCCACGTAGAAAATGGCCGCTTTTAGAGGCAAAGTAAACAAAAGCTTATTGAAGACTACTCACATCTGCTTCTCTTTTCACTTTCCATTCATACCACAACATGTTCTAACATGACTGCCCCGATGATTGCACCAAGGTCCACATGGGCATGGGTGGAGAAGTTTGGCATGCTCAAACTTGAACCAAATCCATCATCTCTGTGATGAACATCGTATGAGATTCACTTTTGGATTTTCTGTGACCAGTGTAGTGAATGTCTGTGAAATTTTCGCAGCTATGAAACCTTTCCTGAGAAAATTAGCATGGCGTACATATATGTCCGACATAAAATAGCAGGCTCTTAACAAACTGGATGATTTCTCCGTCCATCAACAATAATATTTTGCGGGTAAATTTCCCCATGTGCCACCTTTATTTCTGTGCGCATACTGTCACCAACTCCTTGAACTGATGTGTTGTTATTCTCCTCTCGTCACAGGACTACTTTGAAAGTTACCTGACATTTGCTTCTACGGTGCCTTCAGTGCTCTGCTTGATTCTCAACTACATTCTCGTGAACAGGTCACTTGCATCTACATCATTACATGAACTAACAACAAAAATTCCTTTGAAAAAGGCAGAAGCATATATCAGTCATAACTGCACTTCTAGGGACTCACTCAAGATGCTCACACTGTATGTATTAACCCTTTCATGCACCCTGTAACCTGATAACATGGTAAGCTGTCCTCTGTAGTAACCGCTGTCCCCGAAAGGGTGAAATTAGATAATTGATCTGTCATGAATATGAAATAATAGAATTTAGAAAAAGCCCAGCCATCCGAAGGGGTGCTGTCAAATATCTGCTGAAATGTTCTGCCCTGTACATTTGTGGTGCTGGCAACTCATAGTGTTGTGCTCCCTTTTGCTCTCCAGGCTATCTCCAAATGTGCGGATCCTGTCGTCTCTCTTTGTCATACTGCTGGTGTTTGTCGGGACCACCATACTGGTCAAGGTGGATGTGTCCGGCCGCAGGGAGGAATTCTTTGCGGGCACACTGGCCAGCGTGGCTGTCATCAGCGGTGCTTCTAACATCTTCTGTGGCAGTGTGTTTGGCATCAGTGGGCACTTCCCGATGAGGATCTCTCAAGCTCTCATATCAGGTACAGACTTGGGGCCTGATTTACAAGTGTTTTATACATGTAAAAAGAGGCGCACAGATGATTGCTCACGCGCAGATGTGGAAGCTGATCCACTAAGCCGGTGCGCCCAGGATTGTGTCCGTCAACTGGGCAATATTGCTGCACAGTTCATTTTGTGTGATATGATTTCACTTTTTTTTTTAAAATGAGAGCTATTTCATGGGTACCGATTACTCCCATTTGATGCGCACTTTTCAATTAATAATTTGCTCAAGTTACCCATCACTACATTAATTGATGTAAAGACATTATGACTTTTTCCTCACAATGATTATCAACAATGACTCAATTAGAGAGGAATCCGATAAATACAAAAATGCAGCAATTTATTTCTCTGAATCTCAGCCAGTGGTTACATTTTCAAATTGTCACTTTGATAACCTTCCTAAGAAATCACAATGTCCCATCACTGATTAACTAGTTTTTGGAACAGGCCCACGGCTTGCTCATGTGGTTGTTAGTGGCGAGCTCGTCCTGGGTCACAAATGTGTGCGTGACAGCAGTTGAGAACCACTGGTCTTCTTGAGCAATGAGTAAGAGCAGTTCTCCTCTGATAAAAGTACTTTCAACTGTGTATTTTTTTGCGTCTGGGTTTTTTTTTTATTTCGGTGCATTGTGGCAATTATTGCTGGCCTCTCCCAGAACAGTTTTCAAGTCTGCTGTCCCAAATATTAAACGCAATGTTATGCAGGATGGGCAGATACATTGTTTGATTTTTATTTGATTGCCGCTTCGCCCAGAATTATCGAGCAACAGCAACCTAAATGAGTGAAGAAAATTTGGAGTCTTAAATTAATTCAACATGCAAGTTTTTTTGGAATGCGGGAGGAAGCCAGAGTGCCCAGAGATAACCTACACAAGCATGGGGAGAATATGCAAACTCCATAGAGAAAGGCAGGAGGATTCAAACCCCATAACTCAGAACTTCTTTCCACCACCAACCACTTACCATCGTGCTGGCCATTTACAAGTCCTCAATAGCAAATTTTAAGGTCATTTTGAGTCAGTAAGTTAATGTCCGTGTCTGTCTGCATACTGTATCCTGTTCTTATTGTCTTGAGTCTTTGTCTGTTTAAAGTGGTTTCAGTGACTGACCATGTAATCCAATGTGTCACATAGGTCAGGCTATGGGAGGAACACTAAGTGCTGTTGCATCAATAGCAGACATTGCACTGGCAAAGGACGTGACCGAAAGCGCCCTGGCATATTTCTTGACCGCAGACATCTTCATCCTGCTCTGCATCTTTGCATACCTCTTGCTCCCCAAGCTGGCCTTCTCAAGGTGCACAAAGATTCATACACTGGCTTTATCTCTCATTTCCTTAATTAAATGAACATATATTTTATGAAGAGGAAAATGTGGATATGAATGAAGAGCCCTTCTTGAGTGGGTTGAAGATAACTTCATCCTTCATTAGTCCAGAAGAGAGAATTCACATGCTACAGCAGCTCAAGATGGTGATGTAATAATCACTTTAAAGAGGCTGAAATCTCAATTTTATCACAGAAATGTTTTGTGAAAAGCCACCTCTCCAGCAGTAGCTTTGGGCTTGTTTTTGTTTGGCTGATGCTAAAGGCTTTGGTCAAATATTTATCGTCATGCAAGATGTTTTTTTTCCTTCATGTAGATACTACATGATGGCTGCCTCAATCACCATTCCAGGAGAGAGCAGCACAGGAGGAGAATCAGCACGCTCCCAAACACCTCCATTGAAGCCCATTCTCCAGAAGACGTGGGTTCTGGGGATGAGTGTCTTTTACGTGTTCTGTGTGACCATCATGGTGTTCCCTGCGGTACTGTCCGGCATCCAGTCCGTCGACAAAGACAGCGGCAGCCCCTGGACCAACACCTACTTTGTTCCCCTTGCCGGCTTCCTCCTGTATAACGTTGCAGACTTCTGCGGCAGGCAGTCCACTGCTTGGCTGCAGGTACCGGGCCCCACCAGCCGACTTCTGCCCGTGCTGGTTGTGTGCCGTTCCGTCTTGGTACCTCTCATCATCTTCTGCAACTACCAGCCAAGGGACCACCTCCACATTGTGCTCTTCACTCACGATGTGTATCCCATTGTCTTCAACTCCCTGTTAGGCTTCTCCAACGGCTACCTGGGGACTCTGCCGATGATCTACGGGCCCAAGGTTGTGCCCCGGGAGCTGGCAGAGGCCACCGGAGTAGTCATGTCCTTCTTCCTTGCTTTGGGACTCACCGCCGGATCTGCTCTTTCCCTCGTCCTTGTGCATATTATCTGATTATGTATATTATGCATCATTAAAGCTCTGAAGGAGCATTGCAATATACACTATCTCACAAAGGTGAACACCGTAGGACCAGGCCCGGCCATAAATAATGAAAATGCATGCGTAATTGACACCAGCCCAAGAAAGAGTTACGGTTACCTACCTATAGATGTCAAAAGATAGCAGCAAAACACCAAGTGAAGAGCTTATGCCACAAGATGGTGGCAAAGCAATATATATTGTTTTGGCCTGAGAACAAAAACAGTAAATAGATCAGCAAATATCTTAGGATAGCTGAAAAGAAAACATCTGTGAATGCCAACACAAATAGTTTACTGTCCACCAGACATTTTTGCTATATCTTGTTTAATTAAAGGGACGACATTGAAGAAATGAAGCTAACTTTAGTATTGTGGTTGGAATTTACATTAGTGTACGACTGTACCATGTCATGCTGAGAGTTGCTCCTCGCATGTTTCACTCTTTCATGCAAGAGGTACCCTAATTAGCAGACAGGCCCTCGTTATGATGCAATACAGTTATACACAAGCGCAAGCCAAAGCCACAATAAATAATAATAAACATGGTAAAATGAATGTGTATCTCAAAGTCTCAGTTGAAAAACAACAGCACAGTATTTGATCACGTTCTCATTTTGGACGTCAAACCGTGCTGTTAGCTGCAGTTATAATGTTGTGGCTGGCTGTTTACATGTTGAAATGAGTACAACGTGACCGCACATAAAATCATGTTGTTAAAGGTGTCTTTAAGGAAAAATATGGTATGAGTCCAACATGGCCGCATACTGTGACAAATGATCTTTTTGTTGTTGTTTTTTTGTTGTTTTATTTTTTGATCTTTCCCCTATTCAGGGATTGTGCGATGGTGTCTTGGTGGAGTACAGCCCGGTCCCAAATCTGTGTAGCCTGAGCTAAACCCCTCCAGCCATTTATTTGATCTTCCAAAATATGTGTATACTGTACATTATTTTTGTAGCCCTCAATCGGCTCCTTTTAGCCCCAGGAGAGAAAAAAGTGCCACCCTTGCCCTTAAGAGACAAATTCTGGTTTTCTGTCATCGAGCCCTCCATTTTTTGCAGCCGTTATTCTCACATGGTTCATGGGTGTGCTGGAGCCGGTCCAAGCTGCCTTTGGGTGAGAGGTGGTGTACACCCCAAACTGGTTGCGAGCCATTGGGCAGGATTTTCTGTCACTTTACCATTGCGCTACACTTGTAGATGCGTATATGTACAGGTGGAGCTCAAGAAATTAGAAAAACATGAGTTCAACCAAAAAGTGAAACTGATTAAAAAAAAAAAAAAAGAACAGTACATAAGAAACACTCGACAAGAACTTGAATGCATTGGTCCAATGTTTCATTTTTTAAAATTGAACTAGTGAAATGAACACTTACAATTTTCTAATTAAGTTAAACCTGTCAAATCTCTATTGTTTGTATTTATTATTCTCATTCATCTTATCTTTCACATTGTTGATTATCTTTGCATTGTTATTTTTATTACTTTTACACGGAAACGTTCATTTTCAATCTTTGCTTTGTTATTGAAATCTTTGGGTGTTATTGAAAAATGCTGTTCACTTACGGCAATTGCCCAAAAGAGGGCAGCAAAGGCCAACGTTGAGAGCAGGAAAGCGCTCAAAATATCCCCCCCCCCCCGCCCCCACGGAAATACTTAAAAAACACATCTACATAACTCCTGACAATCGTTGTGTATTTTTAATATACATACTTTTATTAGTAAAACGATGGCTCATTATAAAATATTAGTTAACTCCTTCATCTGGCTGGAACTGAAGGCCACCCAAGGTACCAAAGACTATCTCAGTAGTACAACAGTGACACATGGTACAATCGATTCGCCTAGTCAGTGTGTATTTGATTATTCATTCGCTCATCAACAAGCAACTGCTTCGGTGGAAATTGCAGTATAAAGTGTGAATCTGTTGATTCAAATAGATGTGTCTGAATTTCTACACTTTTTTCTGAATATTGCTGCATTTATTTGTTGTACTGTACTGTTAACTGTACTGCCTCTTTCATGACGTACGTGGCGGTGCCTGTTTGGGAGAGACAAGGTGGACTTTATTTTATTGTTTAACAACATTTCACACTGCCACTACCTTTGGCATTATAAAACCTCCAGTGCTTTCCATGAAAACCACTCGTGACTTTGTATGCGTTTGCCATGTGATGAATCTTAACATATCTCCATCAAACAGAAGTGGATGACCTTTTGTGCTCAATGATCACTTTTGATTTTTACAATGTACAGATGGCTCAGGTCATTTACAAGTTATGTTTATTGTATATACAATAACAATGTTAAAAGGTGAATCCAAAATAGTTATTTTATACAATAAAATAATTCATTATCATTGTTTTACTTCATCAATAATTACGTTGGAAATATTAATTATTTGGACAAGAAAAGGTGTCTATATATATATGTATATATATATATATATATACTGTATACACACCTGTGATGTCATGTCAGGGTTCACAACAATAACAAACCACACAGAGGCTGCTTTTAAGCTAAGAAATATAATTTATTGCATAAAAATTATATTTAGTTACAGGTAAGAAGGCTAGATGTTTATTTACAATTGGTACTTTACAGAGATAAAATGTCACGGAAATACAGTTTTTTAAAACATTTGTTTTTGTAAAAAATTCTTTCTATTCATTCTTTTTTTTTTTTTTAGAGAAAGTACTTTTGAACAGGAACAAAGAGGAGTTTAGTCCATTTGCAGCAACATGTAACAGAGCTACATTGAACAATCCAAAAAGATCTGAGAGAATAAATACTGGTCTTCATTAGCCAGTCTCTGCAACAAGAAAGCCACTAATAGCGTCCATGACCTTGATCCAATTATCCAATCCAGAAAGTTGAACCTCAGGAAAAAAAAAAGGTTTTGCAAACCTGTGCCGCTTTTTGTTTGATACAAAATCAAAAACCCTGTCTTGTGTTATGCTCTTATTTGAAAAAATAGATTTATTCTTTCAGGAGGCAAGAGAAGTCAAGATGCTTTTCTTTTGCTCTTGCATAGCACTTAAAAATGTACACCCCGCCTAACCACTGCACGCGCACATACACGCACACGCACACACTAGCATTCAAGCATTAGATAGACCAGATGAAATGTCCACACAAATAAATGTATACATAATAAAGGTGAGGCGTGAAGGGTTGGCCCGTGCACAAATAAAACAGCATACAGACTCACGCGCCCCAAATCATTCAACCAGTGACATGACTCACTGCAGAAGGGATACTTCCGGTATTTTGGTTTTGAAATTTAAAAGATAAAAACACTTTTTTTTTTTTTTGCGAACATTGTTACAATTCCAGATGTAACAGACATCATCGGTGTTTCCCTCCTCGCGATGACTGAAAACAGGGATGGTAGTTAACACTGACGTTAAAAATAGCTTGAGGGTCCTGGCCACAAAACAGGCAGTTTAGAAAACAGAGTGGGGATAGAATGAGAAGAGACTTAAACATAGCTGAAGTGTTGAGGTAAAAGTAATACACCTTTGCCTGCCTTATTTTTTCAAGGCACAGCTAATCTATTCTGACAACTTTATTTGTGAACACCAACGGCGCATTCTGATGTACAGTGGAACCTCCAAAGTGGAACGCCTTAAAAGCGATACAATTTCAACCAATAATCCCTTGGGAAAAACAAGTTTAATTAAAAAAAAAAAATTGAAGTCAGCTCAGTGAGCATCGAAAGACTACTCTTGCTTATTTACCAAGCAGGTGCTAAGCTAAAAGGTATGCAGGTGAAGTTAAAATGGCATATGAATAGCACATTCAAAGAGATGCAGCATAATGAAGAAGAAAAAGAGGCAGAGAAGGTCCCCAATTATGTAGGTTCCATTAAAGTCCTTGTACCCACAGAGCAGAGAAAAAAAATATGACTATCAGTATTGTTTTATGCCGCTCCATGTGTGCTAAACAAGCAGCTGGTTCTTATGTATGGTTTTGTTGAACAGTTTGTAATTGAATAATCTTTTACTTTAGGTGTCAGTTTTACAGTACACCTTAAACCGGGAAGGGCCAATTACTCATTTATATAATCCTATTTGAAAAACTGCGTGCGGAAGAGTCTTATTTTGGTTTCCTTAGAGTGATATGATATGATAGGCTCCAATTTTTTGGACAGAGCGAGAATGAGAACAGGCACTAAGAAATAGTTTGTGTATTTTAATACGTTGAAAATTGTTTAAAGCACATTGGGGGAAGGGGGGGGGGATTAAACTATACAAAAATGTTTTGAAATATGTTCTCTCTGTTTGGCATATTTTCACCTATTATGGGTAAATTGAGAACAAATAATTCCCAGTACTCCTCCTCCCCCACCAACAATGTTGACTATCACGTTCTTAAACTGACACATGCTGTGAGAGAAACACCTTTTATTTTTCTTAATTTCTTTATGTTTCTTGTATATTCACCCCACACGTTTATTTTTGTACCGATATGTAGTGTATATTTATCTTGCCTAAACCCCACCTGGTTTTCTGATGCTACCTGCACAACATTTTCCTTTGATTATGGTAATTTTATTATGTAGATTTTGTTGTATTATGCAACTAAGTAAACAAAAAGTACCACAAAACACAAGATGCGTTCTTATGCAACTCAGACGTAAAAGGCTCCAGTAAGTCTCAGCACAAGTGACAGTATGATTCTGCCAACACCCTCCTGATCTCTTTCAGAGTGGGTATTTTATTTATTTATTATTCAAATTTTTTTTTTGTTCCATTTTCTAAAAATTCAGTTTCATCCTGTGATGGGCTTAGGGACTCAACCCTGCCGTGATTATTGAAAACTCAAAAAGTCAAATATTGCTTTTAGCCACCACAAGGTGGCGGCAAAGCATCACTTTTATTTTAGACAGGGATTTGGCCTGAGGTTCAAAAGTTGGTCAGCTTTATGACAGACGATAGGTTCCTCTTCAAAAAAATCATTCAGTGTATGTGGAACACAAAATTTCTATGATAGTTAAGAATGCAAAGTTTTTTTTAATGGCGCCACTGACTCTGAACCAGATCAATCTGCGGCTTGCAACTGATCGTGTTCGACTTTGAAGGCTCCTCTGTCTCTCAGTGGCATGAAAACACATTAAATGTACAAAATGGTGTCGTTCCCAAAGACTGAGCGGCCTGCTGTGTGCTTAAATCTACTGCATGGCCTGCTATACTGGAGTAGAAATAGTACACAGACAAAACAAAAGCGAAGAGAGAACAGCAAAGATAAACGATCCCAAATATGGATGATAACTTAAAGAGCGTTCCCCGAAGGAAACTTTTAAAGGATGACCAGAAAACTCTTGCAATTTATTACTCAGCGGATGGTAGTGCGGCAAAGTGGGAGGAGAGATTACACACAGGCACCCCCCTGCCAGTTGCAATGATATAGTGTGCACGCCAAGGCTTTGAGGCATTTTGCTAGTACAATAGAAACAGTCACTCGTTCTACTCGACGAGATAAGAAGAGCCCAAAGCCAGACGCTCAAACCCGAACGCTTCCTTTTCGTCCTCGTTTGATTCGTCCGCAACCAATAAGCGAGAAATGCGAGGCAGTCTTGAGCGAGAGCCGATTAATGACCGCTTTCTTTCTTTTCGGAGTGCGTCTGCAGCCCGCAGTGCTCGCACGCACGACAATGGAGATTTGCATCGGTGACAAAACAATCAGGCGACTGGCCCGAGGTGTGATGGTGTTCAATCATGCACTTCCATGCTGCTACTCAAACATGGGTAATCCCACGTCTGCTTTTGTATTATTGTTCATACTTCAGGGGGCTGAGCACATTCTTTTTTTGTGTGTGTTTTTTTTCTACCCTGAAAGCAGCTCTATTTATATACAGTACATTAACGTGGTCATTTTCAGACACTTTTTCTTTCCTTTTTTTTTTTTTTTTCCAAACAAAAAACATCTTAAAACTGATTTCAAATCCCCCCCACACCGCTTTGGAGGATTCAAACCCAGTGGTTATGCAAATGCGTTTATGAAGATGTGTCCAAGAGGTAATAGAGTACATGGAAAAGGAACTAAAATGCTTTACCATCTGTGTCGCAGTGGACATTTTCATAGGCATGTTGATGATTTGTCGCATTTACTGTATGTTCTTGTTCCTTCACCAATCAACAATCTCCATCTGTCGTCATGACAACCAGCACCTCACTCTTGCCCATCTCCTCGAGCGCCGTTGCCAGAGAGACCAGGTCTGCGTCGCCTTGGTGAGAAGCTTCCCATAAGTCCAGGAGAACTCCTGTGGGGCTGGGCTTTGTTGCAAAGTAGTTCAAGTACCTGGGGGGCGATGGGGGGTACAATTAGACAACTAGTCAGTGCAAACGCCATCACAGAAAATTCACTTCAGAGTCTTTGTTTGTGGATTTTTCAGTATGGCCAAGGTATTGCAAATTAATCCCGGTATCTGTGGAGCAACATGCTGGGGAAACTTTTGACTTTTAGAGGTGTGTTGTAAAATATGCGCCCCCGGCTCAATAAATGTTGGGAAACACTACTTGAGTCCATTGCTGATCTTGACAGAATAAAACTCACCTGTCAAAGCCTAAACTGCGTGCCAGTAGTCTCCAGTCACACCCTCGGGCGCTCGGCGCGTCCAAACTGGCGCAGATCTTCTGGCGGATGGAGCAAGGCAGGCGGAAGGCATACGGTCCTACTTGAGAAGAGGGCAGACAGGAGCCTGCTGCGGGGAGCGGCGAGTGAGGCGGTAGAGTCTGCGTTGGGAAGAAAAAATAGCAGAAAAGGGTTGAGAACAATCTCGCGGCGAGGATCTCACGGGGAGGATCTCGCAGCGAGTAAGTGATGGCTGACATTACCTCCTGGATGTCGGTGTGCAGCTGAAAAATTTGTCCCTCCCCTTCCACTTGTCGCACACAGATTTTACAAGAGAGCAGTGACACGGCTAGGCTGCTTCTCTCCAGGCTGAAGGTGCAATGCAGAGGTCTCTGACTGCCACTCCAAATGTGATAGAATGGGATCTCCTGGTAGAAATAATAATAAAAGTGAATCTCAATAAGAGACGGTTTTGCTTTGATGAGGTTTTGTATTTTGTAACACAGTCAATGTCACAATATCTTTCCGCTATTCACAGCATTGTGTTTAGATGGAAGGGCTAAGGGAACTCACCTGGTATTTGGCCAGCAGTTTGCTTCTCCAGTGAGTGTGAGGAATGTCGTGGATGGACAGACGCAGGTTGTGGTAACTGTCTTTGAACAGTAACGGCTTGGGATCCTCCAGTAAGACCCCACCGAGACTCCGCTCCAGATCCAGCACTTCCTGGATGCAGACAAGACTCTGGGGTTAACTTCCAGCATCGATTTTGTATGGATTTGAACATGAAACGGGATGGATATACATTAAGTGACATGGATACCATAACATGAGAACAAAATGAAGCACAAAGGAAGGAAAGGAAGAAATTGGAAAATAGAAAATTCACCACGTGAGACAGAAAAGAGACTCCATCTCCCACCTTGAGTGCATGAGGGGTGTCATGGATGCAGTATATGCGAAGGCTGTAGTCCAGGGAGAGGCAAGGCGCTCGGGGTGCGAACAGAGCCAACTGTAGGCGCTTGCAAGCCGGTTGTGGGGGGCACGACTGACCCACCAGGCCGTACGTGCCAAGCTGCTCCATGAGAACATGACAACACTCCTCCTCCAACTGTAGATAGCACGGAGAAGACAAACTTTCCTCTCCCACCGTGAGCACCTCCTGGGGTGGGGGAAAGTGGGGGGTGGGGGTGGGGACAAAGGAGTGAAGTGGGTCTCAATAGAGATACTTGACTCATTCATACACGAAGCAGTCTGACCTCCCATGCTCCCTGGTGTGTCTGCGTCTTCAGTGTGAGTGTCCAGTCAGGTGTTGGCGTGTCAAGCTGGGCACAGTGTGGCAAGGTGAGGACAACAGGGCGATTGAGCAGCAAAGCAGACGGACCGCAGCTCACTGCGGGGCTCAGCACAGTCTGACTGCCCTCAGATGGCAAACTGTGAACACCACACATCAGGTCGCATCAAGAGGTGCCAAAACATCACATTCAACTTCAAAGGGCACAGCTGTGTTTTTTTCAAACCTGACACAGTCATAACATGAGGAATAACATTTCTGACGGAAGCGAGGTTGTGTAGCACACGACGTGGGCTTCAAATGAGGACGAGATCATGGGCACTTACGTCGTTTTGTCCCATTTGCTGATAATGAGGTACATTTCATAGAACTTCCCCTGGGGGATGGTGCCAGGCGGGACCAGCAAACTCACACCTATAGGAGAAGGTGGCTTTTGTGTCATCCGGGACAGACTTGTTCACATAAATACATTTATGTATATTCATATGCGGGTACACTGACGATACAAACAATCTTAAAATGAACTGCCCGATCTCATGGCATACTGCTTAAAAAGGTGTATAAAAAATTATTCATGCTCAGTATTAATTGACATTGTCAAGAGAGGTATTCATTTGACAATACGGTAAATATACAGTAGCCTATATCTGGATGATGTTTGCAGTGGTGTAGCTGTACAGCATCATATGTGCTTGTATTTTATTTTAGTATTAGTCACGTCGTTGAATAAGGCAACCAAATGTTGTTGTAACAAAAAATACACACAGGAGTACAATGGAAAAAACACAAAATCGAAGTACTCCAAAAATCCCTGGAAAACCACAAGTATCAAACAAAACTATAACGGCAAACAAAACATGACAGGAGCACACGTATGCTCACATACATCTCTGATCCACTGGTGAAAGGACACGTTGATCCTCTCCTCTTTCATCCATAACTGCTTCAGACAACAAAGTGTATACAGAAAAGTGGTGAAGATTGCGCGACTGTCTGTGTCCTTTGTGTTATCTTTGTTATTTTGACTTCAAAATGGCGCCGCAAGAGTGGCTGCCTTTCCAGCAGCTCCTATATTTTGTTGTTCTACTTCTTCCTTTCATAACTTTGCTGCTGTGAATTGGGAATTTCTCCATTGCGAGACTAATAAAGGTTTTCTTATCTTATCTTATCTTATCTTATCTTATCTTATCTTATCTTATCTTATCTTATCTTATCTTATCTTATCTTACCTTATACCTCCTGTGATTCCTCATGTGCCCTTTTTTCGCCACCTGTTCTCGTTATCAGTGTCCCTCGTGTGTAACCAATTAGCTCCCTCAACCCTTTGTGTCTTGTCCAGGTGTTTCTCGTTGTCTCGTCACTTTGCTTGTATTTAGTTCCCTGAGTTTCTGTCAGTCTTGGTTGGGTCATTGTGAGTGTCAGTATCTGAGTATACGTTTGCTCCTGTCATGTTTTGTTTCCTGTTATAGTTTTGTTTGATACTTGTGGTTTTTCAGGCATTTTTTGAGTACTTTGACTCAGTGTTTTTTCCTGTGTGTATTTTTTGTTAAATACGTTTTGTTTGGTCAATCCACCCTGCTCCTCTCTGCCTCCCTGCTTTTTGGGGTCCTACTCCAACTACCACCTTGCAAAACGTGACACCGTATGACACAAAGCAACTGGACGCTGCTGTAAAAAATAATACGTATAGAGAATTGTTGAGTAATATTTGTGGTGATGAAGTTTTCTTTCATGCAATTCTTGAATTGGACCTGTATAGATTCATCAGTTTGTTCATGTTATTATTTTTTTCTTCTTCTTTTTTATTCTTTGGAATTTTTTTTAATTCAACCATATGAGCCAAAAACTACATTGTCAATTTGAAGGAATTTTGTGGAGGATTGATTGGAGAATTGATTGTCACATGTGGTGAGGAACGGATCATTCAACAAAAAAAACTGTGGTTGACTGTCTCCACCGCTGTTCAGTTTCCAATTTAAACATTCCCCATGCCCCGGAATGCAAATGGTTGAGTCCTATCTGTCCAACATACATCAGTTTTCTCAAACCAAAAAGTAGCATGCTAATTTTAAAAAAATGGACAAATACCGTTTAATGATTTCTGTAGTTTTAAAAACGGATTCTTTTTCTGTTGCTGTTTTATCCCCACTAGAATCTAAAATGGCGTCATCTTTCATCATCCTCTGTGAACCAGGATGCGGCCTGTTAACATAGAGACTGACAGGTCTGCGCTCATCTGAGCGACATTGTAGTTCATCCAAGCATTGCACACCGTTTCACATTTTGAGGCTACAGAAGGACTCCAACCTACAGTGCTTCATTACTATTCTTCCAGGGACCAAATTGATCTCTGACTGTCTCGAGATTCCTGCAAACTCCCAATTTTTGTTTTGCTGGTATGTGTATTTAGGGGTTGTGAACATGACATCTGTAGCACCCCCTGAGAAGTACTCACCCAATTTCAGGATGAGTTTAGTACATTTTGAACAATTTCAATGCTTGCGGTGACTACCTGTGTTCGGGATGGTGAGGCGCCCCCCCAGGTGCCCCAAGGTGGCGCTGGTACTCAGCCCAGGCTCCCTGGACAGCGTGTGGCTATGGAACTGTCGCTCCCTCCCGCCGGTGCCCACCGACTTCAGGCTGAGGATGTCGCCGTCTCTTGAGCACATATCAGCGGGGATCTCCAGCGACGATAGCGTGGAGGAATTATACACCTTGATTTTGAGACTGGTCAGGGGATCCAACAATGGGGATGTGGTCATGGGGATTTTGTGGTGGCTTTCGTTAACACCCTGCTGCAAGGAATAGAGCGGCCCGCGGAATGCTCCCGCTGTGGCCGTCAGGTCGGGAGGAGCGGACGGATGCAGAGGGTGGAGGTTATCTGTGGATATACACACACACACACACACACACACACACACACACACACACACACACACACACACACACACACACAAGATCGAGAGAGGCTCTTCTCTTATCTGCAGCAGAAATGAAACAGCCCCCGCTGAGAGTGCAAAAAGTGGTGCAAGTGAAATGGATTAATGTTGCCAATTAATATTTGATGGCCGGAACAAGAGAGGAGATACCACGACAAATGCTCTGAACTCTAAAATATGTAATGTGGTAAAGAAGGGAGAACTGTCTCCGTGAGAGGAGATAATGGTGTCAGGGTATAAAAAGAATTCCTGATAAAAATAGAAAGCAGAGCTGAATAAAACGTGAGGACATGCTTCTGCGAGCAGGAGCAAAAGGAGCAACAAAAAAAAAGAAACAGGAAATAACATCGTGAGTGTATGTTTGTGTGTGTCAACTTACCTTGTCTGGGAGGCTTGTAGTTTCCAGGGTGAAAGGCGGCGGCGAGGGCAGATGAAGAGTCTGTGATGTCTCCGTGCAGGTGGCTGCATCTGCGGCGGTAAGCCAGCACGCCGACGCACAGCACCAGGATCACGCACAGCAGTAGCGCCCCGACCAGACCGGCGTAAACTGCTACGCCCATCTCTGGCGCCAGCGCTGAGAAAAGTTTGAGAAAAAGTTAGCACAAACAGTTGCGCATGTTAAGATGACTAAAAGGGAAAGAGGTGTTAGTCATGTGAGTACAGTCAACAATAATGCAAATGACTTAGGTCGGATTCACTCATTATATTTCTTTCAAATTTCAATTTTCCTAAATGTATACTGTTAATATTATGTAATACCCCTCACTATCTTTGTTACTTGTTCCTACAAAATGCAAAGAGATCGGTTGTTGACGTAATCCCTGAATTGTTTGAGCACAAAGCCAAAGAATTGTCCTGCCTGTACTGAGGTGGAAGGAATAACGGTCGGGAGAAATCCTGAATTGGAGACACAAGTAATCCGAAAAATCTTTATATGGACGCACTGCTACAGTGTAAGACTTTTACTCATGCACCATTCCACAAGGTGACTAACTATGACCAACGTTACAGGTATTTGCTGTGACGTTACTCGTACTTTTACTCAAGTACCGCTTTCAGGCACTTGATTGTCCAAGTCCACCGGAACCACGGGAGACCTTTTGCGGCCGTTTGACCTCGTCCACACCAGAGTTCGAGTCTGTGTTGACTGTTGCCCAAATGCACGGCATCAATGGGGGCAACAAAGTAAAGTTTGATTCATACAGCCTCAAGGCGCTAGTGTGAAAGTCCCCTACTTAAATCTTCTTACCAGAGAAAGAGGACCGCTCAGTAAATATGAGAAGTTCTGATTAGATTTTGATTCATTTGCTAAGAACCTGGATGCGCACTAAAAGTAGAACTATCACTAATTGAGGTAAAGCCAAGTACAGCTTTGGTTTTAACTTTTGAAATCCAAAATGAGGACAGAGGATTCTCCTCCTCCATCTGCTTATTTGGAATAACATTGTAGGGCTGATCACTTCACAGACTGGAGTTAGGAAGGAAGAGGCGGAGCAATCCCCGCGACCCGAACCGATTCTAGTCTACACACACGCTTGTGATTTCATGGATCTGCCAATACGCCTGTTCGGATGTTTTCCGAATTCCACCGGACTTGTGTTTAAGAGGATCATGCAGTAAAGCAACAACGACAAACGGTCGAAGACATAAAAACAAGATGGATAAAAGATGTTGGCCTTATGTTCACCTGCTTCCCACTGGGCTCTATCTCCTTCCTACTGGCTGATTGCTGGTTGGGATTAGACGGCTCAACGCAGCCTCCTCAACCCCAACTACTAAAAGCAGCCACTGGGAATAATTGCGCTTTTTATTTGCACCTTGGCTCCCCTTACAGTTGCGAATTATAACTTCTTTTAAAGCCTCAGGAACAAAAATGAATTTGTTGACAATCGGCACCGGTGAACGTATTAAGGCGCTTGCAGATTTCGCGGTGGATGTGTGCCGGTCTATTCTAATTTTTCCACTCTTTTCTGTGTGTAAGGTATCAATGCACGATGAGGCGCTGAAGCCGAAGTATCAGAAGCGTTAAAAGGGGCGTAACGCCACCAGCAATGACCAGAATGTGAATTTCAACACACAGAAGTCTTTATGTTGAAAGCAATTGTCACTGTCCCAGACCCCAACACTGATGTCACCGGGCTTTAAATGATCGAAATATGCAAGGCCCAACATCTGCGTGCAGGTGCACTTCAGCAACGGAAAAGTCCCACTTTGGCAATTTCCGTTTGAAAGGAACGGGTGAATAGATGCCCGGCGCTACGAGCACATATCTATTAACCATAACAGCAACTTGTGAAAAAGATGCACTATGTCAGTTTCAATTTCCTGGAAACTCCTCACAGAAAGCACTATCCTTCAGATAAGTGTCTTATTAATTTATGGATTACTTTTGTAGGAAACATGGTCCAATATGTTACTAGCAACAATGAGGTCACAAACTAATGTAGCCAGATGCAACAAAACATGTTCGTGATGAAATCATGTGTTTTTAAAACCATATCTCAGAGTGTTCCAAAGTTTGTAAAAACCTTGAACACCGCTCTGAAAAAGTAACAACGCGAAAGGTGTCCTGGCTGGTCCACCATAATCACATGGACAGAGATATTATTATCCTTATTAAAAGCTAGGATACAATTCAAATGGCTAACCTTGATATTATTATCTTTATTATTATTACAGGTATTATTATTATTATTATAATAAATGTGGTCAAACAGTCTTGTAGTGTTTCTTTACTGCATTAATAGCCATGGTAGACAAAAAGGGAGAGGAGATCGATATGGTTATTATTCATTGAGAGGGCAGAGGAAGAAGCCAACAAAGAATAAGAGCAGAAGTTTAAGGCGATGCAGGAAAAATACGGGAGGAAAGCCAGAGGCAGACTTGCTGGAAGAGGAGTGCCTCCATGCTCATGTGGCACGATGGAACCAAATCCGACAGCCGTCCGCACTTATTACCAGAAACGGAACAATAGGGAATTAGGTGCATTACTAAGGCTGCACTCCCCTGAGCCCATGTCACATTGCGCTAAAGGAATTAGCATCACTTTAACTTTAAACCAAATCACAGATTAGCTGAACAAATCAACTGGGCTGTGCTTCCACCTCACGGCTCGGTAGTCGTTTGAGCCTGCTGACTTGACCTTTATTCCATAATTTGGTTTTCGATGAATTCTCAATTGCAGCAAGATGTGAAACTGAGAAAGGAAGGTGAGACATCCACTTTGAGGAGAATGGGAGATAAAGATTACGCTGTACACGACACAGATGTTAGGACCATACGGACGCCAGACAACACACTGAGGGTGGAAGTAAAACAAACAAACAAACAAAACAAAACAAGTGACATTATGGTGGTGGTTGAACTTACGATGACTTGCATGTTCAATAGAAACCTTTTTATCTGTTTGAACAGAAGAAAAAACAGAAGACCAAAGAAATTTGAAATGGAATGAATGGACTACACGTACTGCAAATCAAACAGGAACAGAATACACAGCAAAGTGCCACAAGTGAAGATTTAAAAAACATAATAATACTACACTAATAGGGCTACATTCCCCAAAAAATAGTGTTTCAAATGTGAGTGACTAGCCTTATTCCAAGGCCAGTGCCATTCTTTTCCTGTTTATCGAGAACGGCAATCAAAAGTAGTTAAAAATGACAAACATTGACGGTGGCAGGAGATGGCTTCGTACGTGGTGCGTGAAGGAGAGGATTTAATGGTGCTGGCAAGACTGATAACAACTTTATATTCTCCCTGCAGAATATGGTATCGCGTTCATTCCATTTTATACACACCTCACTACTGGCGGGAGCATTTTTGATATTATAACACCAATATACACAGATCAGTACACAAAGTGATAGCCAAAAATAATTTACAGGGAGTGAGGTTGGCAACAACTGGTGGTGGGGGGTGGGGGGTTCCCAATTAAGTGACCAAGAGTCTAAATCCTTGCTTGGTGGTTACCAAATCATTCAACAGTGGAAGAGGCCACCCAACCAGTGACATTTATGACAGCTGCATTTGTTTACCCTCAAAGGAAAGACAAATGAGACACAAGAGAGCCAAATAATATCATTTAAAATGAAAAAATCAAATCAATCAGTGATCTGCCACGTCCCAAATGACGCATTCACACAACATCTCCCCCTGTGTCAAAATAACTTGAGTGCATCTTTTCCGGGCGACCTCCGGAGACTTGTGTTGCGTTAGCCCACAAAGTCTATTTGTTTAATCTGCTGCGCCACACATGACGGTTTGTGTCAGCAATCACGTGTATTTCTCGGAGTGAAAGTGAAGCTCCGTCGTTCCTCGGAGGATGCGTCCGATCCCCCCCAGTTGCATTTAAGGAGGTTTGTCCGAACGCTCGGGCGTGTTGCTTTTGTGTCTTTTCGTGTATGTCTCTTAAGTGTGTGCGGCCTCTGTGGATGTGCGCTTTTGACTCTAATGCGCTGTCATCTGAATCTCTCCCTGCTCATCACGGGGCGCACACTCGGTGTCAGGTTGAGTCTGACTCATTCTCATATGCTTTACACTGCGCTAATTTTTCGACTCTGATGTGCCATATTTATTTCCCTCGCCGTCTCTCACTCTCCGTCTGTGCTTTTTGCATGTGGCTCGTCCGCTTTCTCACTTTTGCGAACTAACACGTTCCTTCTTGTAACATCTGTCTAGGCTGTGTCGCTATTTCTTCTCATCGCTCTCTGCAGGATTCGTGTTCTTCCAAGATACTGCGGGAGGTTTCGCACCTTGAGGAATACATTTCTGTACAAAATCACTTGGACATGCACCGCATTCTACAAAATGGTCTAACTGTGCAAGGAAATCACTTTCTGAAAGGCGTTCTATTACGATTTGAATGACCACCTGGGGCAAGAAATATAATCGAAGAGGATTTGTCCTGATGGCTGCCTTAGAATATCTATATTCTCTCGGATATGAAGCTATTGAGATCTTCTCACAGATTTAGTGGGTATTCATGGTCAGGGGAAGACTTCGAGTTGAAAGATGACTTCAACTTTTACATAATCCATTCAGGTTACTTACTGCGTGCACAGAGACCCTCAGTACAGTTTTTGCTCTCCATCATGCTCCCGCTGCAGTGCTTGCCTCCATTCCTGGGTGGAGGCGCTTGGCATTCGCGGCTTCTCCAGTGGGTGCACTCTGTGCCACAGGCAGACCACTTGGCCCATTCTGTCCAGCCTCCATCCACTGGAATGACAAAAGTTATGGTGCGTAAGAAAATTAAGCGGAGCGGCACACCATCATGGTAGCGATGAATTAAGCAGGACTTCAGTACATTACATAATAATATATCATAAGGGAAAGCGGATCATTTAGCAATCGAAGTAACACAGTGAACCTGATGTGATTGGGTGAGTTATGAATCCAAACCGGACTTTTAAGTTTGAATTTATAAAAAAAAAAAAAAAAAAATGTTCTTCACACTAATAGGTTTTATGCGAGCCCACTAGGAGCACGGCATTCTGATTATTACTGCATTTGTGGAATCTGAATGAAGCAACAAAAGCCACCCATTTGTATCCAACGCAGGGGGTGGACATTTTACAATACAATACAATAAGTCTTTATTTTATAGCACTTCCACATGCTGCTTGCGGTCGCCTGAAAACAACATCACGGCTGCTCAGGGTTCAGGTAATGACTAATTACGTCTCAGCTTGCAAACATCACATGACCAAACTCATTAAACAGTACAAACTACTGTATGGCCATTATGACGTTGAAACATGAAGTAGCACACGCTTGCTCGTTGCAGTTCGTTGCAATGTACGACATTACATACATCTAATACATTCCTCCTAATGTTCATTACAGTACCTCGTTTTGATCGGGTAGATCAATTTGATCATTTGAGTTATACGGACAAATGAAGAAAAGCAAACTGTTTAAATCCATTAAAATAAAGGTTAAATAAAAAACATAAAGCCTGAGAACAGTGAAATATGTTTAACAGCATTTTGTTATTGACTTGCGCCACCATTTATAAACATGTCAGGAATCCTAATACATGTACATCTAAATTGTCTTTTTTAATTTGCACACACCCTATAGAATTCAAACTGTAAGCTAATTAAAGTTCTCTAAGAGCAGCTTTTTACTGATGCGCTCTTCTGCGATTTACGTACGATCGTAGTCGACTAACGGTGACTACTATTCGTGACTAGTCGACGAGCAAAATCATCCTAATTTGTGGCAGCCCTATTTGAGAAGTTGCCAGACAACGGGGCACTAGAAATAAGACGGTCATGCTAACCTGGACACAGTGTGGTGCAGGTCACTCTCTGGAAGGGTGGGCCTTCACAGAAGGCTCCTCCATTGAGAGGTGCGGGGTTGGTGCAGCTACGTGTTCGTCGCTGCCAGCCCCGCCCACACTTTGTGTTACACTCGGACCATTCAGTCCATAAGGACCATCCGCCGCTCACTGACATACAGATAAACAACAAAAGGGTGGCCTAAGCATTCTTTCAGTTGACAACATGAAAATGTAATAAATGGGCATGTAAACAGTTCCATCCGAGCATAAATGTATTTAATCCAGAACAAGAGCTGCATCGAAACAATACAGCACATCAATAATAACGCTAAGTTGCGAAACATTTGAATACCGTATTTTCACGACCATTCGGCGCACCGGGTTGTTGGGCACGCCCACCCTTCACTCATTGGCAGACTTCCGCATGCCTGACGTCACTTACGGCCAGAAGCGCGCTCAGTCAGGCTTTGGAACTCGGCTCATACACTAGACTTTTAATGGCGCCTTATGGTCGTGAAAATACGGTACTTTGTTTTTTTTCTGTCATATCAAAACATGTGTAAACAATGAAGACGAGGGAAACTGTACGTTACCGAAAACAATGAGCGTTGCTGTGCTGCTACGTCGTTTGGCCACCACGTTGCGAGCCAAGCAAGTATAGTTGGCCGTGTCTGACAGTCGGGCCTGCTTGATTATGAGATTGTGATCGATGGTGATCAGAAAGTTGGAGTCCTGCGAAGGGTCAATGACGTCTTCGTTCTTCAGCCAGTCCACCTTAAAGGAGCAGAACCTCATTAGTCCAACTTTACACATTTATGGAAAAGATGTTTTGTTGCAAACCATCTGGCACGTTCGAATTATTTCAAAAAGCCAAAATTGCTATTTTGTCTCCCATGAAGACGTCATCCTTGATTCAGAATTACACCTGTGAAGCCATCACTAATTAGTCTAGGATCTTCGACATCCTTCCAAATCAATAATCAATAACCTCAGTCTGAAGAAGTTTTGTTGAAAATGGATCTTTGGACACCAGCTCTTGCTAGGACTTAGATCATAAGTAAATATATTGAAGCACCGCCCAGTGTAAGGTTTATACGACTGATGCCCTAAATTTACAGAAATGGCAATTAACAAAATCTATTTTTGTTCGTTTGTTTGTTTCTGTCATATTTCCACACCTGTAAGTAGAGGTTTTTGAACCGAAATGATAAATGTGAAAAATATTGAAGCACATTACCGGTAATTATTTCTTACATCGCATAAAAGTTGCATTACATTACATTCGTGAACAGAAAAAATATATACAATTTTGTTTTGGTAATTAATATCATTCTGTCTTCTCAGATAAGTCCAATAAGACTGTTCACATTTGGGTACAAATAGCTTAATTCGGTATGAAATTCTTCATTCCTGCTCCATGTGGTAAACTACCGTGAGATCGCTGAACTTGTTGAATGTTTTCCACACAACTATCTGACCAATGTTCTGGGCACACAAAACCTCTGTGGGGAGGGACGACTTTCAGTCGAATATACAGATGCGCAATGATACATACGTAGACAGCCGTGATGTAAGAGAGTTGTACCTCAGCGGTGGGCATGCCTTCTGGCGGGCGACATTGCAACAGGACTTCTTGCTCAAGTCGCACCTCTCGCCCAAGTGGCTCCTGCTCAAAGTTTTTCCTCAAGTCTAGAGGGCAGAAACGCAGATCTGCAGTTGGCGAAAGTTGCTTTGTGGACCCCGAATGACGTTCAGCTTATCACTGATGTGTATAGCATATATATGAAGTTTCATTCTGTTAGTTTTTTTTCCCCATTTGTACCTTCACAACAGGACTGTCAATCACAAGACAACTCACACAATCATGCTGGATGACAGCATTTCTGTTTGCACGTACACTTGACAGATGACAGGAAAAAAGCCATGATTAAAAAAGGTTGCCCAAAACTGACATGCAATGCGGACGTAGGCGCGATTGCTCTTGGTGGTGCCGGCTGAGCTCCAGGCTACACATTGACACCAGTAGTCCTCCAACCCGAACAGCTCCTCAACTTGGGTCCTCGACACCGAGATGTCCACCTCCCTCACCACGAGGCCTGCGGGGAGACGGCGATAGAGAGCGATAATGCACATCCACAACGAGTTGGCTGCAGGCCAAATGCAGTTTTCGAGCACATAAAACCTCGAAAGAGCTAATGGGACATGTCGTTGGAAATGCTGTTTGTAATGGAGTATGCTGTTTAGGTCTGTAAAGTACAAGGTGACATTGCTGTGTGTCTGTAGTTCTGTTCACTGGGCATCTTTGATCTTCACCTGTGACCTGGTCCAAGCTCTCTTGTGACATGGTCATTTTGATTGACCCACTCCCCGTTGCACTTAAAGTAGATCTGTGTGGCAGGCGACGCCCGGCAACGGAGCTGAACGGGCCGGTTCTTCACAATAAAAGCATCCTCCGGTTCAAGCAGGAATTCCGGGAGAGGTTCTGCTGGTGCTGATGGATACGAGTCCGGGAGAACCTCGGCATCACTGTAGTCGCTGCTTTCTGAAAACATGTACATACACAGGGCTGGTTGAAATGGTTGTTGTTCTTCAGCTTTTGCGTGGAAGAGCTGTTCTGTGGTTCGAGCTGCCAGAAATCTGGTCAACAAAAGCTTTCCAGACAGACCACAGCAGTGCACATTTCTAAATAGGAGTGGAGCGGATGACCTTCATTGGACAGGCAGCTAAGATCCTGACATTATCCCGTGACTTGCTCAATACGACACATACCCACTGACATTTAGCAAAGAGTTTTTTTTTTCTCGTAGGAATGACACCATCTTCCATCTTTTTTGTTGTTTTTCAATTTTATTTTTTTTTTGTCTGTCAAGTCAGTGCAACTTTCACTGTAACTTCAGGATGACCATAAAAGAGGCACTGTCCAAATGAATCAGGCTGAAGGTGGGGATTTGAATACAGTAGTGGATGGAGCAATTTTACATTGAAATATTCTGAAAAGTCTGGAGTTATTCTTTCTTGTATTCTTGCATTGTGAGCAGTGTGCCACTTGTATTATTTGTTTTAAGTAACCATTGTCTCTCTAGTCTGGTGTGATGCAACTATTTACATAGATGATGCAGCTAATCGCTATTCCACCCAAGCACTCCAGAGGGGAAATGCAACCCTGATGAGCATTTACTGACCAGTACCACAGCAAACTAAGATGAAATTTACAGTTTGGTGGTAAACTAGGCGGGAGAAATAATGTTGCACTTGGCAGAATTACCTTTTGGTCTTCCAATAGGAGACAGACTACAGCAGCTGAGCAGTAATGCATTTCAGCAGAAGACATTTTTTTTTTCGACACAACTCCAGTGGTACATAAACAAATTCCATCATTCTGTTCAATTTATCATTCCATCAAGCTTTTCACCTTCAAACACAGCAATACCACAATGCCGCAGCTCTCCAACCTCAATTTCACATCACCATTCAATAAAATAATTTTAAAAAATATTTGGAGACTTTCAACGAGGACACTCTGGGCAGGTACATTTTCACGGTGTTATAAATGTATCAAGTTTGACAAGATCAGTTATTCCACAATCTTAGAACAAGAGAATCTACTTAGAGAGTTACAATCTTCTATTTTAGGAACACCAGCAGTTCTCTACTACCGCTCTAGCCCACGTCTCCTCCCCTGACAGACTTTTTGCTCAGACATTAGTGCAAAGCAAAAGTGGAACGCAGAACGCAATGGCAAGCAGGAGTGAAAATTCGGGAGGCTCTCAAGCCAAGAACAGTCGGATTCTAATGAATGGTGGTGGAATAGTTGAAGTACTCTCTCTAAATCCCAAAGTCACCCATTAGTCATCCTTACAGAGCATCTCAAGTTATCCAAAGAATTTCTTCACACAGATTCTGTATGATGAAATGTTTTCACTAAACTGTAAGTGCAAACTGGAACCCACAGGTATTATTCAAGTACGTGACTGAAGCCTTCATGCCATTACTGTGCGGTCAGGCGATAAAGTTCACTGGCCCATTATACGGCAAATCACTTTTGTTAAAAAAAAAAAAAAACTGGCACCATAAGTGACACATACAGTAGTCATTATCCTCCCCGACATCCAAACGTGCCCAACAAACACCATGTCTGGGTCTTCAAACCTCTCAGCACACAACCATTTGCCTTGAGGTGACCATAAGGCAAGAAAAAATGTCAAAAGCAATGAGTGTGCCAGTGATGCATGAGAGAAAGAAATTATGTATGGCTCGAGGAAGGCAAAAAATAAAGACCAAATAACATACTGCAGTTGAGTGATTAGTGTGCCGGTCCCTCTCTTTAGTGCGCCTGAAGTGATAAATTTCTGAACATATGTGAGGTCAGCTTTCATGCTAACGTAATTCGACATAGTTCGTAGTTCGCTATTCCGATCAAGTTCTGCGATCAAGTTTCAGTTCTGTCGATGAAATTGTTCATAGTTGAAGTTTTGTGAATTGATACAAAATCAGAATACATTCTATATGGTGATCCTGTCATGAGTCCACATCACGTGACCAGGAAGTCCAAGTGTCCTCCAGTTAGCTTAAGACAATTTTAGCGCATTTAAGATATCAGTGAGACAACAACTCCACAAGTAATGCCGTGCGGAACCTTGTTAGAAGTTCCATGCAAAACTGTAAGTGGGTACGCTAGCAGGTGCACACAAGCGTGAACAAAACGCTAACACATCTGAACATGGACCACAATTGTCACGGTGCTTCTCTCACGCCCTCTCTCTGTTTGTTCTCTCCCTCTGTCCTCTTGCTCGAATCTCGCCTCCAGCCTTTCAGACTTTGAATTCTCTGTCAATAACCAATTGTGTTGCTCCTCCCCACCCTTCACCCACGCTCTTTCTCTTTGCCCAGCATTGATTGTTCGGTGTTCAAACATCAACTGGAAAAGAAAAAAAAAACAGCCTGTCACTCTTGAAGCACGGGGAGGGCGAGCGAGGGGAGAGTAAAGGGGTGAGGGGTGGGGAGAGAATGGCACCAGAGCGAGAGATGGCGGTTAGAAAGCATGCCATGCAAATTTGGATGAACCTCTTACTTCATGTGCGTGCGTGGGTGGGTGTGTTCTGGGGCCAGCACACTTTAATTAAAACACTTTTAGATGATGGAGGTAAGGGAGCAACAGACAGCTTCTTTCTCTTGCCCAATTTCTTTCAGGGATAATGGAGCTGGGAGGTTTTAAGTGGAATCTGTGTTTTTGGGCCAGTGTACAAACATCCATCAGGGCTCAGCAGCCGGCAATTTGTGCAGATAGGAGGAGCCTTCGAGACAACAACTCCTTGCAGTGCGGCACAACACGACTTTTATTGCTCTAATGGCAGACAACACACAGTTGGAAAGCACGGGCTTCGGAACAGTCTTTTCAGAAGCGCGCGGGCGGAGACACAACATCCTAAACTTTGTTTAGGAAATCACGCTCCTTCTTTTGTTGAATACAACAGCATTTCAAGGCGTAAAATTCATTTTACATTGATGCTGTTCTGTGTTTCCATTATTTTATCATTTGTTCTGGTTCATAACCATCGCCAATATATGTACATGGCACAACATGAATGAGCACACCTCAACTTTCAGGATATCGATGACATACTAGAATACAAAGTGCTCCCAATGTGTTTAGACCCTTTTTGAATGATTATCATAATAGCATACATGCTATAGTAATTTTTGAAGGTTCTCCAAAAACAATACGCGCCCCCCCCCCCCCCCCCACTCCCAACAAATCCAACAACTAAAAAGCGATTCAACATTTGTGGATTAACGTGACCTGGATGAAATGTATTAGGCAACTGAGATGTTCTTGTATTCCGCTCCAAGAGCCAAGAAGCGACAAGTAGAGTGGAGAGAAGAAGGGGCTGTGAACAACCTGAATCAAGATGATGTCTGCATATCCCAGCATAATGGTAAAATGGCCTCTCAAGCTCTCACTCGTATTTTCCCACATCTCTGCATGTGGACTCTTAGTGAAGATTCAAACAAATGTACTTTTCTTTATGATTACACGCTGCGCTCAAATGCGCAAACTGTAGTTGTTAAACTACAGGGAGACCTGACAATAAAGAGAATGTAGGCCTATAGAGCTTTCCCCTCTACAGTATATTTCAGTACAACAAAAAAAACAACAAAAAACAACAGCAAATCATTCCTACTTCATCCACTTCATTTGGGTGTCTGACATAAAAATGCTTCTCGTCTTTCTCCCTCGACTCCAGTACTGTCTGCTGGATTGGTACATTAGCCCACAGCTATGAAGTACAAGTGACACACTGAGGACAATAAGCCGTGGGAGCAGAAAGCCAAAAGCCCCGTTCCTATCAAGCAGTGCTGTATAATTCAGATCGATACAAATGTGCACGTCCTACTTTCATAAAAGGTGTTTAAGACCAGGGCTTACCATTTCATTTGTGGTGAGCAGAACTAAACTTTACCACTAAATACGACAGCACTGTCCGGTCGGTATACAGACCCAACAAAGCCAAAATAAAACCCATTATGTAACATTGACTGATGTCACCGTCATCTTCCGAATGATCATATTTCACAAAGAAGCAACTGTAACACAAGCCCACATAGAGACACACAAACAGCCAGCCAGACAGGTCGACAGCAGCAAGGATGGATGGACTGAGACATTGTCTCCTTGATTTCCTTAAAGGACAATTACATTGAATGATTTATGGGCCAACTGACTTCATCATCAATCCAAACAAAAGTCTGCCTGGGAGGGGGGGTGGGGCGAGGGAAGAAATGCATACAATAAAAGATAAGTGTTATGTTTTTGATCATATGCTGATGGAAAATTACTGACTGTGTATGTTGGTATGTGGTGACCTCAGTACAAGTTGTACACAACATCTCTTCTCACATCAACAAAGGCTGACCGGGTGTGAAGATTCACACAGTTTGCCCATCTGACAAACTATCACACACACACACACGCACGCACACACACACACACACACACACACACACACACACACACACACACACACACACACACACACACACACACACACAGACCTTTGCGCAACCAATTACACTTCAAGCAGCCTCCTTCAACTCTGGCAAAGGAAGAGAGACACACGAGTCCTCTTTTAATAGGGAATTCACTTGTAAACAAATACACACTCCATTGTGGTTCCCAAGACAAAGAGAGGCAGGAAACTGAATTAGACGTCCTGCTAAGACGGAGATCTAACACTGTGAGTCCCCGTGGCTTTGACATGATGGCCTTGTGAAATTCTTGTTTGGATATTTTGATACTGTCACCAGCATGAGCGCCACATGGCTCTGACACAATGTACTCTCCGCAAGGACTCCAACAGACTTAATCTCTAACATAGGCAGCCACGCACATTAAAATGCTTTGATTTTTTTCTTTTTTCGACTCTTCTCTGCCTATACCACCCCTAACACTTAAGATAAACATTCCAATGGTAATTCATAGTTGTAATAACTTTGTTAGCCAGAGTTTAAAAACGGCGGCAGTTTAAAGCAAACAAACCTTAAGTGTATTGTAAATTCATTCATTCATTCATTCATTCATTCATTCATCTTCCGAACCGCTTGATCCTCACTATGGTCGCGGGGGGTGCTGGAGCCTATCCCAGCTGTCTCCGGGCAGTAGGCGGGGGACACCCTGAATCGGTTGCCAGCCAATCGCAGGGCACACAGAGACGAACAACCATCCGCACTCACACTCACACCTAGGGACAATTTAGAGTGCTCAATCAGCCTGCCATGCATGTTTTTTTGGAATGTGGGAGGAAACCGGAGCACCCGGAGAAAACCCACGCAGGCCCGGGGAGAACATGCAAACTCCACACAGGGAGGCCAGAGCTGGAACCGGACCCGGTACCCCTGCACTGTGAAGCCGACGTGCTAACCACTGGACCATCGCCTGTATTGTAAATTGTAACCATTAATATAATATATACATGAAGCTTTGATAGGTCAAGCTTTTCCCACAAATGTCTTTTGACAAATTCAAATAATAAACCACCTTCAGTAATTGTACATTGACTGAATTTGTTGTCTTATTAAAGTTTTTATATCTTACGCTTCTATTATATGACACTCAAGCGATCATAATGATTATAAAGCACCATTCAATTTTCAAAAGCAATATGATGAATTATTAAAAAAAAATCCTGTTAGATAGTCCAGTCTGAATTAATCACAGCCAAATGGAAGAATTTTGACAAATTTGCTTAAATAAATAGTTTGGCTAATGATTACGTAATTAGCAATAGGACAATAGTCACAAAACTACACCACGCGCTGCCCCCTTCTGGCATCTACGCTAAAATAAATTACTGTATCTCTAATTTAATGGCATGAGGAAGGTAAATGGATACTAAATTCCACACTAACCCATGTGCAATAGATTCCATTATTCTCCTGGCTCAACAACCAACATCGATGTTAGACAAACATCCAAATTGAAAAAAATATATATTTTGGCCTAAGTTCAGAATTGATGGAGGGTTACCGGTACTACTCTTGTATATGAATAGAGACCATAATTCGTAGTGCCACTGTGATGAGAATGGATTTCATATACTGTACTGGCTGGTTTATATTTATCCCTGTGTGCAACACAAGGGACAGCCTACTCAAAGAGAGACTGTGTGAGTGTGTTTTTTAAATGTGTGGGTAAGTGTGACTGCAAGATTGGGAGCGCTAAGAGGATTTGTGGTTGTGTTGTAGCAGCCAACCCACTGGTGTTAGCAGTGCCGTAGATTGGACTGGACACAGGCAGAGGGTGGGCACCGTTTTGGTTGGAAATATATTCTGTCGCAGCTAGAGGGCGCCACCCCCGCTGAGCTCATTAATCACAGCCCATCAAAAAATGGCCTTTTGCCGTTTGTGTGTGTGCCCCAGAGAGCTCCTGCGGCATGGGAACACGGGACAAGGCAAGTAGCACAATCAATCACGATCAAAGGTGCAGAGGGAGAGGCAGGGACAGAGGGAGGACGAGGAGGCACTCTGGGTGAGACGATGTCGTTTTCCTATTATCATCTCGAAATTATAGAGCAATGTTGCACTTGGAGGTCAACCTACTACTTTAGATGCGCCGGCCCGCGCGCGTGTGTAGTCACAACAGTACAGTAAGTGTTTTGTATAAGGCGCCACTGCCTGCCCGCCCCACCGTTATGCAGCTGCCTGATGAGCGTTATGCAGATGTACCCAGCGTGGCTGGTTGCCATGGTTGGAATTCACTTGGTGCTCAGTCCTCTAGATGCCTGCAGTCTTTGCAGACATTCACGATAGGCCACATGATTTTTGTTTTTGTTTTTTGCTTTGCCTGCTTACCTTGCAGGAGTTATAGTTGGGGACTATGTGTTTGTGTTTGTCCAGTAGATGTGTGTGTGTGTGTGTGTGTGTGTTTGCACAATGTGAAAAGGTGAGCAGTACACTGGAAGTTAGGGCCATTTTAATGGGAGTAATTACGTGAGAAGATGAGCTGCATTCCTTCCTGAGGGCAAGCTGATTATAGGCTTCTCCTCTCTGGGCCCCTGTAATTACACACACTCTCCACCCACCCCTCCACCCCCCAAAAAAGAAAAAAAACAACGCAACCGACTTTGTAGTGAAGTCACCCGCCTCATCACTTTATCTCACAACATCCCCCAAAACACCACCTGATCTTTTCCTTATCTACTAACACAAACATCTTGATATTAACAAGAGATTATGCAATTGATATTGATCTACGAAAGCCCATAAACACACCTAGTAGCACTGAATGCATCAGACTTGCTTTGTTTATTGGTGTGTTTGTGTTTTGACAAAAGCTAAGTGGTCCTCGTAACCGCCCCTTGCTGACAGTTTTTGCCTTCCAGGTAAATCTGGACTCTTTCTAACGCCACTTTGGCGTCTCTCAGCGGTCCTCGCACAAAGGAGAGGCGGACTTGTGCACATGACTTCACACTTTATAGTCCTTGTCAAAACCAGTCGGTCGACCCCTGTCGGGGATTCCAGTCAGACTGGAGACACGCAGACTGGTAAATTACACATTCCTCACTTTGACACCCAAAATTGTTGCAAACAACCAACGGTTAGAGGTCCTGCTCTTCTTTTATTTATCCTCTGATACCAAGCCTGTGTGACACAACAAAGACACGGTTTGTACGCTTCTCAGAGTTGCATCTACTTAGTCAAACATTACCCCACCCCAACCCTTTCAAAAAAAAAAAAAACGAATCAGCGTCTTAGTTCACCCTGTCTTTTAATTATTTTCCAAAAAGACACCGTCGACCATTCTGAGCTAACAACTGAGCTTTGTTAACTGGAACCTTGTTCCTACCTTTTTTAAATGGAACGCCTACGTTCCCGTCAGCCAAAGTGTTCACACTATAAGAACCAACTACTTCAGATTTGTAAAGTTTGTTAATGTGTGGTTCAGACTATTTCCCGACTCTCAAACAGATCAAAAACTTTTCACCTGTTTGCTGACAGTGTAAAGCAATCTATTTTGCTCGATTCATTAATAAATCTCAAGAAAAGAGACACGTGTGTGTATAACACTCTTAATTTCTAAATATTGTTCATCCACTTTTCCCAGGTGCAGTGATGGTGGAACAGATTACATTTTTAGTAACTCAATTGAACTTTGTGAAATGAAATTCCTAATCAAACGATTTTTAGACACATTTCTGATAAGATACATCTTCATCCAACTTGGGTTGGAAATTACAATTGGTCCTTGTGTCCGCTGGTACACCGCACGACAGTCAGTGCATTCCCAGCTTTACCGACAGCAGGCTACAGAGAGGCTAGAAAAAAGGGAAAAGAAATGTCGGAGAGTTTGCAAAGGTGTGGCTACAGCAAGATGCAAACGACCATGAATGTGAAAAGGTTTGACGGAAGGCGTCACAACATGTGTGTTTTCCATTATTTGATTTGACAACTCCGCGTGCCCAAGAGACAGGGAGTCGACTGGCTCCGTACAAATGAAATCAGACACTCCCATCAGGTGATAATGAAGAGAGAGGAAAATGTCGCGGCCTTGGTAAGAGACGCTGATTCATCGCGGGAGAAGACAGACGGATTAAAAATGAAAGGTCTCCATTTCTGAGAGCTTTATGAAGACGGTGAGCAAAGAGTAAGGAAGCCAGAAATAGAGGTAAGGTAGTCGAGGAAAGAACTTGAGCAAAAGGACAAGAAAATGGGAGCGATAGATGGGCAAGTACAAGGAAGCTGGCAGCCGGTAGGAGGGAGCCAAGGGTGTAAATGGGTAGCTGCGCCAGGAAAGAGGGATGCTGATGGAAAGAACGACGGAGAGAAGAAATGGAGAGAGACACAGAAATACTCCCCGGGTGCAGTTCAAGTGCAACTCTTGATAATTCCGAGTGAGCGCGTGTGTGCTCTGGTTGCCACAGTATCTGGTTCTTTTGGAGAAGCTTGCTGCTGTAATGTGTTGTGACAGGGCCTGATTCTTGTGACTAACTGCTTTGGCAGGAGAGCTTCTCTGTCATGCTAATGAACAGATGAGCCGGATTGACAGTGGATCGACGTGCAATGCGAGTGTGACAACCCTCACGACACGCACATGCGTACGAATTCTACGGAGAGCCACTTATAGGCGATATGCGTGAAGACCGAGGCCGAGCGAACGAATGGCAGCACCTGGACGTGCGAAGTGAGGAATAACAAACGACATAAACATTGTAGCATTTGCGTCACTCTGCTCCTTCATTCCGTCCCATTGCATCGAAGAAATCCCAAGACATATTACCCAAAGCCTCAGTGAAGATGTGTTTAGCTGGTGGGTTGTGGGGGAAATCCTATTAGTCCTGTTTTCACATATGAAACTGTCATATAGCATGGAGGAACTAATAAACATTTGTTGCATAAAAAGCAGCAGGTAACCTTTTGAAAAATGAGCCATGCATTCTTTCCATACGTAAAATATGTTTATGTTTCACTTTAAAGACATTAGTTCTTTTCCCAAGTGTGATGAGTCAGCATTCATGTGTCAATCATTCATGAGGTTTTGGCTCCTGACTGTTCTGTTCTTTGCTGTTCTGCCCTGCAGCCAAAGAACGTGCCCTTGACCTCTAGACAAGAGGGGTACTTAAAAGAGGTCGAATCCCATAATTGGGGCAGCTATGGTGGGACTGACTGGAATGATGGCAATGGAGAACCCTGATGAAGACAGCTACGTAAATTAAATACGATCGCGTGAATGTGAAAAGCGTATGCGTGTATCACTTAGAAGACAGCGGCATTGAGAAAATTCACAACAAACTGCATTAAAATGCTCCACCGGTGCATCTTCAATGATATCACTCTACTAACTTCTAGGTCAAGAAAATTAAAGGTTTCCTATGGAAAAAAACCCCACTGTGACTGTGACTACAATGGCAACCTCTAAATGCACTTGGGATCATTTAGACTTTTTAACATGATGAAATTCACTGCATGTATTGTTAAAACTATGTGGCTAAACATTTTATTAAAAAAACATACAGTATGCTCTTGGGAGCAATTTTCCTATTTTAAATGTCAAAATCATTATTAAAGCAATGAATCCCTGATTTAAAAAAATAAGTAACTTTCTTTAAAGTAACTTAAACTTAAGTAACTTATTACACAACTCAGACGGTAATATTGTAAAGCAGGATTGTCCAACACCGGTCCTCGAGGGCCCCTATCCAGCACATTTGAGATGAGATAAAATATGCTGGATTGGGTCCCTTGAGGACCAGAGTTGGACACCCCGGTTGTAAAGGAACGTATTCCACTCAAATGTAAGTGACTAAAAATCTGAAATGTATTACATTGTGGGACTAACTTGCCCAACGCTGGTTACAGTCGTCTTAGTTGCCCACTTGAAAACATTTCATTTTTTTCAATTGAGCTGATGAATAATGTAAAATCATGATTCACCTCATGATTCGTCTTTCTATTACAAAAACCTGGCATTTGAGCAACAGTGCCTATAAATATCTTTTTATTTCCACCGGATTTACAATGCTTGGTTAATCCATTTGTTGCATGCACACAGTCAAAAAGCGTATACGCATGTCGACGTTATTTTCATCAGCTCTGTGTGTGAATATCACGACTTGCAAGGTCCGTACTGGGCGGCATATTACACACTTCCCATTCATCATACATTGGTGGACTCTAGTAATCTGCAAAAGTAATTTATTTGAATGGTTTTGATCCACCAAGCCGCTCACAAACTACAGGCAGCCCAGGGTCAAAAGGCCAGTGACTCCCAACAGCATCGTTTTGATTTGTTTACACAGTCCTTTTTTTAAATAGTGTTTTTTTTAGGTATTGGTGCGTGTGGACTCGCTGCCTCTCTGCTTGCCCCGTTCTCAATGCTGGCGAAGAGGTTTGTGTAAGCCATTAGGATGATGAAGAGGCCTTTCATAAGTACACACCCTCAGGCCAGGCACTGACAGGAGCTTTACCTCAACAAGCCTCTCAAGCACAGTGCTCAACATGAGACAGCACCCAGTGAAGAGGTCCGCAGGCGATCCCCACTTACGGACGGTCACACACACACTTATACCCAACTTTCCACTTCAGCAGTTATACAATGGGACCAGAGAAAAACACTTTTCTTTTTCCAAAGGTAATTATACGACCAAAAAAGTGTCAGATGAATACTTATCAAACAGAGGAAAAATTGTCCTTGCGAAAAAAAAATCCCGTCGCCAAGGTACTTTTTATAATGAGGTCATAAAATAGATAAATTATTGAAACGACAAGACACTTGTAGTCAAGTTTAAAACATATTCAGGTATCTGCATGTATGCGCACACGTCCATATTTATCTATGACCCTGCAGACGAGACGGTTAAACACGAAGGGCTCAATTTTCATAGGCTCATTTGTGCTTGGCATAAAAACGGGCTCATTTTGATTTTCCTTTGGGACTTTGGCAGACTGCACGACTCCATGGACCGAGGGCGTTTTCTATTAAACGCCCCTGGCACTACCTGCAGTTTAGTGACAGAAAGTAGACTATTCTTGAGAACAACAGAGCCGGTCGAAAATGTTGCGCAGGTCGAATAACACGGTTTTGGTGGATTTAAGAGAATTTAAAAGCTACTGTGGAAACATCTTTCTTTGCACTAATTTTCAAGCTGAAGCTATCTCATTCGTGAGTTAGCCGTGCATTGCATGACAATGTTTAACTGCTACAGCTGACTACTTGCTTGACTTCATGCACTTAAATGACTTCTATTGCGTTTTTCGAGAGCAAAGAGTGCAATGTGTTTTTCCACAGAGTCGAATGCGACTGTCGTGGACCATTGTGAAAAAAATCACAGTTGGTGACTATCACACGCACGCCAAGCAATCGAGCACCGAACATCCGCCGAAGTGCTGCAACAGAAAAACGGCGACCCAGTGTCAGGTTTTGAGGCTCCAGATACAGTTGCGCCTTGACATATGAGTTTAATTACTTCTGTGACCTTCGTAACTCAAAACACATATTTTCAATCAGTCGTTTTCATATTATTTCCATCCACTACCAGTGAACAAAATACCCAGGAAGGGCAGTGTGTTTTTTTTGTCCCAGCTGTGGAACTCTGTGGAACTTATTTGTTTTCGAATCTTTAAATGGCCTCGTCCCACCTTACCTCTCTGAGCTACTCCGCCACTACGCACCTGCCCTGTACCTCAGGTCTGCAGAACAAACATTATTAGAGGTACCGAGGAGCAAACGGAGGGTCAGAGAAGATCGAGCCTTTTCGGGTGCTGGTCCCTCTCTTTGGAATAACCTCCCACCAAACATTCGGCAAGCCCCCCTCACTACCCAACTCCTCTTAAAGTTCATTTTTATTCTTTGGCTTTTGACTTGCCTTTGTTATTAATTTATTGTTTGTTTGTGTATGAATTACTTTTGCTCCATGTGAAGCACTTTGTGTATGGCGGTGGTTGTTCGAAACTGCTGCGGAAATACAATTGAGTTGAGTGGAACAGTGGAACAGTTCTACACCCTCG